>OZ025260.1:11987137-12678573 GCA_964019135.1 Arenicola marina | reverse complement strand
TCGCTCGGTGCCTCCCCCCCCCCCCTCCTCACCCACCTGGTGTAGGGCTTGGTCTCGCTCGGTGCCTCCCCCCCCCCCTCACCCACCTGGCGTAGGGCTTGGTCTCGCTCGGTGCCCCCCCCCACCCTTACCCACCTGGCGTAGGGCTTGGTCTCGCTCGGTGTCCCCCCCCCCCCTCACCCACCTGGCGTAGGGCTTGGTCTCGCTCGGTGCCTCCCCCCCCCCCCCCTCACCCACCTGGCGTAGGGCTTGGTCTCGCTCGGTGCCCCCCCCCCTCACCCACCTGGCGTAGGGCTTGGTCTCGCTCGGTGCCCCCCCCCCACCCTCACCCACCTGGCGTAGGGCTTGGTCTCGCTCGGTGCCCCCCCCCCTCCTCACCCCACCTGGCGTAGGGCTTGGTCTCGCTCGGTGCCCCCCCCCCCCCACCCCCCCTCACCCACCTGGCGTAGGGCTTGGTCTCGCTCGGTGCCTCCCCCCCCCCCCTCACCCACCTGGCGTAGGGCTTGGTCTCGCTCGGTGCCTCCCCCCCCCCCTCCTCACCCACCTGGTGTAGGGCTTGGTCTCGCTCGGTGCCTCCCCCCCACCTCACCCACCTGGCGTAGGGCTTGGTCTCGCTCGGTGCCCCCCCCCCACCCTTACCCACCTGGCGTAGGGCTTGGTCTCGCTCGGTGTCCCCCCCCCTCACCCACCTGGCGTAGGGCTTGGTCTCGCTCGGTGCCTCCCCCCCCCCCCTCACCCACCTGGCGTAGGGCTTGGTCTCGCTCGGTGCCCCCCCCCCCCCCCACCCTTACCCACCTGGCGTAGGGCTTGGTCTCGCTCGGTGCCCCCCCCCCCCTCACCCACCTGGCGTAGGGCTTGGTCTCGCTCGGTGCCCCCCCCCCCTACCCTCACCCACCTGGCGTAGGGCTTGGTCTCGCTCGGTGCCCCCCCCCCTCCTCACCCACCTGGCGTAGGGCTTGGTCTCGCTCGGTGCCCCCCCACCCTCACCCACCTGGCGTAGGGCTTGGTCTCGCTCGGTGCCCCCCCCCCCCCACCCCCCCCCTCACCCACCTGGCGTTGGGCTTGGTCTCGCTCGGTGCCCTCCCCCCCCCCCCCTCACCCACCTGGCGTAGGGCTTGGTCTCGCTCGGTGCCCCCCCCCCCCCTCACCCACCTGGTGTAGGGCTTGGTCTCGCTCGGTGCCCCCCCCCCTCACCCACCTGGTGTAGGGCTTGGTCTCGCTCGGTGCCTCCCCCCCCACCCCCTTACCCACCTGGCGTAGGGCTTGGTCTCGCTCGGTGCCTCCCACCCCCCCCTCCTCACCCACCTGGCGTAGGGTTTGGCCTCGCCCGGTGCCCCCCCCCCCCCTCACCCACCTGGTGTAGGGCTTGGCCTCGCCCGGTGCCCCCCCCCCCCCTTACCCACCTGGCGTAGGGCCCAGTCTCGCTCGGTGCCCCCCCCCCCCACCCCCCCTCACCCACCTGGCGTAGGGCTTGGTCTCGCTCGGTGCGAGCTGGATCTTGACAGGCGAGTGGGCGGCCGGCTCGCTGTCCACATCCTCCTCCCGGATCTCAACCCGCGCCGCGAAGTCATCGTCCCGGGCCTTGCCCAGCTCCTCCTCCTCTTCCTCCTGGCTCACCCCCCCAGCCTCCTCCTCCTCCTGGCTCACCCCCCCAGCCTCCCCCTCCTCCTCTCCTCGGCCCCCCTCCTCTTCCGCGTCAGATTCCATGAAATCTTCGTCGTCGGTGTATGAGGCCTGCTGCAGGTCACCTTCCTCCTCGGCCTCAGTGTCCCCCCCTCCCGCCCCCATCACCCCCCTCCTCCCCTTCGTCCTCAGCCTCATCGTCGCTGTCGCCGGCCGACGTGTCGTCGCCGGACGAGCTGCTGTCCGACCCCGCGCGGCCCCCCTGCCCCCCATCACCCCCCCTCCTCCCCGGCCTCCGCCTCCTCCTGGGTCACGGCCGTGTCCGTCGACGTCTGGGAGTCCTGGCGAAGACACCGACAAGCAACCATGACAACGTTGTTACATAAATAGATTACAAACAGGAAATGTTAGGACGCTTTGGTGCATACAAAGTATAAACAATAAACTGAAATGATACCTCCGAGACGCACATCTAATTAGTGTGAAACAAATTTTGGGCGCCGGAAGAGGGAGGGGGGACTAACCTTTCTCCACTGCCTCAGCCTGTCCTTGACCTTCGACTTGGGGTTGTCCAGGTCCTTCATGAGGCGGAAGAAGGCAAGTTCGTTGAAGAGGATCTCGGAGAGGTCGACCAACAAGTCCTCGCAACACTCTCGCATCCTGCAAGCGGTAAGCTGTTCATTAGTCGGGCCAGTAGCTCAAGCGTCACTAGTTCTGGCATGCCAACAAACCTCGCCGATAAATTCATGAGAACAAACCTCGCTTGTTAAATTTATGAGAACAAACCTCGCTTGTTAAATTTATGAGAACAAACCTCGCTGTTGACGTATTGCGAACATGTTTCGTCGTATAAATTAACAATAGTATGATACACGAGATAGAAAATCTATATCAATTAAGGTCATGATATAGGTTTCTGTTTTTTGTGTGTAATATGTCCCGACGCAATACATTGTGGGAGTCACTGACGTCATCTCGTGGTATCCCGATTGCATGGAAAGATTACGAAGTGGAAGACCTGTCTACTCACTTCCTGCCCTCGAACTTGACGAGCGAGTCGAGGAGGATGGAGCCGAGCTGGTTGTGGAAGAAGCGGACGAACTCGTGGCGGTCGTCGGCCTGGCGGGTGAGGGAGAGCACGAGGCGGTTGATGTAGGTGAGCAGCTTGTGGGAGCACACGTCGTCCATGTGCTCCTTCAGCACGGGGATCACCTCCTTCATTATGCTCTTAATCTGCTGGTCCAGCTGCTGGGTGTTGATGCGCGGGTACTGGGGGAGATAATGAGGGGAGATAATGAGGGGAGATAAAAGGGGAGATAAGAGGGGAGATAATGAGGGGAGATAAAAGGGCGTAGTGTGGGGAGGGAGATAGGAGGGGAGATAAGAGGGCGTAGTGGGGGGAAGGAGATAGGAGGGGAGATAATGAGGGGAGATAAGAGGGCGTAGTGTGGGGAAGGAGATAGGAGGGGAGATAAGAGGGCGTAGTGTGGGGAAGGAGATAGGAGGGGAGATAAGAGGGCGTAGTGGGGGGAAGGAGATAGGAGGGGAGATAATGAGGGGAGATAAAAGGGCGTAGTGTGGGGAGGGAGATAGGAGGGGAGATAAGAGGGCGTAGTGTGGGGAAGGATATAGGAGGGGAGATAAGAGGGCGTAGTGTGGGGAAGGAGATAGGAGGGGAAATAAGAGGGCCTAGTGTGGGGAAGGAGATAGGAGGGGAAATAAGAGGGCGTAGTGTGGGGAAGGAGATAGGAGGGGAGATAATGAGGAGATAAAAGGGCGTAGTGTGGGGAAGGAGATAGGACGGGAGATAATGAGAGGAGATAAGAGGGCGTAGTGTGGGGAAGGAGATAGGAGGGGAGATAATGAGGGGAGATAAGAGGGCGTAGTGTGGGGAAGGAGATAGGAGGGGAGATAATGAGGGGAGATAAGAGGGCGTAATGCGGGGAGAGCGATAAGAGGGGAGATTACAGGGCGTAGTGTGGGAAGGGAGATAAGAGGAGATATAAGAGGGCGTCCTGGGGTAGGGAGATAAGAGGGGTGCTCAGAGAGCGTACTGGGGGGGCGGGGAGGTAAGAGGGGGTGAGCGTTGTCCAGGAGACTGAGGGTAGATAAGGGGTGGAAGGTATGAGGACAGATAAGAGGTGGTACTGGAAGATATAAAGAGGGTGATAAGAGGTGGGGGAGACTTGGGAGTTGGTCCGGGGGTATGGGGGAGTGGGGCAATACAAGGTGGAAGGTAAAGAGGTGTGGAGAGATAAGAGGGGGTGATAAGAGGTGGGGGAGACTTGGTCCGGGGATGTGGGAGGGGTCTGGAGCAGATAAGCCGATGATGGTAGAGGGTGAGAGGTCATTCCGGGGTTACTGGGGGAGGTAAGATGGGGGAGATGGCAGAGGGTGAGAGTTCATTCCGGGGTTACTGGGGGAGGTAAGATGGGGGAGATGGCAGAGGGTGAGAGGTCATTCCGGGGTTACTGGGGGAGGTAAGATGGACCGAGGGCGACGATGAGAGAGGGAGGGTTCAACCAGGGGTCATCGGGGGCGGGGGGAGGGGGGGGGCGAAGGCGCCATTGTTGACACACATTCAGGTCTGTACGACAATAGTAACCATAGTAACCATAGTTCTATCGGAAACCTCCGCATCCAGGAACACCGTGTTGAAACCAGATACTTTAAGTTACCAAAACAACAAGGACGAGTCCATAACACACAGATATTATACCAACAGATCCAAGTCATGAAAAACATTCTCTTGCAGGTGAACAATGTCTACAGAAAGCGACAATTGTGTGCAGGAGAAACACAAATAATCAGATAAAAGCCTGAGTGGCTGGTGCGTGGTTCGAATCTTGCTGTGCAATGTCTGTCTGTGCAGGATCAGGAAGGTGTTGACCCAGTTTACCCCTCATGTTCAAAAGTGGCTTAACACGAACATACAGAATCCTGTCCAGTCGTGTGGTTGGTTTATGGCCACTGGCAACCAGTGGCAGTTACAACGTCTAATCGTTATAATCTAATGGGTAATCCAAGGGTCTACCATGGGAAGACAACCCCCACCCCACACCCTCCATCAAGCTATTAGGGTACTACAACAACACACAATACAACAGTGTACAGGAGTAAGCTGGGAACCATCTCACTCGAACCTACCAACTTTTGGCCATTTGAAATTGAAATTGGAAATTTGCATTTTCGGGCAAAAAATTAAAAATGTTCACTTATCATAAATAGAGGGCATATTTTGTAACAAATAAATAAATACTGACAATGAAACATTAATTTCACTAAGATGGCTGCACCGCAGTAATCGCTGTATATGGCATTGGGTGCGACATGGGTTTACCCCAGACCTGGTGTCATAATGCTATGTATATGGCATTGGGTGCGACATGGGTTTACCCCAGACCTGGTGTCATAATGCTATGTATATGGCATTGGGTGCGACATGGGTTTACCCCAGACCTGGTGTCATAATGCTATGTATATGGCATTGGGTGCGACATGGGTTTACCCCTAGACCTGGTGTCATAATGCTATGTATATGGCATTGGGTGCGACATGGGTTTACCCCAGACCTGGTGTCATAATGCTATGTATATGGCATTGGGTGCGACATGGGTTTACCCCAGACCTGGTGTCATAATGCTATGTATATGGCATTGGGTGCGACATGGGTTTACCCCAGACCTGGTGTCATAATGCTATGTATATGGCATTGGGTGCGACATGGGTTTACCCCAGACCTGGTGTCATAATGCTATGTATATGGCATTGGGTGCGACATGGGTTTACCCCAGACCTGGTGTCATAATGCTATGTATATGGCATTGGGTGCGACATGGGTTTACCCCAGACCTGGTGTCATAATGCTATGTATATGGCATTGGGTGCGACATGGGTTTACCCCAGACCTGGTGTCATAATGCTATGTATATGGCATTGGGTGCGACATGGGTTTACCCCAGACCTGGTGTCATAATGCTATGTATGTGGCATTGGGTGCGACATGGGTTTACCCCAGACCTGGTGTCATAATGCTATGTATATGGCATTGGGTGCGACATGGGTTTACCCCAGACCTGGTGTCATAATGCTATGTATATGGCATTGGGTGCGACATGGGTTTACCCCAGACCTGGTGTCATAATGCTATGTATATGGCATTGGGTGCGACATGGGTTTACCCCAGACCTGGTGTCATAATGCTATGTATATGGCATTGGGTGCAACATGGGTTTACCCCAGACCTGGTGTCATAATGCTATGTATATGACATTGGGTGAGACATGGGTTTACCCCAGACCTGGTGTCATAATGGGCCGCAGTTACTGAGTGCGAGAAGGGCTTGTGAAATGATTCCTTGGTATCTGCCTACCGCCTACCTTTAGTCCTGCGGTATGTTTTGCACTGATTATAAATGTAAAAGCGTTGGTTTAGAGCCACGACCAGCTGATAGGCTTCAAGCCTGATTATACAGCTGTATCAGATGTATGTATGTATGTACCATGCCAAATAAATAGTGCTAGGGGTGACACACAGACAGTCATAACACACAACAGGTCTGATCAGAGAACAACTTACAATGTTCTCGCTGCGATCGGTCGACAGATTATTGACTAATAATAAACGTCATAGCTGTAACAGGTTGTACAGGGTTTGGGGAAGAGACGTTCACAGTTTTTCTATTGAAAGGCAAGAGATGGACCTACAATCTATGACTCCACAGATCATGGGAACTAGTTTTAAAGCTGACAACAAAACAGGAGAGAAAGAAACTAAACCAATGTGATTACCTCACTTCTAGCGAGCAGCTGTAAGACATACGAAAGGACGGTCATTATTGACAGCAATCAACAGGCAATCAATGACTGTCATAGTGAATGCTCTAACCTGATCTTTATCTAGGGTTGTGGATAAGCGATTATTTACTCTCGATTCCAGTGAACGTAAACCACTGATCAACTGGAACATGTGATTGTGCAATAATGCACCCATGCCATTGATCAGGATGGTGAATAGAGTGAATCAACCACGTAACACATATTTACTATATGGGAAGCCATGCTGAATCACAGATACAACTCATAATGATGCACGCAGAAGCAGTTTGAGTTGGATTCATATCTATATCTTAAGTGTCGATTGCAAACATCCTGCCTCACTGTCCAGGATGGAGAAGGGTTAGCCAATGGTTTAGACAAGAAGGAAAACTGTGGCTTGCTCAGTCAGGGTCAGGGATGGGAAGGCCTGGGCGCCCCAAACCTCTAACCGCACCCCGCGTCCCCCCAATCCAGGAGACCCCAGTTACGCACAATACGCACACGATGCTCGTTACTAGGACACTCAAAGCAAAGACCACGCCCCCCCCCCAGACGTGACGCCACCGAGGTCAGCGTTTGGGAGTCACGGTGAGAGGGACATCCACCCATACGGCTCTATATATGTCCAATTTACAAAACAATTACGATTTTTGTGGCACTGCAAGTTATTTGTCGGCATCGCGGTGAACACATTTGATCATATATTAGCATAATGTGCATTTAACGTAGCAACGGAAACATAAATGATCTATTCCAAGTCTCGAAGTATAGGTTCGTTATTGTCAACTTTTTGTTATGAAAAATATTGTCAATAATCAATGAAAGATTCGGATGGAAAGCCGTATCTGCATTAATTCTAAATCAAGTGACAGTTACTCGAGCAGTTGGCAGCCTGACATCGCCAGTGAGTGTGCTACTCACTGTAAACTGCACCTCACAGCTGGATGGACTTCCCTGAAAGGCACATCACGAAAGACAACTGCAACCAACCACTCGCCACACCTCACGTACACATGCCAGGCCATGGCCTTAAATATGCCAATAAATATCATATCATACGACGGATTTAGTACAAAGAGTCATGCTGAGGAGTAGAAATAGATGCAGCCATGCTCCTACCAGTCAAATTGTAACATAGCTACCATAATCAAGCAAAATCCAGTCCAAAATATTCGGACAGGTTTGAGGGACAATCCATATGTTTATTTCTAACGATAAATGCCTTCCACAGCATTCCATATCCACAACACACCACCGCCCGACCACGGCCAAAAAGGGAACACGCTTCTCGCGCTTCCCAAGGTACCTGCCAAAGGGCAGCCAACAGGACTCTCTGTACACCTGAGTGACATTAGTACCCCCTCTCTAACATACACCTGAGTGACATTAGTACCCCGTCTCTAACATACACCTGAGTGACATTAGTACCCCCTCTCTAACATACACCTGAGTGACATTAGTACCCCCTCTCTAACATACACCTGAGTGACATTAGTACCCCCTCTCTAACATACACCTGAGTGACATTAGTACCCCCTCTCTAACATACACCTGAGTGACATTAGAACCCCCTCTCTAACATACACCTGAGTGACATTCGTACCCCCTCTCTAACATACACCTGAGTGACATTAGTACCCCCTCTCTAACATACACCTGAGTGACATTAGTACCCCCTCTCTAACATACACCTGAGTGACATTAGTACCCCCTCTCTAACATACACCTGAGTGACATTAGTACCCCCTCTCTAACATACACATGAGTGACATTAGTACCCCCTCTCTAACATACACCTGAGTGACATTAGTACCCCCTCTCTAACATACACCTGAGTGACATTAGTACCCCCTCTCTAACATACACCTGAGTGACATTAGTACCCCCTCTCTAACATACACCTGAGTGACATTAGTACCCCGTCTCTAACATACACCTGAGTGACATCAGTACCCCCTCTCTAACATACACCTGAGTGACATTAGTACCCCTCTCTAACATACACCTGAGTGACATTAGTACCCCCTCTCTAACATACACCTGAGTGACATTAGTACCCCCTCTCTAACATACACCTGAGTGACATTAGTACCCCTCTCTAACATACACCTGAGTGACATTAGTACCCCGTCTCTAACATACACCTGAGTGACATCAGTACCCCCTCTCTAACATACACCTGAGTGACATTAGTACCCCTCTCTAACATACACCTGAGTGACATTAGTACCCCCTCTCTAACATACACCTGAGTGACATCAGTACCCCCTCTCTAACATACACCTGAGTGACATTAGTACCCCTCTCTAACATACACCTGAGTGACATTAGAACCCCCTCTCTAACATACACCTGAGTGACATTAGTACCCCCTCTCTAACATACACCTGAGTGACATTAGTACCCCCTCTCTAACATACATGAGTGACATTAGTACTTCCTCTCTAGCATACACCTGAGTGACATTAGTACCCCCTCTCTAACATACACCTGAGTGACATTAGTACCCCCTCTCTAACATACATGAGTGACATTAGTACTTCCTCTCTAGCATACACCTGAGTGACATTAGTACCCCCTCTCTAACATACATGAGTGACATTAGTACTTCCTCTCTAGCATACACCTGAGTGACATCAGTACCCCCTCTCTAACATACACCTGAGTGACATTAGTACCCCTCTCTAACATACACCTGAGTGACATTAGAACCCCCTCTCTAACATACACCTGAGTGACATTAGTACCCCCTCTCTAACATACACCTGAGTGACATTAGTACCCCCTCTCTAACATACATGAGTGACATTAGTACTTCCTCTCTAGCATACACCTGAGTGACATTAGTACCCCCTCTCTAACATACATGAGTGACATTAGTACTTCCTCTCTAACATACACCTGAGTGACATTAGTACCCCCTCTCTAACATACACCTGAGTGACATTAGTACCCCCTCTCTAACATACACCTAAGTGACATTAGTACCCCCTCTCTAACATACACCTGAGTGACATTAGTACCCCCTCTCTAACATACACCTGAGTGACATTAGTACCCCCTCTCTAACATACACCTGAGTGACATTAGTACCCCCTCTCTAACATACACCTAAGTGACATTAGTATCCCTCTCTAACATAGCCGCCGGAGCACCAAAAAAACACACGCAAGACGCCACAGGGCAACTACCGAATATTGTAATTACTATAACGACTGACATCAGTAATTCGCCTCTAACAATGGCCGCTTGAGCGTCAACATAACGCTGAATGCAGCCACCGAATATTGTAATTAGTATAACGACTGACATCCGTACTTTCCCTCTAACAATGGCCGCTTGAGCATCAACATAACGCTGAATGCAACCACCGAATATTGTAATTAGTATAACGACTGACATCAGTACTTCCCCTCTAACAATGGCCGCTTGAGCATCAACATAACGCTGAATGCAACCACCGAATATTGTAATTAGTATAACGACTGACATCAGTACTTCCCCTCTAACAATGGCCGTTTGAGCGTCAACGTAACGCTGAATGCAACCACCGAATATTGTAATTAGTATAACGACTGACATCAGTACTTCCCCTCTAACAATGGCCGCTTGAGCATCAACATAACGCTGAATGCAACCAGCGAATATTGTAATTAGTATAACGACTGACATCAGTACTTCTCCTCTAACAATGGCCGCTTGAGCATCAACATAACGCTGAATGCAGCCAGCGAATATTGTAATTAGTATAACGACTGACATCAGTACTTCCCCTCTAACAATGGCCGCTTGAGCATCAACATAACGCTGAATGCAACCACCGAATATTGTAATTAGTATAACGACTGACATCAGTACTTCCCCTCTAACAATGGCCGCTTAAGCATCAACATAACGCTGAATGCAGCCAGCAAATATTGTAATTAGTATAACGACTGACATCAGTACTTCCCCTCTAACAATGGCCGCTTGAGCATCAACATAACGCTGAATGCAACCACCGAATATTGTAATTAGTATAACGACTGACATCAGTACTTCCCCTCTAACAATGGCCGTTTGAGCGTCAACGTAACGCTGAATGCAACCACCGAATATTGTAATTAGTATAACGACTGACATCAGTACTTCCCCTCTAACAATGGCCGCTTGAGCATCAACATAACGCTGAATGCAACCAGCGAATATTGTAATTAGTATAACGACTGACATCAGTACTTCTCCTCTAACAATGGCCGCTTGAGCATCAACATAACGCTGAATGCAGCCAGCGAATATTGTAATTAGTATAACGACTGACATCAGTACTTCCCCTCTAACAATGGCCGCTTGAGCATCAACATAACGCTGAATGCAACCACCGAATATTGTAATTAGTATAACGACTGACATCAGTACTTCCCCTCTAACAATGGCCGCTTAAGCATCAACATAACGCTGAATGCAGCCAGCAAATATTGTAATTAGTATAACGACTGACATCAGTACTTCCTCTCTAACAATGACCGCTTGAGCATCAACATAACGCTGAATACAGCCACCGAATATTGTAATTAGTATAACGACTGACATCAGTACTTCCCCTCTAACAATGGCCGCTTGAGCATCAACATAACGCTGAATGCAACCACCGAATATTGTAATTAGTATAACGACTGACATCAGTACTTCCCCTCTAACAATGGCCGCTTAAGCATCAACATAACGCTGAATGCAGCCAGCGAATATTGTAATTAGTATAACGACTGACATCAGTACTTCCTCTCTAACAATGGCCGCTTGAGCATCAACATAACGCTGAATACAGCCACCGAATATTGTAATTAGTATAACGACTGACATCAGTACTTCCCCTCTAACAACGGCCGCTTGAGCATCAACATAACGCTGAATGCAACCAGCGAATATTGTAATTAGTATAACGACTGACATCAGTACTTCCCCTCTAACAATGGCCGCTTGAGCATCAACATAACGCTGAATGCAGCCAGCGAATATTGTAATTAGTATAACGACTGACATCAGTACTTCCACTCTAACAATGGCCGCTTGAGCATCAACATAACGCTGCATGCAACCACCGAATATTGTAATTAGTATAACGACTGACATCAGTACTTCCCCTCTAACAATGGCCGCTTAAGCATCAACATAACGCTGAATGCAGCCAGCGAATATTGTAATTAGTATAACGACTGACATCAGTACTTCCTCTCTAACAATGGCCGCTTGAGCATCAACATAACGCTGAATACAGCCAGCGAATATTGTAATTAGTATAACGACTGACATCAGTACTTCCCCTCTAACAATGGCCGCTTGAGCATCAACATAACGCTGAATGCAACCACCGAATATTGTAATTAGTACGACTGACATCAGTACTTCCCCTCTAACAATGGCCGCTTAAGCATCAACATAACGCTGAATGCAACCAGCGAATATTGTAATTAGTATAACGACTGACATCAGTACTTCCTCTCTAACAATGGCCGCTTGAGCATCAACATAACGCTGAATACAGCCACCGAATATTGTAATTAGTATAACGACTGACATCAGTACTTCCCCTCTAACAATGGCCGCTTGAGCATCAACATAACGCTGAATGCAACCACCGAATATTGTAATTAGTATAACGACTGACATCAGTACTTCCCCTCTAACAATGGCCGCTTGAGCATCAACATAACGCTGAATGCAGCCAGCGAATATTGTAATTAGTATAACGACTGACATCAGTACTTCCCCTCTAACAATGGCCGCTTGAGCATCAACATAACGCTGAATGCAACCACCGAATATTGTAATTAGTATAACGACTGACATCAGTACTTCCCCTCTAACAATGGCCGCTTAAGCATCAACATAACGCTGAATGCAGCCACCGAATATTGTAATTAGTATAACGACTGACATCAGTACTTCCTCTCTAACAATGGCCGCTTGAGCATCAACATAACGCTGAATACAGCCACCGAATATTGTAATTAGTATAACGACTGACATCAGTACTTCCCCTCTAACAATGGCCGCTTGAGCATCAACATAACGCTGAATACAGCCACCGAATATTGTAATTAGTATAACGACTGACATCAGTACTTCCCCTCTAACAATGGCCGCTTGAGCATCAACATAACGCTAAATGCAGCCAGCGAATATTGTAATTAGTATAACGACTGACATCAGTACTTCCCCTCTAACAATGGCCGCTTGAGCATCAACATAACGCTAAATGCACCCAGCGAATATTGTAATTAGTATAACGACTAACATCAGTACTTCCCCTCTAACAATGGCCGCTTGAGCATCAACATAACGCTAAATGTAGCCAGCGAATATTGTAATTAGTATAACGACTGACATCAGTACTTCCCCTCTAACAATGGCCGCTTGAGCATCAACATAACGCTGAATGCAACCACCGAATATTGTAATTAGTATAACGACTGACATCAGTACTTCCCCTCTAACAATGGCCGCTTGAGCATCAATATAACGCTGAAAGCAGCCAGCGAATGTTGGGATTAGTACATTACGTGACTATCTGGCTGGACGTCTTCCATTAATAATGTATGTAATTTAATTTTGAGTGATATATGTTATTCTTATATATATAATATATATTAACAAATCTATAATAATATATATACAATAATATATGATAAAATATATATACAATAATATATGATAAAATATATATACAATATTATATGATAAAATATATATACAATAATATATATAATATACAACAACCAAATTATATCTCCAATACCACCCACAGGCGAACATCATTGTCAACAAACAGGAACACAAACAACAGAAGAGCGCCAGTGATCGTGCGGAGACTGACCGGCACGTCGCTGGCCGAGGCCTCACTGTCCTGGGCCGCCTGCTGGCGGAGACCCCCCTCGGCCGCCGCCCCAGTCGGCACGGAGGGCGCCCCAGCCCCGTCATCCTCATCGTCCCGGGCCGCCGCCTGGGGGGCCGACTTGTAGCGGGTTGAGGGTGGGCTGGCCCCCACCCCGTCCTCCCCGTCCGCCTCCGTCAGCTTCAACTCGTATTCCCGCATGCGACGCAGCGCCTAACAGGAGAAAATACGTCGTCTTGGTTACGGAGAGCGCGTCAGTGACGTCATAAACGCATGCCTCGGATCGACAGAATGTGTTTACTGCATGTAGGATATCAATATGAGTATGAATCTTATATGATATATATGCATACAATCTGAATATATCATATATATGAACATCTGAATATTGTATCATATGTGAACAACATCTGAATATTATATCATATATGAACAACATCTGAATGTTGTATCATATTTCTATATATAGACAGCATCTGAATGTCATATAACATCTGACTATTACATTATATATATGTGTAACATCTGATTAGTCATATGAAAGTATGACATATCTATATATATTACAGAAGTATTACATCTGCTCTTTTGATTGAGAGCCGATGATTAAATA
The DNA here is from genome assembly GCA_964019135.1 of Arenicola marina. Taxonomy (NCBI): domain Eukaryota; kingdom Metazoa; phylum Annelida; class Polychaeta; family Arenicolidae; genus Arenicola; species Arenicola marina. The sequence continues at coordinate 12,664,646 of OZ025260.1, read as the reverse complement.
ACATCCCAAGCAGCAATGACGCTCCAAGTACTTGGGCTAGATTGCTGATCTTGTCATTAGACAACCTGTACCGGACTTTTATTCTATACTCTTATAATAGGGAATCCCTGTCACTGCGCCTGGGGACTGTTTCCGTTATCACAGCTATACAGTGGGTTAGTTAGTAGGAGTCGGTCATCCTTCTATACTCCTATAATAGGGAATCCCTGTCACTGCGCCTGGGGACTGTTTCCGTTATCACAGCTATACAGTGGGTTAGTAGGAGTCGGTCATCCTTCTATACTCGTATAATAGGGAATCCCTGTCACTGCGCCTGGTGACTGTTTCCGTTATCACAGCTATACAGTGGGTTAGTAGGAGTCGGTCATCCTTCTATACTCCTATAATAGGGAATCCCTGTCACTGCGCCTGGGGACTGTTTCCGTTATCACCGCTATACAGTGGGTTAGTAGGAGTCGGTCATCCTTCTATACTCGTATAATAGGGAATCCCTGTCACTGCGCCTGGGGACCGTTTTCGTTATCACAGCTATACAGTGGGTTAGTAGGAGTCGGTCATCCTTCTATACTCCTATAATAGGGAATCCCTGTCACTGCGCCTGGTGACTGTTTCCGTTATCACACCTATAGGAGTGGATTAGTAGGAGTCGGTCATCCAGAAGGCAGGTATTAGTGGCAAGGCCGCCTCATATGTTAACTCAACGACATACTGGACCCCGAAAAGGTAGGATATCAAAATATCGAGTATATGAAAAGAAAGTATTCACTATAAAGACATAGAGGTACACACAGATGTAATAGACCATGAGCATGACATTTACCAAAGGAGAAGGTAGCTTGGAGCAAAGTATTTTGCAAACGCTAGTACATTCACTAAAGGTAAGGAAGATTACGTCAGAAGCACTTATACCATACTCTACCTTTGCTAACTGCCAATTGTCAATAAAACAAAAAAAAATTACATTTAATTTTACGGGACATGGTATCTAATCATCATAAGTCATCATTTCGAAATCAGGAGCGATAAGAAGCCGAACTGATTAACAAGCTGCGATCTAAATTAGAAGCTCTTACGTAACAATAACTAAAAACCTTACGAACACGCTATGAGCATGATTACCATGTACTTGGAGCAGTTCAACGTACATTGCATGCACTTCGAGTCATGCAACGACGTCAAGATGCTTACAACCAATGACAGTGCTTGAATATTATATTATATCTGATAGTCATCATGCAAGCAGCCACAAGCCACGCCGATCGACACAACAAACTATCTAGATACCGGATCCTTAGCAAATCTTATGGTCGCGTCCCGATAATATTTTTCCATTGCTTCCCTCTTTCATCTTTCTCTCACTTGTTTATTCTACCACTCACCACCCCCCCCCCCCCTACACCCACACCCACCACACGGTCCCCCTGTTGACGCTAGAAGCAATGAGTACCTTGTCGAGGTGGATGACCGTGTCGCCCAGAGAGTCCTGAGCGAACGGGTTCTCCACGTGGCTGCCGGGGGAGGAGGGTGTCGACAGGGAGCTCGTCGCGTCCACGTTCTCCGCATAGTCAAAGGAGTGGACGGAACCGTCGTCGGCCGGGGCCGGGACCGGGGCCGGGCGGGGGCCACGGGCCGCCGGGGGGGCACGTCCCGCTAGGTGGACACCCTGCCGCGAGAGGACAGACAGACACCGTTGGTGAGTATGGGATACACGCATGGCCGGGGGTATTGCACACAAGTCAGGTGGCGACATCTACCACGTGAATGGTACGGAGAGTGGTTACTGAATCCACAATGGAGACTGCCTCTGTTATTTACTAACTTAGGTCGAACACCTACACCACCCCCCCCCCCTCCACCCCCGCCCCGGTCGAACACCAGTGCTGTCGATACGATCGGAAACGAATCTGGAAAACTTCACCGATATCATGGAACGCATCGATGCATGTGGACCTGATGTCTGATGGCATCTTCGGCAAGAGATTTGGCCATTTCGTGTGACATCTGTTCCCGTCATGCCCATAGTCCGACCAAAGCACATGCACTGGTTTCTATGGTTTGTGGGCGGATGTGAAGGCTCCACGGCGGCTTCACGTAATATTCGCAGTATATTCAAACAGCATCCCCTCGGATTGGAACACTTTTCTTAGACCAATGGATCAAAATAGACTAAAGATGGATCATCTACCCGTGAACACATACAGTCCGTATATAAGTCGGGTAGGATAAGCTAAAGCCCCAACCAGACACATTAAAGATGCATTCTTCGCTTTGCCATCCCAATCAGCGCACAGAGTAACAGCCCCCTTGGGTACAACTTGTGCGGAAAAGCCTCACTCCACAACTGTCCAGTTAGAGATTATGATAAACGCAGGGTTTGCTCGGCACAAGACTAGCCGGACTGCACAAAGTGGCAGCAAGACCAAACACCCATCCAATGTATGTATCTCGAATACAGGGAAATGGCCAACGAAATAGCAACAGTTGGATATGTTAGGAAGCAAACCGGAACACTGGCGAACCATATAATGTGCCTTTAATACCTTGGAATGACGGGAGTTTCCACACTGTACTATTAGCGCCCACAATATAATACATGACCAAGGTGTTTTGGGAGGAACAGTAAACAAATCAAAAGGAGGAGACACGTACTACTGGAACCAGAAACCATTCATTGTCGCTATCGCCGACTTGAAGATCACAAAGAAATTAGCCCCATCTATATATTTAGCCTCCACTGTACGCGAAAAAACCTTCTCGCAGCTTGAAATTAAATTTGAATATATGTGCAGCGTGTCGTAATCTATGACTATGAATGTGTTTTGTATTGTTTTCGTTAAATTTTATATACATATCTATCAGACGTCATCAATACAAGCATTCACTCTGTTGGATTATTGATTGATACTACTCACTAAAGCGTACTAAACTAGGGGCTGCCGTTAAGGAAGAAGGATTAATTAAGAACTGCATAGCATTATGCCCCTAATGGTACTTTAATCGTCGTTAAAGCGGGCACACAAGGCATGCATTAGGATATACATGAAACTTACGGATAGATAATATTGTAAGTATTTCATTGCCAAGCATGAGCGAAAGAAAGCGAGGGCTTTCTTCTTACCGCTGTGAAAGCCGATTGTCGCTGAGGTCTCCTAGTCTCGCTCTCGTCGTCCGTGGAGACGTTACTCTCGCTGGGCGTGAGTTCCTCGCCGCCGCCGGTGGCTCCGATATCCGCCGTCGGTTCTGCTGACAGCCAGCGGGCGCGGGTCTGAGGTGGGGAGAGAGGAGGAGGTACTCGGTCACCATCATGTGTGTGACCACGTGTGTGAACATGTGCGTGTGTAATCGTATGTGGCCACGTGTGTAACCATCTATGTGGCCACGTGTGTAACCATCTATGTGGCCACGTGTGTAACCATCTATGTGGCCACGTGTGTAACCATCTATGTGGCCACGTGTGTAACCATCTATGTGGCCACGTGTGTAACCATCTATGTGGCCACGTGTGTAACCATCTATGTGGCCACGTGTGTAACCATCTATGTGGCCACGTGTGTAACCATCTATGTGGCCACGTGTGTAACCATCTAAGTGGCCACGTGTGTAACCATCTATGTGGCCACGTGTGTAACCATCTATGTGGCCACGTGTGTAACCATCTATGTGGCCACGTGTGTAACCATCTAAGTGGCCACGTGTGTAACCATCTATGTGGCCACGTGTGTAACCATCTATGTGGCCACGTGTGTAGCCATCTATGTGGCCACGTGTGTAACCATCCATGTGGCCACGTGTGTAACCATCTATGTGGCCATGTGTAACGACTCGGCAATAATGCGCTGCGCCGAATATTACCACTAGTGCCAATGTTTAGGATTGACTTATAGTTACCGACGTTAAATACAGCTTTATCTTATCTTATCTTGCTGCTTCAGTGTTTAGACGTATAATATTAAGGTCTAACACTAAGTATAATATTAATGTCTAACACTACGTCTAATATTAACGTCTAACACTACATCTAATATTAACCTCTAACACTACGTCTAATATTAATGTCACAATACGAATAACATTAACGACTCACACTACGAATAATATTAACGTCTAACACTACGTCTAATACTAACGTTTAACACTACGTCTAATATTAACGTCTAACACTACGTCTAATATTAATGTCACACTACGAATAATATTAACGTCTAACACTACATCTAATATGAACGTCTAACACTAGGTATAATATTAACGTCTAACACTACGTCTAATATTAACGTCTAAAACTTCGTATAATATTAACCTCTAACACTACGTCTAATATTAATGTCACACTACGAATAATATTAACGTCTAACACTACGTCTAATATTAACGCCACCACTACGCATAATATTAACGTCTAACACTACGTCTAATATTAACGTCTAACACTACGTCTAATATTAACCTCTAACACTACGTCTAATATTAACCTCTAACACTACGTATCATATTAACGTCTAACACTACGTCTAATATTAACGTCTAACACTACGTCTAATATTAACGTTGAACACTACGTCTAATATTAACGTCTCACACTACGAATAATATTAACGTCTAACACTACGTCTAATATTAACGTCTAACACTACGTCTAATATTAATGTCACACTACGAATAATATTAACGTCTAACACTACGTCTAATATGAACGTCTAACGCTACATCTAATATTAACGTCTAACACTACGTATAATATTAACGTCTAACACTACGTCTAATATTAACGTCTAACACTACGTCTAATATTAACGCCACCACTACGCATAATATTAACGTCTAACACTACGTCTAATATTAACGCCACCACTACGCATAATATTAACGTCTAACACTACGTCTAATATTAACGCCACCACTACGCATAATATTAACGCCACCACTACGCATAATATTAACGTCTAACACTACGTCTAATATTAACGTCTAACACTACGTCTAATATTAACCTCTAACACTACGTCTAATATTAACCTCTAACACTACGTATAATATTAACGTCTAACACTACGTCTAATATTAACGTCTAACACTACGTCTAATATTAACGTCTAACACTTCGCATAATATTAACGTCTAACACTACGTATACCACATTTTCAACAAGGACAGCGGACTGCGTACCGCTGCCTGTGCGGCCGCCTGGTTCCCTGTCTCGTCCTCCCGGAGGTACTTGGCCACGAGGTCCTGCAGGGCGTACAGCCCCCTCTGGCGGAGGTAGTCGTTGTTGAGGAGCTGGAGCTCGCGGAAGAGCTCGATCAGGAAGTGGGGTCGGCTCTCGTTCTGCGAGATCAGCGTGGCTACCTCGGCGTATATCGTCTCCCGGAGCGCCTCGAACAGGTCCAGATCGCCGCTCCGGCCGTCCGACTCACTCCTAGGATAGGGCGGGGGGGGGGGGGGTGAGAGAGGCAGAGACTGGTGTCTTAGACCACCTTTGTGCACAAATGGGTTAATAACTCCTGGCGTCCGACTCACTCCTGGGATAGGGCGGGGCGAGAGGGGGAGAATGGCATTCTAAGCCATCTTTGTGCACAAATGGGTTAACTCGTGGCGTCCGACTCACCCCTGGGATAGGGCGGGGCGAGAGGGGGAGAATGGCATTATAAGCCACCTCTGTGCACATACGTACTTACTCTTGTGATAGGATGCTTTGAAAATATTTACACCCCCAACTGTAAACAATTGCCATATAGCAATTATTGACCAAATATCCGCTGCAAAAGTTTGCGACACTTAATGTTGACGTTGACGTACGATGACCTACATTTGACTGGTAGAGGTCTGGTAGCGGCCGACGCCGCGGGGGTCATGACCCCTGAAGCCGGTGACGTCACGGGCCTGGACGCTGGAGACGGCGCTTGAGACGCTGGCCGCATCGCCGTATCCGGCGCCACTGATGCCGGCGCTCAAGCTCTCCCGGTAGGTGGCTCTGGGGGGCATGGGGTCGGCGGGGACGCGCTGGCTGGCGAGACTGGCGGCGGCCTCGGCGCGGAGGCCCGGCGTGAACTGGGTAATCAGCACTAAAACACGGAATGGCCGTATACATGTCATGTCTTTGGTCACCCTAATGGACACATGGTAAAAAAATAAAATGAAATGTTGATGTAAAAGATAAATAATTTTGATCACACGATCAGTTATCACGTATTACCTACTTTGGTATTATTACGACCTCAAATCACACAATGTCAACCCGCAGTAACACATATACAAACCAAACACAAACTTAGGTAGTTCCCGCTCATGCTTCATCCGTTAGAAGAGGAGATACTCCAGGTTTATGGGATATATCAGTACCCTGAAGTCAGTGAGAAGTAAGTACCTTCGTCGTTATCTCTGGACGACGGGCCGTCTCTGCTTCTCCCGGCGCCTCTGGAATAGGACTGCAAGGTTAGGTGTACGTTACACGACCAGTGTATCTACCAGACAGAGATAACCCGACGGCTCTGGCTCTATTGGAAGGTTAGGTGTACGTTACACGGCCAGTGTATCTACCAGACAGAGATAACCCGACGGCTCTGGCTCTATTGGAAGGTTAGGTGTACGTTACACGGCCAGTGTATCTACCAGACAGAGATAACCCGACGGCTCTGGCTCTATTGGAAGGTTAGGTTACGTTACACGGCCAGTGTATCTACCAGACAGAGATAACCCGACGGCTCTGGCTCTATTGGAAGGTTAGGTGTACGTTACACGGCCAGTGTGTCTACCAGACAGAGATAACCCGACGGCTCTGGCTCTATTGGAAGGTTAGGTGTACGTTACACGGCCAGTGTGTCTACCAGACAGAGATAACCCGACGGCTCTGGCTCTATTGGAAGGTTAGGTGTACGTTACACGGCCAGTGTATCTACCAGACAGAGATAACCCGACGGCTCTGGCTCTATTGGAAGGTTAGGTGTACGTTACACGGCCAGTGTATCTACCAGACAGAGATAACCCGACGGCTCTGGCTCTATTGGAAGGTTAGGTGTACGTTACACGGCCAGTGTATCTACCAGACAGAGATAACCCGACGGCTCTGGCTCTATTGGAAGGTTAGGTGTACGTTACACGGCCAGTGTATCTACCAGACAGAGATAACCCGACGGCTCTGGCTCTATTGGAAGGTTAGGTGTACGTTACACGGCCAGTGTATCTACCAGACAGAGATAACCCGACGGCTCTGGCTCTATTGGAAGGTTAGGTGTACGTTACACGGCCAGTGTATCTACCAGACAGAGATAACCCGACGGCTCTGGCTCTATTGGAAGGTTAGGTGTACGTTACACGGCCAGTGTATCTACCAGACAGAGATAACCCGACGGCTCTGGCTCTATTGGAAGGTTAGGTTACGTTACACGGCCAGTGTGTCTACCAGACAGAGATAACCCGACGGCTCTGGCTCTATTGGAAGGTTAGGTGTACGTTACACGGCCAGTGTATCTACCAGACAGAGATAACCCGACGGCTCTGGCTCTATTGGAAGGTTAGGTGTACGTTACACGGCCAGTGTATCTACCAGACAGAGATAACCCGACGGCTCTGGCTCTATTGGAAGGTTAGGTGTACGTTACACGGCCAGTGTGTCTACCAGACAGAGATAACCCGACGGCTCTGGCTCTATTGGAAGGTTAGGTGTACGTTACACGGCCAGTGTATCTACCAGACAGAGATAACCCGACGGCTCTGGCTCTATTGGAAGGTTAGGTTACGTTACACGGCCAGTGTATCTACCAGGCAGAGATAACCCGACGGCTCTGGCTCTATTGGAAGGTTAGGTGTACGTTACACGGCCAGTGTATCTACCAGACAGAGATAACCCGACGGCTCTGGCTCTATTGGAAGGTTAGGTGTACGTTACACGGCCAGTGTATCTACCAGACAGAGATAACCCGACGGCTCTGGCTCTATTGGAAGGTTAGGTGTACGTTACACGGCCAGTGTATCTACCAGACAGAGATAACCCGACGGCTCTGGCTCTATTGGAAGGTTAGGTGTACGTTACACGGCCAGTGTATCTACCAGACAGAGATAACCCGACGGCTCTGGCTCTATTGGAAGGTTAGGTGTACGTTACACGGCCAGTGTATCTACCAGACAGAGATAACCCGACGGCTCTGGCTCTATTGGAAGGTTAGGTGTACGTTACACGGCCAGTGTATCTACCAGACAGAGATAACCCGACGGCTCTGGCTCTATTGGAAGGTTAGGTGTACGTTACACGGCCAGTGTATCTACCAGACAGAGATAACCCGACGGCTCTGGCTCTATTGGAAGGTTAGGTGTACGTTACACGGCCAATGTATCTACCAGACAGAGATAACCCGACGGCTCTGGCTCTATTGGAAGGTTAGGTGTACGTTACACGGCCAGTGTGTCTACCAGACAGAGATAACCCGACGGCTCTGGCTCTATTGGAAGGTTAGGTGTACGTTACACGGCCAGTGTATCTACCAGACAGAGATAACCCGACGGCTCTGGCTCTATTGGAAGGTTAGGTTACGTTACACGGCCAGTGTGTCTACCAGACAGAGATAACCCGACGGCTCTGGCTCTATTGGAAGGTTAGGTGTACGTTACACGGCCAGTGTATCTACCAGACAGAGATAACCCGACGGCTCTGGCTCTATTGGAAGGTTAGGTGTACGTTACACGGCCAGTGTGTCTACCAGACAGAGATAACTCGACGGCTCGGGCTCTATTGGAAGGTTAGGTGTACGTTACACGGCCAGTGTATCTACCAGACAGAGATAACCCGACGGCTCTGGCTCTATTGGAAGGTTAGGTGTACGTTACACGGCCAGTGTATCTACCAGACAGAGATAACCCGACGGCTCTGGCTCTATTGGAAGGTTAGGTGTACGTTACACGGCCAGTGTATCTACCAGACAGAGATAACCCGACGGCTCTGGCTCTATTGGAAGGTTAGGTGTACGGTACACGGCCAGTGTATCTACCAGACAGAGATAACCCGACGGCTCTGGCTCTATTGGAAGGTTAGGTGTACGTTACACGGCCAGTGTGTCTACCAGACAGAGATAACCCGACGGCTCTGGCTCTATTGGAAGGTTAGGTGTACGTTACACGGCCAGTGTATCTACCAGACAGAGATAACCCGACGGCTCTGGCTCTATTGGAAGGTTAGGTGTACGTTACACGGCCAGTGTGTCTACCAGACAGAGATAACTCGACGGCTCGGGCTCTATTGGAAGGTTAGGTGTACGTTACACGGCCAGTGTATCTACCAGACAGAGATAACCCGACGGCTCTGGCTCTATTGGAAGGTTAGGTGTACGTTACACGGCCAGTGTATCTACCAGACAGAGATAACTCGACGGCTCGGGCTCTATTGGAAGGTTAGGTGTACGTTACACGGCCAGTGTATCTACCAGACAGAGATAACCCGACGGCTCTGGCTCTATTGGAAGGTTAGGTGTACGTTACACGGCCAGTGTATCTACCAGACAGAGATAACTCGACGGCTCGGGCTCTATTGGAAGGTTAGGTGTACGTTACACGGCCAGTGTATCTACACGACAGAGATAACCCGACGGCTCTGGCTCTATTGGAAGGTTAGGTGTACGTTACACGGCCAGTGTGTCTACCAGACAGAGATAACCCGACGGCTCTGGCTCTATTGGAAGGTTAGGTGTACGTTACACGGCCAGTGTATCTACCAGACAGAGATAACCCGACGGCTCTGGCTCTATTGGAAGGTTAGGTGTACGTTACACGGCCAGTGTATCTACCAGACAGAGATAACCCGACGGCTCTGGCTCTATTGGAAGGTTAGGTGTACGTTACACGGCCAGTGTATCTACCAGACAGAGATAACCCGACGGCTCTGGCTCTATTGGAAGGTTAGGTGTACGTTACACGGCCAGTGTATCTACCAGACAGAGATAACCCGACGGCTCTGGCTCTATTGGAAGGTTAGGTGTACGTTACACGGCCAGTGTATCTACCAGACAGAGATAGCCCGACGGCTCTGGCTCTATTGGAAGGTTAGGTGTACGGTACACGGCCAGTGTATCTACCAGACAGAGATCACCCGACGGCTCTGGCTCTATTGGAAGGTTAGGTGTACGTTACACGGCCAGTGTATCTACCAGACAGAGATAACCCGACGGCTCTGGCTCTATTGGAAGGTTAGGTTACGTTACACGGCCAGTGTGTCTACCAGACAGAGATAACCCGACGGCTCTGGCTCTATTGGAAGGTTAGGTGTACGTTACACGGCCAGTGTATCTACCAGACAGAGATAACCCGACGGCTCTGGCTCTATTGGAAGGTTAGGTGTACGTTACACGGCCAGTGTGTCTACCAGACAGAGATAACTCGACGGCTCGGGCTCTATTGGAAGGTTAGGTGTACGTTACACGGCCAGTGTATCTACCAGACAGAGATAACCCGACGGCTCTGGCTCTATTGGAAGGTTAGGTGTACGTTACACGGCCAGTGTATCTACCAGACAGAGATAACCCGACGGCTCTGGCTCTATTGGAAGGTTAGGTGTACGTTACACGGCCAGTGTATCTACCAGACAGAGATAACCCGACGGCTCTGGCTCTATTGGAAGGTTAGGTGTACGGTACACGGCCAGTGTATCTACCAGACAGAGATAACCCGACGGCTCTGGCTCTATTGGAAGGTTAGGTGTACGTTACACGGCCAGTGTGTCTACCAGACAGAGATAACCCGACGGCTCTGGCTCTATTGGAAGGTTAGGTGTACGTTACACGGCCAGTGTATCTACCAGACAGAGATAACCCGACGGCTCTGGCTCTATTGGAAGGTTAGGTGTACGTTACACGGCCAGTGTGTCTACCAGACAGAGATAACTCGACGGCTCGGGCTCTATTGGAAGGTTAGGTGTACGTTACACGGCCAGTGTATCTACCAGACAGAGATAACCCGACGGCTCTGGCTCTATTGGAAGGTTAGGTGTACGTTACACGGCCAGTGTATCTACCAGACAGAGATAACTCGACGGCTCGGGCTCTATTGGAAGGTTAGGTGTACGTTACACGGCCAGTGTATCTACCAGACAGAGATAACCCGACGGCTCTGGCTCTATTGGAAGGTTAGGTGTACGTTACACGGCCAGTGTATCTACCAGACAGAGATAACTCGACGGCTCGGGCTCTATTGGAAGGTTAGGTGTACGTTACACGGCCAGTGTATCTACCAGACAGAGATAACCCGACGGCTCTGGCTCTATTGGAAGGTTAGGTGTACGTTACACGGCCAGTGTGTCTACCAGACAGAGATAACCCGACGGCTCTGGCTCTATTGGAAGGTTAGGTGTACGTTACACGGCCAGTGTATCTACCAGACAGAGATAACCCGACGGCTCTGGCTCTATTGGAAGGTTAGGTGTACGTTACACGGCCAGTGTATCTACCAGACAGAGATAACCCGACGGCTCTGGCTCTATTGGAAGGTTAGGTGTACGTTACACGGCCAGTGTATCTACCAGACAGAGATAACCCGACGGCTCTGGCTCTATTGGAAGGTTAGGTGTACGTTACACGGCCAGTGTATCTACCAGACAGAGATAACCCGACGGCTCTGGCTCTATTGGAAGGTTAGGTGTACGTTACACGGCCAGTGTATCTACCAGACAGAGATAGCCCGACGGCTCTGGCTCTATTGGAAGGTTAGGTGTACGGTACACGGCCAGTGTATCTACCAGACAGAGATCACCCGACGGCTCTGGCTCTATTGGAAGGTTAGGTGTACGTTACACGGCCAGTGTATCTACCAGACAGAGATAACCCGACGGCTCTGGCTCTATTGGAAGGTTAGGTGTACGTTACACGGCCAGTGTATCTACCAGGCAGAGATAACCCGACGGCTCTGGCTCTATTGGAAGGTTAGGTGTACGTTACACGGCCAGTGTATCTACCAGACAGAGATAACCCGACGGCTCTGGCTCTATTGGAAGGTTAGGTGTACGTTACACGGCCAGTGTATCTACCAGACAGAGATAACCCGACGGCTCTGGCTCTATTGGAAGGTTAGGTGTACGTTACACGGCCAGTGTATCTACCAGACAGAGATAACCCGACGGCTCTGGCTCTATTGGAAGGTTAGGTGTACGTTACACGGCCAGTGTATCTACCAGACAGAGATAACCCGACGGCTCTGGCTCTATTGGAAGGTTAGGTGTACGTTACACGGCCAGTGTATCTACCAGACAGAGATAACCCGACGGCTCTGGCTCTATTGGAAGGTTAGGTTACGTTACACGGCCAGTGTATCTACCAGACAGAGATAACCCGACGGCTCTGGCTCTATTGGAAGGTTAGGTGTACGTTACACGGCCAGTGTATCTACCAGACAGAGATAACCCGACGGCTCTGGCTCTATTGGAAGGTTAGGTGTACGTTACACGGCCAGTGTATCTACCAGACAGAGATAACCCGACGGCTCTGGCTCTATTGGAAGGTTAGGTGTACGTTACACGGCCAGTGTGTCTACCAGACAGAGATAACCCGACGGCTCTGGCTCTATTGGAAGGTTAGGTGTACGTTACACGGCCAGTGTATCTACCAGACAGAGATAACCCGACGGCTCTGGCTCTATTGGAAGGTTAGGTGTACGTTACACGGCCAGTGTATCTACCAGACAGAGATAACCCGACGGCTCTGGCTCTATTGGAAGGTTAGGTGTACGTTACACGGCCAGTGTATCTACCAGACAGAGATAACCCGACGGCTCTGGCTCTATTGGAAGGTTAGGTGTACGTTACACGGCCAGTGTATCTACCAGACAGAGATAACCCGACGGCTCTGGCTCTATTGGAAGGTTAGGTGTACGTTACACGGCCAGTGTATCTACCAGACAGAGATAACCCGACGGCTCTGGCTCTATTGGAAGGTTAGGTGTACGTTACACGGCCAGTGTATCTACCAGACAGAGATAACCCGACGGCTCTGGCTCTATTGGAAGGTTAGGTGTACGTTACACGGCCAGTGTATCTACCAGACAGAGATAACCCGACGGCTCTGGCTCTATTGGAAGGTTAGGTGTACGTTACACGGCCAGTGTGTCTACCAGACAGAGATAACCCGACGGCTCTGGCTCTATTGGAAGGTTAGGTGTACGTTACACGGCCAGTGTATCTACCAGACAGAGATAACCCGACGGCTCGGGCTCTATTGGAAGGTTAGGTGTACGTTACACGGCCAGTGTATCTACCAGACAGAGATAACCCGACGGCTCTGGCTCTATTGGAAGGTTAGGTGTACGTTACACGGCCAGTGTATCTACCAGACAGAGATAACCCGACGGCTCGGGCTCTATTGGAAGGTTAGGTGTACGTTACACGGCCAGTGTATCTACCAGACAGAGATAACCCGACGGCTCTGGCTCTATTGGAAGGTTAGGTGTACGTTACACGGCCAGTGTATCTACCAGACAGAGATAACCCGACGGCTCTGGCTCTATTGGAAGGTTAGGTGTACGTTACACGGCCAGTGTATCTACCAGACAGAGATAACCCGACGGCTCTGGCTCTATTGGAAGGTTAGGTGTACGTTACACGGCCAGTGTATCTACCAGACAGAGATAACCCGACGGCTCGGGCTCTATTGGAAGGTTAGGTGTACGTTACACGGCCAGTGTATCTACCAGACAGAGATAACCCGACGGCTCTGGCTCTATTGGAAGGTTAGGTGTACGTTACACGGCCAGTGTATCTACCAGACAGAGATAACCCGACGGCTCTGGCTCTATACTGCAGCAGTCTCCAAACTATGGATCAATCTAGCCCTAACGTTGCCGGGGTAATGCGAGCAAGTTGCACTTACTACGTATCAATACACAAGGAGTGCTAGCATGTTATATCGCCCCTAACTCCTACTGACCTGGCCTGTTGCTGGGAGCGCAACGCCTGCCCTAGCTCCAACCTGGGCACCGCTGCCTGGTCGCAGGCCAGGATGGTTTCTATGGAGACGCGGTCCGAGGAGCTCTGAGTGCCGCTGGCGGGCGGCCTCCTGGTGGCGCCCCCAAGCGAAGACTGACCCAGTCGCACCTGGCTGGACAGGGGCGACACCTGCCGAGCGCGGCGGGCGGGGGACCCAGCCTGCCCTGCTGACGGGCCATCCCGGACGTCCCGGAAGAAGGCGCCATGGGAGCCGGTTCCGCTGGCCCTGGCGGTCACCTCCCCGGCGGCCCCCCCGCCGGGGGCGCCCTGGCCTTCCCTCCTGGGGAAGGCCAGGGCGTCGGACCCCAGCGGGCCCCGCCCCGGGCGACGGCCGCTCGGGGAGGCCGCGCCGCTCAGCCCCAAGGGGGGCGGCGGCAGCGACTGAGAATAGATCCCGCGGGTGGCGCCCCCCGCGGCGATATCCAGCAGCCCTCCCTGCTGCTGCTGCTGCTGCTGGGTGCTGGAGGAGTAGTTGTGGCTCTCGGTGCTGACGTCACTGGCCAGGGCCAGGCGCTGCTCGAGGCGGCCGAAGCGGTCGACCATCTCCTGGTGTTGGGCGAACAGTTGGCCGTAGAACTGGTTGAGGGTCAGCAACAGCTGCTGCTGCTGGAGCTGCTGCTGCTGCAGCTGCTGCACGTACCCCGCGGGACTCCCCAGACCCCCTGCAACAACAACAACAACATATTAGCTGCACGTACCCCGCGGGACTCCCCAGACCCCCTGCAACAACAACAACATATTAGCTGCACGTACCCCCCGGGACTCCCCAGACCCCCTACAACAACAACAACAACAACAACAACAACATATTAGCTGCACGTACCCCGCGGGACTCCCCAACCCCCCTGCAACAACAACAACAAAAACAGCACAATATCACCAGCATATACCTCACAACACGGCACATCTATTAAATACGCACAGCAAGCCAAGTAAGTCGTAGGCCAGCACTACCTTTGAACCAAAACATTGAACAAAGTCGTTATCAATATCACCAGCTATTGAGGGCCACTTCATCTAGCAGAGTAGTGGCAACCAGCACATTGAGGACCACTTCATTGAGCGGGGTAGTGGCAACCAGCACATTGAGGACCACTTCATTGAGCGGGGTAGTGGCAACCAGCACATTGAGGACCATTTCATTGAGAGGGGTAGTGGCAACTAGCACACTGAGGACCACTTTATTGAGAGGGGTAGTGGCAACCAGCACATTGAGGACCACTTCATTGAGCGGGGTAGTGGCAACCAGCACATTGAGGACCACTTCATTGAGCGGGGTAGTGGCAACCAGCACATTGAGGGCCACTGCACTGAGCGGGGTAGTGGCAACCAGCACATTGAGGACCACTTCATTGAGCGGGGTAGTGGCAACCAGCACATTGAGGACCATTTCATTGAGAGGGGTAGTGGCAACTAGCACACTGAGGACCACTTTATTGAGAGGGGTAGTGGCAACCAGCACATTGAGGACCACTTCATTGAGCGGGGTAGTGGCAACCAGCACATTGAGGACCACTTCATTGAGCGGGGTAGTGGCAACCAGCACATTGAGGACCACTTCACTGAGCGGGGTAGTGGCAACCAGCACATTGAGGACCACTTCATTGAGCGGGGTAGTGGCAACCAGCACATTGAGGGCCACTTCACTGAGCGGGGTAGTGGCAACCAGCACATTGAGGGCCACTTCATTGAGCGGGGTAGTGGCAACCAGCACATTGAGGGCCACTTCATTGAGCGGGGTAGTGGCAACAAGCACATTGAGGGCCACTTCACTGAGCGGGGTAGTGGCAACCAGCACATTGAGGGCCACTCCATTGAGCGGGGTAGTGGCAACCAGCACATTGAGGACCACTTCATTGAGCGGGGTAGTGGCAACCAGCACATTGAGGACCACTTCACTGAGCGGGGTAGTGGCAACCAGCACATTGAGGACCACTTCATTGAGCGGGGTAGTGGCAACCAGCACATTGAGGACCACTTCATTGAGCGGGGTAGTGGCAACCAGCACATTGAGGACCATTTCATTGAGAGGGGTAGTGGCAACTAGCACACTGAGGACCACTTTATTGAGAGGGGTAGTGGCAACCAGCACATTGAGGACCACTTCATTGAGCGGGGTAGTGGCAACCAGCACATTGAGGACCACTTCATTGAGCGGGGTAGTGGCAACCAGCACATTGAGGACCACTTCACTGAGCGGGGTAGTGGCAACCAGCACATTGAGGACCACTTCATTGAGCGGGGTAGTGGCAACCAGCACATTGAGGACCACTTCATTGAGCGGGGTAGTGGCAACCAGCACATTGAGGGCCACTTCACTGAGCGGGGTAGTGGCAACCAGCACATTGAGGGCCACTTCATTGAGCGGGGTAGTGGCAACCAGCACATTGAGGGCCACTTCATTGAGCGGGGTAGTGGCAACAAGCACATTGAGGGCCACTTCACTGAGCGGGGTAGTGGCAACCAGCACATTGAGGGCCACTTCATTGAGCGGGGTAGTGGCAACCAGCACATTGAGGACCACTTCATTGAGCGGGGTAGTGGCAACCAGCACATTGAGGACCACTTCACTGAGCGGGGTAGTGGCAACCAGCACATTGAGGACCACTTCATTGAGCGGGGTAGTGGCAACCAGCACATTGAGGACCACTTCATTGAGCGGGGTAGTGGCAACCAGCACATTGAGGGCCACTTCATTGAGCGGGGTAGTGGCAACCAGCACATTGAGGGCCACTTCATTGAGCGGGGTAGTGGCAACAAGCACATTGAGGGCCACTTCACTGAGCGGGGTAGTGGCAACCAGCACATTGAGGGCCACTTCACTGAGCGGGGTAGTGGCAACCAGCACATTGAGGGCCACTTCATTGAGCGGGGTAGTGGCAACCAGCACATTGAGGGCCACTTCATTTAGCGGGGTAGTGACAACCAGCACATTGAGGGCCACTTCATTGAGCGGGGTAGTGGCAACCAGCACATTGAGGGCCACTTCATTGAGCGGGGTAGTGGCAACCAGCACATTGAGGGCCACTTCATTGAGCGGGGTAGTGGCAACCAGCACATTGAGGACCACTTCATTGAGCGGGGTAGTGGCAACCAGCACATTGAGGACCACTTCACTGAGCGGGGTAGTGGCAACCAGCACATTGAGGACCACTTCATTGAGCGGGGTAGTGGCAACCAGCACATTGAGGACCACTTCATTGAGCGGGGTAGTGGCAACCAGCACATTGAGGGCCACTTCATTGAGCGGGGTAGTGGCAACCAGCACATTGAGGTCCACTTCATTGAGCGGGGTAGTGGCAACCAGCACATTGAGGACCACTTCATTGAGCGGGTTAGTGGCAACCAGCACATTGAGGACCACTTCATTGAGCGGGGTAGTGGCAACCAGCACATTGAGGACCACTTCATTGAGCGGGGTAGTGGCAACCAGCACATTGAGGACCACTTCATTGAGCGGGGTAGTGGCAACCAGCACATTGAGGGCCACTTCATTGAGAGGGGTAGTGGCTACCAGCACATTGAGGGCCACTTCATTGAGCGGGGTAGTGGCAACCAGCACATTGAGGACCACTTCATTGAGCGGGGTAGTGGCAACCAGCACATTGAGGACCACTTCACTGAGCGGGGTAGTGGCAACCAGCACATTGAGGACCACTTCATTGAGCGGGGTAGTGGCAACCAGCACATTGAGGACCACTTCATTGAGCGGGGTAGTGGCAACCAGCACATTGAGGACCACTTCATTGAGCGGGGTAGTGGCAACCAGCACATTGAGGGCCACTTCATTGAGCGGGGTTGTGGCAACCAGCACATTGAGGGCCACTTCATTGAGCGGGGTAGTGGCAACCAGCACATTGAGGACCACTTCATTGAGCGGAGTAGTGGCAACCAGCACATTGAGGGCCACTTCACTGAGCGGGGTAGTGGCAACCAGCACATTTAGGGCCACTTCATTGAGCGGGGTAGTGGCAACCAGCACATTGAGGACCACTTCATTGAGCGGGGTAGTGGCAACCAGCACATTGAGGGCCACTTCACTGAGCGGGGTAGTGGCAACCAGCACATTGAGGGCCACTTCATTGAGCGGGGTAGTGGCAACCAGCACATTGAGGGCCACTTCATTGAGCGGGGTAGTGGCAACCAGCACATTGAGGGCCACTTCACTGAGCGGGGCAGTGGCAACAAGCACATTGAGGGCCACTTTATTGAGCGGGGTAGTGGCAACCAGCACATTGAGGGCCACTTCATTGAGCGGGGTAGTGGCAACCAGCACATTGAGGACCACTTCATTGAGCGGGGTAGTGGCAACAAGCACATTGAGGACCACTTCATTGAGCGGGGTAGTGGCAACCAGCACATTGAGGGCCACTTCATTGAGCGGGGTAGTGGCAACCAGCACATTGAGGGCCACTTCATTGAGCGGGTTAGTGGCAACCAGCACATTGAGGACCACTTCATTGAGCGGGGTAGTGGCAACCAGCACATTGAGGACCACTTCATTGAGCGGGTTAGTGGCAACCAGCACATTGAGGACCACTTCATTGAGCGGGGTAGTGGCAACCAGCACATTGAGGGCCACTTCATTGAGCGGGGTAGTGGCAACCAGCACATTGAGGGCCACTTCATTGAGCGGGGTAGTGGCAACCAGCACATTGAGGACCACTTCATTGAGCGGGGTAGTGGCAACCAGCACATTGAGGACCACTTCATTGAGCGGGATAGTGGCAACCAGCACATTGAGGGCCACTTCATTGAGCGGGGTAGTGGCAACCAGCACATTGAGGGCCACTTCATTGAGCGGGGTAGTGGCAACCAGCACATTGAGGACCACTTCATTGAGCGGGGTAGGGGCAACCAGCACATTGAGGACCACTTCATTGAGCGTGGTAGTGGCAACCAGCACATTGAGGGCCACTTCATTGAGCGGGGTAGTGGCAACCAGCACATTGAGGGCCACTTCATTGAGCGGGTTAGTGGCAACCAGCACATTGAGGACCACTTCATTGAGCGGGGTAGTGGCAACCAGCACATTGAGGACCACTTCATTGAGCGGGGTAGTGGCAACCAGCACATTGAGGACCACTTCATTGAGCGGGGTAGTGGCAACCAGCACATTGAGGGCCACTTCATTGAGCGGGGTAGTGGCAACAAGCACATTGAGGACCACTTCATTGAGCGGGGTAGTGGCAACAAGCACATTGAGGACCACTTCATTGAGCGGGTTAGTGGCAACAAGCACATTGAGGACCACTTCATTGAGCGGGGTAGTGGCAACAAGCACATTGAGGACCACTTCATTGAGAGGGGTAGTGGCAACCAGCACATTGAGGGCCACTGCACTGAGCGGGGTAGTGGCAACCAGCACATTGAGGGCCACTGCACTGAGCGGGGTAGTGGCAACAAGCACATTGAGGACCACTTCATTGAGAGGGGTAGTGGCAACCAGCACATTGAGGACCACTTCACTGAGCGGGGTAGTGGCAACCAGCACATTGAGGGCCACTTCATTGAGCGGGGTAGTGGCAACCAGCACATTGAGGACCACTTCATTGAGCGGGGTAGTGGCAACCAGCACATTGAGGACCACTTCATTGAGCGGGGTAGTGCAACCAGCACATTGAGGGCCACTTCATTGAGCGGGGTAGTGGCAACAAGCACATTGAGGACCACTTCATTGAGCGGGGTAGTGGCAACCAGCACATTGAGGGCCACTTCATTGAGCGGGGTAGTGGCAACCAGCACATTGAGGGCCACTTCATTGAGCGGGGTAGTGGCAACCAGCACATTGAGGACCACTTCATTGAGCGGGGTAGTGGCAACCAGCACATTGAGGGCCACTTCATTGAGCGGGGTAGTGGCAACAAGCACATTGAGGACCACTTCATTGAGCGGGGTAGTGGCAACCAGCACATTAAGGGCCACTTCATTGAGCGGGGTAGTGGCAACCAGCACATTGAGGGCCACTTCATTGAGCGGGGTAGTGGCAACCAGCACATTGAGGGCCACTTCATTGAGCGGAGTAGTGGCAACCAGCACATTGAGGGCCACTTCATTGAGCGGGGTAGTGGCAACAACCCTTTTTTCGAGTGTGACATCCGTAAACACACACAATGCCGAGCCTCCAGCAGCTTTAGTCGCTTAACTAAAGGAAATACAGGCGCTGTTTGTATCTCCAATATGTGACTTTATGCGGGATGTCCGTGTGGCCTACCGTCCTGCGGTGTCCTGGCGTTACCGCTGTAGCCAGCCGCCTTCTGGGAGTGGGTCTGACTCAGGACCAAGTCTCGCAGGGACGAGATGTCATTCTGGAGACCCTCAACCTGCTCCTCCAACTGAACAGAAGGCAACATCGTCAGCCGTCGTTTGCAAGCTACAGCTATTCAAACACTTAGGTCGAGCCCAAAGCATGTGAAGATATAAAGCTAACATTTTATGGATTTGATTTTGAATTGGCGAGAATTATCTGTATAAATACCGTTAATAATACGACCAAACAATGTTAACACCAACAGGGTAGGTCCAACAAAACGGCTACCCTTTCAGAAACTGATAATAAATTACAATTCTTAACCGGTTCTCAATATTGCGACCAATTTTCAGGACATATTTTCCCAATTAAACGCAAAAATGAACATTAAAGTGTATAAATAACATGTTATCTTTAAATATGATGATTATCCATTTTTTCGGGACAAATAATTACAAATTTACGCTACTCCAAGCATTTCCTAATAACCTGAATCAACACTTTGCCATGAAATCGAATAAGGTATAAGTTACAACCACTACCAGCAATCCAAACGACCAGTATTATGGAACGTGTATCAGGAAATTAGAAATTATATTTAGATATAGTTTCAATAGGCTGCACAGTCATGCAAGTGGGTGCCTGATATCGGTCGTTCGTCTACGGTATATCTAACCATTGTTTCCAAGAATGGCTCACGTATTACTCACGAATTACAACAATTTATTTGTTAGCCCGGACATCGCCTCACCCGGGTTCTGCGTCTGCCCTTGGCGGTCCTCCTGCCACGCGGGGTCGAACCTCGCACGTTGTTGAGCACCTGGTTGTGGTCGGGCGCCCAGTAGTTGTAGCCCGGCCGCTGGCCGTACTGACCGCCTGCAGTGATAGCGTCACTATCACTTACCGTATTCACCATGGAGCCTATTACAGTATAACTGGGCGGGTTGTTGCAGAGCAATGAGCTGTAGCTGACTGCAGTTCACATCAACGAGTGGCAGAACAACAGAACAACATAACAAAGTGCACCAAAGTTCATATTCTGTGTTATACAACTCGTCAATTGATAACTTTGTCAGCTCAACTTAATTCAGAGTATTCATTTCCAACGCATACGACCTTAATTTCAGAATTGCACCTGCATAAATTGGTAAATTAGTTTGCAAATAACAGGCATGTGGAAAGTAATATAGTCAAATAGCAGTTTCGGAGGAGATATAATTTCAAACGCAGATTTGTCCATTTTCCGCTGACCTTGAAATGGCGCGCCGCGACCTCGGCGTCTGCGTGTGTCACGTGACCCAGCGGTGGTATCGATGTCCGGTGGCTCCACTGCGTGGCGTCCGGTGGAGTTATACTCTTCTTCAATGGTGTATGTGTCTTTGTCGTCAGAGTCTTGAGCTTCCTCCTCCTCCTCCTCCTCTTCCTCCACCTGCACGATGCCATCACTGGGGTAGCCTGCAGCGTACAGCCATGCATTGCTTCAGTGTTGCCAAAGTTGTGGGACTTACAAAAACATGTCTTGGAAGCATTTTTAATACTAACGATACATATAACTTCGATTTTGTCTTGGAAGTATTTTTAATACTACCGATACATACAATTTCTATTTCTGGCCGCATCTGTTAAAACCTTTCGCGACAGGATATGTCGGCCCATAATACAGATGGTTCACACGAGGTAAGTCCCAAGGTGCATGTAACATGCTTTCAACGACATTTAAGTGAGAACAATCTTATACATATGACGTGTTGCTTCAAGCCCACGTATCATTGATCAATCTAGTAAGATTTGTCCTGGGTCTCGGAGCCTCTCTAACTCAGCAGGCTGGGATGCAGATCAACAGGTCATGGGTTCAATCCCTGGCCCCACCATCTGGGGCAGGGGTCATTCAACCCAACTGTCACGGCAGGTTTCCAGGTCTAATTTAGCCTTCATCTGCACACAAGTGGTCTAAAACACAAAATGCCTTCGCGGGGGGTGCAAGTATCCCTATAGTTAAAGCCTCCCGGCAGATGGCGCCGCAGGACACTGACCGTCGTCGTTGTCGTCCTCAGTGCCTCGACCCCCGCCGCTCCCGTTATCCTCCTCAATGCTCTCCAGGTTGCCCGCCGTGGACCCTCCCCACGTTGCTATGGTTACATCCTCACTGGCACTGGCTGGTCTGCAATACAAATAATCTTTCAAAAAAACCAAATGTGTAACTCGTTAACTAGTAATAAATTAACTTAAATTATCCGGAATTCGCCCAATTAGCATCGCGCATCTTAATTAATCCATATGAACAGATAATCCAATCAATTGATCGGTTCTGTATTTTAACTTTTCGTGGCGGGATTCACAGCATAGCGCCTTGAATGGCAGCAAGACGCAAATGTGACTCCGTTCGTTCAGGTTACCACTTAACAACAAGTTTCATTATAGCGCACCTATTACTCACGACCGGTCTAATAATGGGTCTAAAGCTTAACATAGACGACTGGGTGATGAGGGTTCATGGCAATAGGCCTTAACATCACTAACTTACCCGAACTGGTCTGACTTGTTGGAGTAGGAGACATTGTCGCTCTGGTTGTCCTGGTTACGGATGTACTGCCGGCGAGGCCGATCCTTCTTCATGAACTGCTCCAACTCCTTCTTCTTTTCCCGCAGCTCCTCCCTCAGCATGCGCTGCTGCCTCATCTGGCCGTACAGCTCCTCGTTCGAGATGACCGCTGCGAGTAGACCAGGCTTACCATATAGAGACGGGAGTAAGCGGGGGGAGGCTCAGCATGGCTTAGCCGTATAGAGACGGGAGTAAGCGGGGGAGGCTCAGCATGTCTTAGCCGTATAGAGACGGGAGTAAGCGAGGGGAGGCTCAGCATGGCTTAGCCGTATAGAGACGGGAGTAAGCGGGGGAGGCTCAGCATGTCTTAGCCGTATAGAGACGGGAGTAAGCGAGGGGAGGCTCAGCATGGCTTAGCCGTATAGAGACGGGAGTAAGCGAGGGGAGGCTCAGCATGGCTTAGCCGTATAGAGACGGGAGTAAGCGGGGGGAGGCTCAGCATGGCTTAGCCGTATAGAGACGGGAGTAAGCGAGGGGAGGCTCAGCATGTCTTAGCCGTATAGAGACGGGAGTAAGCGGGGGGAGGCTCAGCATGGCTTAGCCGTATAGAGACGGGAGTAAGTGAGGGGAGGCTCAGCATGGCTTAGCCGTATAGAGACGGGAGTAAGCGGGGGAGGCTCAGCATGTCTTAGCCGTATAGAGACGGGAGTAAGCGAAGGGAGGCTCAGCATGGCTTAGCCGTATAGAGACGGGAGTAAGCGGGGGGAGGCTCAGCATGGCTTAGCCGTATAGAGACGGGAGTAAGCGGGGGAAGGCTCAGCATGTCTTAGCCGTATAGAGACGGGAGTAAGCGGGGGAAGGCTCAGCATGTCTTAGCCGTATAGAGACGGGCATTGAGATCGCGTGGAGTCAAGACAAGCGGAAGGAGGCTCAGCATGTCTTAGCCGCATAGAGACGGGCATTGAGATCGCGTGGAGTCAAGACAAGCGGAAGGAGGCTCAGCATGTCTTAGCCGTATAGAGACGGGAGTAAGCGGAAGGAGGCTCAGCATGTCTTAGCCGTATAGAGACGGGCATTGAGATCGCGTGGAGTCAAGACAAGCGGAAGGAGGCTCAGCATGGCTTAGCCGTATAGAGACGGGCATTGAGATCGCGTGGAGTCAAGACAAGCGGAAGGAGGCTCAGATTGTCTTAGCCGTATAGAGACGGGCATTGAGATCGCGTGGAGTCAAGACAAGCGGATGGAGGCTCAGATTGTCTTAGCCGTATAGAGACGGGCATTGAGATCGCGTGGAGTCAAGACAAGCGGAAGGAGGCTCAGCATATCTTAGCCGTATAGAGACGGGCATTGAGATCGCGTGGAGTCAAGACAAGCGGAAGGAGGCTCAGATTGTCTTAGCCGTATAGAGACGGGCATTGAGATCGCGTGGAGTCAAGCCAAACGGATGGAGGCTCAGTATGGGCTGACTAATGCCTAAACTTTGTTTCGACTGTAACTATGAACATTCCCCAGTAATCAAAACATACTATTAAATACATGTGATATGGTCAATATGTGGGGTGTTCAACAATCTGATAAAGGGCCCACTCTGCATGGGAGACATTTCCAGGACGGCTTCCATCATAACGATAAGCGAACTTTGAGTGTGTCCAACACCAGAGATGACATATCACATATTAAGCTCCTAAAGACCAGGGACTAAATATCACATCAGCACCTGATGACCATTTCAAACATATCCAGATATCTAACTCGATATACTCACTCTCCAGAGGTTCTTGGAATGTGACTTGCACAGTTTCCTGCCCGGATTTGGTTCCCGTGGCGCTGTCGTCCGAGTGTTTGGCCGCGTCACGGGCCTGCTGGCTGGGAGCGCGCCGCGGCCCGCCCGTCACCCCTGCCACCGCCCTGGGCCGCGCCCCCGCCCCCGCCCCGGCCGGGCCCCGGCCCCCCTCGGCTCCCTCTCCACCAAGGGCTGCCTGCTGCGGGACATCATGTCATTCATCAGGTCAGGCTAGGTCCACCAACTTAAGTCGTTAATATTGATATCGACGACTGCAAACTGTACAAATCTAGGCATCGATCAATATCAAGATGAACCATATTAAACTGATTTCATCGTTAACTCAATTGATATTATAACCATCGACACCTTTTACTTAATATTACACTAACAATGTTTAATAAATACAGAAATCGACAGCGTTTACTAAAAACTGAATTCAACAATGATTACTGAATACTGAGATTGACAATAGGTAATAAGAACTTGCATGTAGTTTTAAAACCAAGCCACTATGTATTTGTTATATATAAATCGACACAGGCAATGGGGTCGATCCCTCCGCCTTGGCCACGAGTACCCGCACCAGTAACCATGGGAGACTCACGCGGCCCTCCGCCTTGGCCACGGGTACCCGCAGCAGTAACCATGGGAGACTCACGCGGCCCTCCGCCTTGGCCACGAGTACCCGCAGCAGTAACCATGGGAGACTCACGCGGCCCTCCGCCTTGGCCACGAGTACCCGCAGCAGTAACCATGGGAGACTCACGCGGCCCTCCGCCTTGGCCACGGGTACCCGCAGCAGTAACCATGGGAGACTCACGCGGCCCTTCGCCTTGGCCACGAGTGCCCGCAGCAGTAACCATGGGAGACTCACGCGGCCCTCCGCCTTGGCCACGAGTACCCGCAGCAGTAACCATGGGAGACTCACGCGGCCCTCAGCCTTGGCCATGAGTACCCGTAGCAGTAAACATGGGTGACTCACGCGGCCCTCAGCCTTGGCCACGAGTACTCGCAGCAGTAACCATGGGAGACTTACGAGGCCCTCCGCCTCGGCCACGAGTACCCGCAGCAGTAACCATGGGAGACTCACGCGGGGCAACGAGTCGTGCAGCAGTAACCATGGGAGACTCACGCGGGGCAACGAGTCGTGCAGCTGCTGCAGTTCCAGCTGAATGGACAGCAGCTTGTGTCGCTCCTCGTTCAGCTGCGTCAACTCTTCCTTCTGCGAGCGGACACGGCTCGCATAGTACTCCTCTCTGTCGACACACACACAGACAGACAGACAGCAGTGTAAGTGACAACTCAAGACCACAGACAACAACGTACCCGGCTCGCATAGTACTCCTCTCTGTCGACACACAGACAGACAGACAGCAGTGTAAGTGACAACTCAAGACCACAGACAACAACGGACCCGGCTCGCATAGTACTCCTCTCTGTCGACACACAGACAGACAGACAGCAGTGTAAGTGACAACTCAAGACCACAGACAACAACGTACCCGGCTCGCATAGTACTCCTCTCTGTCGACACACAGACAGACAGACAGCAGTGTAAGTGACAGCTCAAGACCACAAACAACAACGGACCCGGCTCGCATAGTACTCCTCTCTGTCGACACACAGACAGACAGACAGCAGTGTAAGTGACAACTCAAGACCACAGACAACAAAGTACCCGGCTCGCATAGTACTCCTCTCTGTCGACACACAGACAGACAGACAGCAGTGTAAGTGACAACTCAAGACCACAGACAACAATGGACCCGGCTCGCATAGTACTCCTCTCTGTCGACACACAGACAGACAGACAGCAGTGTAAGTGACAGCTCAAGACCACAAACAACAACGGACCCGGCTCGCATAGTACTCCACTCTGTCGACACACAGACAGACAGACAGCAGTGTAAGTGACAACTCAAGACCACAGACAACAAAGTACCCGGCTCGCATAGTACTCCTCTCTGTCGACACACAGACAGACAGACAGCAGTGTAAGTGACAACTCAAGACCACAGACAACAACGGACCCGGTTCACATAGTACTCCTCTCTGTCGACACACAGACAGACAGACAGCAGTGTAAGTGACAACTCAAGACCACAGACAACAACGGACCCGGCTCGCATAGTACTCCTCTCTGTCGACACACAGACAGCAGTGTAAGTGACAACTCAAGACCACAGACAACAACGGACCCGGCTCGCATAGTACTCCTCTCTGTCGACACACAGACAGACAGACAGCAGTGTAAGTGACAACTCAAGACCACAGACAACAACGAACCCGGCTCGCATAGTACTCCTCTCTGTCGACACACAGACAGACAGACAGCAGTGTAAGTGACAACTCAAGACCACAGACAACAACGGACCCGGCTCGCATAGTACTCCTCTCTGTCGACACACAGACAGACAGACAGCAGTGTAAGTGACAACTCAAGACCACAGACAACAACGGACCCGGCTCGCATAGTACTCCTCTCTGTCGACACACAGACAGACAGACAGCAGTGTAAGTGACAACTCAAGACCACAGACAACAGCGGACCCGGCTCCAATAGTACTCCTCTCTGTCGACACACAGACAGACAGACAGCAGTGTAAGTGACAACTCAAGACCACAGACAACAACGGACCCGGCTCGCATAGTACTCCTCTCTGTCGACACACAGACAGACAGACAGCAGTGTAAGTGACAACTCAAGACCACAAACAACAACGTACCCGGCTCGCATAGTACTCCTCTCTGTCGACACACAGACAGACAGACAGCAGTGTAAGTGACAACTCAAGACCACAGACAACAACGGACCCGGCTCGCATAGTACTCCTCTCTGTCGACACACAGACAGACAGACAGCAGTGTAAGTGACAACTCAAGACCACAGACAACAACGGACCCGGCTCGCATAGTACTCCTCTCTGTCGACACACAGACAGACAGACAGCAGTGTAAGTGACAACTCAAGACCACAGACAACAACGGACCCGGCTCGCATAGTACTCCTCTCTGTCGACACACAGACAGACAGACAGCAGTGTAAGTGACAACTCAAGACCACAGACAACAGCGGACCCGGCTCCAATAGTACTCCTCTCTGTCGACACACAGACAGACAGACAGCAGTGTAAGTGACAACTCAAGACCACAGACAACAACGGACCCGGCTCGCATAGTACTCCTCTCTGTCGACACACAGACAGACAGACAGCAGTGTAAGTGACAACTCAAGACCACAGACAACAACGGACCCGGCTCGCATAGTACTCCTCTCTGTCGACACACAGACAGACAGACAGCAGTGTAAGTGACAACTCAAGACCACAGACAACAACGGACCCGGCTCGCATAGTACTCCTCCCTGTCGACACACAGACAGACAGACAGCAGTGTAAGTGACAACTCAAGACCACAGACAACAACGGACCCGGCTCGCATAGTACTCCTCTCTGTCGACACACAGACAGACAGACAGCAGTGTAAGTGACAACTCAAGACCACAGACAACAACGTACCCGGCTCGCATAGTACTCCTCCCTGTCGACACACAGACAGACAGACAGCAGTGTAAGTGACAACTCAAGACCACAGACAACAACGGACCCGGCTCACATAGTACTCCTCTCTGTCGACACACAGACAGACAGACAGCAGTGTAAGTGACAACTCAAGACCACAGACAACAACGGACCCGGCTCGCATAGTACTCCTCTCTGTCGACACACAGACAGCAGTGTAAGTGACAACTCAAGACCACAGACAACAACGGACCCGGCTCGCATAGTACTCCTCTCTGTCGACACACAGACAGACAGACAGCAGTGTAAGTGACAACTCAAGACCACAGACAACAACGAACCCGGCTCGCATAGTACTCCTCTCTGTCGACACACAGACAGACAGACAGCAGTGTAAGTGACAACTCAAGACCACAGACAACAACGGACCCGGCTCGCATAGTACTCCTCTCTGTCGACACACAGACAGACAGACAGCAGTGTAAGTGACAACTCAAGACCACAGACAACAACGGACCCGGCTCGCATAGTACTCCTCTCTGTCGACACACAGACAGACAGACAGCAGTGTAAGTGACAACTCAAGACCACAGACAACAACGTACCCGGCTCGCATAGTACTCCTCTCTGTCGACACACAGACAGACAGACAGCAGTGTAAGTGACAACTCAAGACCACAGACAACAACGGACCCGGCTCGCATAGTACTCCTCTCTGTCGAAACACAGACAGCAGAGTAAGTGACAACTCAAGACCACAGACAACAACGGACCCGGCTCGCATAGTACTCCTCTCTGTCGACACACAGACAGACAGACAGCAGTGTAAGTGACAACTCAAGACCACAGACAACAACGGACCCGGCTCGCATAGTACTCCTCTCTGTCGACACACAGATAGACAGACAGCAGTGTAAGGGACCATGACCAGAGTAATGTAAGCAACAACTCAAGACCACATGCCATGACCAGAGTAATGTAAGCAACAACTCAAGACCACAGGTCATGACCAGAGTAATGTAAGCAACAACTCAAGACCACAGGTCATGACCAGAGTAATGTAAGCAACAACTCAAGACCACAGGTCATGACCAGAGTAATGTAAGCAACAACTCAAGATCACAGGTCATGACCAGAGTAATGTAAGCAACAACTCAAGACCACAGGTCATGACCAGAGTAATGTAAGCAACAACTTAAGACCACAGGTCATGACCAGAGTAATCTAAGCAACAACTCAAGACCACAGGTCATGACCAGAGTAATGTAAGCAACAACACAAGACCACAGCAGGTCATGACCAAAGTAATGTAAGTAACAACACAAGACCACAGGTCATGACCAGAGTAATGTAAGTAACAACTTAAGACCACAGGTCATGACCAAAGTAATGTAAGCAAGTATCATAGAACCGCCAGAGAATAAATTTTACGCACGAATAGCAAGAGAAAGACGAATGAGAATGTAAAGACTAGTAAACACTACGTGCTTAATTCGTAAACACGGTGAGGACTCCGAGAACCACTTTTCTACCTATTCACAGTTTTTTCCCGTCAAAATCATGTCAAGATCTATAAATGTACATTATAGGGATCTAAATGACATAATTAGTGCAAATATCACCTATTCATGGTACTG
This sequence comes from Arenicola marina, assembly GCA_964019135.1. Classification (NCBI taxonomy): domain Eukaryota; kingdom Metazoa; phylum Annelida; class Polychaeta; family Arenicolidae; genus Arenicola; species Arenicola marina. Next base: position 12,634,956 of record OZ025260.1, on the reverse strand, counting down.
AAATTCATTGCCCAGGGCTTGCACATTATCCCTAAAACTGACACTGTGCAATAAAGCAGTGGACTGCCCACAACTGACACTGTGCAATAAAGCAGTGGACTGCTCACACATAACTGACATAGCACACATAACGGACAATAAGTCACTAACCTCCTTCGCCAGATGAACCATTTCATTTGAAACAAAGGTCGCATTTCAGTTAACTGTGAATGTTAATCTTTCATCGTAGCATATTATGGAGACTATTTTTAACTGGCGGGAAATATCTATGTAAGTATTTTTACGATAAATTATAAACTACGTCTAAAGTACGAAGTGCCAGCAAACCACACTCTCCTTCGCTCAACATGGAGGCCATATCACTATTACCACAGGTTGCAGGCTATGTCTTCCCTGTCACCATGATATAAAGGCCATGGCCGCTCTCGCTGGCCACGTGGTCTCACCGTTCGGCCTCAGTCATGGCGAGCGGGCGGGCCGGGCTCGTGCCACTAGCGCCGCCTGGTGAGCGCTGTGGTTGCGGGGGCCGGAGAGTGGCCAGCTCCAGGTCCATTCCGGCGCCCGCGGCACGACGCGCGTCAGGGGCCACGTGACCAGGGCCTACCAGCTCCTTGAGGCGCGCCAGCTTCTCATTGGCTGCTTGCAGACGCCTGCAGACGTCATCAAGCACTTAGGATTTAGATACTGAGCCTTGTATAACATTAAGTAATCCATATTGACAATAGTACGATGTTTGTTGCAGGAATGGTGGGTATTTTGTTTTTTTTCAATAACTACTACAAGCAATTCCAACAAGTCAGAGGACAGTTATATTAAACAGCAACATTATTTAACGAAAATTATTTTACTAAAAAACAGGCACCAGAATTTAAGGTGCATTCTTTTACAATCATATTTAATGATTCATATTCCATCCGTGTCTTAATCAAGAAAAAAAACACCTTCCAAATCAAGATAAAATGTATAATATTGCATCCATATGTACCATAAATCATGTGCAGCGTTAAAAAGAGTGAACAGTAGCTACCACGGACCGAAATTTCTCGTGTATCTCTGGATCATCGCCCCAGCCGCCTAGGAGGCTGGAGAGCTGTGACGTCGTCTCACTGGTCTCGCTCCCGGCGGCCCCACCCCCAGGCGGGTGGGGGCCACGCCGGGCCGCCCCACCCCCAGACCGTGGCATGCCAGGCCGCGCCCCGACCCCAGCCTGGCTCCTCTCCCTGCAGCGAAAAATAGTATCTCGAATATATATTTTTTTTCCCGATATTAAAAACTTGACTGAACATCATGCACGAGGTTTACAACATAAAATCATCGTTGATGTCAAACTTGTTACCGCGAGATTAACTTATTGACTGTTTCTAATAACTGTTCCAATGCAGTGGCGCCCTCTACTGACCGAGACACAAGATAGGATTGTTCTATTGTTATCGTGTAAAAGCCTTCGATATATGCAGCAATGGATAACATACCATTCTGTGCAGGGAAAGTTTCGGTATTGCTTTCCTGTGCAAGGAAAGCAATACCGAAAGTACCAAGACAGGGGATTCCAAATCACATTATCTATATAAGTGGGTTTGATGTTTATGAATCAGTAGCTAAAAAAAAAGTGTTAATTAATTAACAAGAGCGAAACATTTCTCACATCGCTAATACAGCTATAATACTTCAGAATGTAATCGGCAAAATAATCGGGAAAAGTCTAGAGAAAGAAATTAATAATTCAAGGCATTTGAAGTAATAAATAAAGAATAATATAATTATTTCGCACACCTAAGATTCTGCACTTTCTGTGGGTCTTCATAGTCGCTGTAGAGCGGCATGGAGGAGACGTCGTCCTGCTCACTGGTGGCCGCCAGCAACATCTCAGAGTCGACGGTGTCGCCATCTGCCGAGCCGTGGATGAACTCTGCGCTGGCCTGGTAGTACTGGACCAGACCTTTGAGCTCTCTCAGGCGGTCCTTCACCTCCTGTAGCTTCCTGGCGGGGGGTCAAACACATACGGCGTCACGTTGGTGGTTCAGAAGAAATGGACGCACGCATAGATAAGCATATGATGTGGAGTTACCGTGAGCCGCATTGTTATCACTTGAGCACCAGTTTATGGCTAAACTGGGCCAAGGAAACGCGCGGGACAATGAATCATTAATGGACGAGGCATGCCCCATATTAGGTGCCAAGGTGCGGATTTTCGTTCCCACGGCCTATTGATCTGCAGTCCAGCGCGCTAACCACTACACCATGGAGGCCCCCTTATACATTGTCTGGCCTGACTTCCACAGTCAGACACATGAACGAGCTTGATACTTTCCATGACCGCCCGTGGCTTGCCGCCTATCAATACTTAAACACATTTTCGCGTCGTTAACACAGTACTTACTGCTGTTTCTCATGTCGTTAACACAGTACTTACTGCTGTTTCTCATGTCGTTAACACAGTACTTACTGCTGTTTTTCGTTTCGTTAACCCAGTACTTACTGCTGTTTCTTGCGTCCCTCCAAGGCCTCCAATACGTTCTTGGCTTCGTCCGCGGTTCGGTTGGCCGACGCGGTGGCCGTAATGCTGTCCATGATACGGACCTGCGAGGACGTCGTGCTGCCAGCGTCCTCCTCTAAGAAACCCAATACAAAAACTTCAATCACATTGTAATAGACTGAATATTGCATGGCGAATAAACCCCACCGCTGTCACTAAGACACCCATCCATGCCGGCCTCTCCCCATCGCTGTCACTAAGACACCCACCCATGCCGGCCTCTCGCCACCGCTGTCACTAAGACACCCACCCATGCCGGCCTCTCGCCATCGCTGTCACTAAGACACCCACGCATGCTGGCCTCTCCCCACCGCTGTCACTAAAACACCCACGCATGCCGGCCTCTCCCCACTGCTGTCACTAAAACACCCACCCATGCCGGCCTCTCTCCATCGCTGTCACTAAGACACCCACCCATGCCGGCCTCTCCCCATCGCTGTCACTAAGACACCCACCCACGCCGGCCTCTCGCCATCGCTGTCACTACGACACCCACCCATGCCGGCCTCTCGCCACCGCTGTAACTAAAACACCCACCCATGCCGGCCTCTCGCCACCGCTGTCACTAAGACACCCACCCATGCCGGCCTCTCCCCACCGCTGTCACTAAGACACCCACCCATGCCGGCCTCTCGCCACCGCTGTCACTAAGACACCCACCCATGCCGGCCTCTCGCCATCGCTGTCACTAAGACACCCACGCATGCTGGCCTCTCCCCACCGCTGTCACTAAAACACCCACGCATGCCGGCCTCTCCCCACCGCTGTCACTAAAACACCCACCCATGCCGGCCTCTCTCCATCGCTGTCACTAAGACACCCACCCATGCCGGCCTCTCCCCATCGCTGTCACTAAGACACCCACCCACGCCGGCCTCTCGCCATCGCTGTCACTAAGACACCCACCCATGCCGGCCTCTCGCCACCGCTGTCACTAAGACACCCACCCATGCCGGCCTCTCGCCACCCCTGTCACTAAGAAACCCGCCCATGCCGGCCTCTTCCCACCGCTGTCACTAAGACACTCACCCATGCCGGCCTCTCGCCACCGATGTCACTAAGACACCCACCCATGCCGGCCTCTCGCCACCGCTGTCACTAAGAAACCCGCCCATGCCGGCCTCTTCCCACCGCTGTCACTAAGACACTCACCCATGCCGGCCTCTCGCCACCGCTGTCACTAAAACACCCACCCATGCCGGCCTCTCCCCATCGCTGTCACTTAGACACCCACCCATGCCGGCCTCTCGCCACCCCTGTCACTAAGACACCCACCCATGCCGGCCTCTCGCCACCGCTGTCACTAAAACACCCACCCATGCCGGCCTTTCCCCACCCCTGTCACTAAGACACCCACCCATGCCGGCCTCTCGCCACCGCTGTCACTAAGACACCCACCCATGCCGGTCTTTCCCCACCCCTGTCACTAAGACACCCACCCATGCCGGCCTCTCGCCACCGCTGTCACTAAGACACCCACCCATGCCGGCCTCTCCCCACCGCTGTCACTAAAACACCCACCCATGCCGGCCTCTCCCCACCGCTGTCACTAAAACACCCACCCATGCCGGCCTCTCTCCATCGCTGTCACTAAGACACCCACCCATGCCGGCCTCTCCCCATCGCTATCAGTAAGACACCCACCCATGCCGGCCTCTCGCCATCGCTGTCACTAAGACACCCACCCATGCCGGCCTCTCGCCACCGCTGTCACTAAGACACCCATCCATGCCGGCCTCTCCCCACCGCTGTCACTAAAACACCCACCCATGCCGGCCTCTCCCCATCGCTGTCACTAAGACACCCACCCATGCCGGCCTCTCGCCACCCCTGTCACTAAGACACCCACCCATGCCGGCCTCTCGCCACCGCTGTCACTAAAACACCCACCCATGCCGGCCTTTCCCCACCACTGTCACTAAGACACCCACCCATGCCGGCCTCTCGCCACCGCTGTCACTAAGACACCCACCCATGCCGGCCTTTCCCCACCCCTGTCACTAAGACACCCACCCATGCCGGCCTCTCGCCACCGCTGTCACTAAGACACCCACCCATGCCGGCCTCTCCCCACCGCTGTCACTAAAACACCCACCCATGCCGGCCTCTCCCCACCGCTGTCACTAAAACACCCACCCATGCCGGCCTCTCTCCATCGCTGTCACTAAGACACCCACCCATGCCGGCCTCTCCCCATCGCTATCAGTAAGACACCCACCCATGCCGGCCTCTCGCCATCGCTGTCACTAAGACACCCACCCATGCCGGCCTCTCGCCACCGCTGTCACTAAGACACCCATCCATGCCGGCCTCTCCCCACCGCTGTCACTAAAACACCCACCCATGCCGGCCTCTCCCCATCGCTGTCACTAAGACACCCACCCATGCCGGCCTCTCGCCACCCCTGTCACTAAGACACCCACCCATGCCGGCCTCTCGCCACCGCTGTCACTAAAACACCCACCCATGCCGGCCTTTCCCCACCCCTGTCACTAAGACACCCACCCATGCCGGCCTCTCGCCACCGCTGTCACTAAGACACCCACCCATGCCGGCCTTTCCCCACCCCTGTCACTAAGACACCCACCCATGCCGGCCTCTCGCCATCGCTGTCACTAAGACACCCACCCATGCCGGCCTCTCGCCATCGCTGTCACTAAGACACCCACCCATGCCGGTCTCTCGCCATCGCTGTCACTAAGACACCCACCCATGCCGGCCTCTCGCCATCGCTATCAGTAAGACACCCACCCATGCCGGTCTCTCGCCATCGCTGTCACTAAGACACCCACCCATGCCGGCATTTCGCCATCGCTGTCACTAAGACACCCACCCATGCCGGCCTCTCGCCATCGCTGTCACTAAGACACCCACCCATGCCGGCCTCTCGCCATCGCTGTCACTAAGACACCCACGCATGCTGGCCTCTCCCCACCGCTGTCACTAAAACACCCACCCATGCCGGCCTCTCCCCACCGCTGTCACTAAAACACCCACCCATGCCGGCCTCTCTCCATCGCTGTCACTAAGACACCCACCCATGCCGGCCTCTCAACATCGCTATCAGTAAGACACCCACCCATGCCGGCCTCTCCCCACCGCTGTCACTAAGACACCCACCCATGCCGGCCTCTCGCCACCGCTGTCACTAAGACACCCACGCATGCCGGCCTCTCGCCATCGCTATCAGTAAGACACCCACCCATGCCGGCCTCTCGCCACCGCTGTCACTAAAACACCCACCCATGCCGGCCTCTCGCCATCGCTGTCACTAAGACACCCACCCAAGCCGGCCTCTCCCCACCGCTGTCACTAAGACACCCACCCATGCCGGCCTCTCGCCACCGCTGTCACTAAGACACCCACCCATGCCGGCCTCTCCCCACCGCTGTCACTAAAACACCCACGCATGCTGGCCTCTCCCCACCGCTGTCACTAAAACACCCACGCATGCCGGCCTCTCCCCACCGCTGTCACTAAAACACCCACCCATGCCGGCCTCTCTCCATCGCTGTCACTAAGACACCCACCCGTGCCGGCCTCTCCCCACCGCTGTCACTAAGACACCCACCCATGCCGGCCTCTCGCCATCGCTGTCACTAAGACACCCACCCATGCCGGCCTCTCCCCAGCGCTGTCACTAAGACACCCACCCATGCCGGCCTCTCGCCATCGCTGGTCGCGGAGACCTTGTAGTTCGTTCAACAAGCCGTCCATGCGCTGCTTCTTCTCCTGGAGGTCTCGTAGTTTGTGTTGTAGTTGGCGCCGCTCCATGGACACGAGTGACATGTCCGAGTCGGCTGGGGTGTCGTCCTGGGCCTCGGCGGGGGTCTCCGCCCCGGTGTCCTGCTCATCGTCGTCATCGCAACAACCCTCGTCACCGTCACTCTGAAACAGCAAACAAAACAGAATTACGTATAGCCAAAAAAACACACATCGTGTTTATGTGATCGGGGCACAATGTATAGGGTCCGTCTTCCACGTCAGGACTGTTCCAGTCGTGCGCTCTTTATGTGTGGCATTTACTTCTATCATCGATGTCGTCATATACTAAAATGGAACATGGCACTTATAATTGGATCTTAAGCAGAGAAGCAAATGTCGCCTCCCGTTCTATCAGCCGACAGCAACAAACCATACGAAGTCAAATATCCGATATGTTATTTATTCCGGTATATTGGGACGTTCCCAAACACTAACATGCACCTCCATCTTACATGCGGACGCCACGACGTCAAAGACTCGCGTCAACATGGCCATCACCATTACATGTTAACTCCTCGCCAGCTGTCAGCTTACACACCTCAGTCTTCAGGTCGTACATGTTCTTCAGGTAGTCCAATCTCTGCCGCAGCTCCTTCAGCTCCTCGGGCACGATGTCGCTGTAGTCCCACTCTCCAGCGATAGGGGTCTCTGCTTCGCTGTCCGATTGCACGGTGGTACCCGTGATGGCCGCCGCCGCCGCCGCCGCCGCCGCCGCCGCCCCGGAGGTCTGGGTTGTGGCACTCCCGTGGTTTCTGGCTGTACCTCGAGGTCCAACGGCCGCGGCTCCATTACTCAGGCCTAGCAGAGTTAATATATGGAACACGTGGTTGGTTTCTCATTCCTTAGATTAAAACCCTTTAATGCAATTAAATCTGCGGCAGTTGTTAATTGACCCAAGAGATTGTCGGTACAAGGGTCGTTCTCTCAGGTTAGGACCGACCATTGTTTCCACAATGAATCACGTCTGCCATTTACTATAATATCATTTCGTGAGTTGTTAACAAGGGACAAGGCACGAAGCAGGCTGTCACTCCCTGTAATTACTGAGTAACAGGTTTTGGTGTCAACAGCCGCACCAGATAATAAACAAATTAATAATAAATACATTTTTTTAAAAATAATTGACAGATAATACTCTATATATATAGATATATTCTAGATATATTTATCTAGATATATCTGCCTCGTTGTCTCTATATATCAGTATTATACACGCATACAGCATTATTCGTCAGGGTCAATCTAGAGCTCAAGCATATTCGAAATTATTCTATCGGAATATATTTACTAATAGGTCAAGAGAGCTGCATATCTTACCGTGGAGATGGTTGTTGCTGACCCGTTCCTCCGCCAACTGAGCCTCCGCCTCCTCGTGTAGAGCCATCAGAGACGACTGGCGCATCTGTAGGGACTTCAGCTGTGAGGGGTGAGGGGGTACAGGTGTAATGGTAGAGACGACTGGCGCATCTGTAGGGACTTCAGCTGTGAGGGGGGAGGGGGTACAGGTGTAATGGTAGAGACGACTGGCGCATCTGTAGGGACTTCAGCTGTGAGGGGGGAGGGGGTACAGGTGTAATGGTAGAGACGACTGGCGCATCTGTAGGGACTGCAGCTGTTAGGGGGGAGGGGGTACATGTGTAATGATAGAGACGACTGGCGCATCTGTAGGGACTTCAGCTGTGAGGGGGGAGGGGGTACAGGTGTAATGATAGAGACGACTGGCGCATCTGTAGGGACTGCAGCTGTTAGGGGGGAGGGGGTACATGTGTAATGATAGAGACGACTGGCGCATCTGTAGGGACTTCAGCTGTGAGGGGTGAGGGGGTACATGTGTAATGATAGAGACGACTGGCGCATCTGTAGGGACTTCAGCTGTGAGGGGGTACAGGTGTAATGATAGAGGCGACTGGCGCATCTGTAGGGACTTCAGCTGTGAGGGGGAAGGGGGTACAGGTGTAACTGGCGCATCTGTAGGGACTGCAGCTGTTAGGGGGGAGGGGGTACAGGTGTAATGGTAGAGACGACTGGCGCATCTGTAGGGACTGCAGCTGTTAGGGGGGAGGGGGTACATGTGTAATGATAGAGACGACTGGCGCATCTGTAGGGACTTCAGCTGTGAGGGGGGAGGGGGTACAGGTGTAATGATAGAGACGACTGGCGCATCTGTAGGGACTGCAGCTGTTAGGGGGGAGGGGGTACATGTGTAATGATAGAGACGACTGGCGCATCTGTAGGGACTTCAGCTGTGAGGGGTGAGGGGGTACATGTGTAATGATAGAGACGACTGGCGCATCTGTAGGGACTTCAGCTGTGAGGGGGTACAGGTGTAATGATAGAGGCGACTGGCGCATCTGTAGGGACTTCAGCTGTGAGGGGGAAGGGGGTACAGGTGTAACTGGCGCATCTGTAGGGACTGCAGCTGTTAGGGGGGAGGGGGTACATGTGTAATGATAGAGACGACTAGCGCATCTGTAGGGACTTCAGCTGTGAGGGGTGAGGGGGTACATGTGTAATGATAGAGACGACTGGCGCATCTGTAGGGACTTCAGCTGTGAGGGGGGAGGGGGTACAGGTGTAATGATAGAGGCGACTGGCGCATCTGTAGGGACTTCAGCTGTGAGGGGGAAGGGGGTACAGGTGTAATGGTAGAGACGACTGGCGCATCTGTAGGAACTTCAGCGGTGAGGGGGGAGGGGGGAGGGGGGAGGGGGTACAGGTGTAATAATAGAGACGACTGGCGCATCTGTAGGGACTTCAGCTGTGAGGGGAAGGGGGGTTGCAGGTACCACCCCATTCTAAAACAACAAAAATATTGATCTTTGGTATAAATCATAAGCATCAGATGCTTGGTACCATGGCGTGAAGCCATGACCTATTGGTCTCTAGCTCAATACCGCTAAGTTAGAGAGTCCGCCTCCCCCCTCCCCCTTAAACAGTACTACAGAGATTCACAAAGAACCGTAGAAACAAAAATTCAGCTGTGATATACATATAAAGAATATATGTCAAACGAGACACAGTGAAACTACTAACTAAAATGCCCACACATATAAGAAACAAAACTTTCCACAATCTAATTGAAGTGTGGCCCATGCGAGCACACATCGCACGATCCGTGTATCTGCCACAATGCACGCCGATACCAACAGCACTGACTACATGCGTCAACCGGTATGCGTACCCCAGTTGGTGCAAGACAAAAACATGCAATTCTTATTATACAAGCTACTGGGAGGTACACGGCACTCTGTCACTTACCACTCCGCCTGCAGCCCAGACACATGACCAACAGCATACGTACGGCAGTACCCCCACCCCCCCCCGCCTCCACCGCGCACACCCCGGCCTCGTCATACCTGTTCCTGTTGCTCAAGCATCTGTGTGAGGAGAGTATGTTGCTGACGAAGCGCATCTAATTCATCAGTCTGTTCCTGCAACTCCGACTGCAATCAGAGAGGAAACCTCATGCAAAGACTACACCACTGACAGCATCGCATACAACTACCCACACAGGACCTCATCCAAAGACTACACCACTGACAGCATCGCATACAACTACTCACACAGGACCTCATGCAAAGACTACACCACTGACAGCATCGCATACAACTACTCACACAGGACCTCATCCAAAGACTACACCACTGACAGCATCGCATACAACTACCCACACAGGACCTCATGCAAAGACTACACCACTGACAGCATCGCATACAACTACCCACACAGGACCTCATGCAAAGACTACACCACTGACAGCATCGCATACAACTACCCACACAGGACCTCATCCAAAGACTACACCACTGACAGCATCGCATACAACTACCCACATAGGACCTCATCCAAAGACTACACCACTGACAGCATCGCATACAACTACCCACACAGGACCTCATGCAAAGACTACACCACTGACAGCATCGCATACAACTACCCACACAGGACCTCATCCAAAGACTACACCACTGACAGCATCGCATACAACTACCCACACAGGACCTCATGCAAAGACTACACCACTGACAGCATCGCATACAACTACCCACACAGGACCTCATCCAAAGACTACACCACTGACAGCATCGCATACAACTACCCACACAGGACCTCATCCAAAGACTACACCACTGACAGCATCGCATACAACTACCCGCACAGGACCTCATGCAAAGACTACACCACTGACAGCATCGCATACAACTACCCACACAGGACCTCATCCAAAGACTACACCACTGACAGCATCGCATACAACTACCCACACAGGACCTCATGCAAAGACTACACCACTGACAGCATCGCATACAACTACCCACCCAGTACCTCATCCAAAGACTACACCACTGACAGCATCGCATACAACTACCCACACAGGACCTCATCCAAAGACTACACCACTGACAGCATCGCATACAACTACTCACACAGGACCTCATCCAAAGACTACACCACTGACAGCATCGCATACAACTACCCACACAGGACCTCATCCAAAGACTACACCACTGACAGCATCGCATACAACTACCCACACAGGACCTCATCCAAAGACTACACCACTGACAGCATCGCATACAACTACCCACACAGGACCTCATCCAAAGACTACACCACTGACAGCATCGCATACAACTACCCACACAGGACCTCATTCAACTACACCACTGACAGCATCGCATACAACTACTCACACAGGACCTCATCCAAAGACTACACCACTGACAGCATCGCATACAACTACCCACACAGGACCTCATCCAAAGACTACACCACTGACAGCATCGCATACAACTACCCACACAGGACCTCATCCAAAGACTACACCACTGACAGCATCGCATACAACTACTCACACAGTACCTCATGCAAAGGCTACACCACTGACAGCATCGCATACAACTACTCACACAGGACCTCATCCAAAGACTACACCACTGACAGCATCGCATACAACTACTCACACAGTACCTCATCCAAAGACTACACCACTGACAGCATCGCATACAACTACCCACACAGGACCTCATCCAAAGACTACACCACTGACAGCATCGCATACAACTACTCACACAGGACCTCATCCAAAGACTACACCACTGACAGCATCGCATACAACTACCCACACAGGACCTCATCCAAAGACTACACCACTGACAGCATCGCATACAACTACTCACACAGGACCTCATCCAAAGACTACACCACTGACAGCATCGCATACAACTACCCACACAGGACCTCATCCAAAGACTACACCACACTTTGACAGGATCACATGCAGTAGCTTCGCCATACAGAACTACCAATGACAGGATCACATGCAGTAGCTTCGCCATACAGAACTACCAATGACAGGATCACATGCAGTAGCTTCGCCATACAGAACTACCAATGACAGGATCACCTGCAGTAGCTTCGCCATACAGAACTACCAATGACAGGATCACATGCAGTAGCTTCGCCATACAGAACTACCAATGACAGGATCACATGCAGCATCACACATAAACACATCAAGTGAACACAGACAGAACTAAACAAAGAATCTCTGACGAATTACTTGACGCAATAGAATACAAATTAATATGCAATTACACAAATGACAGACACTGGGGTTTTGACATTTCCTCTTCATCCATTATGTCGCCCTTTTGGGGTTTTTTTGTTACCAATCCAGAATGGAACTCAATATAAAGATATATACCAATCCGGAGATAACATGTGTCAAATTATTAACGACTCAATGAATAGGGGCGTCATACCAGCGTCGGGCGGATAGGGTTACAACGAAAGAAGTAAACACGCTCATATTAATTAGTTGATCTTTTGAACACGTTATAGTAGAAGACCTATTGTTTTCGAAAACTGAGCAGGAATGGACCAGTCACAGTTGTGGAATAAGGGTACCAAAATCTGCCCCCTTCTCCCACACCTACTCGGAGAAAGCCAATTACGGCAAGTAACATTTCCCCCACTTCAGCGACCCATGGTGAGCGCTAACTAAACTAGTCTTGTGAGCTGAACAGCATAGAAATAATGTTTGCAAAAAGCGTTCGTTCTTCTTGATACATTGCAAACGCTATGTTCCAATCTTCTTTATTCACTGGGAGTTTTAATCGTGAGAGTAAAGTACTCCACACATGCGTGCACAGCGGTAGTTAAAGATACAGCGACAGATATACTGCATACTTCTCGACAGAGGGTTCATCCATTTACCAATGTCAAACTAAAGAAATCTGACATCAAAACAAATCGAATCTCAGGACAATTATCCAGGCCATGCGATTACACAAATACATGCAACATACATAACAGGGAAAGGAAAACGACAGTACAGCAGTACCCATCAAATAGGCCAAGAAAACCCCGGGAGTAACCGTTAGGTTATGGGATGAGATTACTGTTCGTTTAAAAGTCAGTTTGTTCCATTTCGGTCGCACGAGGCAAGGCAAGAACGTCCCATCTTTACTCAAGTTACAGTAATTAACCTCACCTTTTGTAACACATTTTCATCAATATATTTCGAGGGCGTTTTCGACGAATGGAAACATGTCGCACAATATGAAAGTACTGAAGCCGTCACCTGGCAACCGTAAATTAATACAGGCTCCATATGTACAACTACATTCACAGCCAACTACATACCGTATCAATCGTTCCATCACAAGCAAAAAATGACAAATCTCTTCTGTTTTATTACTAAGTGTGGTTCTCCTGTCAGTCATCATAAATATATTTACAAGATAAGCAAGGGTTCCAGCGCATAGAGAGTACGCTCCATCCCGTAGATCGTGAGCAGGAGGTGAGTACATGGAGCGGGAAACATACAAAACTATGAAACAACCACCAACAGAAGATCGGTAAATAATATAAGGGTTTGGGTGTGAAAGTTAATATTGGACCACGCGTGAACACAAAACGGAATACGAAGCATGTGTTGGCAACATAGGTAACTAAAACAGCAGAAATATCACAGCAGATCGGATAGTTTTGAACGTTGTGCGGCGGTGGGGGGGCGGGGGAGATTGTGAGGAAGCCAGGCTAGGGAGGTGGGGGGTCTTTACCTCCAGACATCGTTTGCCGCTCAGCAATTCCATGGCAGCAGCTGCGGTATCAGCCTCCTCCTCCTCCTCCTCTCTCTCCCCTTCCGCGTCCTCAGCGGTCAGGGTGCTGTCCAGGCCGTCCCTCTCCCGGCTGAGTCTGCACGGGAGGCTGCCGCCACGTGGTCGGACCCCGCCACCTGCCCCTCCCCGGCCGCTCCCGGCCTCCTCCTGGTCGGTGTCCGGGTGCCTCCCCAGGCGATCCTCGATCATGGGGCGGAGGCTGCCGCGAGCCGCTCCGTCCAACTCCTCTTCCTCCAATTCTTCCTCGTTCTAGTCGCGAGAGCATGACAAACAGTGGAGGTGGGGGGGTCACTCCCAGCCGGCAGGCAACGGATAGGGGGTCACCCTCCAGCCAAAACAGAGGGCAGGAACGTCCTCTCGCGTCTCTCAGACGGAAAACGTAGGGGAGTGGGGAAGGGCTCACAGCCGGGTGATACGCGGATACGCAATCGATGAAGGAAATGGGTCACGGGCCCCCAGCCGACAATTTAATTGGGTCCTAATGAGGCCCTCATCATGGGAGGTGTCCTAATGGGGCCCTCATCATGGGAGGCGTCCTAATGGAGCCCTCATCATGGGAGGCGTCCTAATGGGGCCCTCATCATGGGAGGCGTCCTAATGGGGCCCTCATCATGGGAGGCGTCCTAATGGGGCCCTCATCATGGGAGGCGTCCTAAGGGGGCCCTTATTATGGGATGCGGCAGCCACAAGCGACAGGCGCTTCACTAACCCCCACAACACTGGAAAATCCAAACTCACTCCAGTTATAGTGAGGATGTGGTGGTGTGGAGGGGGGATGAGTGTGCATCCATGTCCCGGTCTTCGTTACACAGTAGAACATTACCGCGAACCAGAAACGGAAAGGCGAATTTCTAGTTAATTCAGACTGCGTGTTTCGTTAGTTACCATGTACGAAATCTAACTGAATCTCGCTTTAAGGTTGAACTACCAGCTAGGCATTCTTACTGATTTATGAAAAATGAACATAAGCACCTAAACTGAGGTTTGATGTTACATTTTCGCATTCATACCACGCGAGTTGGTGAGAAGATACAGGTGTTGTGGCCGTTTCGTGAGGAATGAATGAACGAGTCTGTCATTGAAGTGACAAATGCCTTACAAAGAAAAGGAAACATAAGCTAAGGAACTGTATCCGTGAACAGGGGCAGAATTCGACATGTGTCATATCACAAAAGGCCAACTACAGACCTACTCTAAAAAGTAACTTGTTGCCAAGACTACAGAGTACGTCAGAGAGTCTTCGGGGGCATTCAGACATACATACACTGGCAGAAAAATACTGTAAAAGTAGTCACAGTCGTTAACGTGATTTTACATCTCAACGATAAAATGTGGCATAAAACGAAACAAATCCACCAGAGACGGGCCAGGTTAATCCCTTTGCCAACAGTGAACACAACCCGAATATAAATAACATAGTTCATGCAACGAGACATCAAGTGCTTTGTGAAGTGGATTGTGCACCAGTGTGCTTCTCACAAAATATATAAAATAACTACCAACGACATTGAAAACTGATGCATAAGGTGCCTCCGTGAACTATATTAGTCTCCCGGTAGGAGATGGAGCGATATCTCACCACCGTATCCTCAGAGGTATTCGACTGCACGTCCAGTTCGCTCGTCGCTTCAGAGTCGGAGCCGGGCTTCGAATTTGCTGATTCAGCAGAATTTTGTCTCAAGAGCAGTTCTTCCTCGCGAGCAGCCTGTAAGTTTAATAGATAGTATCACAATATAAAAGCGGCTTAAAATACCAGCATTTCATGTCATTCCCAGAAATGTTCACATCTGCATACATAGCAATACTGTGAAAACAGTATCCAGTTAACTATCTATTTGATAGTTTAAGTGAATGGAGAGATAATGACAATATGTGAGGTTGGTGCCAAAATGCTGAGAATACATTGGAATGTTTCAACCACATACTTGAAAGAATATACACTGCCATTCCCATACCATAGCCATCGTTAACGCCTAAGTTTTAACGGCACAAATGTAAGATTAAGTTATAAAGCATGTACTATTCTTTGTACTATGCTAGAGTTTTGGTTCATCAATCATTTTTTCCTCGACTAAAAAACAAAGTAAAGACCGCTGAATGGTATAAGATATTTTAAAAGCATTTCAAACAATTTGCCCACTCAGAACGGCGACACTTGTTTAAATCGACTACAACACCCACTTGCCAGAGATTGAGCCTAAGAGATAGCAGGCAGATGTACTAAGAAAAAGATACACAACACGGATGTGCAGATAGTTTACAATTTGTATAATAATTAGTATAATTCATATTATTGATCATTAATTAAACTATTAACAGTTTATGTATCAGTGAAGTGGAGTATGACCTGCGATCCAATCTCTTATCCCGATAAATTCGAAAACAGCATGCGAAAATTGGATTCAACTGACTCACCAGAACCTTCTGAAGCAGATTCAAATATCCCCTCTCCTGCTCTTTGAGATTTTCAACCAGAGATGCCAGCTTATCACGAGTGTCAATACACATCTGTCTCAATGGTGTTTATCACACAAAGCCGGACAAGGGTTGACAAGAAAGGAACAAGAGAACAGCCAATGAGTGAACAAAAAAATAATAATCAGAAATTGTTCTCCCTAACAAAAAAAAATCGTCCTATAATCAAAAAAGTGTGCGGAGGCCACATCAAAATCAGTGACAAAAAATAGAAGTGTCAACGTGTATTTTCGCGACTATTCCTCGTATATATATATATACCTATACATATATATATATTTACACTCAAATTTGTTTGTTTCATCTTCATTTTTCCTGAAGAAGGTAAGATAACTAGGTCAAAAACAAACTTTATTGTTTAAGTCGAGGACTCGGTCGCCGTTACATATACACATTGTCACTGGTATCCACAAGCCGACACTCACACAACCTCGCCTTACACATCGGCTGTGTAACTGACCGAAAGCGTTGTCAGCAGTTTCAGGTAACTTTTCTCCTGGCTTTTCAGTTGATCAATAACCTGTTCAAGCTTCAGATAGCGCGTCCAAGCGTCCTGGATTTGCAAAGGCAAATTACATGCAACGTTCCACAAGAGCTGCTGCGCCCTCTAACAGCAGACAGGGCAAAGACATAGGCAATGGTTGTCAAGTGCCAACGAGGAGATAATTAACCCTGTAATTACTGTGGCATTGGCGTTCAAACCAAGGATGATAAACGGTTAAAACGCAACGCTTCTTCGTTAAGTCACCAATCTCAATATACTATCACACAGTACGCTAGGCACAACTTGCATGACGTTGGAGTAATATTTAACACACAAAGTCACGATTAAGCTACACATATTTTTCAGCGCAGATAGGATCACAATTTCGCTTGAAATGTACCATTATAAAATAATCAGAATTTCATACCAAAGCGACATATTTGCTTCACAAAATATTGTCCCTTGGATACTTGCTCTAAAATTAATAAGCATCACCAGAGTACCGTATACTCAGGGGTATAAGTCGCGGCCTTTTACCGTAAGGTATAAGATATTTACCGCGAGCGACCCCCCAACACGACCAGCCTGTAAGTAACTTACGGGGTCACTCGACTGCTGCATGCGATCCATCATGGAAGAAGCTTGCTTGATATAGTCCCTGATCTGCATCAGTCGGCCCACGATTTGATTGCTGTCAGGCTACAGGGATATGAATACATTATCTTTTACTGGCAAGAATACAAAAGTGTCTACTAGTCTCTGACAGAAAAAAAAAAAAACACACGTTACAATTATTTAAGTTACCTACATAATTAATATAGTTACAGAACGACATCAACAATAAGAGGAAATTTTTGCAGCAAATTCAACTATCCCCCCTCCTGCTATCAACCAGAGATGCCAGCTTATCACAGTGTCAACACACAAAGAGGGGCACCGCACGCAATAAATAAATAAATAAATTGATAAATAAATAAATAAATAAATAAATAAATAATGTATAACTATGGACCAACACACCCCCTGGCGCTCCCGGTTGATGTTGTCACGTGACCTGCCACCGTTGGTGGGCGCGGCGGCGGCGGCGGCGGCGGCGGCGCCATTCAGCCCGGTGTCCTGCGGCACAAAGTTGGGGGGTCGGTCCTTCTTCCTTGGCGGCATGTCGCGCTCGTTGTTCCGCTCTTCTTCCAGCGCCACCTGGCGAGAGAATGCCAAGCCCTAGACGATTACTTCAAAGCAACGTGAACCATTCCTGCCGCAGGGACACGAACTGAGAGACGTCACCCTCTCGTCACGCGGTGGCGCCTTTGACTAGCTATTGTTGAGTGCGCTCTGCAAGGACAGCAATATCCATATTACATTGTACCTGGACCAAGATAATATTTTTATCCGTTATCAAACGCGTGACTTACCACTTCGTCGGCATCGCTGAACGTCATCCTCTGCCGGATGTTCTCCAGCGCCCGCCTCTGCTCGCTTGGGGTGGAGGCCGTCACGCGCGTCCTGGGGTACGTGTAGGGCGTCCTCTGACGGGAACGCTCACCCTCCTGGCGCGGGGACCCCAACCTCAGAGGCAAAGTGGCTCCCTCCCCCTGGGACTGCGCGCTGGGACTCTCCCTCTGAGGCTGAGGGGGGGCAGATTTCCCCTTCTCCTTCTCGCGGTCTTGGTTTTCCTTTTTCACCTGCCGCTGTCCGCTGCCATCGAACAGTGAACTGGGTTGCCAATCAAAGAACTCCTGAAAGACCCAGTATCCTATATAAATATACATCAATGAGACATGCCTGTAGATGGATGCAAGGGAGATAACATCAAGAAACACACTAACAACCTCTATATAGCGGCAGTGGAGATCATTACCAGTATTACCAGTGTAACAGGGTTTCATAAATTCACACCAACATTAAAGTTCTGGTTCCTGTATATTTATATAATCTTATCCTCTTACTACAAAGTTAGCATATAAGCAGGCCATAAATATAAATTACCCAGTTGTTTGGCCTGTCCTCTTGACGACTTCGACTACTGCCAATGCTTCTAGAGTCTTCCTGGTCTGGATTTGATATCCTGTAAGGTGCACTCCGGTTTCTTGGTTCAGACATAGCCAACCTACTGGCTGAAGGACCACCAGTGGCCATGACAAAGGCTAAGATAGAAAAGACATACATGTACATTACTGCAAGGATAGGCACAGGTCAAGGCAAGAGCAAACCAAAATGAGCTAGGGGAATAGAATGTTATAACATAATGCAAGGACTACCAAACCTGCAAGTGGATCAGGGTCCTGACTAGTTGACTTTGGCATGGTTGCCAAAGACAAATAAATTCTTAAAAACATTCTGGCCTATACCAGGTACTAATATTTTACTTATTCGCACTTTTTTGCCATAATGATTATTATGATCATGACAAACACATTATTAACATACAAAGATATATCATAATTTAAGTCACCGACCTCACAGGTTAAATTCTCCATCACTCACATAGGTCATGCTAGCAAAGAGTGGTCACAATTTATTTATTCTCAACATATTAAAGCTTTATCCCCTTAATGTTTATGTTTATCTTTGTTGAAGATGTTTTAAATATAAAACTAGTCGGGAAATCAAAACACATGTTGGTGTTTTGCTGAGCTTTCTGTTGAATATTGGTACATGTTTTAGTGTTACACCATCATGTTCACCACAATTGTATCAATGCCATGATGCAGTGATGTACACCAAATTGCCAACAAGTTCAATTGAAGATGTTAGAAGTAACCAACTTTGACTCATTCTAAACTTCAGCAGCTACTATGTTGTTAGCCAGGTTGTGTTGATGCAGCAGGCACAGTCTTAACATAAATTAGTTATGGTTCACCCTTACTTGCGAAATAAATGTTGGGAGCATACAGCTTCTCCAGACCAACCGCATCTGCAGCGCCACCTGATGAATCCAGCCACCATTTGTAGCCTGTGTCTTAAACTTTGTAAGCGTGAATTAAGTTTAGCTGTGACAGAGGGTGCTGCTGTTGTCCTTTAGTTAAATTAAAGTGAGTGCCTGAACATACCCTCTAGTGGAGAGTCATATGCTGGAGCAGAGGAACCATGCTGCATTTACAGGTACCAACAGGCGCCAAAATCAAATATGGCATCCGGATTGGATGGTGGTTGTAATACTTGTATGCTCGAACATTTTTTCGCGAAAATAGAACCAAAACAACCTATAGTTGGCACAGAAACTATGTATGTGGGCGATAGTATTGCTGGTATTTTGGGCAGGGGGGTTAGGTTGTGTCAACGTCAAGCTGTAACTTGAATTAAGCTTACATGCATGAGTATATAGTTCCTGTCATATATATGAATATTGAAGCTACAAACTCATTCCTTTTGCATTGCTTTTGCTTTGAGACGTTAAAATTACTGTTAGTATAGAAACTTTGCATGGGCACATGATGCTCTGTCCCCTCTTCTAGTGCCTGATATTAGACTCTTCTGTGGGCTTACTTCTTTTGACCAATGAAAACCTTACGATGTCATAAAAAGGCGGCTGTCAACACATCTTCGTCTGCTATACTGTGTGCTAGAGACTATCGTGTTGTGCTGTTATTAAAGAAGATACACTTTCATATAAGTTAAAATCACACGGGTCTCGTGTAATGGAGCAAATAAATACAGACGAAGTCGTCCGCCAGCCGAAAGCAGACGGTGGGAGGGATGGGGGGTCTTTGTCCCGGCGGTGTCTGGCTGCCGGATTAGTGTAAGGGGACTGGTTTTGGTCATGGCTCAGTTTGTATCTCGAGAAGATATGGTGCGTCTTGTACGAACAGGATCGAAAGCATGTAATGCTCGGCTTGTCACCTACTGGGAGGAGCACTGCTCGGGGCGCCGCAGTTCTCGGGACCTGCTCGCCGCCGGCATTAGGCTGATTTTCCCCAGAACAGAAGTACAACCCGCCCAGGAACAGTAGTCCCCTACAGCGCTTATTGCTGTTAATAAAGATGTTAATATATGATTTCACGACCCGAAAGCCTATTTCAGCTCTTGATCATGCTAATAATCTATGTTAATCTGGTTGTTCATTCAACAACTGGTAGTAGGGGTGTGGTCCCGGTGCACTCAGCCAACTATAGTTAAAACTGAAAACTCTCCGGACATCGAAATTTGCAAATTATTTGTGTACTCTACGAATTGAGGATGAATTCTATGCATATTCCTTACCTATAAACTGGGGCCTGTCTGAATAATTGTTTATCCGATCTGCAGTTCGATTCCTATCCTCACAATACATGACCTGCCATGCTATTTAATAGAGCAGACGATGTTGTTTTTATCGTTCTCTTGTCAGTCGCGCAAATGTAAAGGTCATCCAACTGCCACCTGATTGGTTCAAAATCTAGGTCAGATTGGCAAAGTCCATCGCGTCATTTGACGAGGGTACCGAGGTTGAATGCAATGGTCAGGGGGTAGTTGTTGATCTGCTGTACCCACTTTTGCAGGAGGCGTTTGCTTTCACGCAATGAATCCAAGTTTAGCCTCAATTGATACTCATTTCAAGGTCCCTTTGGGTCACTTTAGGTATGCGTCAATGCTTAAAAACAGAGTTAAAGATAAAACACTACAAAGGAATTCAAACCTATGACCCCTCACAAAGATGTAAATGGTATCGCCCAGTGACGTCACAGTAAACAGTGAATGGCACCATCAAGCCAATCGGCTGCTTCGAAGTGCAGCAAAGCAACATTTGCTTATAGTTTATTTGCAAGTATCTCAGGAAACGTGAGGTGACATACACTTATTAGGCCCCGATTTGAAGTTCACACAGAAAGTATTTTTTTCTTCAAATCAGTGAATATTTTATTGTAAACGGGAAATTTCGTTGTCCGGAGAGTTTCCTTTACGACTATAGGCGTGAACACTAATCCAGCAGCCAGACACCGCCAAGACTAATCCGGCAGTCAGACTCAGCCGAGACAAAGACCTCTCCACCTCTTTCCCAGTGTTTTCAGGTGGTTTTCGGCTTCGTCTGTGGCTGGTTTGCCTGGTATTCCTATAGGCTAGCCGCTAGGGTTAACAACACTTTCTTGATGTAATTTACGTCAAAGTCATAAATGCCTTAAAGTGTTGTTTCGGCCCATATTTTCCACGAATTTGTCGCGATCGCTCTAAAAATCACTGACGTGAGAAAGCAACACCGTCCAATTTTAATGATACCAAACTTACGTGTGTACTGCAAGGTTATCCATTCTTAAGACACAAATAATATTTCTCCATGCTGACACTCCATTGCCAACAGACACTTTGTCGCAAATAGACTAAATCACAGACAATGAAATATTCTATAGTTGCCATGGGCATGGAGTGTCAGCATGGAGAAATGTTGTTTGTCTTAAAAAGGGAGAATATCGCAGTACACACGTAAGTTTGGTATCATTAAAATTGTACAGTATTGCTTTCTCACGTCAGTGATTTTTGGAGCGACCGCGACAAATTCGTGGAAAATATGGGCTGAAACGACACGCTACGGCATTTATGACTGACTTTACTAGATCTAGTGCATAAACACTAGCCGCTAGGATTGTACGCATATACATAATAATAAAAGCTAGTCTGTATGTTTATTCAGTACTTTGGCTGGCCTCCAGCCCTGGTACAAATTACAAAAGCATTCAACACAAAAAAAAACAGCAACATCTCATCCACATTAATACCCCTGTTGTTCCCTTCTGCTAAATGCGGCAATAATAAACTTACAGATTCCGTATAGAGTTTTCTCGTCGGTTGCACACATAAGTCGGATAAAATTTTCTTTTGATGGGTATTTGTAAAAGCTCTTATTGATATATTTCTCCCTAATATCTGTATAAAGCTGACACTTAAACATGAAGTGGAATTGGGTTTCAATTTCGTTGATACAAAATCTCTGACAATATGGACACAATCTTTCTTCTCTGGGTATATTAAGTTGTCTTCCTCTCTCAATCATAAGTTTACCGCTACTACATCTGAACCAGCTATACACCTTTCTTAACCTTGCACTCGTTACCACTGATAGATATCTCTCTGGGTTTAAAAGGGTTTTATACAGACAATATTCACCAGCTAGTTTCATATTTTCACACGCATTTACATACCAATTTTGCAATAAAACATCTGTTAATCTCTGCTTAACTTAAAAATCTAGTCGATTCCCTACTAACGTCTACGGATCTTAACATTGACATCGTTGTGCCCCTAGAGAAGCGGGGCTTGCCTGGGCTGGGGGCACTTGCGCCAAGCCCAAGGGGCATGGGCAAGCATAAAAACAGCATAAAATCGTCTAAAAAAAACAAGCATAAAAACAGAAAAAGCCTTAAAACTAAAAGGAGAAAACACTTTTTCAAGTTTTTGTGACGGTAAAATTATGCAAAAAAGATAAATGTTGGAACACAATGACGTACTTCGTCCCTCTTATATATTCCGTGGTAATCAGCTGAAGTGAAGCAATGTTCTGTGAGGTTTGCTAAGAATCAGAATTGCACAGTTTGGTCATAAAACATCAGCAAATCCGAACGGCCGTGCGAGCGGCCATTTTGCAAACAGCGCGTTGCAAGTGCCCGTGACAACCAGTCCGGTCAGAAAATAGTGCCACACCCAACCCCTTATGATGACATAATTGTAAAAGGTAATCAATGTTAAATAGCAAGACGTATTTAACAAAGGCATTAGTAACCAATAATTAGGACGGATGTCTGGTTTTAAGAATCTGATCGTACGGCGCAGTAAGATTATGATGTGAGACGTCTTCCGGAAGTTGTTGAAGTCCGCGCTAAGAAATGGCCTTGACCTTTTGACAACTGGTAGATTCGAAACAGTTGGAAGTAGAAATGTATTTCAGCATATGACACGTCAAGTTGCAGGTGATGAAATCTTGCAAGTGATTTCTGATTGCTGATATGCTTAGTAGGCTGGTAAGAATATGTTATCAGTGTGTGATATCTAGACAGCTGACGCAAACAAATGTTGAACTGAACAGATCAAACATAGATCTAGATCTAATTCAGCAATTTCAGAGGCCTAATCCAGCACTGGCAAATAACGATAAGAGCTTTTCGCGAAAAAAGACCTAGATCTACTCCGTGAAAAGGAAATCGTGTGGGTGGAATAAGTAGAATAATATTAATAATATAATGCGTAGACGATTAGCAGATTAGTATAACCTACCGTACCCGGTCGCTATAAATGAACATCTAACTCTATAGGTATTCATTTGACTAAGTTAAATCCAGATATGTTTAACAGTTTATACACACAGACCTGCACCTGGTTCAGCAACCTGCAGTGCCAGCTGCATTATTGCTGCTGTTCCACGCGAAGTTGGAGGGTGCATTCGATTGAGCACCATATCTGGTTCTAGAACTAGAGCCGTCAGTTCTGCGCGTACGATTTGACATGTCTGAGCTTGGAAGGGGAAGAGGGAGGGGGGGCAAGGGGTGGGAGGTTCCCAAAGAATGAAGAATAAATGTCTGTATTCCCAGGTCAAGATGAATTAAATGGAGAACTCACTGCATAGAAAGGAAGGGCGGATACATGATACACATTTGCGCTTTCCCAATTCATGGTTATTAGTATTAAAATTCTCAGTTCACTATTAATAAAAATCATTGATCACGACGGTCGGCTAATATCTCATTCCCAGTTAAAGTTACTATTACAACAAAAAGTAAACATTCATTGTGATCCAAATCTGGTGGAGAAAAAACGTGTGTACAGTGACGTTGATGTGCTGGTGACGTAACACGCATGAAGTAATCTCCGCCAGGGCGAGCGCCAACGACTAACTTTCGTTATTGGCCAGGATTCGCGACTGGCAGCGCCTCCTTGAGGCAGAGTGTTATACAGTGTTTACAGCTGTTCCAACAGCCGCGGCGCCTCACGTGATCTGACGGAACACCCCCGCCGCAAAATTTGTTGAAATAGTAACTTTAATGAAAAATTAGTTTGCTCATTCCTAATGCACGGTGAAATGCAAAGCCTGTTCCCGACCAAATGGAAATACCCCCTTGCCTCCCCCCCCCCCCCTCGAGGTGCCTAAGAGGGCAGATATTTGTGATGAAAAAGATACCTCTATAGAGCTGATATTTAAAAACTTGTGACCGGGGGGGGGGGTGGTGCTCTAAAAGTGTGCGATTATAGAGCGGGTCGAGAAAGATCTTACCTGCACGTTCAGACGGGTGGAGGGGGGCGAGAAGCTCTCTTGGCCAATGAGAATGCTTGTGGTTATTATTGAGCTGCTAGCTGAGAGAGAATGGGGGTGGAGGAGAGGGGAGACGCTCTAGTAGTCTAAGCCCATAAGAAAGGTTAGGGTTGTTATTTGTTTGCTAGCTAGCTGAGAGGGGGGAGGGGGGGAATCTTTGGGATAAGCCCTAGTCTGGTCATGACGGTGGCTGTCTGTCTATAGCCAGTATAACTCTGTGTCCTGTGCAGAGTCAGATATAATTTTTTTCTTTTATCAAAGGTGGATACTGCAATACATATATAAGACAACAAAGTGCACTTATGTTCTCATTAGCTGTTAGCTGTCCAACAGTGTTAAGCAAGGTGGAGAGCTTTCGCCCATACTATTTGACGATTATATTGACACGTTACTGCTTCGTCAGGGCCTACATGCATCTAATACCGAAACCACATAGTGTGATAACAATCCAGTGCAGTCAGCAACAGCCAGCCCATGTACAACAACCATACTTTTTAATATCTTTTATTATTGGGCCGGCCATTACCTGTGAATTATGCCAATGTCATACCAGTAAGTCAGGCTCTGACTTAATGGATTTAGCTGCAGGTTTTTGGACGTAGATTCTTGCACATAATATATCCAATATCATTTCAGGTTAATATAGGTATCTTTTCGCGGATTTAACGCTGTAAGTGGTTTTTACGTGAACTAGGTTCTTTTCGTGAACTTCTTTTAGTGAAAATAAATTTCTTTTCCCTATCATGTCTTACCCCATGACAAGGAACCAACTTTAGCAGTTTAGAACCCCCCACCAAAATTGAAAAATTGCCAGTAAGAAAGACTGTCTAGGGGCTAGTAAACAGGTAAAGAACTTGCAGCTAAGGGTAAATCATTGGCATACATACTTTCCAATCCACCGACCTCTTTCCCGATCTACAGTTTACGGTGCATGGGGAGATGTTAAAAACAGTGGTATATGGAAAGAGTACCTGTTCATTGCTACAAAAGTGTTTTATATACCTGTGGAGACCCCTGCCCCCCCTCCCCCCCTCAGCCCATCCCCCACCCCCTCCACTGATTTACTGTGCCTGTGCATCCTTGTGAAATGTGTAAACTCTATATATGTGCAATTTGTTGCATAAAAATGTCAAATGACACATTTCATTGAGCAGTGAGGGGATATGGTGATGCATTGTGAATATATAGTGACCCGTCTGCTCTATAATTCATTTAAATTAAAGTCCAATTATTTTTTAGATGTCCCACCATCTAACTCTGTTGCAAGTGCGTCAACTTGTAAGCATAACTAATACATCCTCATAATCAGATGAGGCTATAACTGCCAGAATGTTGTCTGTGACTTTGTGAGTTAGCTGGTCTCCACCTGGATGTCCTTTCTTGTTTGTTGAATGAGCAGACAGCTCTGTTCTGTCTGCCACCATGCCCATCCATGACATTAGAGAAAACCGCATTGTTCTACTGATAGCTCTCCTTATACTATACTATGTTCAGGCCATTCGCGTCTTTGATACACGATAAGTGAAACGCCGCGTAAATATGAAGTTAATGTATTATAGTAGAACATGAAAATAGTTTATTGATCCCTCCTTCCAATACATGTTTATAATGTAACAATGAAATATCAGATATCTTTTGTATGGGATTTTACAAGAATGCTGGTCATGTGACAACCGTCATTGCACCGTTTTGTAATCACTTCTGTTATGTAACTTCACACTTACTGGTAATAAAGTTATCAAGCCAACCACAGGGGGCTTAGTTTCTCTTCCAAGAGAACATAATAATGTTGTCGCCCAATGCAACAACATCATGCACATGCCTTGGACTTCCCATGGATATATGACTAGAGTAATTAACAGCTGTTGCAACTGTACTAATCGGTCCCACTACTACTGGTCCTTCTCTGGTTGGTTCGTTACCAACTCCAAATACTGGTAGAGTAACTTATTTATCACACATATAATTAATATATCATTAATATGTATGCTATCAGTCTATCTTGACTAAAGCTTAAATTCAATGAGTATATCGGTATGTTACGAGTGACAACTGCCTGATCAACTCCTATTCTTATGCACTTATTTGTTCATTCCAATCTTATTGATCATCCTTTTTTAACAGGGTTTGTGGCTAACTCAATTTCAGAGTTGAGTATAAAGAGTCAACAAAGTTATCAGGATGGCAGGCACCTACTACTTCGCTGCCATTGGTCACCATGACAATCCTGTCTTTGAAATGGAATTTGTCCCTTCTACCAAGGCCAATGTGTCCCCAGGTGTAAGTAGTCCTTCACTCATACAATCAGATTTATTTGTCTAGAAGATATTTTTGTTAACACTTTAATATCATTTGATGAATTATGGATGGACACTGTAACTTTAACTTTTACATAACATATTATTCTCATATTGTTGTCTCAGGTAGCTATTATGGGAGACTAAAAAACTGGTCTGTTCCTAAAACTAGTCTGTTAATCTGATCTTTATTAGATATAATTTAATGGTGTGGTTTTGCAGAAAGATGACCACCGTCACTTGAATCAGTTCATCGCACACGCAGCCTTGGATCTGGTCGATGAGCAAATGTGGGCCACAACCAATATGTACATCAAAATTGTGGATAAATTCAACGAGTGGTTCGTCTCAGCTTTTGTCACCGCTGGACATATCCTTTTGCAATAATATTAATATCTTCTTCGAATTATCACTTATGACCATGTGTTAGTACCTGTATATCTTATTCGTGGTAATTTATTTTTGTGATTAATGCATGAAAACTATTTGTGTATAGCTGAAATGATATTTCACAAAATTGTAGGATATAAGGAACTGGTTGGTCTGATTGACATCCATCTGACTCATTCTGTTTGGTTTTAATTGATTGTTTCGACTTACTCTTGCCCACAACAATATGTCGTCCTAGTTTGGTTGGCATACAGCAGGATGCTATGGCAGAGTTCCCACAGGTCAGGGAAAATAGGTAAACTTCCCTGCTGCAGGGAAAAATCAGGGAATTTCATATTTTGTTTAAATCAGGAAATTTTAGAAGCCTACATCACATTTTGGTAACTGTTCAATCCCAGTTATTACTAAGATTTTTATATGGTTATTAACATCCTAATATTATTAATTCGGAATGATCGATTCAGAATAAATGCTCTTATGGGGCCGCTCTTATGCCATAAGTTATGGGCCTGTACAGTTATGCATGTGGGACATTAAAGCCCTCTTGCTATCTTAACATTTTAGGGCAATTCTTTGGTGGTGTAGGTGTGGCTATGAGCGGATGTTGGAGGCCACATGCTTTGGGGGGGGGGGGGGGGTCCTGTGGAAACCCTGCGTGAACATCTGCCTTCTAAATTACTTTTGTTACTTTATTACTGCACATGTAATTACCACCATACTAACCAACATGTGTATCACTATGTTGTTTCATATTGTCCTTAACATGTGTTACGTATGCGGTTCATAATGCTACATGATGTGAAAAACGAAGATGGGATCAAGAACTTCTTTCAAGACGTATATGAAACCTATGTTAAGGTATGCATTATGGGCTTTTATATACATGTGGTTCGGAGATAAGTGTTATTCATTTGACTCGAAAGGCAGCGTTTGTATCAATATTTGCTGACGCATTATGCCGTTTCAGCTGTCACCAATAAAACATCAATTTGTCTTGGAAGAATCCCTAGCTTAGTTCTTTAGGAGGCTGACCTACTGATCAGCAGGTCGTTGGTTTGTATACTGGCACCTTTTCCTTGTCCCGGTAGTTAAGGTAAGGGGTATAAAACATCAATACTTCAATTAATTTTTCGAGTTGTCCCTGTTTTTTCTCATTTTCAGTATGCGATGAATCCCTTCTACGAGCCGAATACAGCCATCAAGTCTGTAGCGTTTGAGAAGAAAGTCCAGCTCTACGGGAGGAAACATCTCACTGGGTGACAGCGGGACGATTGCAAATAGCACGACTTGGCGCGGTCTGGTGAACCAGTGGCATTCGATGACTGTCCTAGCGCAAGGGGACGTACATTTTGACTGTACTGATGCGAAAGTGG
This sequence comes from Arenicola marina, assembly GCA_964019135.1. Lineage (NCBI taxonomy): Eukaryota > Metazoa > Annelida > Polychaeta > Arenicolidae > Arenicola > Arenicola marina. Next base: position 12,606,294 of record OZ025260.1, on the reverse strand, counting down.
CAATGTAGACTGTCGTTGCTAATAGCGAGAGTTAATAATGTAATATATAAACACAACCGCGCATCATTCCACATCGCAAGTTTATTTAAACGTTAAAATAGAAGACGTCACTGTCTCCATATTGTGACGTTTCAATACAGACTGGTTTGAATGGGTGCCAGAGATAATGAAAGACTCAACATATACATGACATACTAAACTGTACATATATGTAAATACATTAATAAATTGTAGGACACATTCCTTGTGTTTACGCCGATATATCCCGTGACATTATGTCGATTCAACTCAACCGCAGCAGACTACAATAGGGACACTAAAATTGTTGCCTCAGCGATATGGTATTATACAAGCAAATTACTGCGGTCGCTGGCGTTTTCTTCATTGTGGTCTGAATCAAACTATCATTGTGCGCATTAGCAAGGTATAATGCATTTTATTCCAAATCGGGGCTCAGTTATACCACTTTTCCCGGCGGGCCAATACGGTCTGCTTAGCCACGTTTCCGTTTTCCTGGAAACCCCGTATGCGCTCCACGTTATTCATTAATATGGTGCGCTCCGGGTAGAGCAGGATTCGCGGGTTATCGAGACGCGCTTGACTCGCTGTCGTCTGCTTCGAGGTCAGACGCTGCGCAACGGCCTTGGCCTCCTCTTCCGCCACGGCCGAGTCGCCGGCGAATCGTGCCTCCAAGCCCTCAATAGCCGGATACATCTTTTGGCCGTGCCCCGGCGGTTTGATGGGCTCATACTGCCGACAGTCTGGCCCTCCGCTGCTGGCCTTCGTGTGAGTCTTGCACAGTCGCTGAAATATCTCCTAAAACATAATTTTTACCTTCATGTATATATACTAAGCAGTAATTTCGTCTTTGGTTATGTACTAGTCACACTGAGCGAATGGGGATTGGGAACCCGGTTTGAGGGGGGGGGCGGGGGCGGGGGCAGACACTACCCACCCACCCTGGCGGGTATCCGACGGTCTTTCCAATGAAAGTCTGCCCTGGCCCGTTGACCATCTGTTTATCTGCTTTAGCACCTATTTATTAATCATTTAAGCTGCTTTCCGTGATTTCCCGCCAAATCTAAGCCCAGGCGACAAATATATCCCAACGGGCAAAAAAATCGATTGTTTCATTCTACAAATTTAGAAATCTAATAAACATAGCTGTTTCGGCTCCGATATGGCAAACGTGTCTGTCCCCGGGACACCGCGGCACTGCTACTTATAACAAAGCATTTCGAATCGCAAAAACTGATGACGTTTACCATCGCGAATCGCAAAAACTGATGAAGTACAAAACGTGTGGTTAATTAATATCACGGGCAAGGTTAAGAGGCTCTATTTGGCATTCTGGCATGCTTGCATGGAATATAGACAAAGGATATTTTGGACGATCCAAGGACTGATTCTTATGTGTATCTTGACCTCTTTTAGTGTTGGCGGGAAAAGCTCAATAAGTGACTTTTAAAGTTTTAAATGGAAGTCTGTCAACTAACCTGAAGCTCGCCTTCCTGTGCCGCCTCTCGGGCGAGGCTGTTAGTGCAGATCACTGGCCGAGGACCCCCTCCGCCACTGCTGGTAGTGTGGGTAGTATGTAGCCTGTCCACAATGGCCGTCAGCTGCTCCTCGCTAACAGTGGCCTTCTCGTCCCCCCGAGCTGGAGCGCCTTGTTCGGCTATGATCATCGCCTTCGTCGGCGTCTTGAACAGACGCGCGGAAGTTATCTGCGCATCCCAGTCTTTCGACACTTTCCTGGAGATGACGTCCTTGGCGACACACGATTGCGCAACCTCCTGCGGGCAACCGATGCTGCTCTTCGTGGGCGTACGGTGTAACCGGTTTACGATCTTGTCGACATCGGCGTCTGTGACCTTCCGAGGCGGTTTGTCGCGCTTGTTGAACATTGGTCCTGTCTGTGAGGTTGTTCCATGGTGTCTCTTACACACGGCTGCCATTTCTTAAGACAGTAATATAATCTTACCTCAAATCAAAATAATACTGGGACTATTCACACCTTTCCGAAAATGTTCAATGACTGATAGTTAGAATATAGCTGCCTTGCTCATTGGAAGCAACCTTTTTCATATAAGTTTGTCGCGACCGTCTTCGAATAACTACACTGCATCAGATGCGATTCGCAGCCGCATCCGACAGTAATAAAGTCGGTTGTGGTTGTTATTGCAGGGTCTCGCCTGGGCGACACCCGTCGTTGTCATGACGTTTCTAAGCATTAATAATGGTTAATACACAGCGTCGGCTTTGCGTTCTCACCGTAAGCTTACTGATAATCAGACCGTGACCAGCTAATGACGTTTTTATAACGACACCTTGTGGCATGTAATCGGTGCAATACGTGGCGAGAACACAACCTGATGCATGCCTATTCACAATCGCTGATCTGTGACCGCGTAATCATATTGGGGGTGTACGGTGTTTTGCCCGCGCTAATTTTCTTCGCTGTGTTGTGTGAACAGAGAAGAAAAACAACCCTTTCATATGCTCGACGGCTGTAAGGAGCTTAGATTATGTTATCGAAGCCATCATATGGATAAGTTTTACTTCTCAACAGCACGTGAAAACTACAACACGGGTTGGCTCGACATGACAAACACGTTACAGACCTTGCCAAATTTCTCTGTGCTGTATAATCCAACGATCTGCCATGAAAATATCTTCTCACTGTACAAGACTTTGCCTAGACTTTGCCGGCTAGACTTTGCCTAGACCTTTCCTTCATCACTAGTATTTTGAAATCTAGACTACCCGGTCGTCCACAAAATCCCCCCCCCCCCCTGGTCACAGGTTTTCAGTGGACCCGAACTTGTTTCCAAATTCCCAGATCCGCCCCTGCTATGGGTGTCTAGACCTGCATATGGTACCACATTTCCTTCATCACTAGTATTCTGAAATCGAGACTACCCGGTCGTCCACAAAATCACCCCCCCCCCCCCTGGTCACAGGTTTTCAGTGGACCCGAACTTGTTTCCAAATTCCCAGTTCCGCCCCGCTATGGGTTTACGTCATATTATCGGTTTGTCATTCTCTAGTAAGCTTACATGTACTTCGTTAACCAGAAGGGTGCCATTGGTTTATAATTATTTTGTAATTTATAAATATATGTTCATGTCCCACACCCCCCTGGGGACCACCTCGATAGCTCAGTGGGTTAGAGCGCTCGCCTTGAGTGCTCTTGCCACCTGAGAGCTTAACGGCACGTGGATCGCTGGTTCGCGCCCATTTCTGCTAAAGAGTAGGGGGTTACCACCGGGGACATGGCTCCACTCTCCCTTCCTTGTCCCATTGACGCGATATAACCAAAGGTCGTATAAAGCGTCTCGACTATTGAGCCAACCAATCATCCACACTCACCCGGGAATGCAGGAATAAAGTAACTTAATTAATTATGCAGATTCGCTGATCTGTGACCGCGTAGTCATATTACGAGGTTTTGCCCTGCGCTAATCTTCTACGCTGCATTGTGTGACCGGAGAAGAAAAACAAGATCCTTTGATGTGCTCAGCCGCTGTAACGAACTAATTATGTAATATAAGCGACATAGTTTTAATTAAGAACCGAGACCTAACCACTGATGTAGCTAACAAGATTCCTAAGGGTTTAATAATGTGCTTTATTCAAAATATGAAAAGCCCTAGATCATTCGATAATGTTAGAAGCCAATATGAATTATAAAACGCTTACACCGGATAGAAGTCCGATATGGAAATTATGAATTGATGAATGGTTGGTGTTTTTGGCCGTTTAATTGTGTGCGTGAAGACAGTGACATGGGGTTGAATGAATCTACACTATACTTAAATTACAGGCAAGCAGAATGGGACATGCATTCAATTGCAGAGTTATATTTTCATCGCGTTGACAAGCAAAATCGACAAATTATGAATTGATTTAGGATAAGGTAGATTATTACCCAGAAATGGATAAAGGTGATAATCGGAATTTCTTTTTTGTGTCTAGTCCCGTAGATATTAACCGCGTGAAACTGGTGCCACATGGTGGAGAAATCGCCCATGCTTAACAGCTTCAAGTCTGCCCGCCACGCATGGGTGACTGAATCGTTCAGCCAGTTGAGGGCAGCTCTGTACTATGATAGGTTGTTTTTATTATGAAAATTATGTAATTTGGAGGATAGATACTTGGGTATTATATGAATCGGTAAAGCAGCGTGAGAGGCCAGGCTGGCGGCTTCATTTAACGCTTATTTACAAGTTACATGTTATGTGTAAGCAAATCGCTTGAAGAAAGAAGCGGTCTTTTTACTTTGTGGCAAAGCGTATTACATTCTGTGTAATGTCTATAAACTAAGTATCAAAGTCAATAATCACGGTATAATATATTTAAAAACAAATACAAAATTACTAATACGGAAAACAGTTCATTCGATAATCAGTTCAGCAGGAAGTACATATAAATATCACAGAATCAGAGGTATATGCAAAAATTGCATACTGCATTTTAAACTCCACTTTTCACATTCCTCTTTAACAAACTTGAATAAAGGAGTCGTTCATAAACATATCAGACGGGGACGGAATATCTTAGCAAATATAATTAAGTGGTCGTGTGTGGGACGGACAGGACGTTCAGTTCTAGCGAGCTCACAATTCTTCCTCACACTATTCTGTTAAGTTTGGGCGGACCTTCTATAATATCGGCACAGTAATCTGTTCAATTCTAGCGCGCTTTATTACATCAGCTCAATAACCAGTTTCTACTATTATTGATTTTATTCGCATATTAATAGGTTGCTTTTTAGCGCACTTTACAGTACATATTATGTTGCCCACGTCAGTCATATCTATTTTATTTCAACCAATGATCTATTTACAGAAATACAGGCCCTCAAGTTCTCAATCAGACGACTGCTCATTTGGTTATTTCTTCTCTTCCACTGCCTGTTCTATCTGTCCGTCATCTTTCTCTTGTAGTTCTTCTTCCTTCGTGTCTGCCTCTTTCTCCGGGTCTTGATCAGTCGTCTCCTCTGGCGAACCATCCTCTTGTGCTACAAACATAAAAGTGTCATCGAGCTATATAATTATAAGGGATTTTTCTTATCTATATACATGTAATTATATATATATATATACATACAAATAGCGAATTAACCCACGAAAGTTGACTGGTCCGGCCGATACACTCGATAGAACAGAACGCGCCAACAGGTGATCATGCGATTGAGATATCCTTCCAAGAGGGCTGGGGATAGCCTCCATGGTAAGATATCCAGATGAACCGCAGCGCCATGCCTTACATGAGAGCGGGATTTCCTTCTCGAAGTCGTCGCCGCGGTTGTCCTTCCACTCGAGCAGTCGCTCCAGACATGGCTTGGTGGTGAGCGTCACGTGGCGAGTCACGTTCACCAGCATCTTGTGGCCGGCTGCCACGCCGAACAAAACACGAGACGAGCTGATGGCCTCCGTGTCGTTCATGGCCCGGGAGATGTTGTACGCCTTGTTAAAGTACTCCACCGCTTGTCCGTAGCGACCCTGGAGGTTACAAAGACATTTACACATGTATCGTTGCATTTTCTATCCATGCAGACTATATGACATCGCCCTGCGCATTACATTAGAAGAGGGATGATGGTTGTATATTCAAGACATTTCTGGTCATATCGGGCCCATGGGAAAGGGAAGGGAAGAGCAGAGCCATGTCCGCTTGGGTAAGAGCGATGATGATGGAATAGTAACGCTTGTGAACACGTGTAAAGGATTCTCTCGGCATCATGAGATGAATGTTATACTAAAGAAATCGACTTAGCTGGTCTGAAGACTAGAACGTTACCGACGGAGGTTCTTCACTTTGGATCATACTGTAGACCACCGCTCAACCAAACAATTACCGCTTAGGGTCACACAGGCACACGCATAGGAAAAACCGCGCTATCTAACTTTATGCAAAGCCAGGTCAAATTAGATAGCGAAAAAATTAAAGTAAACAAAGTGAAATGCCGTAGCAGAGGTTATATTCAAATACGTGTTCATCATTGAGAATTTAACCGAGTAAAATGCTTCGTAGAAAATATGAAAAATATGAGAGTACTGATGTTCCATAATACCAAATGTACATACCAGAGAATTGAACATAGCACCCAAATCACTGCAGGCCTGGCTGATGGCTTTGTCGTCTTTAGTGCTGTCAGACACTTCCACGTACATCTCCAAGTACTTGATGCTTTCATCAACTTGCCCTTGCCTAGTAGACAAACATTAACTTATCATTACCGTGTCGTAGTGCCAGAGAAACTGAAAGCATGTAATATACCGTGATCGAAGTTTGTTGTTGGCTGGTTAATTTAACAAGAGCACATAACCCTGTGCATGTCAGATATTGGCATCAATGTAAAAGATCAAGGGCAACATGGAGGAATGTCCCCGGGTGTAACCCGACACTCTTTACGAAGTAGGCCACCAGCTCTTTTATTCTGCGCCAGTACAATGGCTGCATGACCAGGAAGACAAAGACGAGTGCGCTAACCACTATGCTATTCGCGTGGCCCATGAAGATCTCAGAAGGTTCAGTTGATTAATAGTAGTACTACATGATAGAGATGCTAAAAGGTCCTGCTTGCTGAAGGTGCTATAGTACGTGATACAGACTGAAGGAGCTAAACTACGTGATACAGACTGAAGGAGCTAAACTACGTGATACAGACTGAAGGTGCTAAACTACGTGATACAGACTGAAGGAGCTAAACTACGTGATACAGACTGAAGGTGCTAAACTACGTGATACAGACTGAAGGTGCTAAACTACGTGATACAGACTGAAGGTGCTAAACTACGTGATACAGACTGAAGGTGCTAAACTACGTAATACAGACTGAAGGTGCTAAACTACGTGATACAGACTGAAGGTGCTAAACTACGTGATACAGACTGAAGGTGCTAAACTACGTGATACAGACTGAAGGTGCTAAACTACGTGATACATGCTAAAGAACTGCTTCTATCCAACATGGCGCACATCCATCTCAGAAGAATGTTCTCTGGTCGGACGATCGGACCGGAAACGCGTCACTACGGTCGGTCTAGTATGTGAACTATGTTAGACGATGGTCCATCGCTTATTATATAAAAATGTGGCATTAAGGGGTCATTAAATAGGACACTATTATACTGCATGTCCATCGTCTTACATGCATGTACAGACATCTTTCTACGCGCACGTCATTCATACAAAGCTTATTGCATGTTGGTCGACGCCGTTAGTTCAAAGGAAAGTGGCACCGGCTCATGTAGCCGTCACCCTCACACCGCCCCATGTAGCCGTCACTCTCACACCGCCCCGTGTAGCCGTCACCCTCACACCGCCCTATGTAGCCGTCACCCTCACACCGCCCCGTGTAGCCGTCACCCTCACACCGCCCCGTGTAGCCGTCACCCTCACACCGCTCCTTGTAGCCGTCACCCTCACACCGCCCCATGTAGCCGTCACCCTCACACCGCCCCGTGTAGCCGTCACCCTCACACCGCCCCGTGTAGCCGTCACCCTCACACCGCCCCATGTAGCCGTCACCCTCACACCGCCCCTTGTAGCCGTCACCCTCACACCGCCCCGTGTAGCCGTCACCCTCACACCGCCCCGTGTAGCCGTCACCCTCACACCGCCCCGTGTAGCCGTCACCCTCACTCCGCCCCATGTAGCCGTCACCCTCACACCGCCCCTTGTAGCCGTCACCCTCACACCGCCCCATGTAGCCGTCACCCTCACACCGCCCCGTGTAGCAGTCACCCTCACACCGCCCCTTGTAGCCGTCACCCTCACACCGCCACGTGTAGCCGTCACCCTCACACCGCCCCTTGTAGCCGTCACCCTCACACCGCCCCGTGTAGCCGTCACCCTCACACCGTCCCTTGTAGCCGTCACAATCACACCGCCCCTTGTAGCCGTCACCCTCACACCGCCCCGTGTAGCCGTCACCCTCACACCGCCCCGTGTAGCCGTCACCCTCACACCGCCCCATGTAGCCGTCACCCTCAGACCGCCCATGTAGCCGTCACCCTCACACCGCCCCTTGTAGCCGTCACCCTCACACCGCCCCATGTAGCCGTCACCCTCAGACCGCCCCTTGTAACCGTCACCCTCACACCACAACCGTGTCACAGATCTATCACACCACAACCGTGCCCCAGATCTATCACACCACAACCGCGCCGCAGATCTATCACACCACAACCGTGTCACATATCTGTCACAGATCTATCACACCACAACCGTATCACGAATCTATCACGCCACAACCGTATCACGAATCGATTACACCACAACCGTGTCACAGATCTATCACACCACAACCGTGTCACAGATCTATCACACCACAACCGTGTCACAGATCTATCACACCACAACATTGTCACAGATCTATCACACCACAACCGTGTCACAGATCTATCACACCACAACCGTGTCACAAATCTATAACACCACAACTGTGTCACAGATCTATCACACCACAACCGTGTCACAGAACGATCACACCACAACCGTGTCACAGATCTATCACACCACAACCGTGTCACAGATCTATCACACCACAACTTTGTCACAGATCTATCACACCACAACTGTGTCACATATCTATCACACCACAACATTGTCACAGATCTATCACACCACAACCGTGTCACAGATCTATCACACCACAACTTTGTCACAGATCTATCACACCACAACTGTGTCACAGATCTATCACACCACAACCGTGCCCCATATTTATCACACCACAACCGTGTCACAGATCTATCACACCACAACCGTGTCACAGATCTATCACACCGGCAGATATTTGATGCTAATGGTATACATATAAATGTTACCTTTCGTATGCCTTCGCTATTCCCTGACACGCTTGTCCAATTCCGACGTTGTCGTCTAATCCTCGACAAATATCCAGGTATTTATTTAGGTACTGAAAAATATATACCATAATATCATACACTGAGCTGTTACTGTTTCTGAAACATCTAGGCTACGCTTTACATACTCGTTGCCGACAGTTGTGCATTTGTGATATATCTAGATACAAATAACATCACAGCTGACTGCATATAATAATAAATTGGTGTTTTAGAGCTTGTGAAATCGGACTAAGGCACCATCGGCGACAGAAATAGTATGTGAATATCAATACTTAGACAGCGCCTTTGTTGTTCAGGCGCCGGATCAAATAGAACGACCTGGTACCCAAAGAAATTTCGTATTCATTTCTTGAGCTACATTAAAGTTGGTCTGACATCCAACTATACAACGACATTACCTTTAGCGCAGTTTCAGGGTCATCGTTCTTATCATAGGCCAGTCCTAAACGGTAGCTTGCTTCTCCTTCCAAAGCCCTGTCACCACCTTTAAAACGTAGGAAGTTAATTTATCACAAATTATAACTGTCGCATCCTACCTGGGATATGAATACCTATCAAAACATCTAGGACCATGGCTAAACGCGGCACAAACGAATATACAGCGGTCCGTGCATGGTAGGACCTTTGCTCGGGACCCATACAATCGACGTGTTGTGTTCAGTCCCTAGACGAATTAAGGTCGATGCCATCGCATCGACCACATGGTTTCGTGTAAACCGTTCGCACACCACCATGGCCGCCTCCATCAGATTGACACTACAGTGTATATCAAATTACGTTCTATATTATTGCGCTTCTTCAACTGATTAAATCAGTAGTAGTAATCCACGAGCAGGCAACAACATATATTCTTCCTTTGAGGTAGTTCGTTCTTACCTCCTTTGCTCATCTCGAAAGCCTTGACTAAATTGTCTAGGTATCCCTGCAAATCGCCTTGGCTCTCACATTGCAGGGCTATAGACGTGTAGATACGAGCCAGGTTGGTACACGCCTTGTAATGCATGGGTTCGCCATCCCCTAGAGTCCAATCCTCGTTCTCCTTGCTCAGCTGATGGAAGAGTTCAAAGTTATCGGCGGCCTGGGCTAAGTCGCCACTTTCCTCCAAAGTCAGACCGACGTTACAGTGACTCTCCGCCATCATCTTCCCCTCGTCCCCGACCACTCTACTGCTGGTCATTAGGCACTGTCTAAAGAAGTGGTCTTCTAACCACTTATCGCCAGTCCCTTGAAAGTACTGTGCCAGAGTAAACTGACATTGGTAAACCTCGATAAAGTTTTCTGCAATATAGTAAACAAGACAAGGTATTACCATTGAACTTCATGAAATAAACTGAACATTAATGTCACCTTGAAACCAATGTGACAATCTGAGAAACTTTAAAGTATCAGGTCATTTATGATTAAAATATGCACAATTATATTAGTGTGCAAATGGTAGATCCTATAATGCTCTAAAATTCATGGGACTTGCATATGGCCCATATATGTATACCTTTTCTTATGGCATCTTCAGCTCTTGTAAGACATGAATTTAGTACATTGAGCTTTTCATGCTCATTCTCAAGGAGAGTCTGCTTCCACAAAACAGACTCAGGTCCTGCCTTTTGTCTCTCTTCATTTTGCCGTTTGATAAGAGCAAAAAGCTCGGAAAAAGATTTGTGAAATCCTTTTTGCAGCATGTCTAAGCAAAGGTTATGCTTATATGTGTTCTGGTACCTACAAAACATAAAGGAGATGACAGTATAATAATATATGGGCAGTATATATGGCAAAGTCTGGTAGATATACCCAGACAATTTCCTTATTTTTTTTCTTGTACATGAAACTTATTATTTTAAATAATGCAGTTTATACAGCTCTAGGTGTTTAATTGTTGAGAACAATTAATGTTAGTTTGCAAGTTCTCAAGGAGAGACTGCTTCCACAAAGCAGACTCAGGTCTTCACCTGCCTGTTGTTGTTGTTTTGAGAACAATTAATGGAACACAATAAACAGATAAACAGACTTGACCAATATTCTTACTCTGCAGTTTGTTGCTTTGAAAGTTCTGGTTGCTGGGCTCTGAGATTTTGTCTCCTTATTTCCAATTCTCTTTCTTTCTTTCCTGGTGACTTTTTCTTAGCAACAATAAGCTGAGGTCTTGCTCCAGCACTGGACCCTCCTATCTTTGGGAGACTTCTTCTCTGCTGTGGCTGCTGAATGCTATGTGACTGGGACACCAAGTCCCCAGCCAAGTTGATGGCAGGCAGTGTGGCTGCCATTATCAGTTCTGGATTACAATAAAAAATGATGTCTTTACTTTCATTTTAAATATAAAAGTATAATTTAACCTTTAATTGATCTATAGGTTTAGGCAAACAGTACAGTAAAAAATAGTATCACAAAAATATAATTTTTTTAAAAGTGTAAAGTTCAAGAGGAAATTATTCTATATAGATCTATATGCCAGAGTTTCTTCTATACAGTGGTCGGTGCAAAATTTCTGCTCAATTTGACTGAAGCAAAAGGCTATTACTAATACTGACAAGAAACTGTCAACACAATGTTGTTTGCTACATTAATTAACAGGACAGGTCATGCATTGTATATATATGAATAAAGTCATAAATCTAATTAATATTTATTTAACAGGTAAGTAATCTATAAAGACTTGGTCTCGGCCTCTTACAGTAATGAAATGATTGAAAGAGTTGATGTTCCAAATAGTTTCTGCAGAGATTACTGCATTTGCATTTGATTTATATTATGACATTTCTTTTAGCAAGGTCAATCTAGCTCATTCATGCAAATTCATATATTCACACATACCCATAAATGATGAATATATGAAATATATTCCAGATTAGGTGTATAAATAGTTGAGGAAATACCAATTCAGTACTATATACATAGGACCGAATAGACATTTTAAATTTTAAAGTATATGCCACCAAACAGATCATAACATACACAACTATCAATATCAGCACATATACTACACTTGCCCAAGTCAACCTTTCTGAAATAAATAGTAATTACCTGCCAGTTGTTATAGCTATTTATTAATATTATATATAGTATTTAATCCAGATATATGAGCTCGTCATAGAGGCATCCAGCCTACGACCAGAAAGTCCTAAGGTATTCTAAGGTAATGTAAAGCCTAAACAGGCTAAAGCCGAGTAAACAGGTAATTAAGGGTCACTGGGTGGCGCTGAGGTCTATGGACAGAACCACAGGCACTCGGTTAATGGGATGGAAGTCCTATGCCTAGGCTATGGCCTGTGTACACTTTATATATGCACTATACTGTATACAGCTACACCACTGTCACTACTACACTAGCCTCATCGGAATATCTAGCTTGTTGTAACTGTGTAACGTCTGAAATTCAGGCGGTGTATGGACAGAACAGCCAATTCAAAGCTCTCTCCCCCCCCCCCCCCCCCACGCACCACCTCCTTCACCCCTACTAAAGGGTGGGGAGACCATACGGCCCTTCTGATAGTACGGCCGTTCTGTCTATAGACCGTTCAGGCTACAACTTTCGCAACTTCAATGTCTTCATGACATGCAGCAACGTTTCGTTTGCGACTTGGCAGGTTTTAATAAGAGAAAATGAGGATTGCGATTATGTTCATAATCTATTTCTACAGGAAACAAGAATACATACCCTTCACCACACTCAGAAAAAGAATAATCTATCATCGAATATAAGAAAAGAACTAGACAGCTGCGAGCCCCCTCAAAATATCACCACAGGCAGAGTTTGTCGCATCCTCATGTTTATTTTGTTCCAGATCCAACATGGCGTCTACAGCGCTTCCTTAGCAACAGCATAAAACGACCAGTCTTGTTTGTATTGGTCATGATAAATTTATATTACTAACCCCAAGTTATCAAAACTAAAAGTAGTAAACTTGTTTAAAATATAAGGAGCACGCTCTGATATTTATAAATAGGCTCATTTACTTGAAAAATGACTTAGAATATATATGAGTTCTTCACGTAATAGTAGGTGGTGCAGTTGTAATATTTCTCGTGCCCGGCTTTCGCCGGGAAATACTAGGCGTACTTCTCAGCTACCAGGTTCGATCTGATCGGTATTTAGAAGGCGAAGGAACTAACGTCAACACTGGCAGGGGTACAGTTCACACAGACTTTATTAATTGCCCTAACGGCGAGGAACTTATATTGTTTACTAGTGATAAACCCTACTACCTTTGCTAGCTAAACAGGACCTGGGGCTGGAGCCCTATACGTATAGCGCTCCAGCACCCCAGTGCCGTGTCCCCTTGCCGTCAAGGGGAAAACAAACACTTACGGTTGGCGTAGGTCCTTCCTACTGGGTTTATTTAGTCCTGTAATTATATATCTCTATCCCTTTTTCTATGTGCTTGGAGGCTCCCGACAACGCGTCCGGTCGCCCCGCGTCCCTGTCTCTAACTAACTGCCGCCAGCCGGCCCGCTCCCGATCCCGTCCTTTGTCCCCCCGAGGCACGCCCCCGGGAAGACGCGGGATGATCCCGATAAGGGCACAGACCAGTCACGTGACCAGTCCGGCCCCTACCTATGGCAAGCCGACGGCCTAGCTATCTAAAAACAATCATCTTTAATTCTAGAAAATACTACACAGTGGCAGGTGCTACCAGGTATGAGTTGCGGAGCACGCTCGACCGCCGCGAACATTTTTGGTCACTCGGAGCTCGCTATGCAACGACATTGGTCACATCAAACTATTTCCATTTGTTGCGGGATATCCACTAAATAAATGTCTTTACTTTGGAAACAGCAGCACAATCTAAATAGTGTAAATATTGATAAATAAAAGATAACTATAAAGCATCGATATTTACGGGTTATCCCCACTTATTTGAGAAGAATTGTCGTCCACAGTTTAATATTATCAAGCGGGGCTGCTCTTGATCGCGGCAAACCATACCCCACTTCCGGTTCAAAATTGTACGCGTCCTTGACCAATCCGCCAAGTTCAAATCCTTATTAGTCGTTGCCGATGGCGTGCGCACGCGATCGACACCCATGTGCAACGCACCCCTGGGTCGAGTTGCCGAGCACGGTCGACCGCGATCGACCGCCTCAGCGGGAGTAGTCCCGCATTATAATATTCAATTCTGGATGAAGATTCTTCTAAAATACGTGGGGATAACGTGTAAATATCGTTGCATAATAATTATTCTTTATTTATCAATATTTTATACTATTTAGAGTGTGCTATTATTTCCAAATTAGGGTTAATTATTTAGCGGATATATATGCCCACAACAAATTGCCGGCGGCGGTCGATCGTGCCCCCGCAACTCAACCCTGGGCTGCATACCGTAGCTCGATCGATCGCGCTCCTTGCGGTACCACAAACAAGGAATTGAACTTGGCGGATTGGTCAATGACGCGTGCAATTTTGAAGCGGAAGTTGGGTATGGTTCGCCGCGATCAAGAGCAGTCCCGGCCGCATGATAATATTAAACTCTGAACGACGATTCTTCTGAGATACGTAAAGATAACCCGTAAATATCGATGCTTTATAACTTTTTTTTTATTCATCAATATTTTACACCATTTAGATTGTGCTGCTATTTCCAAAGTAAGGATAATTATTTAGTGGTTATCCCAGCCACAAATGGAAATAGTTCCATGTGACCAATATCTTGTGACCATGCAATGACCATGTATATGACCATGTGACCAATGAACTTGCTACGCACCGTAGCAAGTTCCGAGTGACCAAAAATGTTCGCGGCGGTCGGTCGTGGTCCGGTACGCAGCCCAAGACGATCTAAATGGTGTAAAATATTGATAAATAAAAGATAATTATAAAGCATCGGTATGGCAATTAATCCACCAAGTTCAATTCCTTATTTGTCGTACCGTTAGGAGTGCGAGCGCGATCGACCGTGCTACGGTATGCAGCCCTGTTGACAAGTCTCCAAAATCCTGCCTGAGCTTTTAGGCGCAGGCAGGATTTCGGAGATGCGTGCTGAGATAAACCCATCTCTCACGGTAACGAGTAAAGGCAACTGTCTAACAGTCTAACGGTAACAAGGGAACTAGCCTTCTACAAAAACAGCGCCCTCTACTGTCAGTCTGCGGCAGGACGGAACAACACCCAAAACCGACAAAAGTCAAAATTCAACCTGCTAAAGCTGTAAAGGGTGTAAAACAGGTACACAACATCTAATAGGCATTGCCTATATATTTGCATATAGCCTACTTTGCGCAATGCGGTAGCAAAAATCAATTTAATATAAGGCTAATATATGTTGGATTTTCAATAAACCGTTGTGAATTCACATATTTTCGCCCGGACGGTGTATACTCGGAACGGCCGAACTGCGAAACGGCCGAGCCGCTCTCACCACCCCCTACCATGGGTGGAGGGGGGGGGGGGGTCGTTGAGCCGCCCGCCAGCGGATTAGTCTGCGCCTCGACGATTGGCTTGGTGTCGGCTTCGTCATCGGCTGGGAGAGGGGGGGGTGAGGGTCTGGCTCGGGGTGGATGAAGCTGGCGATTGGTGTGGTGTCAATTGTGTTTGTGTTGCTGGCTGCTGGGTGTGTATGGGTGGAGGGGCGGGAATGGGACCAATATTTACTGATTTTTTAGGAGAAATCTTCATGGCCGGGCCATTAAAGTAATCACTAAATTTTGGGGAATTGTCAATGGCCCCGTAACGAGCATGGATAATGTTCACGCAGCCCGTAATGAGCATTGATAACGCGGAATTTGCACGCGGCCCGAAACATTTTTTATGTAGAAACTCAGCTTTGTTCATTCCGATTTCACGCGATTTCATTTTCGTAGCTTTCTCAATGGCCATTTAATTTTTGATTGGTATTATATGAATCTTATATGGCAACCTAATTCACGAGCGACGGCTGCCAATGGTGGCAGCATCGTGTCTGCGGCACCGGCTTGTAACGTGACGCATACCGCGCAGCCGTCCGTTTAGGATACATCTCTTGGGCCTGCCTGAATTACGATGCTGCAGGACCACCCGCTGAAGACCACCCTGATGACCACCCCGATGCCCACCCTGATGACCACCTCGATGACCACCCCGATGCCCACCCCGACGACCACCTCGATGACCACCCCAATGCACACAATGATGGACCCCTGCCCCCTCTTGACCGGCCAGCACTGCTGAATGTGTCTGATTAAGTGGTTACTTAGTGGTAGTTATCGTTGTTGAATAAATTTGTTCTTAAATCTTTATAATTTTCTGTTATCTTTCGCTGCATAAACCAACTGACACACCAAATTTCCGCGTTACCATTGCTTATTATTGAATAATGAAAATTGCGTGAAATCAGAATGAATGAAGCTGAGTTTCGATGTGAAAAATGTTTCAGGCCGCTTGCAAATTCCGCGCTATCAATGCTCATTACGGGCCGCGTGATGAATGTTATCCATGCTCGTTACAGGGCCGTTGACAATTCCCCAAAATTTAGTGATTACTAAGCCAGCAACACAAGTAAAAGTGACACCAAACACCAGATTAATCCACGCATGCCGGATGCAGCCCCCTCCCCGCTACCCCACCCGATGCCGAAGCCATCAGGGCTGACACCAAGCCAGACACCCAATCGTCGAGGCGCAGACTAATCCGCTGACGGCTCTGGCTCGACGCCCCCCCACCGCCCTTAGATACCTTGACTGTTTCGCAGTTCTGCCGTTCTGCATGGCATTCGCCCGGACACGGAGTAACATAATAATAAACTTCAATGCTATTGGTATGGCCTATGCAGAATGGCCGAACGGCATAACCTGATAACAGCCGAGTCGCTCTCACCATCCCCTGCCATAGGTGGTGGGGGAGGGGGATGGGATGTGGTTGGTGTTGGTCGAAATGCAAGGGGATTAGTCTGCGCCTCAGCGATTGGACTGTCTGTTGTTGCTGTTCGCACCATCTCACCAGAAGCAGAGTGACCTGACCCCCCCCCCCCCCCCCCCCCGCTTAAAACCTTTTGGCGTGCGGCCATTATGAGTATACCGGTGTAGCCAGTGTAGGCCCACTTTGAGTCTGACCATGGCCTGTTTTGACTGCTGGATGATTTGACTGTGGAAGTGTGGAGGGGAAGGAGGTGTAAGTATCATATGTAGCTGGAGAATGGGACCCCATCTCTCTTCTCCAAGCAGGCAGCCGGCTCACAGGAACCCCAGGATGCCTAACCCTGTCTTCCCACTGCTAATGGCTAATCTACCCCCTCAAACATTGACCCCCAAACCCCTCACACCATATGCAACCTAAACTTCACCCCTAACCCCACTGGTTGTCAAATCATCCAGTAGTCAAAATGGGCACATTACCCAGCTTATACCTAAGATGTACATGCATTATTTCCATCACAAACCAATTCGCTGTATATGTATACTCATCAACTGGATACGTAATCACACTGGACAGGTTATCATGCTACACCGGCCGTCATACCTGGCCTCAAGTCTCCCTAGAAAATGTTAAATGGGATAGACAGGCCCTTGGCCTAGCAGTAAAATATGGTTTTCATTATTTATGTATATATGTGCTGGTACCTGATACGCAAGAGATCTACATATGAAATACCTGAAATACAACCCACATTAGCCTCAAACCACAGCAAAACATTAGAATAAATACAAAAAAAATGCTATATATATATGTCTGTAAAGGCATTACCCTGGGACATTATAGCTCTTGGGTCGCAAAGAGATATTTGACAGTCCAGTTGTTAATGCATTTGTATTACTGGTAAGCTGAAGCATATACTTTTACTGCCTTTGCATAAGTAAATTTCATTCAATGTTACAGGTAACATGAACCACCAATGGGGAGAGATGCCAGTCATGCTTGATACTGAATCAGGGATTGCTGCTTTGGAAAGGGAGCAAATGACAAAATTGCGCCCCATGGAAGTTCAGGGACCACCTCTTCATCAACCCTCGAGTCAACCATTACAGATGGCACCTATGTAGGTTTATCAGGGGTTTCTAGAGGATGGAGTTACATTTTCTATTTGTTATTGAAGCTGTTGTAAAAATTAAACTTTTACTGTAAAGGTTTAGTAGTAGTCTAAATATGCATCATATAACTATATATAATTGTACTTTCAATAAATTTATATACATACCTGAAGTTTTTATTGGCAGTGGTGACAATTAAAATGTAAGAACATGACCATGAAGGTAATTAACATGGGCGATTAACCTTTCTTCACTAAAGTATAGTATACATATTAATAGATGCATTTGTTTGAAACTCTTTGTGCTTTCTTAGTGCATTCAATCATCCTTTTCTTCTTTTTGACTTAGGTCACACCCAGCAGAACACTTTGCTCTTGACAGTCTGACTCTTCACACTATCAAGCTCATTCAGTACTCACGGAAGGTTTCCACCATGATCCAGAATGTTAAGCAACAGCTGGAAGGTCTTGTAAGTGTATACATGTGTGGAATAACATCGTTGATAACCCTCGAAATCGAGTATATAATTATCCATATAGCTATTATATTTGCATGTTCAAATTAAATCTTATATATATCGCCCATTAGTTTATTATTGATGTTAACAGAGTTACTGGTTCATTCATTTTTGTATGTTTTCACCCAGAATTTGCAAGTGGTTGGATACAGTATCTGTTCATTGGGAAATGATGCCAAATGAAAGTTAAAATTGTCTTAATGGCCTTCTATCTTATTTAGAAGTCTGGGGAAGGTGATATGCCAACATTTCCGCAGACTCCACCTATCCCAGAGTTTCAAGGCCAACCAGCAAAACATATGCACCAGCATCCTCTCCCATTCTTACCCAAAGATCCAGACAGGTAAGTTCTAGAGTTCATTATGTTATGCTTACAACTGAGAATAAACAAGTGATTAAAATTAATGCCTGAACGGAAGTTGGTTATCTATGAAGCTTGTATGCATACAATAGGCAGTTATTGATTTGGAGGGACATTATTAGATTATTATTCATGTTTGTTATGTTCTACTTATGTAGCCAGTTTGCGCGTGGTCTGGGTAAGCCACCCCCTGAAATCGACAGACGGACGTGTCGACGACTTTTGAGAACCTCAGTGGCTGCGATTTGTGCCCATGCAGGATACGAAAGTAAGCATACGTTTCACACCTGTTATTGATGCTAACAGAGATGTATTTTGTTTATAGTTTATATCTGATCGTTTGAGAAGTGTTTAGGGTTTTACCAGACTTACAGGTATTGGCTGGCTATAGCAGTATACATCTATGTTAGCTGCCGTGGGAACGTTTTGTCGATCGCTTTACTATATCGAGCCATTTCAGGGTGTCCCTTATTGTTCAGTGTTGTGCAATTATGATGCATTATTTTTTTTTTAGGTGCGGGGCTTCAAAAGCTTTGAGGCTTTGATGTGTGCGTTCACACATCTGTTAAGCTACAATTGTGACAGTGTACAAGCGGTACCTGTGAGGCTTGATTTCAATGATGTGCTGTGTCAATGTTCTCCGTCACAGCGATGTTAATATGTGGTCATTGGGGAGATATTTACAGAGGGTGGCAATCGGCTGCTTCTGTTCGCGGGGCAATTTTTTTGGTTTTCATATGGATGTTAGCAATATTTCATCTGTTAGCGGCCACCAGTGAAGCCCATTCTCACATTAGCTATTTGGTTTATGCGAGGGTATCAAATATTTAGTGTTAGAAGCCATTTCTATTTTCTTTTTAACTTGCACTGCCAATATCGCCAATACCCTCCAATACCGCCAATACCCTCCAATACCGCCAACAACCACTCCGTTTTGGTTTTTACTGTTTTGTGAAAGGTAGTGTTTTTCGGAGTTTACCGATACCCGTTTCATATAATTATACACCTTTTTTTCACAATGAGGATTGTGCAGTTGCCTCACATACCGGTTTTTATAAAGACCAAAATAGTGGATCTTTATGCATGTTTCTTCATTATATTTCTAGTATAGGAGCTATTAAATCACCAAGCAACGTAATCGTTAGCTGTATACATATAATTAAGAGCACTTTAAGCTTATTTGAGCTTGACTTGTTAATCATGCTGAGGAACATTTATAGCAACCAAAAGTCGATTGATAATATGTAAACTGGCAAAGAAATTTATTGAGTTAAGGGCTGGTAAAATTAAGCCGTTGTTTGACAGTCATGGAAAATCATATAGTGCAGGTCAAAATTCAATACATGTGTCTTGTGCTACACATCTCATTAGATGTATGTATATGCTCTGCCTCAGTTAGCATCCGTATATCACATTTGATTTCTGCTTTTAGATTGTGCGGAGTCTGTGTTAGAGATGCTCACTGACGTCAGCAGCGAGTATTTCCTCCAGATGACGTCATTATTACGTAGAGCGGTAGACAATGAAGCTCTACGCGGATCCACGGGGTTCCCGGTCAGTTGGCTTGAGCCCCATGCTTGGTACAGGGACATACTAACAATGTACTTCTAAGTAGGCGTTCCAACGTCACAAAATGGCTTTTAGTAGCTTTTCAGCTTTCACTACAGGGAGGTTCTCGCTCTTGGACCATTTGGTAATACATGGATAGGATAGAACAAAGAGACTTAGTGTGGAACAATTTTCTTGGTTTACGCAAGCGTAAAAACATGCCTAATACACTTGTAATTTGCCTCACTAGCTTTACATGTTTTCCATTTTATGCTTGATAACTTAGTCATTCATGTTATTGATATGATGATCTGTTGCGTCTTTAAAACCCAGGACGCCATGGTTCAAGTATTTCACGAGATGGGCATCGGGGAGCCTCAGGTCTTACACGACTTCTACCAGACACGTGTTATTAAATATCACAAACACATGCTGCAGTCCTGTCAGGGCCTAAGGGACGAATACGACAAGGTTCGAAGTCCGGACGCCAAAGAGTCTGAAGACACCAAGCCATCTATTCGGTAAGCGAATAACAGTGTGGTCACTTTTTAATATAATTTATTTGACGGTGCGGTATGTCAGTGTTCGTATTGTAAACCTTTTATTAATCGAAATTAATTTGGGAGGTTGAAACAGGTGGTCAGCTCATCAGGGTCGAAACGTGTGTATGAGGCTGATGCCAGAATTTAGAAATCAGCCAGTATAGGAGTTTTATTTAGCCTTAATTCATTTCCGAGACAAAGGTTATCAAACAATATATCCTAAAAAAGTGCACATTGTGGTGAAACTCAATTTCTTTCTCTTGTCGTTGACACGTGTGCTACACAATGAAATTGACCTACTTACTAACTAAATAAGAACTTATTTATAAGGTGTTTATTTGGATGTGGATCTCTGTGATGTTAGCATCAAGGAGGAGCCGCCCTCAGACATTCAGTTCCCCACCTTGGATGACGCCGATGAGAACGCCGACGGGGACCACGTGCTTCACCTTGAAGGCGAGTAGCTCCCTGCGAGTTCGTGCTGTTATAATGGCTGTCTTCTGTGTTTGCCTCTGGTCATCCCGTGCCCGCAGGCAAGCGTGTCCGACTGTCGCTCGTGGCTCGATATAACCTTACAGGCTGAACCTGACCTAAAGCGGGTGTCCAACCTAATCTAATCCCGATCCGCACCGAATCTTAAAATTAATTTGGCGACTATTAACACTTTGTTTCGGCCGACTGGTAAGGCAACCCGCCCCCATCAATGTCGCGGCAAGTGACGTATATTGCGACCCTTCGTGTGGCGCCGCCTTACGTTAAGACAAAGTTATCTCGCGGAGGTAACTCTTCGCAGTGGAGGTACCTTTCAGGGAAACGCGTTAAACGAAGGACCAGGGCCTCGATTTACGAATGAATTTCGGCAGTTTCGAGCCGCACAGTAGAACATGATCTTAGTGTTTCATGGAATAAAGCATCCAAACAAATTGATATACGTCTTGCGACGATTGTCTCGGTAAGAAACCATGATTGGAGTTAGAATCGCAGCTCTTTATATTAGCGATGATCACGCGCTCTTGTTTTGCTCACACAGTAGGCGTCATTTCAGGTTTAAATATAATTAGGGTATCGCCTCCTGATTGGTTAATCGCGGACACACCTCTAAAAAGGGCTCCCGCCTGGAAAATTCTGTGGTTTGTAGGATAGACACTTGTGTATTATATGAATCGGTAAAGCAGCGTTGTGCAAATGTCTATGTTTGTGCAGGATAAACGCCTCTAAAATTGCCATTTGATTTGTTACGGTAAATGGAACTATGTGACCTGTATTATGATATAAATGTAACAAACTACAACCAGAGGATGGTACACTTGGCCAATACATTATTTAAATGCAACATTTGTATTACTAAAGATGATAATATGATCAAGTCTTAATTACTGGTGACTAACAGGAAACGTATGTGAAACAGACAGACTTTCTTGTGAGATCAATGGTTTCCTTTTTCTAAAACAAATGCAGTATATAAGAAGAATACGACAGCAACATTGGGCAAAATATAGTATATACATAGAAAATGTTAGTTAGGTTTCTATATATGTTGCCTTAGGCTTGGGACTTGAGATCAGCATCGTACAAGATACGTCAACCCCGACCCAGGCGGCTGAAGAAGAGGGCGCCACCGGTACCACTGGCAAGTGGCAGCCAGCCGCTCAGATAAAGACGGAAATCTCTGATACCAAGTAAGTTTTCACCTGGTAATCTCCTCTCCCTCCGCCAGCCGCTCAGATAAAGACGGAAATCTCTGATACCAAGTAAGTTATCACCTGGTAATCTCCTCCCCCTCCGCCAGCCGATCAGATAAAGACGGAAATCTCTGATACCAAGTAAGTTATCACCTGGTAATCTCCTCCCCCTCCGCCAGCCGCTCAGATAAAGACGGAAATCTCTGATGCCAAGTAAGTTATCACCCGGTAATCTCCTCCCCCTCCGCCAGCCGCTCAGATAAAGACGGAAATCTCTGATACCAAGTAAGTTATCACCTGGTAATCTCCTCCCCCTCCGCCAGCCGATCACATAAAGACGGAAATCTCTGATACCAAGTAAGTTATCACCTGGTAATCTCCTCTCCCTCCGCCAGCCGCTCAGATAAAGACGGAAATCTCTGATACCAAGTAAGTTATCACCTGGTAATCTCCTCCCCCTCCGCCAGCCGATCACATAAAGACGGAAATCTCTGATACCAAGTAAGTTATCACCTGGTAATCTCCTCCCCCTCCGCCAGCCGCTCAGATAAAGACGGAAATCTCCGATACCAAGTAAGTTATCACCTGGTAATCTCCTCCCCCTCCGCCAGCCGCTCAGATAAAGACGGAAATCTCCGATACCAAGTAAGTTATCACCTGGTAATCTCCTCCCCCTCCGCCAGCCGCTCAGATAAAGACGGAAATCTCTGATACCAAGTAAGTTATCACCTGGTAATCTCCTCCCCCTCCGCCAGCCGCTCAGATAAAGACGGAAATCTCCGATACCAAGTAAGTTATCACCTGGTAATCTCCTCCCCCTCCGCCAGCCGCTCAGATAAAGACGGAAATCTCCGATACCAAGTAAGTTATCACCTGGTAATCTCCTCCCCCTCCGCCAGCCGCTCAGATAAAGACGGAAATCTCTGATACCAAGTAAGTTATCACCTGGTAATCTCCTCCCCCTCCGCCAGCCGATCACATAAAGACGGAAATCTCTGATACCAAGTAAGTTATCACCTGGTAATCTCCTCTCCCTCCGCCAGCCGCTCAGATAAAGACGGAAATCTCTGATACCAAGTAAGTTATCACCTGGTAATCTCCTCCCCCTCCGCCAGCCGATCACATAAAGACGGAAATCTCTGATACCAAGTAAGTTATCACCTGGTAATCTCCTCCCCCTCCGCCAGCCGCTCAGATAAAGACGGAAATCTCTGATACCAAGTAAGTTATCACCTGGTAATCTCCTCCCCCTCCGCCAGCCGCTCAGATAAAGACGGAAATCTCTGATACCAAGTAAGTTATCACCTGGTAATCTCCTCCCCCTCCGCCAGCCGATCACATAAAGACGGAAATCCCTGATACCAAGTAAGTTATCACCTGGTAATCTCCTCCCCCTCCGCCAGCCGCTCAGATAAAGACGGAAATCTCCGATACCAAGTAAGTTATCACCTGGTAATCTCCTCCCCCTCCGCCAGCCGCTCAGATAAAGACGGAAATCTCCGATACCAAGTAAGTTATCACCTGGTAATCTCCTCCCCCTCCGCCAGCCGATCACATAAAGACGGAAATCTCTGATACCAAGTAAGTTATCACCTGGTAATCTCCTCCCCCTCCGCCAGCCGCTCAGATAAAGACGGAAATCTCCGATACCAAGTAAGTTATCACCTGGTAATCTCCTCCCCCTCCGCCAGCCGCTCAGATAAAGACGGAAATCTCCGATACCAAGTAAGTTATCACCTGGTAATCTCCTCCCCCTCCGCCAGCCGCTCAGATAAAGACGGAAATCTCTGATACCAAGTAAGTTATCACCTGGTAATCTCCTCCCCCTCCGCCAGCCGATCACATAAAGACGGAAATCTCTGATACCAAGTAAGTTATCACCTGGTAATCTCCTCTCCCTCCGCCAGCCGCTCAGATAAAGACGGAAATCTCTGATACCAAGTAAGTTATCACCTGGTAATCTCCTCCCCCTCCGCCAGCCGATCACATAAAGACGGAAATCTCTGATACCAAGTAAGTTATCACCTGGTAATCTCCTCCCCCTCCGCCAGCCGCTCAGATAAAGACGGAAATCTCTGATACCAAGTAAGTTATCACCTGGTAATCTCCTCCCCCTCCGCCAGCCGCTCAGATAAAGACGGAAATCTCCGATACCAAGTAAGTTATCACCTGGTAATCTCCTCCCCCTCCGCCAGCCGATCACATAAAGACGGAAATCTCTGATGCCAAGTAAGTTATCACCCGGTAATCTCCTCCCCCTCCGCCAGCCGCTCAGATAAAGACGGAAATCTCTGATACCAAGTAAGTTATCACCTGGTAATCTCCTCCCCCTCCGCCAGCCGATCACATAAAGACGGAAATCTCTGATACCAAGTAAGTTATCACCTGGTAATCTCCTCCCCCTCCGCCAGCCGCTCAGATAAAGACGGAAATCTCCGATACCAAGTAAGTTATCACCTGGTAATCTCCTCCCCCTCCGCCAGCCGCTCAGATAAAGACGGAAATCTCCGATACCAAGTAAGTTATCACCTGGTAATCTCCTCCCCCTCCGCCAGCCGCTCAGATAAAGACGGAAATCTCTGATACCAAGTAAGTTATCATCTGGTAATCTCCTCCCCCTCCGCCAGCCGCTCAGATAAAGACGGAAATCTCCGATACCAAGTAAGTTATCACCTGGTAATCTCCTCCCCCTCCGCCAGCCGCTCAGATAAAGACGGAAATCTCTGATACCAAGTAAGTTATCACCTGGTAATCTCCTCCCCCTCCGCCAGCCGCTCAGATAAAGACGGAAATCTCTGATGCCAAGTAAGTTATCACCTGGTAATCTCCTCCCCCTCCGCCAGCCGCTCAGATAAAGACGGAAATCTCTGATACCAAGTAAGTTATCACCTGGTAATCTCCTCCCCCTCCGCCAGCCGCTCAGATAAAGACGGAAATCTCTGATACCAAGTAAGTTATCACCTGGTAATCTCCTCCCCCTCCGCCAGCCGCTCAGATAAAGACGGAAATCTCTGATGCCAAGTAAGTTATCACCCGGTAATCTCCTCCCCCTCCGCCAGCCGATCACATAATGACGGAAATCTCTGATACCAAGTAAGTTATCACCTGGTAATCTCCTCCCCCTCCGCCAGCCGCTCAGATAAAGACGGAAATCTCTGATACCAAGTAAGTTATCACCCGGTAATCTCCTCCCCCTCCGCCAGCCGCTCAGATAAAGACGGAAATCTCTGATGCCAAGTAAGTTATCACCCGGTAATCTCCTCCCCCTCCGCCAGCCGATCAGATAAAGACGGAAATCTCTGATACCAAGTAAGTTATCACCTGGTAATCTCCTCCCCCTCCGCCAGCCGCTCAGATAAAGACGGAAATCTCTGATACTAAGTAAGTTATCACCCGGTAATCTCCTCCCCCTCCGCCAGCCGATCACATAATGACGGAAATCTCTGATACCAAGTAAGTTATCACCTGGTAATCTCCTCCCCCTCCGCCAGCCGCTCAGATAAAGACGGAAATCTCTGATACCAAGTAAGTTATCACCTGGTAATCTCCTCCCCCTCCGCCAGCCGCTCAGATAAAGACGGAAATCTCTGATACCAAGTAAGTTATCACCCGGTAATCTCCTCCCCCTCCGCCAGCCGATCACATAAAGACGGAAATCTCTGATACCAAGTAAGTTATCACCTGGTAATCTCCTCCCCCTCCGCCAGCCGATCAGATAAAGACGGAAATCTCTGATACTAAGTAAGTTATCACCTGGTAATCTCCTCCCCCTCCGCCAGCCGCTCAGATAAAGACGGAAATCTCTGATGCCAAGTAAGTTATCACCCGGTAATCTCCTCCCCCTCCGCCAGCCGCTCAGATAAAGACGGAAATCTCTGATACCAAGTAAGTTATCACCCGGTAATCTCCTCCCCCTCCGCCAGCCGCTCAGATAAAGACGGAAATCTCTGATACCAAGTAAGTTATCACCTGGTAATCTCCTCCCCCTCCGCCAGCCGCTCAGATAAAGACGGAAATCTCTGATACCAAGTAAGTTATCACCCGGTAATCTCCTCCCCCTCCGCCAGCCGATCACATAAAGACGGAAATCTCTGATACCAAGTAAGTTATCACCTGGTAATCTCCTCCCCCTCCGCCAGCCGATCAGATAAAGACGGAAATCTCTGATACTAAGTAAGTTATCACCTGGTAATCTCCTCCCCCTCCGCCAGCCGCTCAGATAAAGACGGAAATCTCTGATGCCAAGTAAGTTATCACCCGGTAATCTCCTCCCCCTCCGCCAGCCGCTCAGATAAAGACGGAAATCTCTGATACCAAGTAAGTTATCACCCGGTAATCTCCTCCCCCTCCGCCAGCCGCTCAGATAAAGACGGAAATCTCCGATACCAAGTAAGTTATCACCTGGTAATCTCCTCCCCCTCCGCCAGCCGATCACATAATGACGGAAATCTCTGATGCCAAGTAAGTTATCACCCGGTAATCTCCTCCCCCTCCGCCAGCCGCTCAGATAAAGACGGAAATCTCTGATACCAAGTAAGTTATCACCCGGTAATCTCCTCCCCCTCCGCCAGCCGCTCAGATAAAGACGGAAATCTCCGATACCAAGTAAGTTATCACCTGGTAATCTCCTCCCCCTCCGCCAGCCGATCACATAATGACGGAAATCTCTGATGCCAAGTAAGTTATCACCTGGTAATCTCCTCCCCCTCCGCCAGCCGCTCAGATAAAGACGGAAATCTCTGATACCAAGTAAGTTATCACCTGGTAATCTCCTCCCCCTCCGCCAGCCGCTCAGATAAAGACGGAAATCTCTGATACCAAGTAAGTTATCACCCGGTAATCTCCTCCCCCTCCGCCAGCCGCTCAGATAAAGACGGAAATCTCCGATACCAAGTAAGTTATCACCTGGTAATCTCCTCCCCCTCCGCCAGCCGATCACATAATGACGGAAATCTCTGATGCCAAGTAAGTTATCACCCGGTAATCTCCTCCCCCTCCGCCAGCCGCTCAGATAAAGACGGAAATCTCTGATACTAAGTAAGTTATCACCTGGTAATCTCCTCCCCCTCCGCCAGCCGCTCAGATAAAGACGGAAATCTCTGATGCCAAGTAAGTTATCACCCGGTAATCTCCTCCCCCTCCGCCAGCCGCTCAGATAAAGACGGAAATCTCTGATACCAAGTAAGTTATCACCCGGTAATCTCCTCCCCCTCCGCCAGCCGCTCAGATAAAGACGGAAATCTCCGATACCAAGTAAGTTATCACCTGGTAATCTCCTCCCCCTCCGCCAGCCGCTCAGATAAAGACGGAAATCTCTGATGCCAAGTAAGTTATCACCCGGTAATCTCCTCCCCCTCCGCCAGCCGCTCAGATAAAGACGGAAATCTCTGATACTAAGTAAGTTATCACCTGGTAATCTCCTCCCCCTCCGCCAGCCGCTCAGATAAAGACGGAAATCTCTGATGCCAAGTAAGTTATCACCCGGTAATCTCCTCCCCCTCCGCCAGCCGCTCAGATAAAGACGGAAATCTCTGATACCAAGTAAGTTATCACCCGGTAATCTCCTCCCCCTCCGCCAGCCGCTCAGATAAAGACGGAAATCTCCGATACCAAGTAAGTTATCACCTGGTAATCTCCTCCCCCTCCGCCAGCCGCTCAGATAAAGACGGAAATCTCTGATGCCAAGTAAGTTATCACCCGGTAATCTCCTCCCCCTCCGCCAGCCGCTCAGATAAAGACGGAAATCTCTGATACCAAGTAAGTTATCACCTGGTAATCTCCTCCCCCTCCGCCAGCCGCTCAGATAAAGACGGAAATCTCTGATACCAAGTAAGTTATCACCTGGTAATCTCCTCCCCCTCCGCCAGCCGCTCAGATAAAGACGGAAATCTCTGATACCAAGTAAGTTATCACCTGGTAATCTCCTCCCCCTCCGCCAGCCGCTCAGATAAAGACGGAAATCTCCGATACCAAGTAAGTTATCACGCGGTAATCTCCTCCCCCTCCGACAGCCGCTCAGATAAAGACGGAAATCTCTGATACCAAGTAAGTTATCACCTGGTAATCTCCTCCCCCTCCGCCAGCCGCTCAGATAAAGACGGAAATCTCTGATACCAAGTAAGTTATCACCTGGTAATCTCCTCCCCCTCCGCCAGCCGCTCAGATAAAGACGGAAATCTCTGATACCAAGTAAGTTATCACCTGGTAATCTCCTCCCCCTC
The DNA here is from genome assembly GCA_964019135.1 of Arenicola marina. Lineage (NCBI taxonomy): Eukaryota > Metazoa > Annelida > Polychaeta > Arenicolidae > Arenicola > Arenicola marina. The sequence continues at coordinate 12,577,607 of OZ025260.1, read as the reverse complement.
CGCCAGCCGCTCAGATAAAGACGGAAATCTCTGATACCAAGTAAGTTATCACCCGGTAATCTCCTCCCCCTCCGACAGCCGCTCAGATAAAGACGGAAATCTCTGATACCAAGTAAGTTATCACCTGGTAATCTCCTCCCCCTCCGCCAGCCGCTCAGATAAAGACGGAAATCTCCGATACCAAGTAAGTTATCACCTGGTAATCTCCTCTCCCTCCGCCAGCCGCTCAGATAAAGACGGAAATCTCTGATACCAAGTAAGTTATCACCTGGTAATCTCCTCCCCCTCCGACAGCCGCTCAGATAAAGACGGAAATCTCTGATACCAAGTAAGTTATCACCTGGTAATCTCCTCCCCCTCCGCCAGCCGATCACATAATGACGGAAATCTCTGATACCAAGTAAGTTATCACCTGGTAATCTCCTCCCCCTCCGCCAGCCGATCACATAATGACGGAAATCTCTGATACCAAGGAAGTTATCACCTGGTAATCTCCTCCCCCTCCGCCAGCCGCTCAGATAAAGACGGAAATCTCTGATACCAAGTAAGTTATCACCTGGTAATCTCCTCCCCCTCCGCCAGCCGATCACATAATGACGGAAATTTCTGATGCCAAGTAAGTTATCACCTGGTAATCTCCTCCCCCTCCGCCAGCCGCTCAGATAAAGACGGAAATCTCTGATACCAAGTAAGTTATCACCCGGTAATCTCCTCCCCCTCCGCCAGCCGCTCAGATAAAGACGGAAATCTCTGATACCAAGTAAGTTATCACCCGGTAATCTCCTCCCCCTCCGCCAGCCGCTCAGATAAAGACGGAAATCTCTGATACCAAGTAAGTTATCACCTGGTAATCTCCTCCCCCTCCGCCAGCCGATCAGATAAAGACGGAAATCTCTGATACCAAGTAAGTTATCACCCGGTAATCTCCTCCCCCTCCGCCAGCCGATCACATAAAGACGGAAATCTCCGATACCAAGTAAGTTATCACCTGGTAATCTCCTCCCCCTCCGCCAGCCGCTCAGATAAAGACGGAAATCTCTGATACCAAGTAAGTTATCACCTGGTAATCTCCTCCCCCTCCGCCAGCCGCTCAGATAAAGACGGAAATCTCTGATACCAAGTAAGTTATCACCCGGTAATCTCCTCCCCCTCCGCCAGCCGCTCAGATAAAGACGGAAATCTCTGATACCAAGTAAGTTATCACCTGGTAATCTCCTCCCCCTCCGCCAGCCGCTCAGATAAAGACGGAAATCTCTGATACCAAGTAAGTTATCACCCGGTAATCTCCTCCCCCTCCGCCAGCCGCTCAGATAAAGACGGAAATCTCTGATACCAAGTAAGTTATCACCTGGTAATCTCCTCCCCCTCCGCCAGCCGCTCAGATAAAGACGGAAATCTCTGATACCAAGTAAGTTATCACCTGGTAATCTCCTCCCCCTCCGCCAGCCGATCAGATAAAGACGGAAATCTCTGATACCAAGTAAGTTATCACCCGGTAATCTCCTCCCCCTCCGCCAGCCGATCAGATAAAGACGGAAATCTCCGATACCAAGTAAGTTATCACCTGGTAATCTCCTCCCCCTCCGCCAGCCGCTCAGATAAAGACGGAAATCTCTGATACCAAGTAAGTTATCACCTGGTAATCTCCTCCCCCTCCGCCAGCCGATCACATAATGACGGAAATCTCTGATACCAAGTAAGTTATCACCCGGTAATCTCCTCCCCCTCCGCCAGCCGATCAGATAAAGACGGAAATCTCTGATACCAAGTAAGTTATCACCTGGTAATCTCCTCCCCCTCCGCCAGCCGCTCAGATAAAGACGGAAATCTCTGATACCAAGTAAGTTATCACCTGGTAATCTCCTCCCCCTCCGCCAGCCGCTCAGATAAAGACGGAAATCTCTGATACCAAGTAAGTTATCACCTGGTAATCTCCTCCCCCTCCGCCAGCCGATCAGATAAAGACGGAAATCTCTGATACCAAGTAAGTTATCACCTGGTAATCTCCTCCCCCTCCGCCAGCCGCTCAGATAAAGACGGAAATCTCCGATACCAAGTAAGTTATCACCTGGTAATCTCCTCCCCCTCCGCCAGCCGCTCAGATAAAGACGGAAATCTCTGATGCCAAGTAAGTTATCACCTGGTAATCTCCTCCCCCTCCGCCAGCCGCTCAGATAAAGACGGAAATCTCTGATACCAAGTAAGTTATCACCTGGTAATCTCCTCCCCCTCCGCCAGCCGCTCAGATAAAGACGGAAATCTCTGATACCAAGTAAGTTATCACCTGGTAATCTCCTCCCCCTCCGCCAGCCGCTCAGATAAAGACGGAAATCTCTGATACCAAGTAAGTTATCACCTGGTAATCTCCTCCCCCTCCGCCAGCCGCTCAGATAAAGACGGAAATCTCTGATACCAAGTAAGTTATCACCTGGTAATCTCCTCCCCCTCCGCCAGCCGCTCAGATAAAGACGGAAATCTCTGATACCAAGTAAGTTATCACCTGGTAATCTCCTCCCCCTCCGCCAGCCGCTCAGATAAAGACGGAAATCTCTGATGCCAAGTAAGTTATCACCTGGTAATCTCCTCCCCCTCCGCCAGCCGCTCAGATAAAGACGGAAATCTCTGATACCAAGTAAGTTATCACCTGGTAACCTCCCCCCCCCTCCCCCCCAGCCGCTCACATAAAGACGGAAATCTCTGATACCAAGTAAGTTATCACCTGGTAATCTCCTCCCCCTCCGCCAGCCGCTCAGATAAAGACGGAAATCTCTGATACCAAGTAAGTTATCACCTGGTAATCTCCTCCCCCTCCGCCAGCCGATCACATAAAGACGGAAATCTCTGATGCCAAGTAAGTTATCACCTGGTAATCTCCTCCCCCTCCCCCAGCCGCTCAGATAAAGACGGAAATCTCTGATACCAAGTAAGTTATCACCTGGTAATCTCCTCCCCCTCCCCCAGCCGCTCAGATAAAGACGGAAATCTCTGATACCAAGTAAGTTATCACCTGGTAATCTCCTCCCCCTCCGCCAGCCGCTCAGATAAAGACGGAAATCTCTGATACCAAGTAAGTTATCACCTGGTAATCTCCTCTCCCTCCGCCAGCCGATCACATAAAGACGGAAATCTCTGATACCAAGTAAGTTATCACCTGGTAATCTCCTCCCCCTCCGCCAGCCGCTCAGATAAAGACGGAAATCTCTGATACCAAGTAAGTTATCACCTGGTAATCTCCTCCCCCTCCGCCAGCCGATCAGATAAAGACGGAAATCTCTGATACCAAGTAAGTTATCACCTGGTAATCTCCTCCCCCTCCGCCAGCCGATCAGATAAAGACGGAAATCTCTGATACCAAGTAAGTTATCACCTGGTAATCTCCTCCCCCTCCGCCAGCCGATCACATAAAGACGGAAATCTCTGATACCAAGTAAGTTATCACCTGGTAATCTCCTCCCCCTCCGCCAGCCGCTCTGATAAAGACGGAAATCTCTGATACCAAGTAAGTTATCACCTGGTAATCTCCTCCCCCTCCGCCAGCCGCTCAGATAAAGACGGAAATCTCTGATGCCAAGTAAGTTATCACCTGGTAATCTCCTCCCCCTCCGCCAGCCGCTCAGATAAAGACGGAAATCTCCGATACCAAGTAAGTTATCACATGGTAACCCCCCCTTCCCCCCCCCCACCCCCCCAACGCCCGCCCTCTTTTTCCACCGCCACTGGCTGCCCTTTCCGGATATCATCCGTGCCGTCAGTGACCTTTTTCGGTATTGCATTGTTAATGTAGGATGAGGTCTTTGACCTTCACTATACAAGCCACCCTCTGTTGATCGACGACGGGTGAGGTACGTGTTAGGGGTTGCGTTGTTTCACAGTGAGCTCTGTATCCTGCAGCCTCTGAATCTCGCCTTCTCATAACACCTGAATATCATTAAAGGCTATGGTTTCTAAGTTTAGAGTGTCTCCTCCACCAATGGTCGGGGTCGCCTCGATAGCTTACTGGGTTAGAGCGCTCGCCTTGAGTGATCTGGCCACATGAGAGCACGTGGATCGGTGGTTCGCGCCCCGGCCATGTCTGTGTGGTCGCAGGGTAAAGATCCTATATCGTTCTTCGCAAAGACTAGGGGGTTACTCCCGGGGACATGGCTCCGCTCTCCCTCCATGCTCCCAATGACGCGATATGACCAAAAGTGGTTGAAGCGTCCTGCATATACAAACAAACAACCGTCAATGGTCACAAGTCCTTTGACATAAAAAGTTCATACATCAACATTCGAAATGATAGAGCATTGGCCGGTGCAAGATTTTTATATTTGGGTAAGTCTGGGAAATTGTTATTAATACATCTTGCCTTGGTAGCATGGTTCCTTCAGTATTTGCCAATTGATGGTGTTCCCTGCACCACCGAATTTGTTGTGGTCTTTTTCACAATATGTGGCGAAGGAAAAAGTGATACTGCTTGTGATTTATTTATTAAACAGTGCTCAATGTCAAAAATACACTTAAATACTCATTATCTCGTTTCAGAAGAGCTTAGTAATCTACCCTTAATAGAATATGACACATGATAATACTTTGGAAATAACTCTGGGGAACAAGCCAGTTTCTCCCACTTGCGTTGTCAACTGCTACTTATCGTCTGCCTTTGTGTTTATGGTGTTTCTTTTAAGTTCATTATAAGTGTCTTCAGTGGTTTTGATTCATTTTGCACTTTTTTTCAAAATGGCGAAATGTGTATATACGCTCTTCCGCCACATATGTGCTCTTTGTTATATCGTGAACTCTCGTCGACTTGGACGCGTTACTATTGTGCATCTATGCAGAGACCCTCCAATGCTCACTTTGGTTAAACGAAAACTGTGGGAAAAGGTGCAGTTGAAGAGAGGGTGAGTGTAGAAGGATAGGATCTGCCCCACACGACAGAGAGGATCAGTCCTCCACTCACCCACCCACCCACCCACCCACTACTTGCGGTGTGTTTGCCAGCATGTCGCGTGTTGCCTAAGTTACCACAAACACCACTGACCTGCCAATTCGTTGTTCGACAGGTGGTACTGGTCATAGGGATAAGTGTTATGTGCATTAAAAATCATGCGGTCCAAAAAACCTGTGCATTGTTGTGACACATGTGATGTGACCAGCGTGAAGGCAATGCCTACAGTCTGTGGTAGGATGCCCCAAATCCCTAACATTGAAGTTGCCGCGTGTTATCCAGCTTTGTCTTTGCAGCAGCTGTTAACCAAAGTTAACCACATGACCCATAGACAGAGTGTGCATATATACTTTCACAAAAAAAAACGGTGCATCTGCCAGTTTAGAATATTTGTGTAACATTGTCAATTAAAAGCCGCATTTCCAAAATCCATTACAATTTTGTAAATTTGTTTTCCGGATTAACAATTTGACCATTGACCAAATTCATTGGAACAATAGTTATTTCGTGCACCAGCGCAAGACTTCATGATTTCACTCAAGCTGAGGAAGCTGTTTCTAAGAAACCTGTCCGCGAGAGGGCCGAAAGCTGGTACTTGATTAAGCCGTATGATTTGAAGTAACAGGCTGATCTTACTGACCTGATATGCCATCTTGAGCGGTTCTCGAAGGAAGAAGGGGGATAGGTCATTCGTTCATTTCACTTTGTTTTTAAGAAATTGAAATTGTCAGAGTCCTTAAGAGTATTAATCAAGATGCTTGCATGACGCGCCTATTGTTTTTCGCAGCAACTTACAAACTTACAAAGAGGCGGAATCTTCCACTGGACAATTGTCTTGTCCGTAGAAGCAATTTGGTCCACGATGGCTGTTCAACGTGGCCAAGGGGTGTTATATTTTTGCCAGCGTATGCTAATGTGTCATTGAATATATAAATTTTAGATAGCGTATGACAAAACCTGCATCATAAGCGTTATTGCTGATAGCCATTAATCGTTTCAGCATGTGCTCCATTTAAGTTTGTGTTTTTGTACGTGTGGTTTGTGTTCTTTGTACGTGTTGTTTGTGTTTTATCATTTACTTTTTTGTGATTGTGTTGTGTGATGATATTTCACTCGTAATTCTGACTGAATTAATAATACATAGCATACTATGTGGTACGGATATGGACATACTTCACCCGTAACCGACAAAACTTGTTGCTGCCCACCGTAATTCAACTTTTGTCTTCAATGTAAATGATCATGTTATCAGCTCTGTGGTACCTCCGACATGTGACTTATTGGACGTCTTTACCAACAGAAGTAAAGTCCAGACAAGACAGGTGTATTACAATGGAAATGCAATCGCTTATCTTAAGTTATGGCTTTATCTGAGAGATATTATTACGTGTGTGAACGTTTTGTTGATTGAAGTCAAGAAACTTTGAACCTGTAAGAGAACTTTCTATCGCTCTTCTCGTAGTCTGTGTCGTCATGTAATTATCTTTCAATGTCATCATTGCCAACGATTAAGATGTTAATTATTACATTACCACCCACTTTAATCGATATTATTGCGACGTTTCTCGTATCAGGGTTGCCGCCGCTGCCTTGGAGCCGGTGCCCGAAAAGGAAGAAGGCCCCAGTACTGGTGACGTAGCTCACACGCCGACTGCCGGCAGCGAGACTGGGGACAGCATGGCAGACCCCGGCTCTGTGTCCACATCTGACATCCTGTCTTCGCCCTCCACGGGTGTCAGAGCCTCGTCCGGGAAACCGCCCCAGAAAAAGTGAATGCGATATCCTATAGCAATATTTTCCCCGGACAAAAAAGATCTTGGATATGGAATGATGTATTTATTTCTTTGTTGTATAAACACATGTATTCTGTGCAATAAACAACAGGGCGTGTTGTTAAGCCACCCTTTTGCCACATTGTTGCCCATGACACATGAGACATCTCATACGGGAAAGTGTGGCTTGTGTACTACGTCATCAAAGTGGCGTGTGTACTACGTCATAAAAGTGTGGCTTGTGTACTACGTCATAAAAGTGTGGCTTGTGTACTACGTCATAAAATTCAGTCAGACAATGTGTCCAGGTCGTATTTCCTAAAGCTTTTTGACATCAGAATGTAGGTGGAACATCGCTGTATAAGTAGCTTTAACACAATAATGTTTAGGACATGTTGTTTGATTCCCCCTTCTTGTATGTCATCGTGTATAACATGTGGCCGTGATTGCCCCTTCTTGTATGTCATCGTGTATAACATGTGGCCGTGATTGCCCCTTCTTGTATGTCATCGTGTATAACATGTGGCCGTGCAAGTGCCGTTAGATGTGGTGGTAACTGTTTGTATTCTGCAAACTGATCATAGTTTGACGGTTCATCATATCACAATTAACTGCTGTAAATCAATTCGGCTATGACTGTTCATACGTTTAATGTTCATGGTATTTCTAATTAACGATAGATTATATATGTTCAAAGCTTTGTAATTACTGCTCATTACTGTAGTTAATTTCTAATCATCATTATCATGTTATTTATTGTTCATTATTTGTTAAGTACTGATAATAAGTACTACTCATACATTTGTAAATGCAGTTTATAGTTTTGTAATTGTAATATCACGATATTGTTTTTTTAATTTGACAGAAAAAAGCTTTAACCGAGATGACGTTGATGAAGCTCGCGCCGCCCCCGCCTCCACCCCAGCCTCTGCCTGGTGCCCTGTGGGGATGACCAGTAGACCGCGCGGGGCACCAGCCTAACAGTCCTCACAGTGTGTCTCAGGCGCGGAGACCAGCAGTGATATGCGACGCTCTGGCACGTGTGGAAGAGTAGAATTACTCGCATTTTGCGTTTGTTACTCGAACGAAGAGTAAATATTTGTGTTCATTACTGTGCCCGTGTTATTTATATAATAAAGGTCTCTAGCCAAATAAACTGAAATTTCGTGGTGGTCTCATGATTGTGTCTTGGAATGTCATCGTCTTCCTTCAGCACCAATTGTTTGGCGGGAATTTGTTGTTTTGGAAAATTGAATGAGACAGAAAGCAAACGTAATGGAATATGACGGCTACATTGTTAATGGGCAGATTATATAACCGTGTCGCATTCAAGTGTTTCATTTCGTTTGTTACATAACAATTACAACAAATTAATTTCAATTTCCCATAATTTATTGACATTATAATCTTGTGATAGTACATTTAAAAATATATTAGCATAATGTGACTGGCTCCAACAGGTGAACAAGAACATTTGTTATATATTTTAAGTATAATTGATCCAGCTACCAGAAAATCTGCATACCGATAATACACCTGAGAGTTTTCAGGAAATTAAACCTTCACATATTATAACTAAATTTGAACGGGTGTCATATGTGACCACGGCTACGTAGAGAGCATTGATCACCATGGGTTCCTGACCGATCTATCTTATATTGGACACAGTCGATGTGTCCGTCACTGACCCTCAGCCCCCGACTCGCCCCGGGGACACCTCTGTCGGATGCCCAGCCTCAGACGGGCTGACCCGGGTCTCATGGCGGGAGGGCCGCCCCAGGCCGGGACAGGCATGGGACACGGACCCATGTCGCCCCCGTGACGGGCCGGGCAGACGGCGGGTCCGCTGAGGGCGAGGCAGTCGGCCCCGTGGGTGGCCCAGTGGCGGTGTCCAGCCCAGGGTCCGCCGTGTCTGTGGCCGTGGCGCCAGGGACCGTGGCCGGGGCCAGGACGACCCCCGCGGCCGGGGCCAGGACGACCCCCGCGGCCGGGTGGACCAGTCCCCATCAGGCGAAGCATCCACATGCGGCGCCTGAAGCCGACTGGCCTCCCCCGGGCACCAAACTCCCAGGGGCCCCCCTCGGCGGCGGCCTCTGGAGTGGGTTCCGGCAGCCCGAGCTGCTGCAGCATGAGCCGCCAGCCGTGGCGCATGAAGGCTCGCCACTTCTGGATGGCCCACGGCCTGTCGACTGGCTTGCCCTGGACGGCGGCCGCCTGACCCGGCTCAGCCACCTGCTGGCCCCACAGCTCCCAGCACGCCTCCAGCCACCGGCCTAGAGCCGCGCCCTCCCGCTCTCCCTCCCCCTGCCCCTCCGCCGCCCCGGCCAGGCCGTCGAGCTGCGGCAGAGGGAGGTCGGCGGCCCTCATCAGGCTCAGCGCGGCCTCCCAGGTCTGGGTCATGTAGGTCCGGAAGGCCGACTCGGACAGGGCCTGCATCACCCTCTGGGGCGCCCGGGGCTGCCCGTCCCCTAGCCCAGCCATCACCTCCGAGCGCCACGCCTGACGACACATGGTCATCCACACCGGCCTGAGCTTGGCCAGCGTGGCCGGCACCCCGTCCTGCTCCCCCAGACTCAGACCCTGCAGCTTCTCGGACACGGTGGGCACCCCGCGGGCCTCGGCACCCTCCCCGGCGCGCTCCTTAAATTCCGCTCCGGTACAAGGAGGTGAAGACACCCAACCTGGCGGGCCATGCCTGGGGCAGGAGCCCCCATGGTGCCGGCCCCCCCGGGACCCACGACCGCCTCGAGGCCCTGTGTGTCCGCCCCAGGGGCCACCCCCAGCCTGTCGGGCCCAGGGGCCACCCCATTGGGGCCCGCCTCCCGCCTGCCGGGCCCACCCTCCCCTGCCCGCCCAGGGACCTCCTCTCTCCTTGATGTCACCAGGCTTGGAATTTTCCAGGTCCTCATCCTTGACCTTGAGGACATCCAGCAGCGGTTGCCAGACAGTCCTCATCACGTGACACCACTTCTGGATGGGTCCACGAGGCTGGTTCCCGGCTTCACTTCCGGTTCCCTCTTCAGTCCCTTCCGGGACGGTCTCTGGAGCGGCCGCGAACTGCTGCTGCCACTCGCTCCAGCACTTGTCGATCCACTGCTTCCTGGGATGGGGACACTGACCCTCCGAGGTCACCTTGAGGTCGTTGAAGGTCGGCGTCTCAACTCCTGCCTGCTTCAGCATCTCCACGGCTGCTGCCCAGAACTGCCGCATGAGGGCGCGGAAGGCGGGCTGCTTCATCCCCTTCATGACGGCCATTGGACCTTGACCTTGACCTGGCGTCTGTTTGGCCATCACTTCCTGTCTCCAGATCTGACGACAGGACTGGATCCACTGCTTTCTGAGGAGGTCTTTGTTGGTGGTCTGATCTTTGCCTTCGCCTTCCGGTTGGTTGTCGGCTTCCTGGGTTGGTTCTGGGTAAGCCGATGGGTGGTTTTTGCCCCACCAGCCCCTCGCCCACTTGGGGGCGCCACCTTCTGACTGAGACGCCCAGCCGGGCGGGCCGTGTCTGGGGCAGGATCCGTGGTGATGCCTGCCGTCTCTGGCCCAGGGACCCCCGTGGGGTCCTCTGGGTCCGCCCCACGGACCACCCCCAGCCTGACGGGCCCAGGGTCCACCCCATTGGCGACCGCTGCTCTCTTTCTTGTTCTCCTCAATGACGTCCTCAATATTGGCTTGTTCAATATCTTCGTCCTTGATCTTCAGGACATCCAGCAGCGGTTGCCAGACAATCCTCATCACGTGATGCCATTTCTGGATTGGACCACGAGGCTGGTTCCCGGCTTCACTTCCGGTTCCCTCTTCAGCCCCTTCCGGAACGGTCTCTGGAGCGGCCGCGAACTGCTGCTGCCACTCGCTCCAGCACTTGTCGATCCACTGCTTCCTGGGATGGGGACACTGACCCTCCGAGGTCACCTTGGGGTCCTTGAAGGTCGTCGTCTCAACCCCTGCCTGCTTCAACATCTCCAAGGCTGTTGCCCAGAACTGCCGCATGAGGGCGCGGAAGGCGGGCTGCTTCATCCCCTTCATGACGGCCATTGGACCTTGACCTTGACCTGGCGTCTGTTTGGCCATCACTTCCTGTCTCCAGATCTGACGACAGGACTGGATCCACTGCTTTCTGAGGAGGTCTTTATTGGTGGTCTGGTCTTTGACTTCGCCCTCCGGTTGGTTGTCGGCTTCCTGACTCGGTTCTGGGTCAGCCGATTGGTGGTTCTTGTTCCACCAGCCTCTCATCCACTTGGGGCGGAAGTCACCCTCCACCCCGGTCGCCATGGCCGCCTGCCACATCCGCTGGCGCTTCTGGCATCGCGGGGCGCCTGTCTCGGCAGCCACATTGGCCAGCTCCAGGTGTTCGTCCTTGACCTTCAGGACATCCAGCAGCGGTTGCCAGACACTCCTCATCACGTGACGCCATTTCTGGATTGGGCCACGAGGCTGGTTCCCGGCTTCACTTCCGGTTCCCTCTTCAGCCCCTTCCGGGACGGTCTCTGGAGTGGCCGCGAACTGCTGCTGCCACTCGCTCCAGCACTTGTCGATCCACTGCTTCCTGGAATGGGGACACTGATCTTCCACGGTCACCTTGAGGTCCTTGAAGGTCGGCGTCTCAACTCTTGCCTGCTTCAGCATCTCCAAGGCTGCTACCCAGAACTGCCGCATGAGGGCGCGGCAGGCGGGCTGTTTCATTCCCTTCATGACGGCCATTGGACCTTGACCTTGACCTGGCGTCTGTTTGGCCATCACTTCCTGTCTCCAGATCTGACGACAGGTTTGGACCCATTGCCTCTTTAGGACTTCCTTTTTGGTCAGCTGGCCTTCTACGAGAGTGACCTCTGACCCCTGTTCAGGACAGCCGCCCTGGCTGACATCCATTGACTCGTTGTTCGGCTCCTGGTGTCCCATCACCTGTCTGTGACCGTGACGGCGCCAGTACTGGCGGAGGGTCCATGGGTTGACGTTGTGAGGGGCCTCAGGGCCGGCGTGAGAGGCCTCCAGAAACTGGTCCATTACACCCACCATGTTGGAAAGGACCTGTAAACAAACCAAGGTATGGCAAGTTACCACACTGACACACTGAAGTAATCTAAGATAATAATATTATTCTCTTATCCAGTTAACAATTCTAAGCCATGTTTCATAGTTCATCGTATAATTTTCAGAGACTTCTTCATGCAGATTAATCACATATTTACACCGCAATAGTGAATCATACATGTAACTGCTCAATGCAGTCAAAAATTAAAACATATCGTAACAAATCGAAGTGGTCAAAAAGTACGATATTATTTATGTTAATTATCGTACCTGATTGAAGAACCGTGGTTTGTATCCCTTGATCATGATGTGTTCGCTGTGAAGTCCCTTGGACTCGCACGCCGAGCACAGGTCGAAATCCGGACACTCAAGGCACTTGGAGCGCGCGCCTTGGATTTTCCCGCCACAGCCGTCGCAGACGACATTTGGATGGACGCGGTCGGACGCGGCGTCTCCCTCCTCGCGACGTCGCTCCAGGTACAGACGGAGGACGCCATCGGAGCTGACGACATCTGTCAGTTTCGTATCGACTGAGAAAGGTGAAAATTCCCCAGACGTTTCTGTAAACAGAACATTGATGCAATTTAGTTGTTGTTTATGCAATTTAATTCAGTTGTTCAAACAATCACGCACAAGTTATGTATGCGATAGCAAATGCGGCATATAAAAAAAAAATACTGGACATGCTGTGGGAATCAATGACGTTTCTCTACGCTAAGTGATGGGTAACCCACCGAAAGACAGATATATATGTGGATAGCCTGATTATTGGCCCGAGTTTTCCCGCCCAAAGAGTAATGCTATTCAACAGCCCGCTGGGTAGCGCTCCTGCTGGTGGCACTCTCTGCCTATGACACTCCGCTAGGGCGCCATAGAGCTGGCGTAGCGCCACCTAGCGAATGGTAGCTCGCTGTTGGAGCGGCGGTACCAGCTTACTTATTTTGGCAACCTTCCGCGTTCATTCACCAGATGGCAGCACCGGTCGATAGTGCACCACTAACGAAGCACACCGCGTACCCCAGAACCCAGTCGAGGAACTAACTTATTTGACCCAGTGAAGTCGATTAAATTTGAACCACAGACCCGTATACATTATTATGATACTGTATTATACATAGTTTAAGATGCTACCGGATAATATAACGAAACAACCATGTGCTTACCTTTCCAGAGGAGGTTGAATTGTCCCTGCAGTCTCGGGAAGGCCGGGGTGATGAGGTCCCGCACTCTCTGGTGGTCACTCTCCCCCAGGGGGCGTCCCACTTGAAGGCGGGGCAGGGTCAGGGTGCGGGGGTGGCCGACTGGTCTCCTGCCCCCCTGCCTGTCCACGATCGTCCGGAACACCTCCAACGGCTGCTCCCCTTGGTGCTCACTGCTCGCCATCTTCTCTCTCTCACAATTAGAGTGTTGGTGATTGTCAAGCTCTGTCTCAGTAGTTAGATGCTGTCTACTGGCTCTTAATTCTGTTTCACAGGTTGCTTGTGTGCTTCGCTTTCCGCGTGGCGCTTGAAGTCTCAGCCGTGTGTCGCTGGTTGTTGCCTTCTTTGCTTCCATGGTAGTAGTGAGGACTGACGCCTGACACTGCACTTATATACCCACCGACGCACGACACTGCCGCATGGTAAAATCAATGATGAATCATAGTCACATGATTTGGGTCGTGCGTCGATTAGCTGACGCTGACTCATCATCGGTATGTGGGTCGCGTCTAGAAGGTTCTGTGTCAGGCGTCGGTCGGTATTTTCCACAGTGTCGACGTCAGCGACTTGGCCAGCTGCCATGCTCACCGCTGCGTGGCAACCTATCGCTATTTGGGTTGCGATAATATATGTCAGACTTTTTGGTGTCATGCGTCGGTGGGTATTTTGTTCGTGTCGGCGTCGACGGTTTGGTAAAGTCAATAATGATTCACCGTCATGCGCCATATAGCTGGGCGGCAGTCATGCGTCGATCACCTGACGGTGACTCAGCGCTAACGTCGGTATTTGGGTCGCGACGAGAAGGTTCTGTGTCGGGCGTCGACGGGCTGAGTGCAAAGCTACAGGAAGAGCTGCCACGCGTCGACGTCATTTTGGCCCGCTGCCCAAATCACTAGCGTCTGACGTCGCCGCTCGCCTCACTGGTGCACACCCCACCCTCGCCTCCCCCCGCGCACACAAATGTCGGACCCACTTATCCTCACCACGTACTCCGCCCCCCCCCCCCAACACACACACACACACGGCCATCGCGGGGTACTCGTCTTGACTTGTGGTCCTGTAGCAACTCGATGTTCCTATCTGCCTCACTCTCGACCTCTTGATAACTCATGGCTATTACTACAGGTTACACATTGGTGAATGACATCAATCCGTATTAGACATGATAGCTGCATAACCCCCCCCCCCCCCCACCCCCCAAACACACACACACATTTCCCCGCTTGTAGGAACACTGACCAATCCAATGCACGTTCCCTCCCCAAACAATATACATACTCGCTCCCGCCCTCCCGTCAAACCAAGTTGAGCGTTCCATCACAGTCACACGACTCTCCACCCCCACACACTCCCCACACCACCCCGTGTGACTCTCCACCCCCACCCACTCCCCACACCACCCCGTCACTTTTTGTCGTCACTCCAGTCGTCACCGGTCTCGATACCAGTGACCGATACAGACGTGACGCTGCAGTATAGGCGACCATGTCGACGTCGTGTGCGTCTGACTCACCATTCTAGAAACCACTGGTTAGCGTCAGCAGAAGCTTGCGTCGGGTATAAAGCTGAGACAGCGTGTGTCCCGAGTCAGTCGCTAACTGGACGCCAGCCACTGCAGCCCGACCCCGACAAGACGCGCACCTGTTACAGAACCTGTGGATCGAACACATCGCTATAATAACCTACACGATTTAAATTACATTCACATTATAATTCACGGACAATCAAAACGATTAGACGAAATGTCACTGACCGTGAAAGCAGTGTTGCTCCGAGAGGGCACGGAGAATGAGATTCGACGATTTGCGGTCGATCAAGATGTATCAACAAATTATGCCTACTTGACGAAGAAAGTGACTGCGACCTTTCCAGGATTGGTCAACCAATCATTTGAAACGCTGTGGAAAGGTAAGTTAATATCAAAGAGACAGAGACCTAAAACTGGTTATTTATAAAATTAGTTTTAAGGTGTTAAAAACGCGTATATTGCAAGCCATTTGTGCAATATACGCGCATTACAACTTAAAACAGACAGACATGAAGGGGGAAGTCAAGAGCTTTAGGGATCGGCAATTTGATAACCAAGGTATCATTCAGGAAGATGAACATGCATGTTGTAATTGTCAGTGTATTTCATTTATCATTGATATTTTTCATTTCAGATCCTGAGAATGATTACATTGCTTTCTCCAGTGATGACGAACTGACAGAAGCTCTGGGTTTTGTGAATGATGGTGTCTTCAGACTGTTCATCAAAAGTATGTGCAGCATACAACAGTGAAATGGCATGCATTTTATGCTTGAAGGAAATTCTCAGAATTGATTTTTTATTTTCAAACCAAATTCAAATTTGATATACATGTACATTTAATTTCCAAAAGAAATTCAAATTCGATATAATTTACTTTTCATACCTCTGCTCAAATCGTATAAACATTCAATTTGCAAAGCTACTGCTCAAACATTACAAACATTTGATTCTCAAAGCAAATGCTCAAAATGTGATTAGTTACTTTGTTGTCGACATCTTTTACTGTTTGTTAAACTGGATTAATATATTGTAGAATACAAAAACTTGAAATATGCCTGAACAGGTTTGGTGTGGTGGGTTTTCAGAGTCTGACGTTGCGAGGAAGGACACCTCAGACAGTGATGGCGGGGTACCTCACCCAGGTGTTACCTGCGATGGCTGTGAGCAACCAGTCTGTGGCATCCGCTACAAGTGTATCATCTGCCCCGACTATGACCTCTGCTCCAAGTGTGAGGTCAGTGGGGTGCACAAGGAACACGCAATGATACGGATCTCCTCCCCAGGATTCACTGGATTCATGGTAAGGATCATTTCTAAGGTCACGAGTACGGTCATTAATCAACAAGTTATTTTAGAACATTATTTATGCATATAAAGGCTAAACTGCCTCCCGAAATTTGGATAGTTTGCATCCCTCGCCCGTTGGTATGCAGAGATCAAATTTTATTGTTTTGTTTTTTTTAATTTGTTTTTTGTACTAAATGTATTTTGCTTTCGTTATAAAGGACTTCGGCTTCTTCCCGCCACCTCCGTACGGTGGGCCGCACCACGGACATCCCCATGGACACCACCACCACGGCCCCCCTCACCACGGCCCTCCCCCGCCACCCCCTCCTCACATGGAAGGGGGCGGAGAACTGGGTCCCCAAGGCCCGTGTCCCCAAGGTCCGGGTCCCCAAGGCCCGTGTCCCCAAGGCCCGTGTCCTCAAGGCCCCGGCCCCCGGGGTTCCAATCCTTACGGTGGTTTCGGCCCTGGGCACATGAGACGTACCTTCTGGAAGTTGATGAAGACTATGTCCGGCGCGAACGGACGTGACACCAAGGCTAAGAAGAAGGGTGACAAGGAGGAAGGCAAGAACCAGAAGATGGAGTCTGACAGTAGCGACGAAGGGGAAGCCAGTCCCACGGGAGACTACCTGAAGGACGTCGGGGCCAGAGTGGCGGCCATGTTGGACCCCCTCGGTAAACTTACTGTTACAAAAATATCTCCATCAGTTTAATATTTTCAAGTATGTATGTGCAACGGATGGAACGTTACGTTGTACAATACATTGCATTTACGATTATGATGCATTTAATTCACAAGTGGTAATTAAATTAAGATATTTACCAAAGCCTAGATTTTATGGATTTCATAAATTATGGTATAGGTTAGAACTATAATATAATTATTGGCACGTACGTTGTGATCAGCTCTATAGGTCACACATTATTTTGGGTCTTTGTT
This sequence comes from Arenicola marina, assembly GCA_964019135.1. Classification (NCBI taxonomy): domain Eukaryota; kingdom Metazoa; phylum Annelida; class Polychaeta; family Arenicolidae; genus Arenicola; species Arenicola marina. The sequence goes on along the minus strand of OZ025260.1, from coordinate 12,560,917 downwards.
TCACGCTTCCAGGTATAGACGTGGAGGTGGATGTTGAGCACAACGGCCAGCGGAGGCGGTGCCGCGGCCAGGGTCGGGATAATTCAGGGCCACGTTGCTCGCAGAGAGCCACCTGGGGTAGCGGCTACAGTGGGTATGGCGACCGGTCTGCGGAACCCGCCTCCACTGCTGGGACCAGCAACACAACCCCCAGCGACCAGCCAGAGACCGAGAAGACGGAGGTACCGGCCACCAAACTCACCCCCAGCGCCGCCGTTACCAAGGCCAAGGAAACGGAAATGGAAGTGGCGTCCAATGCGAAGACGGGAGAGGAGGCGATGCCGGAGACTGCTGCCACCGCGGTGGGCGCGAGTCCAGGCCCTAAGCCAACCACGCCCGGGAAACCCGCAGAGGCTCCTGTAACTGTAAGTCTCTCTATCTCTAGAATATATTGGGAAACAAGAATTAACCGCTTCGGTCATGGTTTGATTAATGGCGGATGGATATAACACCATTAGCTATTTAGCTGGAAGTAAACCTGAGAATTTCATTACATCAAACTGGCTTCGACGATGGAGATCTCACGTATGCATTATTATTTCTTCCCCAACAGGACGGAACCAAACCTCCTCGAGACTCCTCCAGCCCTGACTGCGATTGGACCATCATCCACGGCAGCGGCGCTAATGCGGACACGCCCTCTAACGGCGGCCGCCTGTACCCGCAAGTGACGCCCCCTCCGAGCAGCAACCCGCGCGTGGTTCAGGCCGTGGAGGACATGGCCGCCATGGGGTTCGGTGACGAGGGTGGCTGGCTCACGCGCCTCCTCGAGGTCTCTGGGGGTGACATCAACAAGGCTCTGGACGCCATCCGCGCCAACCGCCAACAGAAGAACTAAAACCGGAGAGTGAGGATCCGCCTCCAACTGAACACGTGCAGCCCACGTGACTCTATGAACTGATTTTCGTGCAGCCTCACGGCTTAGACTACATTATTGTAAAACTTACTCCAAATAACTCGAAGCAGTTTTACTTTTGGACTTGAATCCAGGAATGATACAACGCAAAGGGTGGGGGGGGGGGGTCTAATTATCTGAACCACGACTTACCATTGGGGGGAGTATTCCTTAAGAAACCAAATGGCACAGTTGCATACAACAGTCATTGGTGTATTTGGTAATTGGGAAGGCGTGCTTGAGGAGAACGAGGAGGCTTGTGCGGAGCAACCGATCTGTGGTTGTAGGCCCTTGTTCAGTTAGTGAAATAAATTGGAATTGGTCCTTGTTTTCAAGCCACCCCGGATATTGCATGGGCATTTAAATAGAATTGATGTATTTATGATGTATTTAGGTAGGTTTTAATTGATTTCCATTATTGAGCTGCCATTAGGGGGTAGTGAGTGCACTTCGATTTTCTAAAGTGTCATATTTATCAACCTTAATGTTAGCAGACATGCAATAAATGTTTACAACGCACGCGACGTGTTTATCTCATTTTATTGGGACTCTATCATTCTATCATTCTATCATAGTTTGATGAACCACCGTAAGACGACCCGAACGATTCCATAATTAACGGCGATATGGCCAACGTTTAGGTCGATATATGGCACGCGAATCTTCTAGCTGCACCCGTAGATGAGGGGTGCAGGTTTGGTATTTTATCTCCTTTCATGGCGGACATGATCAATGCGATTGTATTGTGATGACGTGTGTCACAAATACGCGTTCATGTGCGAATAGGGGCCGGCGCGACTCAGTGGGCTAGATCGCTAGCATTGAGTGCTCTGGTCACCTGAGAGCCTAACGGCACGTGGGTCGGTGGTTCGAACCCTGCTGTGGCCATGTCAGATTGTGTGGTCGCAGGATAAAGATCCCATGTCTTTCTCCGTAAAGAGCAGGGGGTTACCCCCGGGGACATTGCACCACTCTCCCGTCCTTCTCCCATTGACGCGATATGACCAAAAGTAGTTAAAGCGTCCTGAATATGCAACCAACCAATCATGTGCGAATAATAAGGCACGGTTATGACATGGCTCCAATATCTAATGCACAACGGGCGGCTTAAGAGGTCTCATTCGCTAGGTGGCGCTCCGTTCCTCCGCTCAGACAGAGCCCCTAGCGGAGTTAGTCGAAGGCAGAGAGTAGGGCAGCTCCAAACCGCGGCACCGGGCGTGTGTGTCTGATGTTAACAAGGCAATAAAATACATTTACTCATGCAGCAATATCTTCCCTCAAAAGCTTAAAAACATGTTTTCAACGGAAATTATGTATTTAGGTTCCTTGTGTATTACACATCTATCATTGTATATAGTACTGTAAAATAAAAACTTGGGCATAAATACATGGGCACATCCTGGTTGGAAGCGTGATTTTCTTTTGTTTTACCTCATCACATTTGGACATAGCTGCCATTTTCATGCCTTTTAAACATATGATGACGCGTCTACTTCGTACAGACAATGTGTCCAGGACGTTCTAGAAAATGTAAATGGAAAATTGCTGTATGAGCAGCTTTAACAAGGCAAGAGAAAATACCGAACTACTACATTCGTTTCTCTCGTTTGATTCATCTCATTTTAATCATCTCTTTTATTTTATCGCCTTCGGCAACTAAGGCGTGATAATAACAGTTATTTAACGGCGACCACTTGCCCAACCGCAATCCTACAATATATTATCTCTAACCAGAATTGTTCCTGGGTTCGTCGTTGAAAAGTGACCCTGCCTGGGACCCTTTAGCAGTTGTTTAAAGGGGCACCAGTTTGCACGGAGCTGAAAGGATGGGAGTGTTATTAGAGAGTTATTGTACTACGGTACCGCGCCACTGATACGCATCCCCATCCCTTAGCGGCACTGATACGCATCCCCATCCCTTAGCGGCGCCGATACGTTCACTTTTCGGGTTTTCACTCTCGCGCCGCGCACAAATGAGTTATCGCAGTCGGTGTTCAGTCGACAACTAGGGTGGAAGCGACGGCGTTCTTCACAATCTAAGAAGAGGATCACAATAGACACAAAAGATTACAACTAGGACAATGAGTTTAATCAGTATTATGATGATGAAATAACCATTTCCAGAAAACACCTTCTGGAAATAGTTATTTCAATACTTTTTTTCTTTTATGATCTCATTAACATTTATGAACAAATGGAAATGTTTTTCCTCAAGAAATAGGTTCCTCAACAAAGAAATTTCCAGTTGAAATCTTATTGAAACAACACTTATATAATAAATGTGAAACCATCTAACAGTTTGCGTTTATATTGAACAATTACCTTGTCATGTAGGTCCTGAACACTAATCAGGATCTGGCCTGGCCAATTATATTTCTAAATGTATTGGTGAACTACGGTTACACCGGAATAAATGAAAGGAATAGACTATTGCTATTCATGTAACATTCCAAAGGCTGCCGGTATTTATTAAGGATTTGGATGGGTCGGGATGGCGGGGGGGGGGGGCGGGTGCTGATCTAAAAGTATTGCACATGCAGTTTCTATTTGACCATCTAAGGAGGAAGACCTAGGTACTGTTAGCATGTTTAAAAAAAGAAATTGCGGCTTAATATATGTATAGACATAAATGTAAATCTATGTTGGAGCCGTTTTTTTGGCCCCCTAAACATAATGCTTCTTTGTGAGGAAAATGTTCATATTAAACTCGAGTTGCGAACAACTTTCTTCTATTGTTTCTCTTTCTATAGTAAATTCAGTCTTAATCTTATATATATAAATGCATGTATGTTTCAAACAACGCTGGTCTGTGCGTATTGTGCACTGGGTGACTGGCCACTGCGCTGACCACTGCCACCGCAGACGACCGAAGAATGTTCCACTTTCATTTGAAAAATTCCTTTGCTTTTCGCCATCTAAAGACAGTCAATACAATATAAAGCGTCTGTGAAGTATCCTTTCCCGATAACTGCAAAAAGTAAGACATGCATTCGCAGAAAAGAACAAGATAATAAGGAAATTCCTTTTGGGCTGTGATACGTACGGGTAAACCGTTAGAAAGGCGATTTATACGTTGTCCCGCAAACTGATTCCGCAAACGTATCTATGTAGGTCAGGAAACACCCCGTGTTCTGATGACGTAATTGCTCATCGGGTTACGTTTACGGGATGTGTTCAATCGAAAACGTAGTGCAATAACTCCCTAATGAACAGCGCAACCGAGCGCAGTGAAATGATTTATTGCGACTGGCGGCTCTTGTGTGGAAAAGGATGACCGTATTTCCACCTTGGCTTCTTTAAACATATAGCCTGTTTTTCGTTGGTAAAGATAACCACTGATTGTTCGAGGTTCGAGGTTCGAGGATGCCCGATGGCATCCCTTTCAGGGGAACCTCAGAGAAGAAACGATGTTTAAATTAAAAAAACAAAAACACTGATGCTTCAGATCTTCTGGATTGTCAACTATTTCTGAGATTGAAACGAGTTTAATGATACTAACGACTCAATTTAAATGATATCACGCGTAATTGTAAAATGGGCCTACAATCATTAAACACGAATTGTGACTCTAAGGTCAACATTATCTTATGGTCCTCAAATTAAAATGTATAGATGAGTGTAAAAATTGTCGTTGTATGTTTTGACCTATACAATAAACGAAACGATGTGTGTTTAATGTGAAAAATTAATTAAATTTTACACTAATCTCGGGAATTTTAATCGATCTTTTAAAGCGATCTCCGATTAAAATTCCCGGATAAGTGTAAAATGTAATTTCTCGAGTTATAAGGTTGATATTACAGATGTGTCTTGCCATAACATGATTCGAAATAATTTGCGATCATTCCTTGTCTTCAACATTTCATTAAAAAAATTAATACTAATATGGAACATGTTTAAATCCATTGGATGTTGCATAGTTCTTTGAACGCATGTTTTTTGGCATGTTACACAATTCGCACTGCATAAGAACAAACACATGATATACATTTCCCCAACGTTTATTGATTTTCCCAGCCATCATACAGCCATTGAACATGGGCAGCGACAAGAGTGACAAGGCCTTACACACATGTTCATACTTTTATCATTGGCATTGACGCATAAAAATAGATCTTCTTTCAGGTTAATATTAAAATTATGTAACAAAACGTATGGTATCGTCAAGTATTTTCTTCTTCGCATAAGTCTTTGTATCACGTTGTTATCAGTTTACAGTTGCATTAAATAATATATGACAAATGAAGCATTGACCGAAGAGGAATATCGGTTTGGCTTCCTTGTCGGTAATATAAGTTTACATGGCTAACACGGGCTCTATTCTATCCTATAGGAGACAATGCGGCGAGTGGCGTGGTTCCTGGGAGCCTGACGATGGCCGTATGGTGGTGAACCCCTCACATGTCGTGGTGGCGACCCTCAGCCCCCCACTCGCCCCGGGGACACCTCTGTCGGATGCCCAGCCTCAGACGGGCCGACCCGGGTCTCATGGCGGGAGGGCCGCCCCAGGCCGGGAAAGGCATGGGACACGGACCCATGTCGCCCCCGTGACGGGCCGGGCAGACGGCGGGTCCGCTGGGGACGAGGCAGTCGGCCCCGTGGGTGGCCCAGTGGCGGTGTCCAGCCCAGGGTCCGCCGTGTCTGTGGCCGTGGCGCCAGGGACCGTGGCCGGGGCCAGGACGACCCCCGCGGCCGGGTGGACCAGCCCCTATCAGGCGGAGCATCCACATACGGCCTCTGGTCCAGTTACCCCTGTGAGGGCTCCAAAAGCCATATTGTCCAGCCCAGCGTCTCGTGCCACCCGAGGGACCGACTCCACCGTTCTTGTTCGCGGCCATGATATCATCTATGTTTGCTTTCTCGATGTCTTCGTCCTTGACCCCTAACTCCTCAAGCATTGTCTGCCAGGCCGCCCTCATCACGTGACGCCATCTCTGGATCGGTCCACGAGGCTGGTTCTCGGCTTCACTTGCGGTTCCCTCTTCAGCCCCTTCCGGGACGGTCTCTGGAGTGGCCGCGAAATGCTGCTGCCACTCGCTCCAGCACTTGTCGATCCACTGCTTCCTGGGATGGGGACACTGACCCTCCACGGTCACCTTGACGTCCTTGAAGGTCGGCGTCTCAACTCCTGCCTGCTTCAACATCTCCAAGGCTGCTGCCCAGAACTGCCGCATGAGGGCGCGGAAGGCGGGCTGTTTCATTCCCTTCATGACGGTCATTGGACCTTGACCTTGACCTGGCGTCTGTTTGGCCATCACTTCCTGTCTCCAGATCTGACGACAGGACTGGATCCACTGCTTTCTGAGGAGGACTTTATTGGTGGTCTGGTCTTTGACTTCGCCCTCTGGTTGGTTGTCGGCTTCCTGGCTCGGTTCTGGGTCAGCCGATTGGTGGTTCTTGCTCCACCAGCCTCTTGCCCACTTGGGGGCGCCACCTTCTGACTGAGACGCCCAGCCGGGCGGGCCGTGTCTGGGGCAGGATCCGTGGTGGTGCCTACCGCCTCTGGCCCAGGGACCTCCGCGAGGTCCTCTGGATCCGCCACAGGGATCACCCCCAGCCTGACGGGCCCAGGGGCCACCCCATTGGCGACCGCTGCTCTCTTTCTTGTTTTCCTCAATGACGTCATCCATATTGAGTTGTTCAATGTCTTCGTCCTTGACCTTTAGTACATCCAGCAGCGGTTGCCAGACACTCCTCATCACGTGATGCCATTTCTGGATCGGTCCTCGATGCTGGTTCCCGCCTTCACTTCCGGTTCTCTCTTCAGCCCCTTCCGGGACGGTGTCTGGAGCGGCCGCGAACTGCTGCTGCCACTCGCTCCAGCACTTGTCGATCCACTGCTTCCTGGGATGGGGACACGGACCCTCCGAGGTCACTTTGAGGTCCTTGAAGGTCGGCGTCTCAAATCCTGCCTGCTTCATCATCTCCAAGGCTGCTGTCCAGAACTGCCGCATGAGGGCGCGGAAGGCGGGCTGTTTCATTCCCTCCATGACGGCCATTGGACCCTGACCTTGACCTGGCGTCTGTTTGGCCATCACTTCCTGTCTCCAGATCTGACGACAGGACTGGATCCACTGCTTTCTGAGGAGGTCTTTATTGGTGGTCTGGTCTTTGACTTCGCCCTCTGGTTGGTTGTCGGCTTCCTGGCTCGGTTCTGTGTCAGCCGATTGGTGGTTCTTGCTCCACCAGCCTCTTGCCCACTTGGGGGCGCCACCTTCTGACTGAGACCCCCAGCCGGGCGGGCCGTGTCTGGGGCAGGATCCGTGGTGATGCCTGCCGCCTCTGGCCCAGGGACCTCCGTGGGGTCCTCTGGGTCCGCCCCACGGACCACCCCCAGCCTGACGGGCCCAGGGTCCACCCCATTGGCGACCGCTGCTCTCTTTCTTGTTTTCCTCAATGACGTCATCCATATTGAGTTGTTCAATGTCTTCGTCCTTGACCTTTAGTACATCCAGCAGCGGTTGCCAGACACTTCTCATCACGTGATGCCATTTCTGGATCGGTCCTCGATGCTGGTTCCCGCCTTTACTTCCGGTTCCCTCTTCAGCCCCTTCCGGGACGGTTTCTGGAGCGGCCGCGAACTGCTGCTGCCACTCGCTCCAGCACTTGTCGATCCACTGCTTCCTGGGATGGGGACACTGACCCTCCACGGTCACCTTGAGGTCATTGAAGGTCGGCGTCTCAAATCCTGCCTGCTTCATCATCTCCAAGGCTGCTGTCCAGAACTGCCGCATGAGGGCGCGGAAGGCGGGCTGTTTCATTCCCTTCATGACGGCCATTGGACCTTGACCTTGACCTGGCGTCTGTTTGGCCATCACTTCCTGTCTCCAGATCTGACGACAGGACTGGATCCACTGTATTCTGAGGAGGTCTTTATTGGTGGTCTGGTCTTTGACTTCGCCCTCTGGTTGGTTGTCGGCTTCCTGGCTCGGTCTTGGGTCAGCCGATTGGTGGTTCTTGCTCCACCAGCCTCTTGCCCACTTGGGGGCGCCACCTTCTGACTGAGACGCCCAGCCGGGCGGGCCGTGTCTGGGGCAGGATCCGTGGTGATGCCTACCGCCTCTGGCCCAGGGACCTCGGCGAGGTCCTCTGGACCCGCCACATGGACCACACCCAGCCTGACGGGCCCAGGGGCCACCCCATTGGCGACCGCTGCTCTCTTTCTTGTTTTCCTCAATGACGTCGTCAATATTGGCCTGTTCAATGTCTTCGTCCTTGACCTTCAAGACATCCAGCAGCGGTTGCCAGACACTCCTCATCACATGACGCCATTTCTGGATTGGGCCACGAGGCTGGTTCCCGGCTTCACTTCCGGCGGTTCCCTCTTCAGCCCCTTCCGGGACGGTCTCTGGAGCGGCCGCGAACTGCTGCTGCCACTCGCTCCAGCACTTGTCGATCCACTGCTTCCTGGGATGGGGACACTGACCCTCCGAGGTCACCTTGAGGTCGTTGAAGGTCGGCGTCTCAACTCCTGCCTGCTTCCACATCTCCAAGGCTGCTGCCCAGTACTGCCGCATGAGGGCGCGGAAGGCGGGCTGCTTCATCCCCTTCATGACGGCCATTGGACCTTGACATTGGCCTGGCGTCTGTTTGGCCATCACTTCCTGCCTCCAGATCAGACGACAGGACTGCATCCACTGTTTCTTTAGGATTTCTTTCTTGGTCACCTGACCTGTCTGGCCTTTCTCGGCGTTGACCTCTGACCCCTGTTCAGGACAGCCGCTCTGGCTGACGTCCATTGACTCGATGTTTGGCTCCTGGTGTCCCATCACCTCTCCGTGACCGTGATGGCGCCAGTAATGGCGGAGGGTCCATGGGTTGACGTTGTGAGGGGCCTCAGGGCCGGAGTGAGAGACCTCCAGGAACTGGTCCATTACACCCACCATGTTGGGAAGGACCTATAAACAAACCAAGGTATGGTAAGTTATCATACTGACAATGTAATCTAAGATAATCATATCATTCTCTTATCCAATTAACAATTCTGAGCCATGTTTTACAGTATATATTATCATGTTTAGATTCTTCTTCATGTAGATTAATCATAGTGAACCATGCAACTGCGCAATACAGCCAAAAAATAAAAACATATCGCAGCAAATCGAAGCTGTCAAAAAGTACGCTATTACTTATGTTAATTATCGTACCTGATTGAAGAAACGTGGTTTGTATCCCTTGATCATGATGTGTTCGCTGTGAAGTCCCTTAGACTCGCACGCCGAGCACAGGTCGAAATCCGGGCACTCCAGGCACTTGGAGCGCGCGCCTTGGATTTTCCCGCCACAGCCGTCGCAGACGACATTTAGGTGGACGCTGTCGGACGCGGCGTCTCCCTCCTCACGACGTCGCTCCAGGTACAGACGGAGGACGCCATCGGAGCTGACAACATCTGTCAGCTTCGTATCGACTGAGAAAGATGTAAATTCCCCAGATGTTTCTGTAAAGACAATATGAACAAAATTTAACTAATTATGTCTTTGTTTACATAATTACGCATAGAATATAAATGCACGATGAAACTCGCGGTCTATACAAAATAGATGCTAGACATACTGTGGGATTTCTCTCTAATCGCCAAGTTTAATGAACCGTTAATCTACCGACAAGCATATACTATGTGGGACTAATCACTGTCTCTCAAAGTTAATGATGGGTAAACCACCAAACCACCTATATATTGCTAGCCTCAGGTTCTTCGGTCCCGCTTCGCGCCTCCTATTCAACAGCCCGCCGGGTGGCGCTCCGCAAGCATGCTGAGCCATGCAGTACCTATCACTGGCGGGGTCTGTTGAAGCGGCGGTACCAGCTTACTTATATTTACAAACTTCCGCGCTCATTCGCCAGATGTCGCCACAGTGCACCACAAACCTTGCCCACAGCGTGTCTCACAACCCAGTGAAGCGGATTAAGTTAGAAGCAGTAGCCCGTACACAGTATACTGTATGACAAATACTACAGTTTAACATGTCACCGGATAATATAACGAACGAACCATGTGCTTACCTTTCCAGAGGAGGTTGAATTGTCCCTGCAGTCTCGGGAAGGCCGGGGTGATGAGGTCCCGCACTCTCTGGTGGTCACTCTCCCCCAGGGGGCGTCCCACTTGAAGGCGGGGCAGGGTCAGGGTGCGGGGGTGGCCGACTGGTCTCCTGCCGCCCTGCCTGTCCACGATCGCCCGGAACACCTCCAACGGCTGCTCCCCTTGGTGCTCACTGCTCGCCATCTTCTCTCTCTCACAATTAGAGTGTTGGTGATTGTCAAGCTCTGTCTCAGTAGTTATCTGCTGTCTACTGGCTCTTAATTCTGTTTCACAGGTTGCTTGTGTGCTTTGCTTTCCGCGTGGCGCTTGAAGTCTCAGCTGTGTGTCGCTGGTTGTTGCCTTCTTCGCTTCCATGGTAGTAGTGAGGACTGACGTCTGACACTGCACTTATATACCCACCGACGCACGACACTGCCGCATGGTAAAATCAACGATGAATCATAGTCACATGATATGGGTCGTGCGTCGATTAGCTGACGCTGACTCATCGTCGGTATGTGGGTGGTGTCTAGAAGGTTCTGTGTCAGGCGTCGGTGGGTATTTTCCACAGTGTCGACGTCAGCGACTTGGCCAGCTGCCATGCTCACCGCGGCGTGGCAAACAGTGCAGTGGGCGTCGGTATTTGGGTTGCGATAATATTTTTCAGGCTTGTTTGTCAGTGTCATGCGTCGGTAGATATTGAGCGTCGAAGTCGGTCCTATTGGCGCGCAGCCAATTAAACTCCCCGCTGCTCGAGAGCTGCAGCCTGACCCCCGTCAGTACAGATGATGTAAATAAACTTGACTGCCCTATAGTGTAGCCCTACAATAGCTGCATGTGGCGAGAGCTAAGCTATAGTATATTTGTCCACGCGCAAGCAGCACAATACGCCGTAAAGAATGAGTTACAATAAGTGGAGGAGGTGCCAGATATTTTACAATTGGTTTACAAGGAGAATGTTTATAAACTGGAAAAGAGGGCTAGTAAGATTATTTATTGTTGTGTCAGAGATAATTTAGTTGGGGGCAGTGTAGTTAAACCTGAACGTTGTAAGGACACAGAGGGATATTTAGACTATTCAAGTATCTAGAAGCGGAGCTTTCAATTGTTAACAGAAACAGCGGGTGCTTCAATATAGTTTTTTGAACGACTGTCTTGAAAATAATTATTGACTTAAAATATGAAAATTCTAACCATGGATGCCTGTACTTTTTGCGGTAAGGATATTCAAAATATTGTGCATTTGTTTTGGAATTGTGTAGAAGTACACAAGTTTTGGGGCGCTGTGGCACAGAGTCCAGGTCCATATAAATCCCTGATATTGTATAGATTAATTGAAGTTTATCAACCCGTAAGTTCTAAAACCGTTGTTATCTAACTCTACTATACATTTTGAATTAGGGATTTCTACAAACAAACGTAGTATATTTTGCCATATTTGCTACACGGGTTTAAGGGGATTCGATCTTACCCTCCACCCATGGACCAGATAAAGGTTTTAGCATATCATTCAGTCGATTCATGTCCGGTTCACCAAGTGTCTGCTGGGCCCGATTAGCCCGGGTAGACTCATAAGTACACTTATTAACTGTCAATAAACACCTTTTCAATGGTGCACGCCTTCTGAGCCATTTTATTTTCGTGATCCTAATCCACATAAAAGGTTCAAGTCGGTGCGGCCATGAATGCTTAGAAGATTAACGCATCCGTCAAGTCTATTTCTAGTCTATATTAGGGTTGAGTACTTTTACACCCCACCACCCTCACCCCCACGCACGATAATGCCACATTCCTAGGGAGATAAAAGCATCTTAGCCCAGTGCGATCTGCTGAATCCGAATAAAGGATACAGAAAAGGTCGAAAATAATGATAGAGGCTAGTTAATGAAACGTGCTTAACTGTATGCGTATCTATTTATGCACAATTCAAGGCAATCCCATCCATGTTAATAATTTAAATAATATATCAATCGTTGCATACAACTAAGACAAAAGATACAACAGCTATTGTTATTGTATTGGCGGAACCTGAAGGATGTGGGGGCGTGGGGGGTGGATAACTCACTGCCGTTGTAAAAACGTATATCACATCAGGGCCCCCGTTGTGTGTCATGCGTCGGTCGGTATTTTCTATAACGTCGACGTCAGCTTTCCTGTTTACGACTTCGTGGAAAATCGATGGTGTCGGTAAGTGGGTCGCGACGAGAAGGTTCTGTGTCATGCGTCGGTGGGTATTTTCCACAACGTCGACGTCAGCGACTTGGCGCGCGGCCAGTGTCACTTGCCCTTGCCTCAGCCCCACCCACCGTCTTCGCCATGCGCCAGCCCTTCATGTGCGTGTCTGGTATACGTCGATACTAAAGCCGCAACAACGTTTGGACCATTGATGGTTGGTTGGCTGGACGATTACAATTTGACCGAGGCCAACCTAGTCTGGTTGTTATATCATCTGTATCCCGGCGCTCCCCCTGCTCGCCCCCCCCCCCACCCCCTCCCCCCCTGTTAGGACCGCAATAAAGCGCTCACCTCTTTGAGACCCCCTCACCATGGGATATCACCGTAGTCAGACACGGAAGGCCACCCAACACAACATTTTTTACCAGTTGATTCTGCAGTTTAAGCGGCAGAGACACTATACCGTAGAAGCAGGCAGAGCGTCTGTATAGTGCGGGTGGATGGTTGAGAAGGGGGCAGGGAGGGGCAGCATTTGTTATTATGGCCCACAGTTCAGGAGAGTTGCTCTCCACCACGGGATGGGGTTGACTTGGGCGTGAGGGATTGGGTTTGTGAGCCGGCGTCGCTCCAACGCTATGCATTGTAAAAGATCGCAGTGAGGCTCGCGTGCAAAATAAGTGACGTCGACGCTGCAAAATATTACATCAGACACTGAACTCGACGCCAACAATACAGTTTCCGACGCAGCCATGACTCAGCGTCTGGTTTTCCACGAATGACGGTGTTTTAGTGTCGATTTCGCCATCACCGTGACTCAGCATTTCTGCCACGTCGCGGCAGTGTCGTGTGTCGGCTTATATAAGCACGGTGTCGAGCTGTCGGAGGCACTCAACTTGAAAGCAGCAGCCACCAACGCAACGACAACAACAACTACAGGGCAATCACAGAATCAGGGAGTCCGCAGCCAGAAAGATTTCAGCCCAGTGCTTGTTGGAGGCGATCATCTTCACGATCCCGACCAGTTATTAAACATTATATTGATCGACCTGTTCACCAATGAGAGAAGATATGGCGAGCGGCGAGCAGCACACTAGCCGGACGTCCGAGCAGCAGACGGCGGCGGGAGACTCCCACTGTGGCTGGCGGTCTGCCTGCCGAGCTCGGGACCGCGAGTGTGACGGTCACAAAGGTCAAGGTCCATGGCGCGGATTTGGAGGTCACGGGTGCGGAGGTCCCCCTTTCGGGGGCCCGAAGTTTGCCGGCTACGGACCGGGAGGTCCAAGCCACGGATGCCACGGCCACGGAGGTCCTGGTTATCAAGGTCACGGATACAGCGGCCACGAAGGTCATGGTTATCAAGGTCACGGATGGTACGGCCACGGAGGTCATGGGCAGGGATGGCATGGCCATGGGGGTCATGGGCACGGATGCCATGGTAACGGAGGCCATAGCTACGCCTGGCATGGCCATGACGATCAAGGTCACGGATTTCACGGTCCTAGAGGTCACGGCCCATGGCATCACAGTCTCGCCTCGTTCGGTCCTTGCGGGAAGCCACCCCGTGAGTCTCGCTTTGACTGCCCGTTCAGTGCCTGAATGGACCGGGATGGCTACTCGATCAACATGGGGCACAGAAACTGCATAACCAAGGCAGCGATGGACACGAATATTGACTCTATATAACAAACGCAACTGCTGTATAGCAGATTATATTGACTGCACTTGAAGAGACTCTTCAATTACGCTTTAATTCGCATTTGCTTAAGTTCGCATCATGCTTATTTTTTTCACTCAGCTCAGCACGTAACGCTTACAACACATTACGGATGATGTAATCTAAAAATAAACCTTTGCATAAATGTATATATGTCTTCTGCGTTTGTGTCATTCCAATTGTTATTTGTCGTTTGTGTTTTATCTTTTTATCTTGTTCGTGTCCTTTGTATCATATCCCGTTTGTGTCATTTGTCTGTCGTGTCCTTAGTCGGTTGCATCATTGCTCGTTAGTAGTGTCATATTTGTGAGCTTGACTTCAGTCTCTAAGTTAAAAGATATTACGATTTCTTACGCAAACTTCCTACACGACGGTAACCTGCTATGATATACATATACAACATATATTATCCGTTGCCGCATGTAAGCAATTCTACGAATTGCAACAAATAACTTACAACTATCTAGGTAACACTTACATAGTACTATAAATAACTTGCCGCACTATACATATAGGGTATCTCGGACGCGCGGCATCGAAGTGAAATATCAGGGAGAAGTGTAATAAGTAAAGTAAGACCAATCGATTTTGCGAGTATAACTATAGCGCATTGTGTTTTAGTTTGATCCGGAGTACCTCTTTTTTTTAAGCAGTTGCCTCGCATTCTACACCCGTCATTAATTTCATTTCAAATGCTTTCGCATGTACTAATTTATAAAGACATATATTTAGGGTATGAATTTAATATTGGGATGAAAATAGTATTTATATATGAAACATACCTGTGTTACACAAACATTTCATTCTGATAACATGCGACTAAAATTATCTCAATTTATGCCGAATCCGCCATCTTGGTTATTTGCATATCTGATTCCCGTGCGTGCCGATGATGGCGCTTCAAGCAGCGGCCGCAAAAAGTACGAGAAAGTCCGCTACTTTATCACCATCTCTCTCTCTCTATATATATATATATAGAGAGAGAGAGAGAGAGAGAGAGAGAGAGATGGAGATGGACTTAGAGCGGGGGAGAGATGGTGATAAATATATGTATATATATATTGTGATATCGGGAGATTATTTTTATGCGGACTACGTCAATGTTCTGACGTCACCACAAATGTGGCGCTCGCCTGGGCTACGGATACGGACATAGATGGACATAGGTATAACAGTTTTAAAAAGTCTACCTGACTAACCGTGTTCTCGCGATCTCTTCCTCGCGTTCTCGCGATCTCTTCCTCGCGTTCTCGCGGTCTCATCCTCGCGTTCTCACGGTCTTGCCCTCGTGATCTCTCTCTCGATCGCGATTCCCGACGCTGGACTATGGCTCCTGGCGCGAGCTATGGCTCCCGGCGGCGGGTCACGGGCTATAGCTCAGGGCTTACGGCTCTAGATTATGGTTCCTGGCGCTGGGCTATGGCTCCCGGCGGCGGGTCGCGGGCTATGACTCCAGGCTTACGGCTCCAGGGTATGGTTCGGGGTCACGGGCTATGACTCCAGGCTATTGTTCCGGGTCACGGGCTATGGCTCAGGGCCTACGGCTCCAGGCTATGGTTCCTGGCGCTGGGCTATGGCTCCCGGCGGCAGGTCGCGGGCTATGACTCCAGACTATGGTTCCGGGTCACGGGTTATGGCTCAGGGCTTACGGCTCCAGGCTATGGTTCCTGGCGCTGGGCTATGGCTCCCGGCGGCGGGTCGCGGGCTATGACTCCAGGCTTACGGCTCTAGGCTATGGTTCCTGGCGCTGGGCTATGGCTCCCGGCGGCGGGTCGCGGGCTATGACTCCAGGCTTACCGCTCTAGGCTATGGTTCCTGGCGCTGGGCTATGGTTCCCGGCGGCGGGTCGCGGGCTATGACTCTAGGCTATGGTTCCGGGTCGCAGGCTATGACTCCAGGTTTACGGCTCCAGGCTACGGTTCCGGGTCACGGGCTATGACTCCAGGCTTACGGCTCCAGGCTATGGTTCCGGGTCACGGGCTATGACTCCAGGCTTACGGCTCCAGGCTATGGTTCCGGGTCACGGGCTATGGGGTGTCGGGAAGCCCGAACGTGAGGGCGAAAACGCGAAGGCAAGATCGCGAGAACACGAAGGGGAGGGCAAGGGTGAGGCCAGATTCCCCCAGATAATAAGTCGGGGATTTTCAAAGCGATCGCGGCAAATTCGCGTAAAATATGGGCCGAAATACGGCATTTATGACTTGGACTTTAGTTGGCCAGTCGCCTTTTTGATACCATATAGCGTTGCCAAGAAACATGGCACGTGCAACTAGGCAACTATGCAGGTAAGCGGGCTGATGGTAAACGAGTTGATGGTCGTGTTTAATTAACATCTGAAGGCCGCTAAAATCCTGTAATTTGACCCACACCGCCTTTCGGTCTTTTCAATAGACAGTCGTTGTCATCATTACCAGGTGTAGAACAATGAAACATGGCGTCATGGACAAAAAGAATTGTGGTAACAGATTTAAATGGCCCGCCTATCCGCCTAGTTGCCTAGTTATGCGGGCCACGATATTGGTCACGATATTAGTCACAATATACTTATATATAATCAAAGAACTTGCATGGAATCTGTAAATTCTTTGATATAATGGATATGTATGGCAAGCCAAAGTGGAATTTTATTTAATAGAGTATTTGCACATATGTTCAAATATTTGGACATATGTGCAAATTATGTGCACATATGTACAATTCATTTGGACATATGTGTAAGTATTTGGACACATGTCCAAATATTTGCACATATGTAAAATTTAATTAGACATATGTATGATTGAATTTAACATAAGTAAAATTGATTCGGACATATCTTTAATTCAATTAGACATATGTACAAATCCTTCCCATTTGGACATATGTATAAATCATTTGCACATAGGTTTAATACAATTGCACATATGTACAAATCATTTGAACATATGTACAAATCATTTGAACATATGTGCAATCCGCCTCCATCTCCACTTCCCCCTCCTCCTTCACCTCCACCTCTAACCCCACCCCCAGCTTCACTTCCCCCTCCTCCTTCACCTCCACCTCTAACCCCACCCCAGCTTCACTTCCCCCTCCTCCTTCACCTCCACCTCCACCTCCACCTCCCCCTCCACCTCCACCTCCCCCTCCACCTCTACCTCTACCTCAACCTCCACCTCCATCTTCACCTCCACCGCCACCGCCACCTCCTCCCCCTCCACCTCCACCTCCACCTCCCCTCCCCCTCTCCACCTCCATCTTCACCTCCACCGCCTCCGCCACCTCCTTCCCCTCCCCTCCACCTCCCCTCCACCTCCTCCTCAACCTCCACCTCCACCCCCACCTCCAACCCCATCTCTCCCTTCACCCCACCTCCACCTCCACCTCCACCTCCACCCGCACCTCTACTTCCATTTCCACCTCTACCCCCAGCCCCACCCCAGCCTCTACCTCCACCTCCACCTCCACCTTCACCTCTACCTCCACCTCCACCTCCACCTCCACCTCTACTCCCACCCCCACCTCCACCTCCACCTCCATCTCCATCTCCACCTCCACCTCCACCTCCTCCTCCACCTCCACCCCCAGCCCCACCGCCACCCCCACCCCCACCCCCACCCCCACCCCCACCCCCACCCCCACCTCCACCTCCATCTCCACCTCCACCTCCTCCTCCTCCTCCACCTCCACCTCCACCTCCACCTCTACCCCCAGCCCCACCCCCGCCTCCACCTCTACCTCCACCTCCACCTGCACCCCCACCTCCACCTCCACCTCCACCTCCACCTCCACCTCCACCCCCACCCACCTCCACCTCCACCTCCATCTCCACTTCCAAATATTTGAACATGTGTGCAAATACCCTATTAAATTCCACTTTGGCTTGCCATAGATATGGTGTTAGGAAGGCTCACAAGATCGGGGAATGGTATATAAGCGATAAACATTTTACTTCGAACGTTGTATGCAACAAAGAAGCAAGGAGACATGTTAAGGCCCATCACATATGAGGTAAACTAGAACTTAAATTTAACTCGTAGAAATAGTAATAGGGCGAGTTTTGCCTGGCGCTAGACATTTTATTTGCCCTTCGTCAACCTGTAGCAGCCCTTCATCTTCATTATCCATTTAAATGTAATTATTCTATTATTATGATGAAAATGAAATTTCCCGGGCTGCTACAGCTTGATGTCAGACCAATAAAATTGCCTAACGCCCGCTAACTGGCGCTATTGTTATATTAGAAACCACCGGTCGGCGCAGTGACAATGATAACTGGGGTACCAGATTTAAAAAAAACACTGTTGTGCACATGTACTTCCCGGTGGAAAACAGCTGGCCCACTCGTATTTCGTGGCCTCCCATTCCTTACAGTGACAGTTTCCTAGTAAAAAGGATCGATGCAACTTTAATGTCGGTACCAAGGCCGACGGTGCCTTGGTACGTGACGGGTCAGGCGTCAGTCTTGGTCCCCACACCCCGTTCCCTTCGTAGTGGTCTTTTAGTTAGTATGCACGACTCATCCATTGGCAAACTATTGAACAGGATTTATAGACTGACCTCGCCACTGACACCAACATCCTCGCTGGTCCATCCATTATGCCTCCCGCCGCACGCAGTAAACTAGGGTCCTATTACTCATCTAATTGGCAACGACCGATACTGCTGGCATACTAACGATAAACGCCGGAAAAATGTCCACGTGTTATGTCTACGGCTCTACCAAGACACCCTATTGACACTCACTTCGAGGCCCAGTCTTTATATCTATGGTAGTTTACAATATAGTTATCAGTGCCAATAATGGAATTTTAACTTTGCATAAACGTTCGAAAATATCGCATCATTATACAAATGTCCAAATCAATCTCGGTCTCCGGTCACGTTGGTTGACATAGTAATTCCATCCGTGTTTTTAAATTGACATTAGCCTAATCCGAACCAGGCTTTCAAGTATATCGTTGTTTTGGGTTTATGTTGAGCGCTTGATTACATTAAAAATTCGTTGTCTGAACTAATAGTTCTGACATCGGATATTTGTGAAATGTGCATTGTGTACAAAGAAAGCGATATTTAGAGCAACGGATTGCTAATAAAGCGCATATGACAAAACACAATCAGTCATTTGTGTTCAATAATATAATAATATTTATTTACATGATAACACTGCTGGATATATACAGATGCAATTTCGGTATCTGCCAATTTTTCTGTGATTGATGCCAATATCTTTGTTCTCAGTTCCAGTTTTGGGTTGAAACATTGTTTTTGTGGCATGCGGCCAACTGAAACATTGTTTTTGTGGCATGCGGCCAGCTTAGATCATGACCGGGAGTCATCGCGACCGGGGGCGGACATAGGGTGGGGGTGTTCGTGATCAAAGGGTGGACCCCCAAGACCTCCAAATCCTAAGCCTCCACGACCTGGACCTCCACGACCTCCAAATCCTGGGCCTCCACGACCTGGACCTCCACGACCCGGACCTCCACGACCCGGACCTCCAAATCCTAGGCCTCCACGACCTGGACCTCCACGACGTGGACCTCCACGACCCGGACCTCCACGACCCGGACCTCCAAATCCTAGGCCTCCACGACCTGGACCTCCACGACCCGGACTTCCACGACCTGGACCTCCACGACCTACAAATTCTGGGCCTCCGCGACCTGGACCTCGACATGTTGGACTTCCACAGACATGACCACCGGTGCCTCTTACAGGCTTCATGTGTCCTCGAGCCATCATGCGGCGTAGCCACATTCGTCGTCTTATGCCTACTGGAGGTCCTCCACGGCCTCCAGCCATGCCGCGACCGCCCCTGGCCATGCTGGGCCCGCCCCTGGCCATGCTGGGACCGCCCCTGGCCATGCCGAAGCCGCCCCTGGTCATGCCTAAGCCGCCCTGGCCATGCCGCGAGTCGCCGCCATTTTGCGTGCCACGTAACACCCATGGACCGGTCTTCGTTCTTTTTCCTCAGCGATTTCCAACGTTTCCAGATCTTCGGTGACATCATGGCAGTCTGTCTCCGTGTCCGTGCCCGTGTCCGTGCCTGTGTCCGTGCCTGTGTCCGTGTCTTCTGGGTCCTGGTGGACCGACCTTCTCGGGCACCCACGGTGTCTTTTACAGCTAGTTAGCTCCGTCTGGTCAGTCAGCCAGAACCACGGATGTCTCATGGCGTGTAGCGGAAGAGATCCTAAACCGAGCCCGCTACTCTTCATCAAACGTGCCGCCAATCGGCGTTTACGTTTCCGACCGCCCGGTCCCATCGCACTCCTCCCCGGGCTGACCCCTACATGGATTGCCCAAGGTCCGGGAGGACCTTTAAAGGACCCTCTTCCGTGTCGTGTGCCGAAGCTTTGCATGACGTCATCAATGTTGGCTCCTTGTAGGTCACCTTCCGTGACCTCCATGGCGTCGAGCATCAGCTGCCAAGCGGTCTTCATCACGTGACGCCATTTCTGGATCGGTCCACGGGGCTCGTTTCCAGCCGCCTCCGGAACCTCTTCCTGGACTATGTCTGGATATGCGGCGAACTGTTCCTGCCATTCGCCCCAACAGTTTTCGATCCATTGCAGCATGGGGTGGGTTCTGGGATCCACACAGTCATCATCGGTAGGACCATTGTCATCAGCAGCCTCGGCGTCCATCATCTCCTCCCGATGCTTCTTTAAGAGTTTGGTCTCTACTTCCGCTTTCTTCAGAATCTCCGTTCCCGTTGCCCAGAACTGCCGCATGAGGGCGCGGAAGGCGGGCTTCTTCATCCCCTTCATGACCGCCATTGGACCTTGACCTTGACCGGGTGTCTGTTTGGCCATCACTTCCTGTCTCCAGATCTGGCGACAAGACAGAAGCCATTGCCTCTTCAGGATCTCGTCCTTGTTGAGGTCCCTTGTGTGTTCAGCCTCGGAGTCTACTCGGAACTCTTCGTCAATGGAGGAATGCGGGTCAGTCTCTTCCATCCGGGTCTCTGGCAGCTTGGCTGAACTTTGTGGCTGCTGAAGTCGGTGGAAGCGGCGAAGTCTCCAGGGGCTGACTGTATTCGAGCTCCCGAGTCTCCTTTTGTTTTGCTAAGAAATTCTTCCATGTTCGCTGTCATCTTTGGCAGTATCTACAACAGATGAAATAGACATCGTTATACAGCCCAATTGCAAAAGAACGAAACATTTAAAATCTTATTTAATTAAACAATCTTATCTGTTGCCGGTAATATATTATTCTGTGCAATATTTAATATAGTTGCTACAATAAAAAAACATTTACAGCTATGCTGTATTATGCACTATTTTAGATGATATTGCACGGCATCCTACATTAAGACATTCATTTATAAGGAACATGATCTCACCTCATGAAAAAATCTCGGCCGGTATCCCTTGACCATAACATGGTCACTGTGCATATCCGTGTCTGCGCACGCAGAACACAGGTTAAAATCTGGGCACTCCAGGCACTGGGAGCGCGCGCCTTGGATTTTCCCGCCACAACCGTCGCAGACGACATTCGGATGTACATTGGTTGGCAATTCTTCCTTTTCTTCTCCGGTAGCATTTCCTTCTCTCTCAATATACAGACGCACCATACTATCCGTGGATACTTGACAATCTGAGAGATTTGTCTCGGGGGAAAATACAACGAAATCGCCATCTGAGTCTGAAATGGAAAAATAGAGACGTTATTGCAAGTGTATTTCAATATTGTTGCCAGTTTGGAAGCGTATTACAGGTTTGACACATTATTATCATAAACAACTCTTAACTGGAATGATTTCAGTGAAAGGGCTAATACAGCAAAACTATATATTCCGCTATAAAATTATTCCGTGTACATATTAAGTTGACTTTGGAAATAAGTAAATAGGATGCAAGGGTGAAATTATATAAGGCGCAACCGTTGCTAATTAAGTTACCTTTCCAGAGGAGGTTGAATTGTCCCTGCAGTTTCGGAAGGCCGGGGTGATGAGGTCCCGCACTCTCTGGTGGTCACTCTCCCCCAGGGGGCGTCCCACTTGAAGGCGGGGCAGGATCAGGGTGCGGGGGTGGCCGACTGGTCTCCTGCCGCCCTGCCTGTCCACGATCGTCCGGAACACCTCCAACGGCTGCTCCCCTTGGTGCTCACTGCTCGCCATCTTCTCTCTCTCACAATTAGAGTGTTGGTGATTGCCAAGCTCTGTCTCTGTAGTTATCTGCTGTCTACTGGCTCTTAATTCTGTTTCACAGGTTGCTTGTGTGCTTCGCTTTCCGCGTGGTGCCTGAAGTCTCAGCTGTGTGTCGCTGGTTGTTGCCTTCTTCGCTTCCATGGTAGTAGTGAGGACTGACGTCTGACACTGCACTTATATACCCACCGACGCACGACACAAACGCTCTGGAATACAATTATGAGTCAGCCTCACGTGATATAATAAAATGTCAGGCGTCGGTGTTTCGACGAATGACAGTGACTCATCGCTAGCGTCACAACTGCGTCGCCAACGCCTGGAACTTTCCAGACCTCTATAAATACTAACATTAGTCATCGGTACGAGGGCGAGCGTCAGCCCAGTGTCGTGCGTCAGCTCCGTGTCGACGCGTCGCTCGTCGGCGTCAAGGACCGATGGCTGTAAGGTGGGGGGGGGGGGAGGGGTAAACAAGCATTGATATGTAACACATTAATTCGTGTCAGTGGAACCCACCCAGTAGGGTGTGGGGGTGGGGGTGGGGGGGGGGGGGTATTGCAGCGACGCGGGGTCGGTATTCTACAGAAAAAAGAGATGTGGGTATTGTAAATTGTAGCTGGATGGCGCGCCTGTGGAAACACCTTTCACATGTAGCCCCTATAGCTCGTAGCTAGGTCACGCTTGGTGGCAGATGTACGTGTATCACGGTCAGTGAAGGCATACAGCAGTAGGACCGCCGCGGTTCGAACACTATGGCAAGCCAAAGTGAAATTTAATAGAGGATTTGCACAATTGTTTACATATTTGCACATACGTTAAAATGAATTACACGTATATGTGTAATTCATTTTCATGTATGTATTTAACTCAATTTCGTATATATATTTGATTCCATTTCATATATATATTTAATTCGATTTCACAAATGTACAATAATTTGGACATATGTCTAGATACTTGTACATATGAACATGCAATTGTGCAAATATTCGAACATATGTGCAAATACCCTATTAAATTGCACTTTTGCTTACCATAGAACCCCTTTCTCCCCCCTCCCTCCCCCCTCAAAAATGAATAAATGAATAAATAAAGTCAGAGGTGAGGACGTCGACAACACGTTACTCCCAGTTTTTTTATCATGGTGACATTAAGTTCAATGTCATATCTTACATCAACTATTGTCGACGGAATGAAGGGGGTTACACTTCGGCGCCCCATGCCCAACACCCTCTCGACTCGACTCCGGCCGCTCTCCCAGTCGACATGTCATCCTCGTACATATCGCCGCCTCTATAGCTACATTGCGAGGAACCGCCCAGCTACCATGCAACGCAATCGTTAGTGATATTTTTACCAGTGTCGATCGGTTAACTCGCCAACAGATATAAAACTGAAAATCGATATGTACATGTAGCCTACTGCCCCGGCCGAGTCCCAGCCCCATATACAACATGTCCTACAGACCTGTATGCATGACTCCCCTCATTCCCCATTAGGCTGGAGATTATTAACGACGCAGTTGTCCTGGCAAACGACGCACATGTCATCTTGTCGTCATTGCACTTTGGTAGCGCGACAATGCATGGCACTCTCCATGTATAAGTCAGATAACATTAATCGACAGCCTTCGTCTGCATCGGCAAAACTGGCCTGACGTCGACGTCACCGCTGGCCCGACGCCAACCGGCAGAGCGACGCCCGAACCAGCAACCCAAGCGCCGGGGATTACCGTCAGCTGCTGGGTTTGAAACCTAGACGCTTGATATTATGGATAAATCGATTGGCTATAACACGGACGTATAACAAAGGGATACAAGGCCTTTCTGCCACCCCATCCCTCCTCCTACCCCATCTCGTTCGTCCTAGAGTCGTTTTGTTGGCAGGGCGGTAGTTATTTTAAATCATATTTTAAACATTTAGTTTTGTTTATTTAATTTAATTTATTTTATACGTATATTTTAGAATAATATTTTTGACACCGCCTTATATCCCTTGTAAAAGTGTACACATATTTTGAATACAATTATGTATTTAGCCCTAGAGGTACGTTTGTTCACTGTGCTTAACAAATAAAAGAACGTATATTTAAAGATACCTTGTCGCAAGAGGGGCGTTTCGTCTGTCAAATTGTGGTTTCTTGCGTACTACGTCATAAATAATACCATAACACATCAGTTTCGTACTGCAAGATCAAGTTCAAATATTGTTTTATCATGGTTTAAACATATTTATTTAAACATGATTAGAGAAACAGGCAAATCTGATACAATCCTCTCGTGGGTTGTTTTGTTATAGTGGCATGGCAACATATATACAGGACATACAAACAATAGCAATTGTCAGGTTGGCCCAGTCATGCTGGCTTACAAGTCACTCTAGTTTACAGTTTAGTGGGTGTTAGTTCACATCAGCTTTCATAAATCTAGTTACTCTGATATTGTGTAGACTTCTTTTCTAAACAGTGTCTGGTGTATTTTGATGGCCATGCAGAAATTTGTCAAGCGATTATCGGGTTCAAAATACGAAGTGGATTTTCTGAATTAAGAAAGTGCTAAAATTATATTTAATATGATTTCTTAATCATGAGCACCACCACAAAGAGCTCGAGAGGCTAAGACGAACATGCACTTTTCGTGCGCAGCTTACGAGGGGATTATGGATACGAGTACAGAGGAGGCGGGAGGATTATTGTGGGCCAAAGCTGACGCCTTGCCCCCCTACACGCACAATTTCCGTCCGGGTGGGAGAGGTTTCTCCACCCAGCTTGTTTAACTAGTTTCTCCTGCATCGACCGGTGTAAAACCGTCGACAGTTCCAAGTACGCAACAATTGCTTGTGTCTTTACGATCAGCTTGCAAGCTGGTCAAATGGGAGTGGAGGAGGAAGAGGAGAGGCCAACTGATCTAGATAGCCAAGATGTGTGTAGGTGGGTGTGGGTGGAGGGAGGGGAGAGGCACATGCATCCAGAGTGAGTGTGTGTAGTTGGGGGCGGGGGTGGAAATACAGCAATCCGACTGGTAAGTGTGTGTATGGAGGACGACGCATGCCTCCGGCCGTTTACCCGCGGCTTGGGCAGCGCGCCAAACTGACGTCGACGGTTGTGGCTAAAAATAGCGATGAATCGTCGACGCCCGACACAGAACCTTCTCGTCGCGACCCCAATACCGACGTTAGCGCTGAGTCATCGTCAGGTGATCGACGCATGACTGCCGCCCAGCTATGGGGTGGCGGCTGTGGCACATGACGGTGAATCACTATTGATTTTACCATGCGGCAGTGTCGTGCGTCGGTGGGTATATAAGGGCTGCGTCGGGCGTCAGTCCTCACTACTACCATGGAAGCGAAGAAGGCAACAACCAGCGACACACAGCTGAGACTTCAAGCGCCACGCGAAAAGCGAAACACACAAGCAACCTGTGAAACAGAATTAAGAGCCAGTAGACAGCAGATAACTACTGAGACAGAGCTTGACAATCACCAACACTCTAATTGTGAGAGAGAGAAGATGGCGAGCAGTAAGCACCAAGGGGAGCAGCCGTTGGAGGTGTTCCGGACGATCGTGGACAGGCAGGGCGGCAGGAGACCAGTCGGCCACCCCCGCACCCTGATCCTGCCCCGCCTTCAAGTGGGACGCCCCCTGGGGGAGAGTGACCACCAGATAGTGCGGGACCTCATCACCCCGGCCTTCCCGAGACTGCAGGGACAATTCAACCTCCTCTGGAAAGGTAACTTAATTAGCAACGGTTGCGCATTATATGATTTTACCCTTGTATCGTATTTACTTATTCCCAAAGTCAGCTTAACATGTACACGGAATAATGTTATAGCGGAATATATACGCCCCCCCCCACCGTATTTTTGTTGTATTAGCCCTGTCAGTAAGGGGAGGACCCGATCATCTCTGCATCATTAGAAACAGTGAAGTCTATAAAATAACGGCCCATACATCAGTAGGTTTAGCTGGTTCCACTCCCCGCCTTGACCACCCTCCACTGGGGGTCGATGTCTTACTTAACTCTGGGGCAGATCCAGGATTTTGAAGAGTGGGGGGGGCGGTCCAACATTGCGAACCGGAGGATCCACCAATTTGTTGACCACACGGGGGGGATCCACTGAAAACTTCCGACGGGGGGGGTGGGGGGTTCCACGCCGCCTCAGACAGCGTCCTTCCTCAAAAAGGTGCGGGGGCTGCCCCCCCCCCTACCCCCTAGATAGGCCCTTGAATGAACTGAGCGCCACATTGCGAGGGACCAGTATGCAGTATATGATTGAAGACTAATGCTAATACATATAGCGGTGTTAAAAACGAAACTGACTGAGTTGTGCTACCCTCTAGTGAGCGATTATCCCACTATAAACGGCAGTGTTTATCTCCGAATGGGCAGAGCAGCGTAGTAACCGCATCCGATTAATGCCCCGGCATCTCACTGTAGACTCTGTATATATATACACTGAAATCGTGACGCGAACGGTGCGGCCCGGCTATATAGGGCGGAAAATACTGTTATGTAGGGGTCTCTTTCTAATCGATATTGTCTGACCTTCGCTCAGGCCGCTGGCAGGCTGGCGGGAGGTGATACCGTAGTGGGTTGACTAGTAGCGCCATCTGGCGAATATGAGTTAAAGCTTGACAATCTTACATCTACATGTATATATAAATATCAGTCATTTTAGACTTGAGATGGGTGAAGGGCGGAGACGTAGAGGTGGGATGGACGTGTGAGTGTTTGTACGTGCGGGCGGCGTGCTGGTAGCTTAAATGTTTTCATTTAAATTGGATAACACCAAGTATCTTATTCAATCTTGTGAGTACTTCTCGTGCCTCTAGTTCAGCATGTTTCCCATTCCGACCCTCAGAATTACCGGTACAATTTTCATATTCAGAGTCATTTTACGAAAAAACGAGGTAGAAGACCCATATATTTTTTTCTCTTATTTGAACAAACAAGGAGCAAGCTTGTTACGTACAATTTTTTATTAACTTTGTCAGAGCCTTTTTTTTTCTGTTGAATATTTCGTGTCGAAATTCCAAAATTCTCCATTGACAACCATTATAAAATTAGATGTGACCCCCTACCTATTCAACGTCCTTTTGACAGAAACCTACTGAACCGTATTTATGTTAGTCTTTTGTGTTCCAGACATGTCATGGAGAAATAAGCGAACGAATAACGATACACCCGGTATGCGATTGTCTGTTCTTAATTATCTTTGCTATTTATTTTCAGATCCGACTGGGGAATATGAGGGTTTTTCACCCGACACCAAACTGACAGATGTCGTCAGCTCCGATGGCGTCCTCCGTCTGTACCTGGAGCGACGTCGCGAGGAGGGAGACGCCGCGTCTGACCGCGTCCATCCAAATGTCGTCTGCGACGGCTGTGGCGGGAAAATCCAAGGCGCGCGTTCCAAGTGTCTTGAGTGTCCGGATTTCGACCTGTGCTCGGCGTGCGAGTCTAAGGGACTTCACAGCCAACACATCATGATCAAGGGATACAAACCACGGTTCTTCCATCAGGTACGGTAATAAAATATAACGCATCATTGTCCATGTCTAAGTACACCAAGTACATCATGTGTATATATTAATCCACATGATAAATTATCTGAAACATATATGATGAACTGTAAAGTATATGATGAACTGTAAAGTATATGATGAACTGTAAAGTATATGATGAACTGTAAAGTATATGATGAACTGTAATTATATGATGAACTGAGATTAAGTTTGATAATGGGTTGTCATTGTGATAACTTACCATACCTTGGTTTGTTTACAGGTCCTTCCCAACATGGTGGGTGTAATGGACCAGTTTCTGGAGGCCTCTCACTCCGGCCCTGAGGCCCCTCACAACGTCAACCCATGGACCCTCCGCCAGTACTGGCGCCATCACGGTCACGGACAGGTGATGGGACACCAGGAGCCGAACAACGAGTCAATGGATGTCAGCCAGGGCGGCTGTCCTGAACAGGGGTCAGAGGTCACTACCATAGAAGGCCAGCTGACCAAAAAGGAAGTCCTAAAGAGGAAATGGATCCAAACCTGTCGTCAGATCTGGAGACAGGAAGTGATGGCCAAACAGACGCCAGGTCAAGGTCAAGGTCCAATGGCCGTCATGAAGGCAATGAAACAGCCCGCCTTCCGCGCCCTCATGCGGCAGTTCTGGGCAACAGCCTTGGAGATGCTGAAGCAGGCAGGAGTTGAGACGCCGACCTTCAAGGACCTCAAGGTGACTTCGGAGGGTCAGTGTCCCCATCCCAGGAAGCAGTGGATCGACAAGTGCTGGAGCGAGTGGCAGCAGCAGTTCGCGGCCACTCCAGAGACCGTCCCGGAAGGGGCTGAAGAGAGAACCGGAAGTGAAGCCGAGAACCAGCCTCGTGGCCCAATCCAGAAATGGAAGCTCGTGATGAGGATTGTCTGGCAACCGCTGCTGGATACCCTGAAGGTCAAAGACGAAGACCTGGAACTGGCCAATGTGGCTGCCGAGAGAGGCGCCCCGCGATGCCAGAAGCGCCAGCGGATGTGGCAGGCGGCCATGGCGACCGGGGTGGAGGGTGACTTCCGCCCCAAGTGGATGAGAGGGTGGTGGGGCAAGAACCACCCATCGGCTGACCCAGAGCCAAGCCAGGAAGCCGACAACCAACCGGAGGGCGAAGGCAAAGACCAGACCACCAATAAAGACCTCCTCAGAAAGCACTGGATTCAGTCCTGTCGTCAGATCTGGAGACAGGAAGTGATGGCCAAACAGACGCCAGGTCAAGGTCAAGGTCCAATGGCCGTCATGAAGGGGATGAAGCAGCCCGCCTTCCGCGCCCTCATGCGGCAGTACTGGGCAGCAGCCTTGGAGATGATCAAGCAGGCAGGAGTTGAGACGCCGATCTTCAAGGGCCTCAATGTGACCGTGGAGGGTCAGTGTCCCCATCCAAGGAAGCAGTGGATCGACAAGTGCTGGAGCGAGTGGCAGCAGCAGTTCGCGGCCGCTCCAGAGACCGTCCCGGAAGGGGCTGAAGAGGGAACCGGAAGTGAAGCTGGGAACCAGCCTTGTGGCCCAATCCAGAAATGGCGTCACGTGATGAGGATTGTTTGGCAACCGCTGCTGGATGTCCTGAAGGTCAAGGACGAAGATATTGAACAAGCCAATATTGAGGACGTCATTGAGGAGAACAAGAAAGAGAGCAGCGGTCGCCAATGGGGTGGCCCCTGGGCCCGTCAGGCTGGGGGTGGTCCGTGGGGCGGACCCAGAGGACCCCACGGGGGTCCCTGGGCCAGAGGCGGCAGGCATCACCACGGATCCTGCCCCAGACACGGCCCGCCCGCCTGGGCGTCTCAGTCAGAAGGTGGCGCCCCCAAGTGGGCGAGAGGCTGGTGGAGCAGGCACCACCCATCGGCTTACCCAGAACCAAGCCAGGAAGCCGACAGCCAACCGGAGGGCGAAGGCAAAGACCAGACCACCAACAAAGACCTCCTCAGAAAGCAGTGGATCCAGTCCTGTCGTCAGATCTGGAGACAGGAAGTGATGGCCAAACAGACGCCAGGTCAAGGTCAAGGTCCAATGGCCGTCATGAAGGCAATGAAACAGCCCGCCTTCCGCGCCCTCATGCGGCAGTTCTGGGCAACAGCCTTGGAGATGCTGAAGCAGGCAGGAGTTGAGACGCCGACCTTCAAGGACCTCAAGGTGACCTCGGAGGGTCAGTGTCCCCATCCCAGGAAGCAGTGGATCGACAAGTGCTGGAGCGAGTGGCAGCAGCAGTTCGCGGCCGCTCCAGAAACCGTCCCGGAAGGGGCTGAAGAGGGAACCGGAAGTGACGCCGGGAACCAGCCTCGTGGACCGATCCAGAAGTGGCGTCACGTGATGAGGACTGTCTGGCAACCGCTGCTAGATGTCCTCAAGGTCAAGGATGAGGACCTGGAAAATTCCAAGCCTGGTGACGTCAAGGAGAGAGGGGGTCCCTGGGCGGGCAGGGGAGGGTGGGCCCGGCAGGCGGGAGGCAGTCCCCACTGGGGTGGCCCCTGGGCCCGACAGGCTGGGGGTGGCCCCTGGGGCGGACACACAGGGCCTCGAGGCGGTCGTGGGTCCCGGGGGGGCCGGCACCATGGGGGCTCCTGCCCCAGGTATGGCCCGCCAGCTTGGGTGTCTTCACCTCCTTGTACCGGAGCGGAATTTAAGGAGCGCGCCGGGGAGGGTGCCGAGGCCCGCGGGGTGCCCACCGTGTCCGAGAAGCTGCAGGGTCTGAGTCTGGGAGAGCAGGATGGGGTGCCGGCCACGCTGGCCGAGCTCAGGCCGGTGTGGATGACCATGTGTCGTCAGGCGTGGCGCTCGGAGGTGATGGCTGGGCTAGGGGACGGGCAGCCCCGGGCGCCCCAGAGGGTGATGCAGGCCCTGTCCGAGTCGGCCTTCCGGACCTACATGACCCAGACCTGGGAGGCCGCGCTGAGCCTGATGAGGGCCGCCGACCTCCCTCTGCCGCAGCTCGACGGCCTGGCCGGGGCGGCGGAGGGGCAGGGGGAGGGAGAGCGGGAGGGCGCGGCTCTAGGCCGGTGGCTGGAGGCGTGCTGGGAGCTGTGGGGCCAGCAGGTGGCTGAGCCGGGTCAGGCGGCCGCCGTCCAGGGCAAGCCGGTCGACAGGCCGTGGGCCATCCAGAAGTGGCGAGCCTTCATGCGCCACGGCTGGCGGCTCATGCTGCAGCAGCTCGGGCTGCCGGAACCCACTCCGGAGGCCGCCGCCGAGGGGGGCCCCGGGGAGTGTGGTGCCCGGGGGAGGCCAGCCGGTTTCAGGCGCCGCATGTGGATGCTCCGCCTGATGGGGGCTGGTCCACCCGGCCGCGGGGGTCGTCCTGGCCCCGACCACGGTCCCTGGCGCCACGGCCACAGACACGGCGGACCCTGGGCTGGACACCGCCACTGGGCCACCCACGGGGCCGACTGCCCCGCCCTCAGCGGACCCGCCGTCTGCCCGGCCCGTCACGGGGGCGACATGGATCCGTGTCCCATGCCTGTCCCGGCCTGGGGCGGCCCTCCCGCCATGAGACCCGGGTCGGCCCGTCTGAGGCTGGGCATCCGACAGAGGTGTCCCCGGGGCGAGTGGGGGGCTGAGGGTCCCGACCACGACATGTGAGTGGTTCACCACCATACGGCCATCTTCAGTCTCCCAGGAACCACGCCACTTGCCGCATTGTCTCCTATAGGATAGAATAGAGCCCGTGTTAGTCATGTAAACTTATATCCCTGACAAGGAAGCCAAACCGAACAATGGTCACTGATTCACTTGTCATATATTATTTAATGCCCCTGTAAACTTACAATGAAGCGCAACAAAGATTAATAAGAACATAAAAACATCTTGAAAATAGCATGGATGTAGATGTTAATGGCTTACTATTACTATTAACAATTTTCGATGTTACGATGTTATCGATTAAAGTCAGTGAAAATCTACTTTATATCTAATGTTGTCAATGCTGTCCATGTTCAACAACTGTATGATGGCTCGGAAACTCAATAAAAATTGGGAGACTATATGCTTTGTTTGGTCTTATGTTATGCAATTTGCTGTACATGTAGAAAAGGAAAAAAACTAAGTGATGTTACAGCCATTTGATCTAATGTTTTGACTTTTTTGCAATTTAACGATAATATTCGTTTTCACTAATTCCCATTGCGAAATAGGACAAAAGGATAACGTTAAGGTTTCTCATCCAGGTAAAAGAAAACATGTTAGCCTATATAGTTGTCCGTACGTACCAACCAGTTGAAGCAAGTGTGCGGGACAATCCCGTACATCACAAGTAAAATCCACTGATGACGTCACTGTATTGTTCCCTCCAGACATTATTTTTTTGTAATGTAGTGGGTTTGAGTCCTAAGGACATGGATTTTACATGTTAACTTACACATAAAATACGACGACTGATGGGAAGCTACCAAGCCATAATTTCAAATCATTCGACAACTCCCTCTAGAAAATTGTCGTTATTTTTTTTATAACGCGATGGGAGAGGCGCTGCCTGGGTGGGGGCGTTAATTAGAGCCCGCGGTTACCGCGGTGACATCAGAGGTCATGCGGGAGTGTGCGTCCCGATTCCTTCGCCCAGGGTACATTAGTTTCGACCTATATTCTGAGCTTCACTAGTCCCTTGTTCAGCCCCCCGCTGCGTGGAGGGGGGGGGGGGGGGGCGAGCAAGGGGTATTTGCGTTCCTCGTGATTGGGCATTGCATTTCACCGTGAACTGGAAATGAGGAAAATAATTTTGGGTGAACTGGGAATGGGGTATATATTAGCAGACCGCCGTGATCAAGGATTTTCATTAATTGTGAACTGGGAATTTTAATATTAAATGAACGTGAACTAGGAATTTTATTATTAATTGACCGTGAATCGGGAAATCGTCAATTTAGTATCATGCATCCGCCCTTTCATTGCATGCGGAGAGTTATGCTTTTAATTCATCGTGACCTGGGAATAAAGACATTTATTCTTCGTGATCTGAGAACACGACCCCCCCTTGCACCCCCCCCCCCCCACCCCAATGCGTGGTCCGCTAACTCAGAGCCCGCGGAGGCGAGGCTGTGGAAGAGCCTAGAATTTCACATGCAGCAGTGTTTTCTCCTTTAAGTCTTAAATGTATTAAATATGAATGATAGGTTCTTATAATGTATAAGAAAAATATATTGTTGGCAAAAAATAACAAGGCAGGTTACGGAGCCGTTTTTTGGTCAAACTTCGCCATATTCCGTTGGTAAGTGTTTTTTATTTGAACAGATGACAACATATCTATTTTGTATAGAGTTAACAATAACACAGTCATACAGTGTGTCCAGGACAGGCATCCAAAAGATTTTAAAAATCATAATGTAGGTGGAAAATTGCTGTGTGCGCAGCTTTAATCCGTCAAGGTGGATGACCTTTGACCTACTCGTTTGGCCATTGTTGCTGCACTGTGAGAACCGCAATGTCTACATCTTTCAGGTTCCACGACAAAAACGCATGTAATGTTTTGGTATTATTTATTGGGTTGTTAAAGAGTTTAAAAATATGACTTTCAACAACCGAGGTACATTTACTACGTGATTTCTCTCTGTAGTTAACATAGTGTGAAGGACACACAATTCCGACAGACCATAACAGTACAATAGAGACTTAGATCTAACAAAGGTAGCTCAATAACGGTTATCCATAAAAACCTAACAAAAGTCACCTTCTACCAAATCAAATTATTAAAATGTTTAGCATAGAATTTTTTGTTTAGTTCGATTTCAAATTATGAAAATTAATTCACTAGAAGTGACAAGTCAAGAGGGGCCTGCAACACACACCTGCTAGATCAATCGTGTAACTCTACACATTACATTTCACACCAATGTGGGAATTTTAATTGAAAATAACCTAAATATAATCCATGGAATACACATAAGTTACGTTCAGTACATAGGTCAAAACGTACATATATTCAAACGCGCAAGCAGCAGCTGTTGTAAGTACTGCTGAGAGAATGACATACATTTCAACTAGACGTGTAGATGAGGCATCACGCGGAAACAAGCAACAACGATCACGATGAATTCGTTCACTGCATCCGTTTTCTTTCGCAGCATCATTCACCATCCCAAATGTGTAGATTTCGTGAAGACAAACCAAGTCTGTCTACATTTTCTAAATTAGGCAACCTTCGAGCACACCTTCCCGATCACAATATACCGTTGACTGTGATAAACTATGTCATCTTACTTTCTCGAGGATCACTCCCCCTCTCTCTGGCTTCGTGTCACGTGACGCACCTTTCACAACAGGTCGAGATTTCATGGCAAGTCCCGCTTTAACCACGAACGCTCACTTGTGGCGCAGACAATTTGCCCCCCTTGGTGTCGTCGCAGTTTAAACTGTTACACTTTCCAAAGTCCAAATATAAGGAAACGTTTCATCAAGATAAACTGCTTCTTAAAATACAGATTTTACATCGAACACGAAGTTAATAATAATATAATCTAAGCCGTGAGGCTAGACGAAAATCAGTCCATAGAGTCACGTGGGCTGCACGTGTTCAGTTGGAGGCGGATCCTCACTCTCCGGTTTTAGTTCTTCTGTTGGCGGTTGGCGCGGATGGCGTCCAGAGCCTTGTTGATGTCACCCCCAGAGACCTCGAGGAGGCGCGTGAGCCAGCCACCCTCGTCACTGAACCCCATGGCGGCCATGTCCTCCACGGCCTGAACCACGCGCGGGTTGCTGCTCGGAGGGGGCGTCACTTGCGGGTACAGGCGGCCGCCGTTAGGGGGCGTGTCCGCATTGGCGCCGCTGCCGTGGATGATGGTCCAATCGCAGTCAGGGCTGGAGGAGTCTCGAGGAGGTTTGGTTCCGTCCTGTTGGGGAAGAAATAACAATGAGACCACCGTCATAGAGGCCAGTATGCTGTGTTAGATACATTTTCGGTTTTAATGAATGGTCATGTTTGATGATGTTATATCGGACACTTAGCAAGCTAATACCAATGCAATTAATCATGCACATGATACGCAAGAGTCGGACACACTTACAGTGACAGGAGCCTCTGCGGGTTTCCCGGGCGTGGTTGGCTTAGGGCCTGGACCCGCGCCCTCCGAGGTGGCAGCAGTCTCCGGCATCGCCTCCTCTCCAGTCTCCGCATTGGACGTCACTTCCATTTCCGTTTCCTTGTCCTTGGTAACGGCGGCGCTGGGGGTGAGTTTGGTGGCCGGTACCTCCGTCTTCTCGGTCTCTGGCTGGTCGCTGGGGGTTGTGTTGGTGGCCCCAGTGGTGGAGGCGGGTTCCGCAGAGGCTGAGCGGTCGCCATACCCACTGTAGCCGCTACCCCAAGTGCCTCTCCCCCAACAACGTGGCCCTGAATTATCCCGACCCTGGCCGCGGCACCGCCTCCGCTGGCCGTTGTGCTCAACATCCACCTCCACGTCTATACCTGGAAGCGTGAAACAAAGACCCAAAAATATGTGTGACCTATAGAGCTGATCACAACGTACGTGCCAATAATTATATTATAGTTCTAACCTATACCATAATTTATAAAATCCATAAAATCTAGGCTTTGGTAAATATCTTAATTTAATTACCACTTGTGAATTAAATGCATCGTAACGGTAAATGTAATGTATTGTACCGGACTGTAACGCTGAAATTACAGAAACAATGACAGATACGTACAGTTCCATCCGTTGCACATACATGCTTAATAATATTAAACAGATGGAGATATTTTTCTAAAACAGTAAGTTTACCGAGGGGGTCCAACATGGCCGCCACTCTGGCCCCGACGTCCTTCAGGTAGTCTCCCGTGGGACTGGCTTCCCCTTCGTCGCTACTGTCAGACTCCATCTTCTGGTTCTTGCCTTCCTGCTTGTCACCCTTCTTCTTAGCCTTGGTGTCACTTCCATTCGCGCCTGACATATTATTCATCCACCGCCAGAAATCACGTCCAGGGCCGAAACCGCCATGGGGGCCGAAACCACCGTGGGGGCCGAAACCACCGTGGGGGCCGAAACCTCCGTGGGGTCCGGGGCCGTGGGGACCGGGGCCATAGGGTCCCGGTGGTGGTGGTGGTGGGTGTACCCCGTCATCTTCCATGTGAGGAGGGGGTGGCGGCGGTGGGCCGGGGTGAGGGGGGCCGTGGTGGTGGTGTCCATGGGGATGTCCGTGATGCGGTCCACCATACGGAGGTGGCGGGAAGAAGCCGAAGTTCTTAAAAAACAGATTAAATATTAGACATTTGCTAAAAATAATGTACTGTGTTTTATCGCGGCAGCATACATATGGGTGAGGCGAGCACAGCATCTGATTTTAGAAATTGAGGGGTGTACAATAAGTTGCAAACTCCATGCAGGCACTCTCAAGCTACCTGTCTCCCTTTGACCCTCCCCCTTTCCACATGATCGCAATATTCACTATCATTTCTAATTCAGTCAACGGCTTATAATGTATCCTTACCATGAATCCATTGAATCCAGAACGTGGGGTGCAGATACGCATCATTTCATGCTCCTTGTGCACCCCACTGGCCTCACACTTGGAGCAGAGGTCATAGTCGGGGCAGACGATACACTTGTAGCGGATGCCACAAATTGGTTGCTCACAGCCATCGCAGGTAACACCCGGGTGAGGTACCCCGCCATCACTGTCTGATGTATCCTTCCTTGCCTTGTCAGACTCTGGAGAGAAAGTGTCTATGCATGATCACAACAATAACATGAAGGACAAACAATATGTATACTTCAATTCAAATTTTAAATGCCACTGAAACAGGCAACTACATGTTGAATGGACACCATTGAGGATTTCTTTTAAAATGAACCGTGAATATTTTTTTACCATTGAATGTTATACATACTTTTGATATAGAGTCTGAAGACACCATCATTCACAAAGCCCAGAGCCTCTGTCAGTTCGTCATCACTGGAGAAAGCAATGTAGTCATTCTCAGGATCTGAAAAGACAAATGTAAATGATAAAATAAGCGTAATATTATGGCAATATATTATGTAGGGATGTAAATCTTAGATGGTAAATGAAGTGTCAATTCAATATTGTTAAAATAAGGCTATATATATAGTGATCAATTTCATCAATATAATTTAAGTAGTCTACTGTCATGCATTTGGGAATACAATTTATGACTGATCTTTCTGTATTATAATTTGCAAGTTTACTCTATTTTCATCAGATTAAGTGAAGACATTAAGAAACAGCTATACAGAGATCTAGGGGGGCATGCATTGGCCACCTCTACACCAAATATAAACTTGGGGTACATCACTGCATCACCCCCAGAATGATTTTTTCTACAGATCCAAAACACATCTATATTCAAATTCATTAATGCCGTTATTATTATGAAGCTTATTAAGAGGCAGACATTTGTAGTCAAAGGAGCTTCATCATATGGAACATTTCTTTGGATAACACAGAAAGAAATAATCAGCAAAGAGAGTCTAAAAAGTAAGTCTAAATCTGTTGGGTCTTAGTTCAGTGCATGCAGCCAGTAAAAAAATATTTCGGTGATTTCTGCAATATTAACGAAGATATCAGCCAAAAGGAGTGTGAATGGCATTAATGAATTTGAGTATAGTTGGGGACGGGAATCCACTTACCTTTCCACAGCGTTTCAAATGATTGATTGACCAATCCTGAAAAGATGGCAGTCACCTTGCTCGTCAAGTAGGCATAATTTGTTGATACATCTTGATCAACCGAAAAACGTCGAATCTCGCTCTCTGCTCCCTCTTGAAGCAAGAATGCTTTCACTGTCAGTGACATGTCTTCTTGTTGTCGTTGTAGCTATATTGATTGATATAGGTAACAATATAACTTTGTTAGCTTATACCAATTAACGTAATTTAGTTCTTGACTTCACTTCAGCAGGTGCGCGTTTGGTTGGAGTAGAGCTTCACAGCCTTCAGTTCTTGCCTTCTGCTAGTTGACGACTGACTCTCGACACACTGTCTCGCCTTTATATCCGACCGTTCTGCTGACTTCAGCCAGTGGCAGTGGTTTCTACTTTCTAGAATGATGAGTCAGACACACATTAAACGACGTCGGCGCAGGCGCTCGACTCCCTATAATGCAACGTCACTCTGACAAGTGACAGTTCAAATTTGAGATCTCTGCGCAACCTAATGCGCATATTTACAAAACAAGATTGTTTACTCCGTCGGAGGCAGTGCACTTGAACTTGGTTGACCTACATATGCATCAGGTTCACATCAGCGCATAGTTCCGGTTCCGGTCCTCAGCATAGGTTATGTTTGGTCACGTGACATCAAATCATCCGATGCTGTCCCTGTTTCTGATTGGCAGAATACTGTGGCGTTACACTCAGTGGAAACGAAGATGGCGGAGCAGAAGGGTTGGCAGTTCTCTGCTGAACCTTTACCGGACCTTGGAGCTTCGTTTAGTTCAGCGCAAGACCTCGACAATTGTATGCTAAATGAGTTAGATGGTAAGTAATCTATATGGAAAATTTTAACACGATTTTCTTTTGCAGTGAGATGTTGTTAACGTATGTGTAGCCGGTGCGTTGTGCCCTAGCGGATTGCGCATCTGCGTCGGCATCGGCATCGCAGTCTGGCTAAAACCAGTGAAAGATATGGTTATTAATTGAGAAGTAATTGCCAGATAATTCATTAATCTACTGGAGGCACCTCTGTGTGGGTCATCAGTTCGAAGAAGTAGGTTTATAGAGCATGGCATCTCAGTGAAAACTGGTAAAGGCACTGACAAGTGGATTCTGTTTTGGATTCACAGACAGGCACAGTAACAGTAAGTAAGGGTACAGTAAGTCAGGCGGGGACGGTAGGGAGGGTAGGGTAGGGTACCGGTAAGGGACCCCACACCGTGGGTGTCAAACTCCCGCTG
The DNA here is from genome assembly GCA_964019135.1 of Arenicola marina. Classification (NCBI taxonomy): domain Eukaryota; kingdom Metazoa; phylum Annelida; class Polychaeta; family Arenicolidae; genus Arenicola; species Arenicola marina. The sequence goes on along the minus strand of OZ025260.1, from coordinate 12,522,565 downwards.
GAACTGAGCAACAGGCCCCCGCTTTAATGCCCAATATCGCACCTTTACCATACTTGACTGGTCCCAAAGAGGTCTAAGTCTGATTTATCAGATTATCAGTTCTATATATATAAGCTTATTTATTTATTTCATCAATAAGTAAATAAGACCTGTCTAGTTGCAACAAGTAAAAAATTATGCATCAACAACAACCAACTCTAAAACCGATTGAACAAGCATGGCTGACACGCAAGAATTTGCCTGCGAGATCGCAGGCGCAGTGAGAGATGAATCTGATTGGTCGGCTGTCAAAAAATATGTCAGGTGACATGGGGGATATACCTTTAAAATTTATTGAATGAGGATGAAAATTTACATAGCATCTCTCTATGATATGCTACATTAATATGACAGATTTTGGGAATACTTCCCCACACGAATGTCAGGAGAAAGTTTACTAATCGACATCTCAAGCATATACGATGTTTGGGGTTAAAGCAAATTTTGTTATTTTATGAAATAATTTATATATTTATCATAACAGCTATATCTTCTATATATACTGATACATGATGTATGTACTGTTTTAATATATTATATGCTATTACTTTATATACTTTATAATATTATCGTGAAAAAATTGAAAGAGCTTTATAAATATTGTCTAACTTTATGCCTATTAGTAGTTCTTATCACATTTTAGCCATTGCATAGATCTCACAAGGAGATACATTTTTAAGAGGTTTTTAGTGAATATTATCTGGGCAAAGTGTGGGTATAACAGGCAAGAAAGAATGAAACTGGTCAAACTTGTATCATAGGCTATTTACCTATTAAAACTGAATACCTAGAATTATCCAGAAGATAGCAGTAGTAGACATTTATTTACTTACATTTTTTGCAGATATTGTCAAGTACATCAGTCAAGATACTCCACTGGCTGGTGAGCTACCAAATGAATTATTTGATGGTCAGTTAAACATTGGTCCAGTCAAGCAAGAGAATGAAATTTACACTGTGCCAGATGAAGACTTGAATCTAGAGAACTTTGACTTGTTGAACTTTGGACCAGTTAACAGTGGGAATTATAGAAGCTCTGTTAAGACAAAGGAGACTGTTGCTGGCATACAGCAGCTCGCCCCAGTGCAGACACAGGCGCAAAATCAAAATCTACTTCAAGCTCAGCAGCAGCTTCTAAGTAACCAGCAGTTGATAAAGGCTCCCCAGCAGCAGCAGCAGCAGCAGCAGCATGTGGAAATTCTGCAACGCCCCCAGGGGCAGTACACCCTACATCAGGATATGCTGGGGTGTAACACTTCAGTGGTTTCACAGCCAAGTCAAGTGAAGAAAGAAGTGTTTGGGATCAGTGCCAAGGTGCATCCAATTGCAGCAACAACCACAGCCACCACTTCCAGAAATATACAGCTTCATTCTGAACTTGCCCAACACCTGACAGCACCTTTGAGTCCTCCACCTCAAATTGTTCTCCAGCAACAGACACCTCTATTGCAGAACAAAATATTTGTGAGCAAGAGCCCTGTGCAAGTTGCTTCCCCGCCGCAGACAGTGCCTCAGACAGCTCCTATCCAGCCGCATGTTTCACCAATACAAATTCAGCTGACCACTGGCACCCCACAGGTTCAGACGCAGAAGTCAACCCCGTTGCTCAAGCCACAGAAAATTATTGTCCAACATGTTACCAGCCCGCAACAAGTCCAGTCACAGCCTATTATTATCAATGCGGCGCCAGCACAGCCTCAAAATGTTCAGACTACAATTGGTCATGTTAGCCTTCAACAGATCCAGCAGGTAAGTCTTCATTTATATGATGATGATTATTTAATCTTGGTCATGAGCTAATATAATATATATTAACTTACATTTGGATTGATGTAATTTCAATATTTTGTTAAAAGGTTAGTTATAGGTTTGCCTGGTATAGCAAGCTTTCATAAATTTAAAGTTTAAACAAAGTAAAAGAAATTTGGACAGTCTTATATGGTCTTGCTTTGTTTTTTTTCAGCTGCTATTGCAGTCCCAGCTGATAAAAGCAGAACCGAAGACCACCAACATATTGACGATTACAACAACACCAAGCATCATGGCCACGCAGCACTGCACAACTCCACCTGTGAATAATATTTCAAGTATCAGCAGCAGTGGCAACATCATTACCACAACAAATATTCCTGTGCAGATGATGGACTCTGAAAAAGTCCCAATCAACAGGATAAGTCCCAGTCAACAGATGCCCCCGAGGGGTGAAAAACGCACTGCACATAATGCCATTGAAAAGAAATACAGGCTGAGCATCAATGATAAGATACTGGAACTAAAAGATCTTGTGGTTGGAACTGAAGCCAAGGTACATTAGCCCATTTGACAACAGTGACTATTAATTAGGTTTGATTTGTAAATTGCTCTTACTGATTACTGAGAACTCTTATCAGAAATTCGAATTTAACGTAATATGAGGCATAATTAATTTTAAAACGTTTGCCCTCTGTTCTGTTCACATAATCAATAAGGGTATAAATCAGATTGTATTTAGCTTGTATTTTTTACCATTTCAGCTGAATAAGTCTGCTATTTTGAGAAAGACACTGGACTACATAAAGTTTCAGCAGTCCACCATTCTTCGTTTGAAGCAAGAGAACATGGCTTTGAAAATGGGGTATCAAACCAGTGAGTCACATAAATATTATTTGTTTATGCACATGTCCGAATGCATAGGATTTGTATCTCCCAATGTATCCCCCTTTCAATCCATTTGTCGATGTTAGTCTGAAGGCTTTACTGTTTTTAACATTGAACATTCGTCAAGAGTTGTACTTTATTTCTAGATATCAAGGGCCTTCTACCTGGAGCGCACGAGATCATGGATTGTGAACCTGACTTGCCAACACCACCCGGTTCCTTTATCAACAGTCCAGCCTCTAGTCCTGCCTCGTCATACGGTGACAGTGGTCCGGGAAGTCCACAAGTCTACCCTGACGACCCACCAAGTCCAGGTAAACTACTGTCACATCAATGTTTCATAGTAAAATAATTTTTGAAATAATTAAAAGGGAAGATTGTTCTCCAGAGCTTCCTTGCTCTACACGTAAAAAAATTCCGATGTTGTGTATATATCAATGAGAATCCGTTTTCTGAATGCTTGTAGCGTTGATCCAAACAGAGAAACCGAGGGACCCGAGCAAGATGCCCAACTTGACTGGAATGCTGGACCGGTCCCGCATGACGCTCTGCATCTTTATGCTGGCTGTCCTTGCTTTCAACCCGTTTGGGGAACTCTTTAACAGCCGTGGCGGCAGTGACACTTTGATGGGAGACTTTGCCAGCGTACATGGGGGTGGAAGAAGTCTGCAATCCACTGAAATGGATCAAGGTTAGTTGGGCCTTTGGGCTACTGACTTCCGTAGCGTTAAATTCTATCTGTCAATCTTGAGATACCTGTTTTTTTTTTCATTTTGAGCTTCATATATTGATTATTGCCGAAAGCAGTATCTATACTTGTGATTGTGTCCTGGTTTCAGAGTTGACCTGGATGGAGTGGATGCTGCCCAAGGTTACTCTGTGGATGGTCAATGCGGTTATCCTCTGCATCGTGCTGGCGCGCATCTTTATCTTTGGAGAGCCCGTCACAAAACCCATGTCTGAATCCTCCGTATGGTATTGGAGACATCGCAGACAGGCCGAAGTTGACAGTGCCATGGTGAGCTCACGCTGGACTACACAGGACTGTCCTTTGTAATGACAACAGGGATAAGACTCCTCAACATTTGTCCTCCTTTTTTCTTCTAATTCGTGTGCATGTATTCCTAAGCAAGGCCTATACCAAGATTAATATATCAACATCTGACAAATCTATTACTCGGTGAATCGTATCATTTGCTCACCCCCCCCCCCCTTTTAAGGTTTCACTTAATATTTAAACGTCAATCTATTCTTTATTGGTCTACGACATGTAAAGACACGCGTGTTGCCATGTAACAAACGACACATAATAAGATGTTGTTTTTGCTTGTACAGGGAAGCTTTGGCAAAGCCGTGGGTAGCCTGCGGCAGGGTTTGCAGGCCTTGGGTCGCCCGCTACCGACCTCCAAGCTGGACCTGGCGGCCAGTCTGTGTTGGCAGTTACTGCGGCAATTCATGCACAGGTTGTACGTGGGGCGATGGCTGTCCGGGCTGTCCGGCAGGTTCTGGGGGCGCGTCACGCGCGAGGAGGTGAAGACCTCGGCCAGGGATGCGGCTATCGTCTACCACAAGCTGCTGCAGCTGCACATTACTGGTGTGTAGCCTCACACTTTATGTTCCTTCCACATCAATATTTACCCTCACCCTTCAGGGGATAATGTCGCAGAATTTTATTGCACAGGCCATAGACTTGTGCGAGTTACAGTCAGATTTCGCGAAATGGAAGTAAATGTTATCCCTCTTTTTGCCTTATTTTACGCAGCGTTTAGATTTTAGACATTTAAAATATCATATGCCGACTCATTTACGGCTCATTCAGGCTTGCTAGAACATGTGAAGACAAAGACAGCGAGGTTGAGTTTGCCTTTGCAATGTGTTTGCAGGCCACATGAACACTGGGCTGCTGGCTGAGCTACATCTGGCTCTTGGGGCTGTGAACCTGGCTGAGGTTGCCGGGGACTCGCTGCCCGCGGAGTCTCTCGCCCACATCTACGTCACCGCCTCCCTCACACTCAAGGCCTGCTTCCCCGCGCGACTGCAGTTCTTGTCTGTAAGTGATATCCGAGCGCATAGAATGAATATGTTATAAGCCGTGTTAAAGCACGATGAAAGGACTGCTTTAACTCGCTATTATTTCTCAGTCGTGATCAATAAGACCTTCTAGAGAAGAAAATGAATTAAAATGAATCTCTCACGTGATGCATTATTTTGATGAAAATCTTCGTATGTGACTAGAGCTAAAACGTTGTGGATGTAGTATTCCAGAAAAGAAAGCAAGGAAGGTCATTATGGCAGTTAAATGCGACAAGAATATAACGCATATGGTTCTCAAGCCAATTTATTGTGACAATGAACTTTGTGACAGTGGACTTGTGGCAAGTGGTCTCTGTTGTTGTTGTTACAGCGGTATTTCTTGGCGCGTGCTCGTCGTGTGTGCACGTGCTCGGGGTCCGCCGTACCCCCCTCCATGACGTGGCTCTGTCACCCCCTGGGACATCGCTTCTTTGTCGACGGCTCCTGGAAGTGGCAAGCCGGCAAGACTGTCTTCAGCACGCCAGGCAATGGAGGTGAGTCTCCCAGTGGAAGTAACATACCTATCGCATATAAGTAGCGTACTCTACTGCGGGGCTTCTGGTTGGGGGTTCAGACCCCACCCGTGTCTATGGCCGCTTCATCCTTCCGTCACATTGTCCCGGGGCTTCCCTGGGCCATGTGTGCATAAAGCTGGCATACAACACTGATTCGTCCATCCGTCAGTTATTTTCGGATTCTTGAGGTCTTCCTGTAATTTTGGGACCTACTCTAATGACCTGATTTACGCGCAGAGACGGATATACGGACTTTGTAAACATTGATGTATGTACAATAACCGTGTTACTATTAATATCTGATGATGTATTGGATATAAAGAGCTATATGTTCAATGCTGTATGTAATATCCCGTTACAGTTTGAAGGTTTTTTTTACGTTTCAGCGGATCCCATGTCGCACGTAACGAGAGCATTCCGAGAGCACCTGCTGGAGAAGGCCCTGTACGCCCTGGTCACCCCTGGCTATCAGAACAACAACGTCCTGGGGCCAAACAAAGGCAGCGACGGGTAGGCCACCTGTTCTGGCCTGCCGCTGCCATGAATCACTAGATTAACGTTATTTCACTGCATCATCTCATGATATTGAAGCCTCGTTGAAAGAAGTGTATAATAACCATGGTAAAATATCCTTTCAATCATTACGCATATTGTAGTTAAAAGACAGGATTTGCTTTAAAAATGTGTATTCGAATTTAGTCTAGTGTGACATTGTTTCCTATTAAGAGTTTGCTATGACGAGCGTTAAGTTTGCTGTTTATCCCACGCCAGAAGCCCACATTGCTGCACGGCCCTGGAGTACATCCAGCTCTTGACGGAGTGCTCCCGAACCACCGCCGTCGCTATGGACACCGGCTTCAGCCCCCACATGGTGTCGCCCGAAGGTAAGATCTCTTGCCTCCTACCTGTGTACCCGGAGAGCACAGACCAACATGGGGGGTGATCAGAAGCTGTTTCGGGGGGCCGAGTGCTGTAGAAGCTACTGGCTGGCGGCACTGGGCAGGCTACTGGCTGCCGCACTGGGCAGCCTACTGGCGGCCGGCAGTGGGCAGGCTACTGGCTGCCGGCACTGGGCAGGCTACTGGCTGCCGGCAGTGGGCAGCCTACTGGCGGCCGGCAGTGGGCAGGCTACTGGCTGCCGCACTGGGCAGGCTACTGGCTGCCGCACTGGGCAGGCTACTGGCTGCCGCACTGGGCAGCCTACTGGCGGCCGGCAGTGGGCAGGCTACTGGCTGCCGGCACTGGGCAGGCTACTGGCTGCCGGCAGTGGGCAGCCTACTGGCGGCCGGCAGTGGGCAGCCTTGTACTATGTGGTAGGCAATGATATCAACAGAATCCACCATCAAACACCCCCTTTTGCCAAATGCTGCCAAGTATTACGAGCATTTAAACCAATTTTCCAAATAAAACTATTGTAATGCGAAACTTTAAAATTAGACTTCACTGAGTTAAAGTTTATCCTTTTTGGTTCAGCCAATTACTTGCCATCATATCACTGATCTGGGACTCTGCTATCGATATGCCTTGATATAACAACTATTTTGCAATGTAGATATTCGTTGAGGTTTACCTGGTCCTTCAGTTGACGCCAGTTGTGTATATATAATTCGCACGAACAATGGATTACGCAGCAAAATGTGACAACATAGTATGTTGTGGTGGCCAGGTCTGGACGAGGTGTCGCACTGGTGGGCCGGCGTGGCGGCGGTCGCTGGCCAGTGGCTCATGGGGGACCTGGCCGCCGCCGAGAGCGTGTACTCAGCCGTGGACGCCTTCCCCAAGCAGCTCCAGGAAACTGAGTGAGTGTTGTGTACAACGGATGAGTGTTTAAGATGGTGACATATATATGTTTGATATTCTCCCCTGAAATATGTGTTAGAAAAAGTGGGTTAGCTCCTCAATTTGTATGCGTCGCAATGGAGGTCGGATCTCTTCTCCCGCATGCATGCTGCAATCTGTGTCCGATCGATTAGATGTAACATAAAATATAGAATGACATTATATAACCTTAAAAACTAGACGCGCTATCTACTATACTCTTAATTGTGTTGAAATATACGATGCACTTAGAAATTTACTACTTTGTTAGACCTAGTCGGAAACGTTGGTTGTGTATCAAATGTGATAATGTTGTCTGAATAATGGGATCTGAAATCTATATTTCTTCGAGTCGACAAACGTTGTTATCTTGTTCCCGCCAAAGCCCGTTCTATGTCTGCCTGTGCTCTGCTTACAGTGACCCCTTGTCCAGGAGTGTCTACTTGGCCTTCAAGGCCCGCAAGGGGTTCCTCAGTCAGAACCTGACGACCTGTAACTACAGCTGTATCCGGCAGTGTAACCGGGCCGGCGAGCTGCTGAAGGAGAGCCTGGCGCTCGTGGCGGAAAAAAACAGCGAGAACACAGCCAAGGTCAGTGGCCTGGTGGAAACCGGCTCACAGTAAAACACACACATACCAACATACTGTTAGAGCGTTGTTATCATCGAGCTCCTTCGGGAAGGTTTTATAGTCTGTCATTGATAGACGGTCGACTTATAGTCGGTGGAGTATCTGCCCGATGGAGTTAGTTGTACCATAGGGACTTTGATCTATTCGATGGACTTGGCCCTGCTCATGCATTTAGAACTGCCCGATGGACTTGTAACTGCCCGATGGACTTGGAACTGCCCGATGGACTTGGAACTGCCCGATGGACTTGGAACTGCCCGTGGCCAGCGTGCATTGTAGTTGCATTGCATTTTAATGGTCGTGCAGTGCTCCTGCAATGCAAACCTGGACACGTGGTATAATCTGCTCGGCTGTGATGGACATCGATATGGTCACAGACACTGGCACACAAAATTCTACTCGACGAAATGCAACACCACCCGTTATAACGATGGCGTCGCTAATACTGCTATCTTGTCACGCACATCGCTGGTCAGATTTCTCCTGTCGCCGTTAATACCGTTGTCATGTCGCGTACAGCGCTCGTCACATTTCTCTTGTCGTTAATACTGTTGTCATGCCACGTACAGAGCTGGTCACATTTCTCTTGTCGTTAATACTGTTGTCATGTCACGTACAGAGCTGGTCACATTTCTCTTGTCGCTAATACTGCTATCATGTCACGTACAGCGCTGGTCACATTTCTCTTGTCGCCGCTAATACTGTTGTCATGTCACGTACAGAGCTGGTCACATTTCTCTTGTCGCCGCTAATACTGTTGTCATGTCACGTACAGAGCTGGTCACATTTCTCTTTTCGTTAATACTGTTGTCATGTCACGTACAGAGCTGGTCACATTTCTCTTGTCGCCGCTAATACTGTTGTCATGTCACGTACAGAGCTGGTCACATTTCTCTTGTCGTTAATACTGCTATCATGTCACGTACAGCGCTGGTCACATTCTCTTGTCGTTAATACTGTTGTCATGTCACGTACAGAGCTGGTCACATTTCTCTTGTCGCCGCTAATACTGCTATCATGTCACCTACAGAGCTAGTCACATTTCTCCTTGAAACACGTATAAATGCAGTCCGTAAATAAGGTTTTGCTGATTGACACACATACATGTTGTTTGTTTCTCCCGACAGGCGGTGCAGTTGTTGGTCTGCGACTGGCTGCTAACCACGCGCACAGAGGTCTGGCAGCAAGAGCAAGGCGATAACAGCGCACCAGGCGGCGAGCGGGCGGTGTCGTCCACCACAGTGTCGCAGTCCGACCTGCTCGCCTTCCAGCAAGATCTCGCCTCCCTGCGCAAAGTGGCGCAGCATCTCAAAGCGGCCCTGCCCAGGGTACGGCATCCCGAGACTGAGATCTTAATCTTAGTGGCAATATATGTTTAATCTTGGTGGCAATATATGTTTAATCTCGATGACAATATATGTTAAATCTCAGTGCCGCATATTCTAACATGTTGCGCGTGATGTATACGTCATCCATATATCAGGGATAGGTATGTAAGTTAACGATGGGCGCCATGGTTGGTTTTCTTCTGTAGTAAGTAGTCAAAAACTAAATCCGCTTATAAGTGATGAATAGTGGAAATTCATGTACTTTCACTGACCATTATCTGAGCATAAGTCGCCCAAGACAAGTTAAGATAATTGGACCCACATTGCTATGCCGCGGTCATGGCGACGAGACCCCCCAGTGGCTGAGTGTGGCTGTGTCCCTGTCGTTGTCAGGTGTTCCTACACGAGGCGACTAGCCGTGCCATGGCCGGGGCCAGCCCCGCCAAGACCAAGCAACTCCTACACCGCAGCCTGCGGAGGCGCCACATCAGCAACCAGTCGACAGATGTCAAAGGTACGTACGGTGGCTGCCGGGTTTGTACCATCCCACAAGCGGGAAACTCCTGTGAACAAATATGTATAGATTCTGTATATAGATTTCAGGTCCGGGGAAAAGTGTGTATATTGTATATCCCAAAGTCGTTAAACATTTTTTTTTTACAAAAGTAATGGAGCGCAGGCTTATAAGCGCCTTGACAACATTGTTCAAGGATACCTGTGGTGTACCTAACCCTGGAATACTCTTTCTTTTTAATACGGAAATGTGAAAGTCCAATTTAATCTATGAACGATTTTGACACGTATTGACGGTATTCCCGATTGTGAGTGTAGTCTTCAGTTGTCATCCCTGTTGGCTGTGTGCCTGGTTACAGAGGCTGAGAGGGTGTCTGGGTGCGGCCCGGGGGAGCGGGAGCACGCCACGGCCCTCATGCTGGCCTGCCGCCACCTGCCCTCCCAGCTGGCCTCCCAGGGCCAGCGCACCAACATGCTGACCGAGGCGGCCAAGACCTACGAGCGCCTCGGCGACCGCAAGGGGCTGCAGGAGTGCCGCAACCTGCTGATGAAGCTCAGCAACACGGCCACGACCTGCAGCAGCTCGGTGACGGCCGCCGCCGTGGCCGCGGGGTCCGCCGTCCTCGCCGCCGCCCCGCCCGTCCCCATCCGCTGCTAGCTCCCGACTTCACGGCTGGATTACTCTGTCGCGGCAAGACCGGCGGGGAGCTGTACGGACTGGGCCATAGCTAGCTGGTACCTAGACTAGGTCATAGCTGGCTGGTACCCTGGACTAGGTCATAGCTAGCTGATACCTAGACTAGGTCATAGCTAGCTGATACCTATACTAGGTCATAGCTGGCTGATACATAGACTAGGTCATAGCTAGCTGGTACCCTGGACTAGGTCATAGCTAGCTGATACCTAGACTAGGTCGTGGCTAGCTGGTACCTAGACTAGATCTAGACTGACTCGTACCTGGACAGTCGTAGCTAGCTAGATCAGGGCGACCGGACAGCCCCTCATAATACACTCTTATAATAATGTACATTGACACATATCGTCACTCGTAGAAATCCTTATATCTCTGAGATCTGGAAACTTGAGGTTAAACATTTACCCCCCTAGCTCTGTAAATCACCATAGCGTATAGCTTGCGTAAGAGAAGGGCAAGGCGAGTTTTATCAATCCTATCCCCTAATACATATTTATAAGTACCACGTTTCTATAATCAGACCGTACTATTCAAGAATATCTAGTCGGCCGCCGTAAAAAAATATATAAAAATTGCACTTTGTGGATATTTCCACCTAAGCGAATTACTCGGATGGCCGTAGTCACTAGTGGCTTTAGTTCATGGAAATACTTCGGAACGTCACTGGTGATCTTTTCAACTATGTTCCTTGCACCACGTGATTCTCCGCGAAGCTCACAGTATTTATTTCTGCTAAACTGCCGCAGCATTTCGACGTGTAAACTTGTTTTGATGCATTGTATAAAGGACATTTTCTATGACTTCGGGTACTTTTTCCCCCCATGAATAAGGTGAAAGGGTATGCAGGTCCATACAAAGAAACTCGTTCGGGAGATCGTTGCACTACTATTTTGTATTCATCCCATTGCCGAGTATAACAGAGTGTAACAAGCGTGTACATAGCTCGACGATGAAAAATATCTATATGGAATCAATAAACTAGTGCCTACTTAGGTGTTTGCGAAAATGTTTGTTACTGTTCCAATGCGTTTAAAAGTTTTTTGTTATCGAACCCGAAGACTTCAATTTTTATATTGCATGGCTCCTATTCATCCTCCCATTCGTGATCAGTTTAACATTCCTAACTTACAGCGAGATTATTGAAAGCGACCCAGAGGCAGTTTTAGAAAGTTTGACCAGCGCTCACCGGGCCACAAGTAGCTCTCTGGTGCGACAAAAGTCGTTCCAACGGTTACAGGAAATGTCATTAGTTTGAATCCGTATACTTTTATAATCATGAGTGATTTTAAACCGTTGGTGCCACGCCAAAACAACTTTAGCTCTAACGTATTAATCTTACGTGTGTCCACACTTGTATTATCGAGCTATAACACCCCAAATAGTAGAAGGGAATATTTTTTTCACTTTTCGCAGATGCCGATTAAATTTCTGGTCAAAGCGGAATACAAACTCCTGTGCTTTTATATGGAGACTCCGATTCTCTCTGCTCATTCGCTTGAACTCTACGAACGCCCTCGACAACAGATGCCTACGCACTGCATCAACGCTCACCTGTCAATCTTTTGACATCATTGGGGAATTTCTAAATAACGCTCAGATGCAATGCTCCCAGAATTAAACCCGCCGGACCTCACTTTTGCTACTTTGACGAATGCGTTTATAGTGCTGTAAACTCCCGGTAAAACAAATTCTTATTTTGTTTGTCTTCCCTAAAAAAAGTTAACTGTGAACTAAACAAAATCGTGGCACGAACACTTTAAGCACAGCTACTGGCGCACGAACACCGGTGTTTTTCTGGTCATTCCTATTAGATAGGACAGCAGTAGCAATATATGCGGCGGATACAGTCATCACGGTGCCGGACCCTGCAAAATCTGATGCGTAAGCCATATATGTGATTTGTTAATAGCGCCCCCTGCTGAACATAATACTGCTGAGAGCATAAAGGCTGACGAAAAGGTTCTTTTCATGCGTTATTTACGGCCATAATGTGTTCTGAATACGGCCCCTGATACTCCAAAATATTTGTGATGTTTCGTAACAATCTTTGCCGAAAGCCGAAATCGTTGAATGTCGGAATAAAGCGATTTTAACAAGGCGAGCAAAGCGGGAACAAACTTCTGGTAAATAAACGAGGCATTTATGTGGAGGCTTTATTCCACTAAAGTGACACGACCGACATGGGGTCACACCACATCATTACAATACCTGTTATCTTATATACATCGTGGGGTTCTGTACAAAACATACACACGCAAAACACTCACACTCCTATAATATACACGTCGGGTTCCAAAGACTCCGTTCTGCAAGACAGCAAACTATCCCCGCTCCCTTTAGCCAGCAGGCCTATATATGTATATGACAGGGAAGCAGAGTTTCTCCCTAACGTTACCTGCGGAGGCTGATACACTTGTAACTTGTTCTATTATAAATAAAGAAGTTAAAAGGTATGAACGGTTGTGCATGGGCACTCCTAGTCAGACAATAACTGTAAAAACGCTTCTCAGGACGGATGAATTAAATCCAAGAGGTTATTTTTTGCTTGTAAAAATATCTTTGGTGACTTTAAGCTTTAATCCTCCCCACCACGGTCCCGAAACAAAATACTTCGTCCATCCATTTGAAAAATAGATTACCTTCGAATTTACTAATTAAAATTAAAACTTTCATGGTGACACGGCCTGCCAGTGCGAAAACGTTTCATTAAATGATTCTATATATGTAATCATTTAACAAATAATTTCCTATTTGTCAGTGTATACAGCAGTAAATACTTCGTTCACGCTCTACGACCAACTGTTCTATTGAAACGCTGATGGCTGTCTTAAATATGTATTATACACTGTACACATTGTACAACACCAAGTGTATTATACAACACACATGGTATAATACCAAGTGTATAACACCAACTGTATTATACACATTGTATAATACCAAGTGTATTATACATATCTTCGAACACATATAAATATACTGTGACCAGAGCTTGAGTGTCAGGAGACCGATGACTGCACTGTGATCAGAGCTTGAGTGTCAGGAGACCGATGACTGCACTGTGATCAGAGCTCGAGTGTCAGGAGACTGATGACTGCACTGTGATCAGAGCTCGAGTGTCAGGAGACCGATGACTGCACTGTGATCAGAGCTCGAGTGTCAGGAGACTGATGACTGCACTGTGATCAGAGCTCGAGTGTCAAGAGACCGATGACTGCACTGTGATCAGAGCTCGAGTGTCAGGAGACCGATGACTGCACTGTGATCAGAGCTCGAGTGTCAAGAGACCGATGACTGCACTGTGATCAGAGCTCGAGTGCCAAGAGACCGATGACTGCACTGTGATCAGAGCTCGAGTGTCAAGAGCATGATGACTGCACTGTGATCAGAGCTCGAGTGTCAGGAGACCGATGACTGCACTGTGATCAGAGCTCGAGTGTCAAAGAGACCGATGACTGCACTGTGATCAGAGCTCGAGTGTCAAAGAGACCGATGACTGCACTGTGATCAGAGCTCGAGTGTCAGGAGACCAATGACTGCACTGTGATCAGAGCTCGAGTGCAGGAGACCGATGACTGCACTGTGATCAGAGCTCGAGTGTCAGGAGACCGATGACTGCACTGTGATCAGAGCTCGAGTGTCAAGAGACCGATGACTGCACTGTGATCAGAGCTCGAGTGTCAAGAGACCGATGACTGCACTGTGATCAGAGCTTGAGTGTCAGGAGACTGATGACTGCACTGTGATCAGAGCTCGAGTGTCAGGAGACTGATGACTGCACTGTGATCAGAGCTTGAGTGTCAGGAGACCGATGACTGCACTGTGATCAGAGCTCGAGTGTCAGGAGACTGATGACTGCACTGTGATCAGAGCTTGAGTGTCAAGAGACCGATGACTGCACTGTGATCAGAGCTCGAGTGTCAAGAGACCAATGACTGCACACCTTTTAAACATGCATTTCATACACAACTTTTAAACAATGTTCAAAGTGTTTAGCAGCTTTTTCGACCGGACAGCAATGACTGACTGGTACCCCGTGCAATCACTGGCTGGTACCCTGCGCAATGACTGGCTGGTACCCAGCGCAATCACTGGCACAGTCGCTATATCTTCCATACTTCAACCAATCATATTAAGTTCAAGACTGACTGGTTCCCTGTAACATCCATACCTCGCGTGATTGGTGAGCTACATGGACTGGTTCCCTGTAACATCCCTACCTCGCGTGTGATTGGTGAGCTACATGGACTGGTTCCCTGTAACATCCATACCTCGCGTGTGATTGGTGAGCTACATGGACTGGTTCCCTGTAACATCCAAACCTCGCGTGTGATTGGTGAGCTACATGGACTGGTTCCCTGTAACATCCATACCTCGCGTGTGATTGGTGAGCTACATGGACTGGTTCCCTGTAACATCCATACCTCGCGTGTGATTGGTGAGCTACATGGACTGGTTCCCTGTAACATCCATACCTCGCGTGTGATTGGTGAGCTACATGGACTGGTTCCCTGTAACATCCATACCTCGCGTGTGATTGGTCAGCCACATGGCCTGGTTCCCTGTAACATCCATACCTCGCGTGTGATTGGTCAGCCACATGGCCTTTGTTTATGTGATGGTCACTCTCTCTAGGAGGCGAGGTTCAAAGGTCAAATTCGTTATACTCAATATCAAATCGATGTGAGGTTTACTTTGAATAAATAGGCAATGTTGGTTCAGGTCATATTACCCAAGAAGGGTTAATTCCGCAGTGAAAACGTACAAACAATGAAAAGTCGATCACGATAAAAGGTCGTAAGAGAGTACAAATGAAGGATTGAAAGGAGCGGCGATAATAAGGGAATGCAGGTAGTATCAAGTATCGTTGGAAAGTTAGGAACCATAGTATATATTGTAAGACCACCAATCATATTACAAACAATACAGGTACCAGGGAAGTAGCCACGACTCTATGCACCTAGCTCATTAACTCCGTCACACTAGAAGCTGGCCTTAACATTAAGAAATAATGGAAACGATATATCATAAGAAGAGTAAACTAGTAACAGAATGCTTGATAGAACTAGGCGTAGTCAGCGTAAAAGACCTAACTAATTCAACAGGAAAGCTGTACAGCTGGAATATGTTATATGGGAAAGGCAGAAGTGTATAACCATATCAAAGAAATGCAAATTGGCAAAGCAAATTTGGAAACCACTCTTATTACACGATTGAATAATACAGTAATCCAATCAACGGGTAAAAACGTCACTTAGTTTTGATGACCAATAAATACAGTTTTCGCGTCAATAATAATTAACTCGACATCATTAATATTGATTTTAACTGATATTTTATCAAATTTTAATAGTAAGTGATATGATACATAATGCGATAAGCGAACAAAACAGGCGGGCAAACCAATGGTAATCAGTGACCCTATTTTCAGCCCGAATCGGAGGTCTCGAATAAATGATATCTGAGTATTACCAAGCTACCCACGATCAACCAGCTGCAAGCTGCTGCTGGTTAATCGTTAACCAGCTGCAGAACGAATTACCTTTATGAAGCCATACTCAGTTTTGCGTGCACACCCCAAACGGGTTTAACCGCATTACCAAGTACCAAATTAACAAGTATGTTTACACGACTACCGAAAACCATCTCACCTTCCTCGGCTCTTCGCTACGTCTCCTCACATCAAAGACACTAAAAGATACAACTAAAACAGGTGGGTGCGTGGGGGTCGGGACGGGGTCCGGTGGTGGGGGTTGGTATATATATCCAAGGGTTCGGTTCACGAGATTTGTGAGAGGGTCATAAAAAGAGTCATGGAGGAAGCCACCCGTCCAGAGTCAAACATCTGGTGAAATCTCCCATCGCATCTGTGGCGCAGAACGCGAACACCTGTCCGTCCACAGGCGTCGGCTGTGCCGTAGTGACGTCGTAGTGACGTCATGGTGACGTCATGAAGTAGCCGGCCTGCGTGCGGGATGCAGTACGGACGTCTATCCTCTGCTGCGTGTCCCGCTTCGTTCGATAGCCTCTCTACCGCTGACGTCACATCCTCTCGTTCAAGCCGTCGTTCTGATAGGCTGAAAGAAATACCGTTTGTAATTGATTATGTCAAGACGTATGCCAGTGATGGAGGCAAAGGGTTTTCTAGCACAAATTTAGAGTATCGTTAGAATTGACGAATAAGTCCTAAAGTAGAAACACGAAACTATTTTCTAACGTCGGCTTTTCCACGCATATATGTGCATTGTTATGATTACAATGTCTTAAACACCTGTACAAGCTAAACCACTTATACTTCAAGAAACTCCGCATCAAGATACTTGTAACATCCAATGCATTGACGTATCTTCACAATGTATTATCACTTGATGACCTTAACTACGTCAAGAGTTTTAAAGAATATTTCAACAAATCATGCAAGATATAATTATCGTCGGAGAGCAAAGATTCAAGCACATGCAATATAATCGAGCAGAATAATCAAAACAGTCTCAAGGTCTCGGGCATTACAAATAATTAACACTGAAGAAACTACAAGTTCACATATATTCGGCACAGAAACCAATCACAGGCTACTGTAGAATATATCCAATTAAAGAAAGCTGATATGATGGTCGATGCCATTGTATCAACTAGGGTCCCCATATCGCGATACAAATGCAAAAACATTAACAGCATGCCAACCATAATAAAATCAGCCACAAAACATCATCAAATTAGAGAAGCATCATCCAGCTAGCAAAGACCAGATGGAACAGGACTAGCGGACTACAACATGAAGCCGCACAGGCTGTCGGGAAGGGCATCGTTGCCAAGACAACACAAGCACTAAGAGAAAATGACGTATCCATAATGCCATGTTTACATTGCCATCACAGGAAGCATCAGTCGTCATCGGACTGGAGGTAGACGGGGTTAGACCGGTGGGTGTTGGTCAGAGCGGACCACTCCCCTGAAGGCACCAGAGACAAAGAGACAAAAAGAATCAGACAGATGGCGGCATACAGACACAACACCGGAAGTGACATCAGAATGTCTTAACAGACACAACACCGGAAGTGACGTCAGCATGTCTTAACAGACACAACACCGGAAGAGACGTCAGCATGTCTTAACAACTTTCTTAAAGATGTGCACAACGAGGGTATATTTAGTAATGTATCATAAATGTACTACCAACTCCTTTAGTTATAGCTCTTAGCGTTCAACAGAATAGGGCTCTAATCAGTTGAAGGACTATTGTTTGATCAACAAAATTGGCCAAATGATACCCTACACCGACACAGCGATGTGTGAATACTAAATGTACAAGGAATCGCAAAACGATTGGTCAAAACAAACAAAGAATAGTTGGGGCATGTGTGGTAAAGTCAACCAGCGGTGAGAGAGCTGTCGCCGCCCCAGCAGACTGTGAGGTAGTCCCCCCCCCCCGGGTCTACCCACCTGGCCCTCCGTTGTCCTGCTCGCCCTCCTCCATCCACCGCTGTCGCTGCCCCAGCAGACTGTGAGGTAGTCCCCCCCCCCCCCGGGTCTACCCACCTGGCCCCCTGTTGTCCTGCTCGCCCTCCTCCATCCACCGCTGTCGCTGTCCCAGCAGACTGTGAGGTAGTCCCCCCCCGGGTCTACCCACCTGGCCCCCCGTTGTCCTGCTCGCCCTCCTCCATCCACCGCTGTCGCTGCCCCAGCAGACTGTGAGGTAGTCCCCCCCCCGGGTCTACCCACCTGGCCCCCCGTGGTCCTGCTCGCCCTCCTCCATCCACCGCTGTCGCTGCCCCAGCAGGCTGTGAGGTAGCCCCCCCCCCGGGTCTACCCACCTGGCCTCCCGTTGTCCTGCTCGCCCTCCTCCATCCACCGCTGTCGCTGCCCCAGCAGACTGTGAGGCAGTCCCCCCCCCCCCGGGTCTACCCACCTGGCCCCCCGTTGTCCTGCTCGCCCTCCTCCATCCACCGCTGTCGCTGCCCCAGCAGACTGTGAGGTAGTCCCCCCCCCCCCGGGTCTACCCACCTGGCCCCCCGTTGTCCTGCTCGCCCTCCTCCATCCACCGCTGTCGCTGCCCCAGCAGACTGTGAGGTAGTCCCCCCCCCGGGTCTACCCACCTGGCCCCTCGTTGTCCTGCTCGCCCTCCTCCATCCACCGCTGTCGCTGCCCCAGCAGGCTGTGAGGTAGCCCCCCCCCCCGGGTCTACCCACCTGGCCCTCCGTTGTCCTGCTCGCCCTCCTCCATCCACCGCTGTCGCTGCCCCAGCAGACTGTGAGGTAGTCCCCCCCCCCGGGTCTACCCACCTGGCCCCCCGTTGTCCTGCTCTCCCTCCTCCATCCACCGCTGTCGCTGCCCCAGCAGGCTGTGAGGTAGCCCCCCCCCCGGGTCTACCCACCTGGCCCCCCGTTGTCCTGCTCGCCCTCCTCCATCCACCGCTGTCGCTGCCCCAGCAGACTGTGAGGTAGTCCCCCCCCCCCCGGGTCTACCCACCTGGCCCCCCGTTGTCCTGCTCGCCCTCCTCCATCCACCGCTGTCGCTGCCCCAGCAGACTGTGAGGTAGTCCTCTCCCCCCGGGTCTACCCACCTGGCCCCCCGTTGTCCTGCTCGCCCTCCTCCATCCACCGCTGTCGCTGCCTCAGCAGCCTGTGAGGTAGCCCCCCCCCACCCCGGTCTGCCCACCTGGCCCCCCGTTGTCCTGCTCGCCCTCCTCCATCCACCGCTGTCGCTGCCCCAGCAGACTGTGAGGTAGTCCCCCCCCCGGTCTACCCACCTGGCCCTCCGTTGTCCTGCTCGCCCTCCTCCATCCACCGTTGTCGCTGCCCCAGCAGACTGTGAGGTAGTCCCCCCCCGGGTCTACCCACCTGGCCCTCCGTTGTCCTGCTCGCCCTCCTCCATCCACCGTTGTCGCTGCCCCAGCAGACTGTGAGGTAGTCCCCCCCCCCGGGTCTACCCACCTGGCCCCCCGTTGTCCTGCTCGCCCTCCTGCATCCACCGCTGTCGCTGCCCCAGCAGACTGTGAGGTAGTCCCCCCCCCGGGTCTACCCACCTGGCCCCCCCGTTGTCCTGCTCGCCCTCCTCCATCCACCGCTGTCGCTGCCCCAGCAGCCTGTGAGGTAGTCCCCCCCCCCCGGGTCTACCCACCTGGCCCCCCGTTGTCCTGCTCGCCCTCCTCCATCCACCGCTGTCGCTGCCCCAGCAGCCTGTGAGGTAGTCCCCCCCCCCGGGTCTACCCACCTGGCCCCCCGTTGTCCTGCTCTCCCTCCTCCATCCACCGCTGTCGCTGCCCCAGCAGGCTGTGAGGTAGCCCCCCCCCCCGGGTCTACCCACCTGGCCCCCCGTTGTCCTGCTCGCCCTCCTCCATCCACCGCTGTCGCTGCCCCAGCAGACTGTGAGGTAGCCCCCCCCCCCCGGTCTACCCACCTGGCCCCCCGTTGTCCTGCTCGCCCTCCTCCATCCACCACTGTCGCTGCCCCAGCAGACTGTGAGGTAGTCCCCCCCCCCCCGGGTCTACCCACCTGGCCCCCCGTTGTCCTGCTCGCCCTCCTCCATCCACCGCTGTCGCTGCCCCAGCAGGCTGTGAGGTAGCCCCCCCCCCCCGGGTCTACCCACCTGGCCCTCCGTTGTCCTGCTCGCCCTCCTCCATCCACCGCTGTCGCTGCCCCAGCAGACTGTGAGGTAGTCCCCCCCCCCGGGTCTACCCACCTGGCCCCCCGTTGTCCTGCTCGCCCTCCTCCATCCACCGCTGTCGCTGCCCCAGCAGACTGTGAGGTAGTCCCCCCCCCCCGGTCTACCCACCTGGCCCTCCGTTGTCCTGCTCGCCCTCCTCCATCCACCGTTGTCGCTGCCCCAGCAGACTGTGAGGTAGTCCCCCCCCGGGTCTACCCACCTGGCCCCCCGTTGTCCTGCTCGCCCTCCTGCATCCACCGCTGTCGCTGCCCCAGCAGACTGTGAGGTGGTCCCCCCCCCCCCGGGTCTACCCACCTGGCCCTCCGTTGTCCTGCTCGCCCTCCTGCATCCACCGCTGTCGCTGCCCCAGCAGACTGTGAGGTAGTCCCCCCCCCCGGGTCTACCCACCTGGCCCCCCCGTTGTCCTGCTCGCCCTCCTCCATCCACCGCTGTCGCTGCCCCAGCAGGCTGTGAGGTAGTCCCCCCCCCCGGGTCTACCCACCTGGCCCCCCGTTGTCCTGCTCGCCCTCCTCCATCCACCGCTGTCGCTGCCCCAGCAGACTGTGAGGTAGTCCCCCCCCGGGTCTACCCACCTGGCCCCCCGTTGTCCTGCTCGCCCTCCTCCATCCACCGCTGTCGCTGCCCCAGCAGACTGTGAGGTAGTCCCCCCCCGGGTCTACCCACCTGGCCCCCCGTTGTCCTGCTCGCCCTCCTCCATCCACCGCTGTCGCCGCCCCAGCAGGCTGTGAGGTAGTCCCCCCCCCCACGGGTCTACCCACCTGGCCCCCTGTTGTCCTGCTCGCCCTCCTCCATCCACCGCTGTCCCGGCCCCAGCAGACTGTGAGGTAGGCCCCCCCACGGGTCTACCCACCTGGCCCCCTGTTGTCCTGCTCGCCCTCCTCCATCCACCGCTGTCGCTGCCCCAGCAGACTGTGAGGTAGTCCCCTCCCCCCGGGTCTACCCACCTGGCCCCCCGTTGTCCTGCTCGCCCTCCTCCATCCACCGCTGTCGCTGCCCCAGCAGCCTGTGAGGTAGCCCCCCCCCGGTCTACCCACCTGGCCCCCCGTTGTCCTGCTCGCCCTCCTCCATCCACCGCTGTCGCTGCCCCAGCAGACTGAGGTAGTCCCCCCCCCCGGGTCTACCCACCTGGCCCCCCGTTGTCCTGCTCGCCCTCCTCCATCCACCGCTGTCGCTGCCCCAGCAGGCTGTGAGGTAGCCCCCCCCCCGGGTCTACCCACCTGGCCCTCCGTTGTCCTGCTCGCCCTCCTCCATCCACCGCTGTCGCTGCCCCAGCAGACTGTGAGGTAGTCCCCCCCGGGTCTACCCACCTGGCCCCCCGTTGTCCTGCTCGCCCTCTTCCATCCACCGCTGTCGCTGCCCCAGCAGACTGTGAGGTAGTCCCCGCCCCCCCCCGGTCTACCCACCTGGCCCTCCGTTGTCCTGCTCGCCCTCCTCCATCCACCGTTGCCGCTGCCCCAGCAGACTGTGAGGTAGTCCCCCCCCAGGTCTACCCACCTGGCCCTCCGTTGTCCTGCTCGCCCTCCTGCATCCACCGCTGTCGCTGCCCCAGCAGACTGTGAGGTAGTCCCCCCCGGGTCTACCCACCTGGCCCCCCCGTTGTCCTGCTCGCCCTCCTCAATCCACCGCTGTCGCTGCCCCAGCAGCCTGTGAGGTAGTACCCCCCCCCGGGTCTACCCACCTGGCCCCCTGTTGTCCTGCTCGCCCTCCTCCATCCACCGCTGTCGCTGCCCCAGCAGGCTGTGAGGTAGTCCCCCCCCCCCGGGTCTACCCACCTGGCCCTCCGTTGTCCTGCTCGCCCTCCTGCATCCACCGCTGTCGCTGCCCCAGCAGACTGTGAGGTAGTCCCCCCCCGGGTCTACCCACCTGGCCCCCCCGTTGTCCTGCTCGCCCTCCTCCATCCACCGCTGTCGCTGCCCCAGCAGCCTGTGAGGTAGTCCCCCCCCCCCGGGTCTACCCACCTGGCCCCCCGTTGTCCTGCTCGCCCTCCTCCATCCACCGCTGTCGCTGCCCCAGCAGCCTGTGAGGTAGTCCCCCCCCCCCGGGTCTACCCACCTGGCCCCCCGTTGTCCTGCTCTCCCTCCTCCATCCACCGCTGTCGCTGCCCCAGCAGGCTGTGAGGTAGCCCCCCCCCCGGGTCTACCCACCTGGCCCCCCGTTGTCCTGCTCGCCCTCCTCCATCCACCGCTGTCGCTGCCCCAGCAGCCTGTGAGGTAGCCCCCCCCCCCGGGTCTACCCACCTGGCCCCCCCGTTGTCCTGCTCGCCCTCCTCCATCCACCGCTGTCGCTGCCCCAGCAGGCTGTGAGGTAGTCCCCCCCCCCGGGTCTACCCACCTGGCCCCCCGTTGTCCTGCTCGCCCTCCTCCATCCACCGCTGTCGCTGCCCCAGCAGACTGTGAGGTAGTCCCCCCCCGGGTCTACCCACCTGGCCCCCCGTTGTCCTGCTCGCCCTCCTCCATCCACCGCTGTCGCCGCCCCAGCAGGCTGTGAGGTAGTCCCCCCCCCCCACGGGTCTACCCACCTGGCCCCCTGTTGTCCTGCTCGCCCTCCTCCATCCACCGCTGTCCCGGCCCCAGCAGACTGTGAGGTAGGCCCCCCCACGGGTCTACCCACCTGGCCCCCTGTTGTCCTGCTCGCCCTCCTCCATCCACCGCTGTCGCTGCCCCAGCAGACTGTGAGGTAGTCCCCTCCCCCCGGGTCTACCCACCTGGCCCCCCGTTGTCCTGCTCGCCCTCCTCCATCCACCGCTGTCGCTGCCCCAGCAGCCTGTGAGGTAGCCCCCCCCCCGGTCTACCCACCTGGCCCCCCGTTGTCCTGCTCGCCCTCCTCCATCCACCGCTGTCGCTGCCCCAGCAGGCTGTGAGGTAGTCCCCCCCCCCCCGGGTCTACCCACCTGGCCCCCCGTTGTCCTGCTCGCCCTCCTCCATCCACCGCTGTCGCTGCCCCAGCAGGCTGTGAGGTAGTCCCCCCCCCCGGGTCTACCCACCTGGCCCCCCGTTGTCCTGCTCGCCCTCCTCCATCCACCGCTGTCGCTGCCCCAGCAGGCTGTGAGGTAGTCCCCCCCCCCGGGTCTACCCACCTGGCCCCCCGTTGTCCTGCTCGCCCTCCTCCATCCACCGCTGTCGCTGCCCCAGCAGACTGTGAGGTGGTCCCCCCCGCCCGGGTCTACCCACCTGGCCCTCCGTTGTCCTGCTCGCCCTCCTCCATCCACCGCTGTCGCTGCCCCAGCAGACTGTCATAGTCCTCGTCCACAGACCGGATGGGAAACGTCACTCCGTCGCCGAAACTGGGCGGAGAGAAACAAACAAAAAGCCACCGGTGAGTACATAATAAACATCGCTAGTTTGCAATCTAGCAATTCCAACGGCCTTCGAGCAGGCTTGAATATTGCACAAGAGTAACGATGATTACTATCGCTGTCGTAAATGGTGCTGACATACCAGGTATCAGACCGTCACCCAAAGTCACACAAGCTGATATAACTAATCACAACATACGGACTCAAACACCGCTTTTGGACCTTCCCACGGACACCAATTTCCTTACAAACGAAAATCTTATAATATTCCCAAATACAACTTAATAGTGATATCATAAAGCGGATCCTGCACCATAGGAACACATGTGGGAATAATTGTAGGCATAATGTCATAAACGACTTTCTGAAATATAGACACAGTTCGGCCTCTCAGTGTGAAGTACGTGGAGGAGTATTCTAATAAGAGGCTGACAGCTCACGCCCCAGGCTGACAGCTCGCGCCCCAGGCTGACAGCTCACGCCCCAGGCCGACAGCTCACGCCCCAGGCCGACAGCTCACGCCCCAGGCTGACAGCTCGCGCCCCAGGCCGACAGCTCACGCCCCAGGCCGACAGCTCACGCCCCAGGCCGACAGCTCACGTCCCAGGCCGACAGCTCACGCCCCAGGCCGACAGCTCACGCCCCAGGCCGACAGCTCACGGCCCAGGCTGACAGCTCACGTCCCAGGCCGACAGCTCACGCCCCAGGCTGACAGCTCGCGCCCCAGGCCGACAGCTCACGCCCCAGGCCGACAGCTCACGCCCCAGGCCGACAGCTCACGTCCCAGGCCGACAGCTCACGCCCCAGGCCGACAGCTCACGCCCCAGGCCGACAGCTCACGCCCCAGGCCGACAGCTCACGTCCCAGGCCGACAGCTCACGCCCCAGGCCGACAGCTCACGCCCCAGGCCGACAGCTCACGCCCCAGGCCGACAGCTCACGCCCTAGGCCGACAGCTCGCGTCCCAGGCTGACAGCTCACGCCCCAGGCCGACAGCTCACGCCCCAGGCCGACAACTCACGGCCCAGGGTGACAGCTCACGCCCTAGGCTGACAGCTCACGCCCCCCCCCCCCCGCTTAGGCTGTACATATCTGTATACGTTAGTCTAACAAAAGACAGCTACACCCAGAGTGTACCATAAGACAGCTACACCCAGAGTGTAACATAAGACAGCTACACCCAGAGTGTAACATAAGCCAGCTACACCCAGAGTGTAACATAAGACAGCTACACCCAGAGTGTAACATAAGACAGCTACACCCAGAGTGTAACAAAAGACAGCTACCCCAGAGTGTAACATAAGACAGCTACACCCAGAGTGTAACATAAGACAGCTACACCCAGAGTGTAACATAAGACAGCTACACCCAGAGTGTAACATAAGACAGCTACACCCAGAGTGTAACATAAGCCAGCTACACCCAGAGTGTAACATAAGCCAGCTACACCCAGAGTGTAACATAAGCCAGCTACACCCAGAGTGTAACATAAGACAGCTACACCCAGAGTGTAACATAAGACAGCTACACCCAGAGTGTAACATAAGACAGCTACACCCAGATCGCACACTTTTAACATCGCTGAAATATCGTGTAAACTCTTACATGTTATTATAGTTAAGCCGCCCACACACGGCTTGTTGGGTGCCGGCCGTAAAGTTCCCCGTACGGCAAGATTTTCTCTGAGAAATTTTATGAATGGAAGTGATGTATTTAGGTAAACGAATATTAGCGTAACGTACTGGTAACATGCCCGACAAATTCAATCACTTCAGATTAACTTGAGGCCATAATCGATGGTGGTCAACGTGAGGGTGAAATACCTCACACAATGTGGCCAGTGCTATTGTTAAACAGTCTGTCGCTTGGCTCCACATTTGTGGTCGTCAGGTAACAAAATGTCCACACTTTCCATCGAAAGATAACAGTCTGCAGAAGCCGTTCGTGATCCTAACACCGTTTAGGTCAAGCGCTTAGGTTGATTGTGATGTGGGGTAGAGGTAACGCGAGAAGCGGGCGCCCTCTGGCGGCAGAGTTCTGGTCAGTTCACATGAAGAATGTTTCCATCTGAGAGCCTTGGAAACTGGGAATGAACAGAGAATGTCACTGGGTCGTGTGCAAGGATCGGGAAGGGGACCAGGTCAAACAGAACCCAGGGAACCAGCGATCCACAATGTCAATGCAGTACAAAGCGGCTCAAGAAAAATCGTAAATAAATTAATTCGTAACCCAGCGTTCTGCCAAGGAACATGCTCGAGTCGTAACTAAAAGCGGTCGGGCATAATCGCCATCTTATGACTAGAAACGGTTTTCTATAAATGAACAAGGAAGTGTTGCATTTCAGGGTCGCCATACGCAGCTGTTCCTTACCACGTGCAGCTCGCGTGGTATGGAAAGCACATATAGTTATGCACAAACCAAATGGTTAGAACGGAGAATAGAAAGAAACACTGGGAAGGTATATGACAAGAGACAAAGCCACACGTGCTGTAATCTAGGCTAAAGATAAACAAACTTATTGTAAAGGCAGGAGGTGAGAGTCCCATTAGGCAGTTTTCAGGGGTTCTCCTTGCTACAGCTAATGTATTTTCGGAAGACAGGGCTACAGGATTTTATTGCTTACGTTTTATCACGCGCACTTCACCGCTTACAAGATTCCAACAATATAAATGTCGCACTCCTAGAATGGATACTATCGAAGAACTGCAAGCTAAGATATGACATACTTTATTAGCATAACGGGAGCGGGAAAACTAGAGGAAAAATCTCTTTGAAATTGATAAAAGGAATTGTTGATTGGCTTAGCCCAGAGCTACCTACCAGAGAATCTACAGAGGCTAGAGTCAGTAACCGCAAGAGCAGTTTTTACAACTAGAAATATGCCGTGGCCAAAAGATCATGCAAGGAGTATGTTATATGAAGTAAAAGGAGTAAATATCTTAGATAACGGCAAATAACATCAGAAATCAATAGAGAAAGCCATAGTTATACTCCCGGTAACAACATCAAAACTAGTTGGAACGGCAAGCATTAGTTATAATAAGGTGGTTTCAAGAAACGAAATACAGCGTAGATAGAAAACACCTTCAGTATTGTTATGGAAAACTCCCAACAAATTGGATGCCAGTATCACAGTTCGCATATAAATGGCGATGTTTGGAAGAGCTTAAGATTGTTGACACCACCGCTGGTGAGAGGAGGGCCACATGCGGGCTGCGAGCAGGCGCGTGCTGGGGTTAGTGAAGCGC
Source organism: Arenicola marina (assembly GCA_964019135.1). Classification (NCBI taxonomy): domain Eukaryota; kingdom Metazoa; phylum Annelida; class Polychaeta; family Arenicolidae; genus Arenicola; species Arenicola marina. The sequence goes on along the minus strand of OZ025260.1, from coordinate 12,496,111 downwards.
TACGGGGGAGACAGACACGTGGGACCCTGGGGACTGTTGTACCTGGGCGGAGCACCAGTGGGCGGGGCCCCAGTGGGCGAGGCCCCAGTGGGCGGAGCCACACTGGGCGGTGTGGTGGTGGTTTCCATGGAGTTATAAGATCCCATTTGGGGCATGACCCGAGTCGGGTAAGACACCCCGTCACCATGGCTGTAAAGAAAGGAAGTGACGTCAGAGCACGTGACCATGTTGGTGCCATCAGCCAGAATACCCGGATATTAAAAAAAAAAAAAAAAATCTTTCCTTTATCGTTTTCATTGCTAATTTCGTCATTATGTATCTGTGTCAACTTCGTCACTCGATATCAATCTCGATGTATCGTTGTATACCACGGGAGCAAATGAAATGCAGACAGATGAAGCTCCATTAAGATTATCCCCTGATCATTTGTAATGGAGCAGATATCGACAATACGGCTACACGATATGTATACACAGGTTTTATAGTCATCTTTTAAGTAAGCGTTCTAACTAGCTCAGGACATCAGCAAACAACATCTAGAGAGGTAGACTGTTCGCCATTTCTTCTGTTTCTTCGAGGATTGTTCCACAAACATCTCGTACCAGTGGCCTAAGTCTCGATGGGCATATTTCCCGGTTTAACAGTTTCATGTAATTTATTGCTAATCACATGCACGAACGGGTCATACGTAACAAAGCTAAACAACAAAGCACAACTAGAATTTGGTAACGTTATTGAGGAAATCCATGTTTGAGTCCCCTGGGCATCAACACTACACTATGAGTCACTGTCGGGAAGCTAAGTACTGCCCTTGTAGTCCCCTGGGCCTCAACACTACACTATGAGTCACTGTGGGGAAGCTACTGCCCTTGTAGTCCCCTGGGCCTCAACACTACACTATGAGTCACTGTGGGGAAGCAACTGCCCTTGTAGTCCCCTGGGCATCAACACTACACTATGAGTCACTGTGGGGAAGCTAAGTACTGCCCTTGTAGTCCCCTGGGCATCAACACTACACTATGAGTCACTGTGGGGAAGCTACTGCCCTTGTAGTCCCCTGGGCATCAACACTACACTATGAGTCACTGTGGGGAAGCTACTGCCCTTGTAGTCCCCTGGGCATCAACACTACAATATGAGTCACTGTGGGGAAGCTACTGCCCTTGTAGTCTCCTGGGCATCAACACTACACTATGAGTTACTGTGGGGAAGCTACTGCCCTTGTAGTCCCCTGGGCATCAACACTACACTATGAGTCACTGTGGGGAAGCTAAGTACTGCCCTTGTAGTCCCCTGGGCATCAACACTACACTATGAGTCACTGTGGGGAAGCTAAGTACTGCCCTTGTAGTCCCCTGGACATCAACACTACACTATGAGACACTGTGGGGAAGCTACTGCCCTTGTAGTCCCCTGGGCATCAACACTACACTATGAGCCACTGTGGGGAAGCTACTGCCCTTGTAGTCCCCTGGGCATCAACACTACAATATGAGTCACTATGGGGAAGCTACTGCCCTTGTAGTCCCCTGGGCATCAACACTACACTATGAGTCACTGTGGGGAAGCTACTGCCCTTGTAGTCCCCTGGGCATCAACACTACACTATGAGTCACTGTGGGGAAGCTACTGCCCTTGTAGTCCCCTGGGCATCAACACTACACTATGAGTCACTGTGGGGAAGCTAAGTACTGCCCTTGTAGTCCCCTGGGCCTCAACACTACACTATGAGTCACTGTGGGGAAGCTACTGCCCTTGTAGTCCCCTGGGCCTCAACACTACACTATGAGTCACTGTGGGGAAGCTACTGCCCTTGTAGTCCCCTGGGCCTCAACACTACACTATGAGTCACTGTGGGGAAGCTACTGCCCTTGTAGTCCCCTGGGCATCAACACTACACTATGAGTCACTGTGGGGAAGCTACTGCCCTTGTAGTCCCCTGGGCCTCAACACTACACTATGAGTCACTGTGGGGAAGCTAAGTACTGCCCTTGTAGTCCCCTGGGCATCAACACTACACTATGAGTCACTGTGGGGAAGCTACTGCCCTTGTAGTCCCCTGGGCATCAACACTACAATATGAGTCACTGTGGGGAAGCTACTGCCCTTGTAGTCCCCTGGGCATCAACACTACACTATGAGTCACTGTGGGGAAGCTACTGCCCTTGTAGTCCCCTGGACATCAACACTACACTAGGAGTCACTGTGGGGAAGCTACTGCCCTTGTAGTCCCCTGGACATCAACACTACACTAGGAGTCACTGTGGGGAAGCTACTGCCCTTGTAGTCCCCTGGACATCAACACTACACTATGAGTCACTGTGGGGAAGCTACTGCCCTTGTAGTCCCCTGGGCATCAACACTACACTATGAGTCACTGTGGGGAAGCTAAGTACTGCCCTTGTAGCCCCCTGGACATCAACACTACAATATGAGTCACTGTGGGGAAGCTAAGTACTGCCCTTGTAGTCCCCTGGGCCTCAACACTACAATATGAGTCACTGTGGGGAAGCTACTGCCCTTGTAGTCCCCTGGGCATCAACACTACACTATGAGTCACTGTGGGGAAGCTACTGCCCTTGTAGTCCCCTGGGCATCAACACTACACTATGAGTCACTGTGGGGAAGCTAAGTACTGCCCTTGTAGTCCCCTGGGCCTCAACACTACACTATGAGCCACTGTGGGGAAGCTACTTCCCTTGTAGTCCCCTGGGCCTCAACACTACACTATGAGTCACTGTGGGGAAGCTACTGCCCTTGTAGTCCCCTGGGCATCAACACTACACTATGAGTCACTGTGGGGAAGCTACTGCCCTTGTAGTCCCCCGGGCCTCAACACTACACTATGAGTCACTGTGGGGAAGCTACTGCCCTTGTAGTCCCCTGGGCATCAACACTACACTATGAGTCACTGTGGGGAAGCTACTGCCCTTGTAGTCCCCTGGGCATCAACACTACACTATGAGTCACTGTGGGGAAGCTACTGCCCTTGTAGTCCCCTGGGCATCAACACTACACTATGAGTCACTGTGGGGAAGCTAAGTACTGCCCTTGTAGTCCCCTGGGCATCAACACTACACTATGAGTCACTGTGGGGAAGCTACTGCCCTTGTAGTCCCCTGGACATCAACACTACACTATGAGTCACTGTGGGGAAGCTACTGCCCTTGTAGTCCCCTGGGCATCAACACTACACTATGAGTCACTGTGGGGAAGCTACTGCCCTTGTAGTCCCCTGGGCATCAACACTACACTATGAGTCACTGTGGGGAAGCTAAGTACTGCCCTTGTAGTCCCCTGGGCATCAACACTACACTATGAGTCACTGTGGGGAAGCTACTGCCCTTGTAGTCCCCTGGACATCAACACTACACTATGAGTCACTGTGGGGAAGCTAAGTATTGCCCTTGTAGTCCCCTGGGCATCAACACTACACTATGAGTCACTGTGGGGAAGCTACTGCCCTTGTAGTCCCCTGGACATCAACACTACACTATGAGTCACTGTGGGGAAGCTAAGTACTGTCCTTGTAGTCCCCTGGGCCTCATCACTACACTATGAGTCACTGTGGGGAAGCTACTGCCCTTGTAGTCCCCTGGACATCAACACTACACTATGAGTCACTGTGGGGAAGCTACTGCCCTTGTAGTCCCCTGGGCATCAACACTACACTATGAGTCACTGTGGGGAAGCTACTGCCCTTGTAGTCCCCTGGGCCTCAACACTACACTATGAGTCACTGTGGGGAAGCTACTGCCCTTGTAGTCCCCTGGACATCAACACTACACTATGAGTCACTGTGGGGAAGCTAAGTACTGCCCTTGTAGTCCCCTGGGCCTCAACACTACACTATGAGTCACTGTGGGGAAGCTAAGTACTGCCCTTGTAGTCCCCTGGGCCTCAACACTACACTATGAGTCACTGTGGGGAAGCTACTGCCCTTGTAGTCCCCTGGGCCTCAACACTACACTATGAGTCACTGTGGGGAAGCTACTGCCCTTGTAGTCCCCTGGACATCAACACTACACTATGAGTCACTGTGGGGAAGCTAAGTACTGCCCTTGTAGTCCCCTGGGCCTCAACACTACACTATGAGTCACTGTGGGGAAGCTACTGCCCTTGTAGTCCCCTGGACATCAACACTACACTATGAGTCACTGTGGGGAAGCTACTGCCCTTGTAGTCCCCTGGACATCAACACTACACTATGAGTCACTGTGGGGAAGCTAAGTACTGTCCTTGTAGTCCCCTGGGCCTCATCACTACACTATGAGTCACTGTGGGGAAGCTACTGCCCTTGTAGTCCCCTGGACATCAACACTACACTATGAGTCACTGTGGGGAAGCTACTGCCCTTGTAGTCCCCTGGGCATCAACACTACACTATGAGTCACTGTGGGGAAGCTACTGCCCTTGTAGTCCCCTGGGCCTCAACACTACACTATGAGTCACTGTGGGGAAGCTACTGCCCTTGTAGTCCCCTGGACATCAACACTACACTATGAGTCACTGTGGGGAAGCTAAGTACTGCCCTTGTAGTCCCCTGGGCCTCAACACTACACTATGAGTCACTGTGGGGAAGCTAAGTACTGCCCTTGTAGTCCCCTGGGCCTCAACACTACACTATGAGTCACTGTGGGGAAGCTACTGCCCTTGTAGTCCCCTGGGCCTCAACACTACACTATGAGTCACTGCGGGGAAGCTACTGCCCTTGTAGTCCCCTGGACATCAACACTACACTATGAGTCACTGTGGGGAAGCTAAGTACTGCCCTTGTAGTCCCCTGGGCCTCAACACTACACTATGAGTCACTGTGGGGAAGCTACTGCCCTTGTAGTCCCCTGGACATCAACACTACACTATGAGTCACTGTGGGGAAGCTACCGCCCTTGTAGTCCCCTGGGCATCAACACTACACTATGAGTCACTGTGGGGAAGCTAAGTACTGCCCTTGTAGTCCCCTGGGCCTCAACACTACACTATGAGTCACTGTGGGGAAGCTAAGTACTGCCCTTGTAGTCCCCTGGACATCAACACTACACTATGAGTCACTGTGGGGAAGCCAAGTACTGCCCTTGTAGTCCCCTGGGCATCAACACTACACTATGAGTCACTGTGGGGAAGCTACTGCCCTTGTAGTCCCCTGGGCATCAACACTACACTAGGAGTCACTGTGGGGAAGCTACTGCCCTTGTAGTCCCCTGGGCATCAACACTACACTATGAGTCACTGTGGGGAAGCTACTGCCATTGTAGTCCCCTGGACATCAACACTACACTATGAGTCACTGTGGGGAAGCTAAGTACTGCCCTTGTAGCCCCCTGGACATCAACACTACACTATGAGTCACTGTGGGGAAGCTACTGCCATTGTAGTCCCCTGGACATCAACACTACACTATGAGTCACTGTGGGGAAGCTAAGTACTGCCCTTGTAGTCCCCTGGACATCAACACTACACTATGAGTCACTGTGGGGAAGCTAAGTACTGCCCTTGTAGTCCCCTGGGCATCAACACTACACTATGAGTCACTGTGGGGAAGCTAAGTACTGCCCTTGTAGCCCCCTGGACATCAACACTACACTATGAGTCACTGTGGGGAAGCTACTGCCATTGTAGTCCCCTGGACATCAACACTACACTATGAGTCACTGTGGGGAAGCTAAGTACTGCCCTTGTAGTCCCCTGGACATCAACACTACACTATGAGTCACTGCGGGGAAGCTAAGTACTGCCCTTGTAGTCCCCTGGGCATCAACACTACACTATGAGTCACTGTGGGGAAGCTACTGCCCTTGTAGTCCCCTGGGCATCAACACTACACTATGAGTCACTGTGGGGAAGCTAAGTACTGCCCTTGTAGTCCCCTGGGCATCAACACTACACTATGAGTCACTGTGGGGAAGCTACTGCCATTGCAGTCCCCTGGACATCAACACTACACTATGAGTCACTGTGGGGAAGCTACTGCCCTTGTAGTCCCCTGGACATCAACACTACACTATGAGTCACTGTGGGGAAGCTAAGTACTGCCCTTGTAGTCCCCTGGGCATCAACACTACACTATGAGTCACTGTGGGGAAGCTACTGCCCTTGTAGTCCCCTGGACATCAACACTACACTAGGAGTCACTGTGGGGAAGCTACTGCCCTCGTAGTCCCCTGGGCATCAAGACTACACTATGAGTCACTGTGGGGAAGCTACTGCCATTGTAGTCCCCTGGACATCAACACTACACTATGAGTCACTGTGGGGAAGCTACTGCCATTGTAGTCCCCTGGGCATCAACACTACACTATGAGTCACTGTGGGGAAGCTACTACCCTTGTAGTCCCCTGGACATCAACACTACACTATGAGTCACTGTGGGGAAGCTACTGCCCTTGTAGTCCCCTGGGCATCAACACTACACTATGAGTCACTGTGGGGAAGCTACTGCCCTTGTAGTCCCCTGAGCATCAACACTACACTATGAGTCACTGTGGGGAAGCTACTGCCCTTGTAGTCCCCTGGGCATCAACACTACACTATGAGTCACTGTGGGGAAGCTAAGTACTGCCCTTGTAGTCCCCTGGACATCAACACTACACTATGAGTCACTGTGGGGAAGCTACTGCCCTTGTAGTCCCCTGGGCATCAACACTACACTATGAGTCACTGTGGGGAAGCTACTGCCCTTGTAGTCCCCTGAGCATCAACACTACACTATGAGTCACTGTGGGGAAGCTACTGCCCTTGTAGTCCCCTGGGCATCAACACTACACTATGAGTCACTGTGGGGAAGCTACTGCCCTTGTAGTCCCCTGGGCATCAACACTACACTATGAGTCACTGTGAGGAAGCTACTGCCCTTGTAGTCCCCTGGGCATCAACACTACACTAGGAGTCACTGTGGGGAAGCTAAGTACTGCCCTTGTAGTCCCCTGGGCATCAACACTACACTATGAGTCACTGTGAGGAAGCTACTGCCCTTGTAGTCCCCTGGGCATCAACACTACACTAGGAGTCACTGTGGGGAAGCTAAGTACTGCCCTTGTAGTCCCCTGGACATCAACACTACACTATGAGTCACTGTGGGGAAGCTACTGCCCTTGTAGTCCCCTGGGCATCAACACTACACTATGAGTCACTGTGAGGAAGCTACTGCCCTTGTAGTCCCCTGGGCATCAACACTACACTAGGAGTCACTGTGGGGAAGCTAAGTACTGCCCTTGTAGTCCCCTGGACATCAACACTACACTATGAGTCACTGTGGGGAAGCTAAGTACTGCCCTTGTAGTCCCCTGGGCATCAACACTACACTATGAGTCACTGTGGGGAAGATAAGTACTGCCCTTGTAGTCCCCTGGGCATCAACACTACACTATGAGTCACTGTGGGGAAGCTACTGCCCTTGTAGTCCCCTGGGCATCAACACTACACTATGAGTCACTGTGGGGAAGCTACTGCCCTTGTAGTCCCCTGGGCATCAACACTACACTATGAGTCACTGTGGGGAAGCTACTGCCATTGTAGTCCCCTGGACATCAACACTACACTATGAGTCACTGTGGGGAAGCTACTGCCATTGTAGTCCCCTGGGCATCAACATTACACTATGAGTCACTGTGGGGAAGCTAAGTACTGCCCTTGTAGTCCCCTGGGCCTCAACACTACACTATGAGTCACTGCGGGGAAGCTACTGCCCTTGTAGTCCCCTGGGCCTCAACACTACACAATGAGTCACTGTGGGGAAGCTACTGCCCTTGAATACTCCACAAATAAGGTCAACGGAGATGTAATACACCATAGGGGTTGCGTACAAAACTGACAAGCAAAAATTGACTAGGATGGGAAACAATGCAATAATTCGAAGAGGGTTATAGGCCAAAACAAACAGGACGCCACTATACCACATCGCCCACGGCCACTATTAGTCAGGACTCATGGACAGTTCAGGACATTATTGCAAAACATTGAAGCCAAATAGATTAAATAGTGTAAATGATATACCTGGAGAAAATGGGGAAAAACCATAGTTTCCTCTCATCGCCGAATATTTCCAGGAAGTTTCCGTATCTGCCTAAGCTGAAGCCGTCCTTGTCTGGGCCGCTACGGAACACGGGGGCACGAAACGACTCTGAAATAAAGACAGGAACGAAATACATGCCAAGCGCGACTAGAAAATCACGATAGAGTGTCAAGAAAAAGTCATCGATAAACTACAAATAAATTTATTGGGAATAACCTATCGGAAATCGATGTAATGAGATTGTTAAAAGATAACTTGTAGCTTCAGAAATAATCTCCAGGGGAGGATAAATACAGATAACAATTACACAATCACATAATGTACATGTATTGCTACAGAACGGTGGTCTTAACACTCAAGCAAAATCCTATTATATATGTTTAATAAACCGATATTCACTACATTATAGAAATCCTCTAAATAACAATATAAAAAAAAATTACCACGTTATTAAAATATTGTGCTTGTATTCATACAAATTAATTATCGCATACATAAACAGCCAAAAATGTGTCGCAACAGAACTTTACATTGCGACTTTTCCTCATGTTACTGAGCGTTATTTGTGATCTGAGTGGGATGTGTACGGCGAGGCAAACACCCGGAGGGGGGTGTGGGGGTGGGGAGGGCATGCGCACCTAGCGTGCTCCTGTTGGCGCCGACGAGAAAGAGATGGTAGCCCAGGAGGGACACGAGGCTGATGGAGAACATGACGGACACGAAGAAGACAAAGACAACGTGCAGGTTACTCAGGTCCTTGTCCCCACTCGAACCAATCGACTGCCAATGACACGAGAGAAAAAAGAAAAAACAAACGAACCGGGATGTAATAAAAACAAACTCAAAAGGTACAGGAAAAAAACACACAAAAACACGTCAAAGCAATGGATATATATCACAGACCAACGCCACTTTATCTGACCAAACTTCACATTAGCATATTAAGCATAGCTGAACTTAACAACAAAATGTATCTGACATAGAAGTGAGAAATCGAATGAGAACTTTATAAGGCGACAGCCAGAGGTGGATGGAATCGGTCTATGACTTTACCTATACATGGTATAAGAGCCTGTTTCAAGTGAGTGCCTGCTATTCTGGGGTCTTTCTGTTGAAATGTTCTTGCTATTAAACTTATGTCGGGTACGGACTTAGTCCATTTGAATCAGGCCCTTGTGACATATCGTGTGCTAAGATTGCGCAAAACAGAAAAATAAACGTAACAAGCTGCCGTCGCTTTTTCTTTGCGTATCTCTGCATGGACGTCACACAGATCTGCTAAAGAGCGAAACGTTAAGAAAGGAAGGAGAGACACAGGTGGCCATCCCAGCTTGTCTTAAAGCCCTGGACATGAACAGAAAAAGATACAAGGAAAATCCCCCAAGTCCGGTAAAAGTGCAAAGCGTCCAGAAGATACATTGACTGCTGACTGCTGACAAGGCCGGCGGGATCGGTGCTTTAGGCCATATTTGTGCACTCAAGGCATAATGAACCACTGGGGGTAGGGGGGTAGGGGGGGGGGGTGGAAGAGATGAAAGATCCGATTACATTCTACAGTAATAACAATGACAGTGTTAACTTCCGAGCGTTAGCGTCAGCGTTTCAGGCATACTGTACAAAATATGCTTGGTTTGGTTAGCGGATTGGTACCGTCATATCAATAACGGGCACTTGGCCCTGGCCGCTTTGTGAATAGTAGTTGGCATTTTATCTTAAATAGTGGCTTACAGCCAGTGATGCAACCCGACATTAAAGTATGAACTACTTAATACTGTATTAAAGAGGCAATCCGTAGATGGCAAAAATCACAGTAAACGAAGAAAGCAGAGCAGCGATATATCGTCCCAGTAAGCTAGCCTTCGCCAAATGTCTTACTGCAGTACATAAACGCGAGCAATACGTGAGCTATGGGAAAATAATGGCTCGCGGTAACTAACTAACAGGGCCCATTGCTAATGACATGGACCGTTTTAGCAGCATTTTCCTTAGAATGATTAGTTGCCACAGCAGATCGTTCAAGCGACAACCTCTATACGCCCAGGGCAGGGAGGGGGTCAGGCGGCTAGCATGGTCTGTATAGAGAGGGAACACTGTTGGAGCTCCGGTGTAACAACGGTTGGGGGCCGATTGCATCGAATGCTGAGGCAGCAGTTCAACTATATAGAATACCAATCGAATGCTTTTATAGCGTTACAAACAAGACATGCATTCAAGAACAACACAAGACATGACCCACTGCAGTACGCCATCACCTCGGAGCACATCCACAACACATAGACCCAGGCTTTGTCAAGCAGGCCAAAGTAAACTTTCCGACACCGTACACACAACCACCCACACCACATGCAACCATCGAGATCCGAGTCATGCCACAGTTTGTCACGGACCCGCAGGGGTGGCCACCTGGCTGGGACTTACGCCACGACAACCTTCACCGTGCTCGGGCCAAGGCTTTAAGTTAGGAGGGTCAGTAAGTTAAGTTAAGCCAAGTATACACAACACTGGATGTTGGCGATCCCCAAAGCACTTCTCAGACTGATTCGAGAACACAACGACACATGCGTCACGCTGGCACATAGACTGCTCATGCACGTTAATAATATGAACAAATGGTGGAGACTTCAACTCTAAATGGACAAGGCGGCGGAGGGTCAATGGTTGACCGCAACAGGTCAGGACAGAACACGGGAGCCAAAATGAGCAGACATGGGACGGAGGGGTCGTGAACACATGGCCTGGTGAAGAGAGGGTGTGTGTGTGTGGGGGGGGGGGGGGTGGAGGGGGGGGTGTGGCTGGTGCTGGTGGTGGTGTTGGGCGAGGGAGGGATGACAGGGGGCGGGGAGGGTATTTGACTCCAGCCCCTATTACCTAGCGTGGACCTATTGACTGTGACGAGGTAGAGGTGGTAGCCCAGCAGTGAGATCAAACTGATGGAAAACATGACGGCCGCAAAGAACAGGAAGAGGATGTGGAATTTGCCCATGCCCTGGCTGGCTCCGCCCTGCAGCGCAAAACACAGTCAAACACAGTTATTTCTCGACACAGCTTGTCGAATTGGAGTATTCCTCGTGCGTCTAAAAATGAAATAACATCTTAGATGGCAATCCTTTGTAAGAAAAACCATAGGGGACCTTGTACGGGTATTAAAAGTGCAACAAACTTTCTGCACGTATACAGCAATTTGATATAGTAATGAGTGTGTTATATCAATACAGCATCTAAGCGGATGACATTAATGTAAAATAGATCGTTGTAAAAAGATAAGTTGCAGAATGTACATTAAAGATAACAAATCATTTACCCCGATTGCTTGCTTCCCTAAAATACTGAGGAAGCTATATTCGCTGATACAATGATAACCCAAGTATAGTAAGAGGCATTTTAAGTTCATTTATCATACTAGAATAAGTTCTTAACTTATTTAAAATTGTACTATATTGAGAAAAACGATGAACTCACGGTCCAGAACATGATGAAGTATTGAAGTGACGTGCTGGCCACCCATATACAGTAGAGTAGCGCCCAGCCCAGGAACAACACGAAGAACTTGTAGTTCGAGAAACACACGCAGTTGTTTACCCTGCAATCATAGTGTCAACGTAATAAAACAACGTAATTTTTAACAGTATTGACAATCAAATTAAGGTAATAAATCAACCTTTGAGTCTAAGATGAACGGGTTTTTACAAAGCACCTGATGGATAGTGGTTTGCTTACTCGGTTGTTTCAGCTGATTGCACCAGGTATCGCGGCCATATTGAATGCATAACACAGGTAGCTGATTGTTTAGTCCATGGCGACCAGGTACCGCAGCCTTATTGAAGGCATAACACAGGTCAAGATTGAGAAGGGCTAACATGTTATAACACTACCAGAAATCACAGAATAATTAATTTCTTTGAAACAATTGTTAAAAGTTGAACTTGACTGTATTCACGAATATGAATCCGCAACAAAACCGACAGTAGGGTAAAGCAGTAAAGGTGTAAAGGCGTCAAACTTACCAAGGACAGTGGTGGTCCATCTTCAAAATACAACTGGAAATAAATGGCATTCCATATGAAATGATGGTATGTTGGATGAAAAACAACGTAACAGAATAGAATATATTTTTTTACAACTTTAAGACCACCGCTAATTGCATGAGCGATATTAATATTCTTCAAAGACAATGAAAACATTGATGGATGTGTTTGAAGCCACCTTTGTGATAACATGAGCTAAAGCAGATAAAGGAACTTCTGGGATGATAAAATGAAAGGATAAAATGGCCCCCGAACACAGATGGCCCCCTTCTCAAGGCCACAGTGGTTCCATCCTCAAGGCCACAGTGGTTCCCTCCTCAAGGCCACAGTGGTTCCCTCAAGGCCACCGTGGTTCTCTCCTCAAGGACAGTGGTTCCCCCCTCAAGGCCACAGGGGTTCCCTCCTCAAGGCCACAGTGGTTCCCCCCTCAAGGCCACAGTGGTTCCCTTCTCAAGGCCACAGTGGTTTCCTCCTCAAGGCCAGTGGTTCCCTCCTCAAGGCCACTGTGGTTCCCTCCTCAATGCCACAGCGGTTCCCTCCTCAAGGCCACCGTGGTTCCCTCCTCAAGGCCACAGTGGTTCCCCCCTCAAGGCCACAGTGGTTCCCTTCTCAAGGCCACAGTGGTTTCCTCCTCAAGGCCAGTGGTTCCCTCCTCAAGGCCACTGTGGTTCCCTCCTCAAGGCCACAGCGGTTCCCGCCTCAAGGCCACAGTGGTTCCCCCCTCAAGGCCACAGTGGTTCCCTTCTCAAGGCCACAGTGGTTTCCTCCTCAAGGCCAGTGGTTCCCTCCTCAAGGCCACTGTGGTTCCCTCCTCAAGGCCACAGCGGTTCCCACCTCAAGGCCACCGTGGTTCCCTCTCAAGGCAACAAGGGTTCCCTCCTCAAGGCCACAGTGGTTCCCTCCTTAAGGCCACAGTGGTTCCCACCTTAAGGCCACAGTGGTTCCCCCCTCAAGGCCACAGTGGTTCCCTCCCCAAGGCCACAGTGGTTCCCTCCTCAAGGCTCACAATTAGTAGCAATAACCAATACATCCTGGGACTCAATGATATCCTACACCTAATCATTTCTTCCATTATTTACTGTAGAGGTTCATACCAGACTACCAGTTACATTAGGAAGTACCTGTGACACAGGCTTTGTTCCTACTGCACTCAATATTGATCCCAAAGTACAGCTTAATCTCTGTGACATCTGGATTATGTGTAAACTCACCATCCACATACTGAACAATGGTGAGCACGGTCAGGTTTGATGCACTTGCACTTCTCACAGTACCGAATGGCTGCAACACAATACAGAAACGATGGCAAAGTTAAGATAATAACAGCAGTTTAGCGAATTTGCACTGGCTTGAATCCATGACCCATTTTTTATCCTGGCAGCAAATTGGCCTGAAGAAAAACATAGCTAAAGATGATTTGCTTACGACCTCTTTGTGTTACATGTGCTACGAATGGACACTTAGGGACTAGGGACTGTGCCAAACAGTAACTTAATGTTCTTAATATCTCCCGTCTGCATTCGTTCTACAGGCTATAGAAAGGTTCTTTATTTTACCATCTATGTTAGCCTTACACAGAATCAGCGACACTTACCACCTGTGTTTGTTCTACACTGAATTGGAAGGTTCTTGGCAAGACGCTGTAACAGGGCTTTCTGATTCTCTTCATTTTCTTCCCTTTCAAACTGCTCCACATCTTGCTTAGACAAGTAAAACTGGAACATAACACCCAAAAGTCATACGTCAAATAACTGCTGAGAATACAATCGAAAATCAAACTTGGTATGTCAAAGGTAAAGTCAATTTTAATATGAACCAAGGTAGAACATGCAGTTACTAAATTAATCTATAACGTGCAATACTTCAAGGTCCCCAAATTAAACTTATAGAATCCTGTTATATTTATAAGGTACTGCTTTCACTATGGAACATTTCTTACCTCTTTTGGAATTTTCGCAACATCTGTGAATATAGCCTTCCAATAAGTCCAGAAGAACATGAATACAAAAGGATGGTAGAGAATCAAGTAGAGGACTGCAACAAAAGAGAAAAATATGACATTTCCAAGCTACTGGAAATTGTGATGAAAAGCAATGTTAAGGTATTATATATACTGGTACTTGCTAGTTATTCTATATGTAAGCCTTCGACTGATTCAAAAATAACACCAATACTAATAGATGGTAGAGAATCAAGGAAAGGATTGCAAGAGCGAAAAACAAATTCAATCTACTTGAAATTGCAGTGAAAAACAAAGCATTACCCTATATACAGGTAAATCTTAGCTTTACATTTGTTATTGGCAGTTGATACAGGCTATGGGTGTCCTTGAATGGAGTGCATGCATACATACCTTTTTGTGGAATGTTCTCTATAGTAACTGGAAAAAAGAAGAAGGCATTATTCTTTATTTATGATGACAGCATATTTACAATGATTCAGAAGCCAACTTCAATGCATTATTTATCTCACTACAACAGCTGTAGAATCTTTTACTCAAAATTACCAGTAGCCATTCTCTTTCTGCTCCAAACCATTCGTCTTATTCATGGAATCGCCATATTGACGGCAAAACAAGGCTGTGCCTGCAAACACAAACTGCGTGACACACTCAACGCGCGAAATCTAATGGCAGACACTGCTGCCGGTTCACTGCGAAATAGCTCCCGGAAGTTTTCGGTTATAAAATGACCTATTTCAGGCAGAAGAAAAGGGTGTATGTGTTCTGAAGCAAACACATGTAAAAAATTAGGATCTTTTGGAGCGAGTATATTTGAAAAAGGGGGGGTATTTCCCGCAGCTTGCAACAAGGGTCAATTCCTATGGAAGCCCTCAATATTTTTAAACTTGCTTTTCCACGTTAGCTAGGATCATTGTGCCGTAACTTGTCAGTCTATATAGACCTACTATTGTTTTAGTTTTTATTATGAGTATTTTTATTAAGTATTGAGTGAATCTTTTGACCTGGACATTGTTAGCCATTATAGGCACACGTGTGCACACCAGTGTTGTTAAATCCTGTGTAAGTAGCAGTGCCGCGACAAAGTGCTGTGGTGTCGCGGGATAGATACGTTTGCCACACCACAGCTGAAACGGCGAGGTTTATCAGGTTTCTGAATTTATGGAATGGAACAATCAAGTTTTCTGCAAATTTTGATATAAATTTCGCCTAGGCTTAGTTTGGGCGGGAAAGAACTCGACATGCAACTTTAACATTTGATTTAATTTGTTGTTAACTTTCCAATATACAAATCAATATATAGACCTTAGTTATCTTCCGAGCAACATCTTTCTGCAGAGTAATGCAACATTTTCACTGACAGATATGAAAACCAACCTTCCAGACAAACTTCAATCCCTCTAACATCTAATGCTTATTTGCATTTGTACCATGTACAGATAACTCTCACATTTTAATTAAAGCCCATTTATCATGTTAATTATATAATACTATGTCATATATATATATTTTTTTTATCTATTACTATATTTATATATACAGTGGTCCCTGTGTTATACAACTTCTATTTTGCCAGTCTAAAAAGACTTTTCCCCACATGTCCATGATAGCATCTTTATTTGACATTCAGTCAGACAAAGCTGCTATGCTGATCATGGTTTCTCTCACTTTATGCCACTGCATAGCATCGACATACAGGCTAAAATGTTTTAATTTTGTTCTCCAGCCATTGTGTACATATATGGACTCAAATACTAGGTCAGCCCTACTTATATCAGATCGATACAAAAGATGTGAATAACAAGGATGCTCCTTTATAATTAGTCAGATTAGCATAATGTGGAGTCTTACTAGCAAGCCGCTTTCCAAGATAGAAAATAACAAGGGGATGAGCTACATTTTGACAGTTGCTTATTTTGTTCAAGAGAAGGAAGAACAAGTCAAGTAAGAATTCACTCTCTACGATTCAGTTACAGGCAGAAGCGAAAGATTTACCACAAAAAGTGGGCCTCTGATGAGTGTGGTTTCGGGCGGGCACATTATTAGTAGCTGTGCCCACCCCCCCCCCCCGCGCCACTCCCTGCCATACTGTGCCTGCGCGACGAATCTCGTCATCAACACTGTTTTTGGTAACAATAAGCTTATTTATTGACAAATGAATGTGATCATTGACATCCGCTAGCTGTCATCACTGACATCAGTGAGTTTTATACTGGTCAATTCTGTACATGTAATCACACCCAGAGAAGTAATTTTAGGTCCTACTTACATATACACATTTGTACAACATATGCATAATATGACCAGACGACGATTGCCGTGATAAAAACGACAGGAGACCAGCGTATTATGGCCAGACAGACATTCAACGCTTTCGAAGCCATATTTCCTTGTTTTTCGTGGAGCACAGTGAATTCCGTCTGACGTCATCGATTCATGTGCAGCCTGGCTCCAGGCCCAGCAGAGGCGCCAGCTTAGCCTTACCCAAAGAAGAGACTCTCTCCCAACAGAGGTCGCCCGTTTCTCCTAGCACACATCCCACCAAAGAACTTGTATCCCACCATATTTGAGGTTAACAAATCTTGGATGGCGGCGGTATAGTTACCATTGATACTGAAAGACCTACGGAAGCCCGTTGGTGCCAAGGGATAACATACTTTCTTTAAAACTTATCTGGCGGCCGCCAATTATTATAAATCTATAATCTATAAATAAAGTCCTGTCATCCCTGAGCTAGCGGCCTGGGTTAGGGACCTGGGTTAGTGCCCTGGCTAGCTACCGCGGCAAGCGGCCTGCATTAGCGTCTTGGGCTAGCAGCCTGGGCTAGGCCTAGACTAGCGGCCTGGGCTAGCAGACTGGGCTAGCTTACTGGGCTATGGGGTCTGAGCTAGCGGCCTGTGCAAGCAGCCTTGGCTATGCCTGGCCTAGGCCAGGGTTATATGGGCCTGGACTGATTCCCTAGGCTAGGCCTGCATGGTTTATGGGCCTGGACTGATTCCCTGGGCTAGGCCTGGGTTATATGCCTGGACTGATTCCATGGGCTAGGCCTGGATTATGGGCCTGGACTGATTCACTAGGCTTGCGGCATGTGCTAACAGCCTGAGCTGGGCTTGGGCTGGGCCTGGGCTATAGTCCTGCGCTATGGTCCTAGGCTAGGGGCCCGGGCTACCGGCCTGGGCTACCGACCTGAGCCGGCCTAGACAAGGCTGCTAGCTCAGGCTGCTAGGTCAGACCCATATCCCAAGTCTCTAGCCCACATAAATAAGTGGCGGCCGCTAGATAATTATCTGGCGGCCGTAATTTTTAAAGAAAGTAATGTCATCCCTTGGCACCAACGGGCTTCCGTAAAGATTATCCGCGTCTGCCCTCGCTCAAAAGACTCCGCCCCCCCCCCCCCGCTCCCCCCGCTGGACTGATCCGCACCTGAGACACGTTACATCATATTTTAAAAGGCAAAAAGCAAAAGCGGCAGCGATGCCTACACTTGATGACGAATCGCAGACGAAAGCCATAGGCCTATTTTTGTTCCAAAACAATATGGGCCTATGCATCAGTTTGGCCCTATAAAGTGGCTTAATTAACATTCCCTAAATACATTTCCGTTCAACATATAGTAAAGTTAGTCAGGCCGGGAAATATTTACTTGAGACAGTAATGCCCACTGGTATCAGATGAACATAGGCCTATCTGATGCTCCCGAACTTCGGTAACAAACAGCTAAGTGTCATAAACAGCTTATAGTGCCATAAACAGCTTATTTTGCCATAAACAGCTTATAGGGCCATAAACAGCTTACAGTGCCATAAACAGCTTATAGTGCCATAAACAGCTTATAGTGCCATAAACAGCTTATAGTGCCATAACGTTGGGTCACGGTTCTCATAATTCTCAACTATTTTTAAATGATTGAGGTTAAATTCGTTTTCAAAGTTCAAGCAAGGCTCTTTGAAAACGAATTTGACCCCTTCCATTTAAAAATAGGTGAGATGAGGACATAACCCAACGTAGTTTGCCTAGGCGGGGGCGGGGGGGGGGGCCGTACAAGTCTATCCAAGCCCATAATTAGTATTAAGTACTAAGAGGTCTACTAATTTTGTTATGAAGGATAATTCTGATGGTTTAATTCGTATGCACGCGTCGTAAATTAAGCAACGGCGGGAGGGTGCGAATGATGGTGTGCATTTCAGCCCATATATATATAGCCTATATTCAGCGTGAAGGCGACGCGAGGCCCCGTGCCCGTCCCGCCCCCCCCCCCCCCCACCCTCCGTACCGACGGTTGCGTTGCCGGAATGCCACATGCCGGTAGCCTGGGAGAGGTTCTGACTGATCCAGACACCACTCCCCACACACGCTCCCTAGGGGAGGGCAAAGAAAACGAGGGATCCCTCTCTGCTTTGTTTACTTCTCCTGATCCAGAAGACAAATCCGGGCGTGTGCGGTTGGCGTTGGGAAGACATGAGCACTTGAGCGTACGCCATAGAGCATACATGGTCCTTGAATACCACTACTTTACCCCTGTTTACAGTGGCTGGACACCAGGGCCACACCACTATCGGCCTACCATACAATGGGCGAACCCCTCCTTACTGTTCAGTGATTGGGCTGTACACAATTAATACCAATTAAACGCGGTCCGCTCCCAACTTGGCTACGCCGTGGGGCCGTCTAGTGTGGATTTGCTGCAGTCGCTCTGTTTGACTGTACGGGGGTTCCTCAGACATCTGAGCAAGGAGTGCTCATTCAGCCCGGTACGCCTTTCAGTCAGCAGTGGTTGTGGGATTTAGTCGAATGGTCACTTTCAGGTAAGTTACTGAGGCGATTTTCCATATTTTAGGCCGGGTAAAGGGCTGACGCAGTATATCAGGTAAGTGACAGTCTCAGGTAAGTGATGGTATCATATGAGGGCTGGTATCAGGTAAATGCTGGTATCAAGTAAGTGACGGTCTCTGGTAAATGATTGACTCAGGTAAGTGACATTCAGGTAAATGCTTGACTCAGGTAGGGGGGCGGTCTCAGGTAAGTGCCGGTATCAGGTAAGTAACGGTCTCAGGTAAGTGACGGTCTCTGGTAAGTGACGGTATCAGGTAAGTGACGGTCTCTGGTAAGTGACGGTCTCAGGTAAGTGACGGTCTCAGGTAAATGACGGTCTCATGTAAGTGCTAGTATCAGTTAAGTGACGGTCTCAAGTTAGTGACGGTCTCAGGTAACTGACGGTCTCAGGTAAGTGGAGATCTTAGGTAAGTGATGGTCTCAGGTAAGTGTGGAAGTGTCAGGTAAGTGACGGTCTCAGGTAAATGATTGACTCAGGTAAGTGACACCCAGGTAAATGCTTGACTCAGGTAGGGGGACGGTCTCAGGTAAGTGCCGGTATCAGGTAAGTAACGGTCTCAGGTAAATGACGGTCTCTGGTAAGTGACGGTATCAGGTAAGTGACGGTCTCTGGTAAGTGACGGTCTCAGGTAAGTGACGGTCTCATGTAAGTGCTAGTATCAGTTAAGTGACGGTCTCAAGTTAGTGACGGTCTCAGGTAACTGACGGTCTCAGGTAAGTGGAGATCTTAGGTAAGTGATGGTCTCAGGTAAGTGTGGAAGTGTCAGGTAAGTGACGGTCTCAGGTAAGCGGAGGTCTCAGGTAAGTGACGGTCTCAGGTAAGTGACGGTCTCAGGTAAGTGACGGTCTCAGGTAAGTGATGGTATCACAGGCACAGTAGATCAGTGGAGGGGGGAGGCCGGGGGGAGGGGGGTGGGTGGGTAGGGGGCCCCACAACGTATACTAAGCATACGTTGTGGGGCCCCGGCCTCCCCCCTCCACTGATTTACTGTGCCTGTGGATGGTATCATGTAAGTGACAGTCTCAGTTAAGTGATGGTATCAGGTAAGTGACGGTCTCAGGTAAGTGACGGTCTCAGGTAAGTGGCGGTCTCAGCTAAGTGGAGGTCTCAGCTAAGTGGCGGTCTCAGCTAAGTGGAGGTCTCAGGTAAGTGACGGTCTCAGGTAAGTGACGGTCTCAGGTAAGTGACGGTCTCAGGTAAGTAACGGTCTCAGGTAAGTGACGGTCTCAGGTAAGTGCTAGTATCAGTTAAGTGATGGTCTCATGTAAGTGACGGTCTCCGGTAAGTGACGGTCTCATGTAAGTGTTGGTATCAGGTAAGTGACGGTCTCAGGTAAGTGACGGTCTCAGGTAAGTGACGGTCTCATGTAAGTGCTAGTATCAGTTAAGTGACGGTCTCAGTTAAGTGTTGGTATCAGTGAAGTGCTGGTATCAGGTAAATGTTGGTATCAGGTAACTGACGGTCTCAAGTGAGAGGTGGTCTCCCACACAACCCCCTGAGATGAATATGCGTAGTTACAAGCTCAATTAAGTTCGTCTAAATTATCAGTTAATCAATGCGGAAATGTTATTGACAATTAGGGTGCCAACTTCATTGCCATGCGTTATATTGAATGCTTTATCATGTTTGTTTTCTCCTTTGTACTTTAATGACGAAAGTAGCGATAAGTATTTCATATGTCTTTTTCCAGAAGGACCATGTTGACATTGGCACACACCATGCGGCGGCCGAGGGGGTTGTGGAACAGCAAAGTGTACGTTGTCATAGCTATGGTTACCATGGCAACATATTTGGCATGGCTCGTTCATTGCCGCTATCACCAGGGGGAGCCACACAGATCCGGACTCGCTGGGCGAGGGTTCCTGGTGGACACCCCAGGATGCCAGATCCCGGATATAGACCCGTTCGACGAGACAATCCGGGCACTCGTCAACGAGACCAAAGCCGTGCGCTGCCGAGAAGGCGTACCTTTAACCTTCGTTCAGGGCCATTTGCTGCGGTTGAATAAGACTGCCATGGCGGCCGTGTCGCTGGGAGGGGACCGTGTGGACTACTGCGAGTACCAGGCGATATGGAGACCGCTGGACGAGCGCGGGGACGGCGCCTACAGCTACGGCAAGGCTGTCGTCTTTCGCGATGACGTCACCCTGACGTCAGAGTTCGTTCGCGTCGCTTGTTTCGGCCGCAGCGGTGATATGCTGCACGCCAACTTTCACGCGGCCATTTTGGTCAAACCTCAAGTAGAAGCTCTTCGGAAAGAAGCTTTCGCCAAGTTCAAGTCCTCGGCAGACCCTCTCGAGACGCTCAACTTTCTGATCGTGGGTGTGGACTCAGTGTCCAGGTTGAGTTACATGCGCCACATGCCGGGGACGCGCCGGTACCTAGTGGAAGAGCTCGGGGCCGTGGAGATGAACGGATACAACAAAGTGGCCGACAACACATACGTCAACCTGGTCCCCATGTTCGCCGGGAAGTTCGTTGGGGAGCTGCCGTGGGAGGAGCGACATCGCGACGTGCCCTTCGACGACTTCCGCTTCCTGTGGACTGAGGCCGCCGAGCTTGGTTATCGGACGCTCTTCGCCGAAGACGCCCCTAACATCGCCATCTTTAACTACGAGAAGGCCGGTTTTCGCAATCCGCCGGCGGATT
Organism: Arenicola marina; assembly: GCA_964019135.1. Taxonomy (NCBI): domain Eukaryota; kingdom Metazoa; phylum Annelida; class Polychaeta; family Arenicolidae; genus Arenicola; species Arenicola marina. The sequence goes on along the minus strand of OZ025260.1, from coordinate 12,474,632 downwards.
ACTACATCCGGCCGCTGAGCCTCGCTATGGAGGCCCACGGGTCGCTGTGGAGTCCGGATCACCACTGCGTCGGCGCCCGTCTGGAGACGGACGTCGTTCTGGATTGGGTGTCGGACTTCATTGCGCGCTTCTCGCACGATCCTCACTTGGCCTTCGCCTTCCTCACGCGCCTCACTCACGAGGGGATCAATGACGTGGCAGCCGCCGATGACCCGTATCTGACCTTCTTTAAGCGCCTCCGGGATTCCGGCCTCCTGGCCAATACGGTCGTTCTGTTCTACAGCGACCACGGGGTGAGGTTCGGCCCCATCAGGGAGACGTACGTCGGCAAGCTGGAGGAGCGCTTACCCTTCTTGTCCTGGGTACTGCCAGAGTGGTTCTCGCAGAAATACCCGCATCTCATCAGCAATCTCAGGGCCAACGCCAACCGACTCACCACACCCTTCGACGTGTTCGAAACCCTGGCATTCCTGTTACGGTTCACCCGGAGCCATCCCACCCCTAACGATCTTTCGAAAAGAGGTCTGAATCTCTTCGCCCCGGTGCCGCCTCACCGGACGTGTGCAGACGCAGCCATCTTGTCTCATTGGTGCACGTGTCATCGACTGACACCGGCTGCCATTGGCCACCCTCAGGTTATCCTCGCAGCCAATCACACCGTTCGTTACATGAATGGCAAGTTAAGTATGCATGGCCTCAACTGCGCAGTGCTGCGATTGGACAAAATTCTGGACGCTCGACGGTTGGTTGCCAATGAAGACTTGGTGAAACGCCCGACGAGACTGGAGGACTTGTTAAGTGGCCGCTACAAAGTCAGACAAGAAGCTAAAGAGAAAGTGGAATATTTGCTTACGATTCGAACGAAGCCGGGCGACGCTCTGTTTGAGACCACGGTAGAAGTCAGAGATGGAACACCAGTCGGAATTGTCGGCGACATCAGTCGAATAAATCGATATGGGGATCAATCGACTTGCATACAATACCCACAGCATAAAAAATATTGTTTCTGTATATGAGTGTTTTGTATGATTAAATAACCATTAATATAAGGAACATGGCATCTTGGTGTCTGAGTTGTCTTTGATACACGCGGTGTGCTCAAGGGTTCCGAGTAGCCAGTTTCACAGTCGAAGCTTTAAATGAGACAAGGGCACGTCTAACCGGTAGCGCAAGGGCGAATCAATTCTTCCGCGCAGCTCACGTGTGGCTCACACCTACCATTTACTACGATACTCACAAGTCCTGGCGACGTTTACACAGTGTTTTATGTGGCAGAACATTGATGTGTCTGCTCGTTCGGTCCGTCAGTTTGTAATGGTCGCTGCAAGGTTTATAAAGTATCGGGGTAGGGGGGTGGGTTCCCTGTACGCGGGACTTGGGGCGAAGAATGTTGACTGACCTGATCCCGGATAGCCACCAGCTTGGACTGGCTGCGGACAGTGCATGGTTACAGAGCCAGGTGTCGACATAGGGTGAACTACACGTTTCATATATATAGCAAGGTGGCCTTTTATTAATTCACACGTCACACAATTAAACTTACAATAATACTGTAGGTAAGCATGCAGCACGCCTTATGGTAGACATTGGTTCATGGTACATCACGCGGTTCGCGTGGAGACTTGCCACCCGCTGTCCCCGCCCCTCTGTCGCTACATCTGTCCCCACATCTGTCCCGCCCCTCCGCCGCCACATCTGTCTCCGCCGCTCTGTCGCTACATCTGTCCCCACATCTGTCCCCGCCCCTCTGTCGCTACATCTGTCTCCACATCTGTCCCCGCCCCTCTATCGCCACATCTGTCCCCGCCCCTCTGTCGCCACATCTGTCCCCGCCCCTCTGTCGCCACATCTGTCCCCGCCCCTCTGTCGCCACATCTGTCTCCGCCCCTCTGTCGCCACATCTGTCCCCGTCCCTCTGTCACTACATCTGTCCCCGCCTCTCTGTCGCCACATCTGTCCCCGCCCCTCTGTCGCCACATCTGTCTCCGCCCCTCTGTCGCCACATCTGTCCCCACCCCTCTGTCACTACATGTGTCCCCGCCCCTCTGTCGCCACATCTGTCCCCGCCCCTCTGTCGCCACATCTGTCTCCGCCCCTCTGTCGCCACATCTGTCCCCGCCCCTCTGTCGCCACATCTGTCCCCGCCCCTCTGTCGCCACATCTGTCCCCCGTGTGGAAGACCTGCGAAGTACGAATACGAGTTGGAAGAGGCTGGTGCGGCGGCCCCAGTGGAGGCTGGTGCGGCGGCCCCAGTGGAGGCTGGTGCGGCGGCCCCAGTGGAGGCTCGTGCGGCGGCCCCAGTGGAGGCTGGTGGGGCGGCCCCAGTGGAGGCTGGTGCGGCGGCCCCAGTGGAGGCTGGTGCGGCGGCCCCAGTGGAGGCTGGTGCGGCGGCCCCAGTGGAGGCTGGTGCGGTGGCCCCAGTGGAGGCTGGTGCGGCGGCCCCAGTGGAGACTGGTGGCTGGTGCGGCGGCCCTAGTGGAGGCTGGAGGCTGGTGCAGCGGCCCCAGTGAAGGCTGGTGCGGCGGCCCTAGTGGAGGCTGGTGCGGCGGCCCCAGTGGAGGCTGGTGCGGCGGCCCCAGTGGAGACTGGTGCGGCGGCCCCAGTGGAGGCTGGTGCGGCGGCCCCAGTGAAGACTGGTGCGGCGGCCCAGTGGAGGCTGGAGGCTGGTGCGGCGGCCCCAGTGGAGGCTGGAGGCTGGTGCGGCGGCCCCAGTGGAGGCTGGAGGCTGGTGCGGCGGCCCCAGTGAAGGCTGGTCCCCGGGCTCTCGGTCAGTACCAGTCATCCCCGCTCATGTAGTTGTTACTCATGTACCTCAGTTTGTGGACATCCGGCACCGCCAGCGGGACGACCGGCGCGGTGGCGGTGTACGCCGGAGTACCGCGGTGGGCGTACCAGTGGCCCCGGTAAGGGGGGTCCCGGGCGGCCGGGTCGTACAGGGTGGCGGTGTGGGCGCGCGTCGCCTCCGACCACCGCGGGTCCCGCCACTGAGGCTCCACGCGGTGGGTACCTCGGTCCGCCCCGCTGTACCCCACCCCCACCGCTCCCCCCTCCCCCCCACCACCCGCCTCGTACCCGGTGGTCAGGGCGGCTCTCTGGCGCAGTGTCGTCTCGTGACGGGCTCCGGATTTCCCGCCGACAGGTTGCTGCTCCAGACTCTTGCTGCAGGCGGCAATGAGCGACGGCATCCTGGTTTTCTTAGGACCCCCTGGACCGCTACAGTACTCGTCGCGGTACTCTGTCCGGGACTCCATATTGTGACGTCACCAGCGCAGGGAATGGCACCAGCTGAAAGAAAACCGAATGACTCTATGAAATACGCCATATAGAGACTAATCCTCAGAGCGTGCAGTGTATGGTGCCAGCTGCTGACCTAGGAATTTAGGGGTATTCCACATTTTTTTTGCGTGGAAAAACGGCAGTTCTTCTTTACAAAAAGGGTCAATGAAAAAGTGTTGGAGCTTCTAGGTAAATTAATTCGTGAAGTCAATACAATAAACCCGCAGAAGAGTAAACATTGAAGCAATCGGGGTGGTTATGCAAAACATATGGCTCATAGTTAGGAACCTGTTGCACGTATTAGTCACGAAATCTGAACAAACTCTGGTATCCACTCTAAGCGATCAAAGCCGTAATCTTCGCGCCAAGTGACGTAGATGTAGGTTCCGGTTTAATTCTATGTCACGCTTGATATAGGCAGGTGAAGGGTTTATGTAGATAATCAGATAAACTGACATTTTTTGAGAAAGGCGGTAACTTGTAGGTGTTCAATGTGTAGAATTCATAGTATCTGGAATAGTGTTTTAACCTGCGATGTTGGGTTGCGGTTTTTAAAGTTGCATGTCGAGTTCTTTCCCGCCAAAACTAAGCCCAGGCGAAATTTATATCAAACTTTGCAGAAAACTCGATTGTTCCATTCCATAAATTCAGAGACCTGATAAACCTCGCCGTTTCGGCTGTGGTGTGGCAAACGTGTCTATCCCGCGACACCACAGCACTCCTCTATCGCGGCACTGCTACTTATAACAAAGCATCGCGAAGCACTCAAACTGATGACGTTTACCTCTGAAATGAAAATTTGTGGTAAATTGATATCACGGGCAAGGCTAAGAGACACGAATTGGCAGTCTGGCATGAGTGGAGTATAGACAAAACCAATCTTGAATGATTCAAGGACTGATTCTTATTTGTATTTTGACCTCTTCAGTTTTGGAGGGAAAGAGCTCCACATGCAACTTTAACAAAAGAAATAGTATGACTGCCCATATTACCGCCGCCGACTATTTCTAGATGTTTTAGCGCTTCATGTGGGATAATGGTAAATAATTCTAATCTAATCCCAATCTTGGAGATTCAATATTACTCTCTGTAATTCTTGGGGATTCGCGATTCAGAGGGGGTATCCCCCCCCCCCTTCGGGCTACCTGTAACTGAACAGCGTTCACCCGAAAGAAATCAACAAACACCATTAGGCTGCCTGATGAAATGAAACCAGAAATCAACAACCATTACTTGGTAGAAATGAAACCAGAGTCAACAACCATTACCTGATAGAACTGAAACCAGAAATATAATCAACAACCATTACCTGATAGAAATGAAACCAGACATCAACGAACCTCACCTATTGCTGTATGTCTGCGTTCGCAAATGATTTGTCGATCGGTGGATCTGACGTACCAGGAGCAGACCTGTAAGTGAAGGCCAGTGAAGTGTCGTAACTATGGGTTTGTTTACATGACATGTCAAGACATGTCAATCGATATCTTGGCGTCTCCACGCCAGAGGGCGCTCGCGGGGACTGCAGAGGACAGTCTGTCATAATGCCACCATTCGCTAGGTGGCGCCCCGACCGCGCGCCTGGATGCTAGTCGGTCGAAATACTACTTAATATATATTTTACGTACTCTGGGGCCTGGACGCCATGTTGTTGGAAATCCTCATGATTGGTTGTACACTCCGCGGAGTCAGACTACGTATTAGATAAGGAATGAGTTGTAGGTCCTTATTGGGATTGAAGAACTTCGAGGTGTAGCCGAGAACTTGTGAGATCACAATAAGGACCTACAACTCATTCCTTATCTGGCTTAATGTTTATTTCTATTGTTTCCTCCGAGGAGGCGGCGATGGCATGGAGTATGTGAGCGAGGGGGCATTATTGTGACGGAACTATAATGACCCGCTCTGGGAAAATAATAACCTAATGCGCATGGTCCCCAGGTCCTTACCAGCAAAACACGACTCCATACCCGCGAACTCATCCAGAGTCTTAATTGCCAATAAGTGATGAGCAAAGGTTGGTCACGTTCACCCAGTGGCGGATCGAGGGGGGGGGGGGGGGTGGGTGGGCCTGAACCCCGCCAACTGGGGTGCGTACCGTAGCGCGGCCAACGGCGAACGTTCGCCAACGATCGCGAGCGAACGCCTACGACTTGAACTAAAATATCGTGGCACGGACGGCAAACAAGAAGTGAGGTCGGTTTGCGAGAACCCAATTGTTATAATTACACAAAAGAAAGACAACAGGTTTTTCGTCGAAAACTCCGACTTTTACAGTGTATGCTAAAACACGCCGGTGGTCCATGCTACATCTGCCCCTGTTATCCGCGTTATCTCCGCGGCCCAGTGGGTGGCGCGTCGGCTGTTGGTACGCGCTGCTAGGCTAGTCCAAGTGGGCGGTGCATGGTTAGAATCCCACCTGTGCAAATGTCAATGTTTGTGCAGGATAAAGAAAAACTAATAAGACATGGCTCCTCTTTTCCTTGTCCCGAACAGACCTACACAGGTTAAAACATCATCAAATACAATGGAACGCTTGGTGTTTCAGGCCGCATTTGTACACATAAGGGCTGGGCTGGGCTGGGCCGAGAAACCAACGGGGACAATGAAGGGTGAATGGATGAAATATACAACAGATTAAGGTCGTATTCGATTTTGGCAACACTAATGATCCGATAATTTGTAATGCGCAGGCGTCAGTTGTTATCGTGTTGTTACTGAACCGAACGCTTGGCACGCGATCGTGTTAAAGCGTCAATATGGCCGCTGTTAATTGCTTTCTCTTTGCTTCACTTGTTGTTCGAGTTGTTCGATTAACGTTCACTCTTGGCGCAAGTGCCCCCAAGCAAGCCCGCTTCTCTAGGGGCACAACGGTAGCAATGTTAAAATCCGTCGACGTTAGTAGGGAATCGACTGTAGCTTTTATCATAATGTGTGCGCGTACAATCATAGTGTTTATGTATTCTATATACCTTGTTCTATCTTCTGACATCAAGAAAGTGTGTCAACACTTAGTTGTTTGTGTAATATATTCGCGAATAAATGTTGGAGCACTAGTCTTTTCCCGACCGATCTCTACAGCCTCCTTCTATTTAAACTTTATCCCTCTGGCCCCTAACTCTACAGTCTCCTTATATTAAAACTGTATCCGTATGATCCCCAACTCTACAGCCTCCTTTTATCTAAACTGTATCCGTCTGATCCCCAACTCCACAGCATCCCTTTATCTAGACTGTATTCGTATCATTCACAATTCTACAGTCTCCTTTCATTTAAACTGCATCTATCTGATCCCAAACTCTACAGCCTCATTTTATCTAAACTGTATCCGTCTGATCCCCAACTCCACAACATCCATTTATCTAAACTGTATTCGTATGATTCACAATTCTAGTCTCCTTTCATTTAAACTGCACCTATCTGATCCCCAACTCCATAGCCTCCTTTTATCCGAACTATATCCGTATGATTCTCAACTATGCAGCCTCCTTTCGCTAAACTATATCCCTCAGATCTCCGACTCTACAGCCTCCTTTTATCTAAACTAGGTCCGTCTGATCCCCAACTCTACAGCCTCCTTTTATCTGAACTATATCCGTATGATTCCCAACTCCACAGCCTCCTTTTATCTAAACTCTATCCGTATGATTCCCAACTCTACAGCCTCCTTTTATCTAAACTCTATCCGTATGATTCCCAACTCCACAGCCTCCTTTTATCTAAACTCTATCCGTATGATTCCCAACTCCACAGCCTCCTTTTATCTAAACTCTATCCGTATGATTCCCAACTCCACAGCCTCCTTTTATCTAAACTCTATCCGTATGATTCCCAACTCCACAGCCTCCTTTTATCTAAACTCTATCCGTATGATTCCCAACTCCACAGCCTCCTTTTATCTAAACTCTATCCGTATGATTCCCAACTCCACAGCCTCCTTTTATCTAAACTCTATCCGTATGATTCCCAACTCCACAGCCTCCTTTTATCTAAACTCTATCCGTATGATTCCCAACTCTACAGCCTCCTTTTATCCGTGTGAAGACTGGTGCGGCGGCCCAGTGGAGGCTGGAGGCTGGTGCGGCGGCCCCAGTGGAGGCTGGAGGCTGGTGCGGCGGCCCCAGTGGAGGCTGGAGGCTGGTGCGGCGGCCCCAGTGAAGGCTGGTCCCCGGGCTCTCGGTCAGTACCAGTCATCCCCGCTCATGTAGTTGTTACTCATGTACCTCAGTTTGTGGACATCCGGCACCGCCAGCGGGACGACCGGCGCGGTGGCGGTGTACGCCGGAGTACCGCGGTGGGCGTACCAGTGGCCCCGGTAAGGGGGGTCCCGGGCGGCCGGGTCGTACAGGGTGGCGGTGTGGGCGCGCGTCGCCTCCGACCACCGCGGGTCCCGCCACTGAGGCTCCACGCGGTGGGTACCTCGGTCCGCCCCGCTGTACCCCACCCCCACCGCTCCCCCCTCCCCCCCACCACCCGCCTCGTACCCGGTGGTCAGGGCGGCTCTCTGGCGCAGTGTCGTCTCGTGACGGGCTCCGGATTTCCCGCCGACAGGTTGCTGCTCCAGACTCTTGCTGCAGGCGGCAATGAGCGACGGCATCCTGGTTTTCTTAGGACCCCCTGGACCGCTACAGTACTCGTCGCGGTACTCTGTCCGGGACTCCATATTGTGACGTCACCAGCGCAGGGAATGGCACCAGCTGAAAGAAAACCGAATGACTCTATGAAATACGCCATATAGAGACTAATCCTCAGAGCGTGCAGTGTATGGTGCCAGCTGCTGACCTAGGAATTTAGGGGTATTCCACATTTTTTTTGCGTGGAAAAACGGCAGTTCTTCTTTACAAAAAGGGTCAATGAAAAAGTGTTGGAGCTTCTAGGTAAATTAATTCGTGAAGTCAATACAATAAACCCGCAGAAGAGTAAACATTGAAGCAATCGGGGTGGTTATGCAAAACATATGGCTCATAGTTAGGAACCTGTTGCACGTATTAGTCACGAAATCTGAACAAACTCTGGTATCCACTCTAAGCGATCAAAGCCGTAATCTTCGCGCCAAGTGACGTAGATGTAGGTTCCGGTTTAATTCTATGTCACGCTTGATATAGGCAGGTGAAGGGTTTATGTAGATAATCAGATAAACTGACATTTTTTGAGAAAGGCGGTAACTTGTAGGTGTTCAATGTGTAGAATTCATAGTATCTGGAATAGTGTTTTAACCTGCGATGTTGGGTTGCGGTTTTTAAAGTTGCATGTCGAGTTCTTTCCCGCCAAAACTAAGCCCAGGCGAAATTTATATCAAACTTTGCAGAAAACTCGATTGTTCCATTCCATAAATTCAGAGACCTGATAAACCTCGCCGTTTCGGCTGTGGTGTGGCAAACGTGTCTATCCCGCGACACCACAGCACTCCTCTGTCGCGGCACTGCTACTTATAACAAAGCATCGCGAAGCACTCAAACTGATGACGTTTACCTCTGAAATGAAAATTTGTGGTAAATTGATATCACGGGCAAGGCTAAGAGACACGAATTGGCAGTCTGGCATGAGTGGAGTATAGACAAAACCAATCTTGAATGATTCAAGGACTGATTCTTATTTGTATTTTGACCTCTTCAGTTTTGGAGGGAAAGAGCTCCACATGCAACTTTAACAAAAGAAATAGTATGACTGCCCATATTACCGCCGCCGACTATTTCTAGATGTTTTAGCGCTTCATGTGGGATAATGGTAAATAATTCTAATCTAATCCCAATCTTGGAGATTCAATATTACTCTCTGTAATTCTTGGGGATTCGCGATTCAGAGGGGGTATCCCCCCCCCCTTCGGGCTACCTGTAACTGAACAGCGTTCACCCGAAAGAAATCAACAAACACCATTAGGCTGCCTGATGAAATGAAACCAGAAATCAACAACCATTACTTGGTAGAAATGAAACCAGAGTCAACAACCATTACCTGATAGAACTGAAACCAGAAATATAATCAACAACCATTACCTGATAGAAATGAAACCAGACATCAACGAACCTCACCTATTGCTGTATGTCTGCGTTCGCAAATGATTTGTCGATCGGTGGATCTGACGTACCAGGAGCAGACCTGTAAGTGAAGGCCAGTGAAGTGTCGTAACTATGGGTTTGTTTACATGACATGTCAAGACATGTCAATCGATATCTTGGCGTCTCCACGCCAGAGGGCGCTCGCGGGGACTGCAGAGGACAGTCTGTCATAATGCCACCATTCGCTAGGTGGCGCCCCGACCGCGCGCCTGGATGCTAGTCGGTCGAAATACTACTTAATATATATTTTACGTACTCTGGGGCCTGGACGCCATGTTGTTGGTAATCCTCATGATTGGTTGTACACTCCGCGGAGTTAGACTACGTATTAGATAAGGAATGAGTTGTAGGTCCTTATTGGGATTGAAGAACTTCGAGGTGTAGCCGAGAACTTGTGAGATCACAATAAGGACCTACAACTCATTCCTTATCTGGCTTAATGTTTATTTCTATTGTTTCCTCCGAGGAGGCGGCGATGGCATGGAGTATGTGAGCGAGGGGGCATTATTGTGACGGAACTATAATGACCCGCTCTGGGAAAATAATAACCTAATGCGCATGGTCCCCAGGTCCTTACCAGCAAAACACGACTCCATACCCGCGAACTCATCCAGAGTCTTAATTGCCAATAAGTGATGAGCAAAGGTTGGTCACGTTCACCCAGTGGCGGATCGAGGGGGGGGGGGGGGGTGGGTGGGCCTGAACCCCGCCAACTGGGGTGCGTACCGTAGCGCGGCCAACGGCGAACGTTCGCCAACGATCGCGAGCGAACGCCTACGACTTGAACTAAAATATCGTGGCACGGACGGCAAACAAGAAGTGAGGTCGGTTTGCGAGAACCCAATTGTTATAATTACACAAAAGAAAGACAACAGGTTTTTCGTCGAAAACTCCGACTTTTACAGTGTATGCTAAAACACGCCGGTGGTCCATGCTACATCTGCCCCTGTTATCCGCGTTATCTCCGCGGCCCAGTGGGTGGCGCGTCGGCTGTTGGTACGCGCTGCTAGGCTAGTCCAAGTGGGCGGTGCATGGTTAGAATCCCACCTGTGCAAATGTCAATGTTTGTGCAGGATAAAGAAAAACTAATAAGACATGGCTCCTCTTTTCCTTGTCCCGAACAGACCTACACAGGTTAAAACATCATCAAATACAATGGAACGCTTGGTGTTTCAGGCCGCATTTGTACACATAAGGGCTGGGCTGGGCTGGGCCGAGAAACCAACGGGGACAATGAAGGGTGAATGGATGAAATATACAACAGATTAAGGTCGTATTCGATTTTGGCAACACTAATGATCCGATAATTTGTAATGCGCAGGCGTCAGTTGTTATCGTGTTGTTACTGAACCGAACGCTTGGCACGCGATCGTGTTAAAGCGTCAATATGGCCGCTGTTAATTGCTTTCTCTTTGCTTCACTTGTTGTTCGAGTTGTTCGATTAACGTTCACTCTTGGCGCAAGTGCCCCCAAGCAAGCCCGCTTCTCTAGGGGCACAACGGTAGCAATGTTAAAATCCGTCGACGTTAGTAGGGAATCGACTGTAGCTTTTATCATAATGTGTGCGCGTACAATCATAGTGTTTATGTATTCTATATACCTTGTTCTATCTTCTGACATCAAGAAAGTGTGTCAACACTTAGTTGTTTGTGTAATATATTCGCGAATAAATGTTGGAGCACTAGTCTTTTCCCGACCGATCTCTACAGCCTCCTTCTATTTAAACTTTATCCCTCTGGCCCCTAACTCTACAGTCTCCTTATATTAAAACTGTATCCGTATGATCCCCAACTCTACAGCCTCCTTTTATCTAAACTGTATCCGTCTGATCCCCAACTCCACAGCATCCCTTTATCTAGACTGTATTCGTATCATTCACAATTCTACAGTCTCCTTTCATTTAAACTGCATCTATCTGATCCCAAACTCTACAGCCTCATTTTATCTAAACTGTATCCGTCTGATCCCCAACTCCACAACATCCATTTATCTAAACTGTATTCGTATGATTCACAATTCTAGTCTCCTTTCATTTAAACTGCACCTATCTGATCCCCAACTCCATAGCCTCCTTTTATCCGAACTATATCCGTATGATTCTCAACTATGCAGCCTCCTTTCGCTAAACTATATCCCTCAGATCTCCGACTCTACAGCCTCCTTTTATCTAAACTAGGTCCGTCTGATCCCCAACTCTACAGCCTCCTTTTATCTGAACTATATCCGTATGATTCCCAACTCCACAGCCTCCTTTTATCTAAACTCTATCCGTATGATTCCCAACTCTACAGCCTCCTTTTATCTAAACTCTATCCGTATGATTCCCAACTCCACAGCCTCCTTTTATCTAAACTCTATCCGTATGATTCCCAACTCCACAGCCTCCTTTTATCTAAACTCTATCCGTATGATTCCCAACTCCACAGCCTCCTTTTATCTAAACTCTATCCGTATGATTCCCAACTCCACAGCCTCCTTTTATCTAAACTCTATCCGTATGATTCCCAACTCCACAGCCTCCTTTTATCTAAACTCTATCCGTATGATTCCCAACTCCACAGCCTCCTTTTATCTAAACTCTATCCGTATGATTCCCAACTCCACAGCCTCCTTTTATCTAAACTCTATCCGTATGATTCCCAACTCTACAGCCTCCTTTTATCTAAACTCTATCCGTATGATTCCCAACTCCACAGCCTCCTTTTATCTAAACTCTATCCGTATGATTCCCAACTCCACAGCCTCCTTTTATCTAAACTCTATCCGTATGATTCCCAACTCCACAGCCTCCTTTTATCTAAACTCTATCCGTATGATTCCCAACTCTACAGCCTCCTTTTATCTAAACTCTATCCGTATGATTCCCAACTCCACAGCCTCCTTTTATCTAAACTCTATCCGTATGATTCCCAACTCCACAGCCTCCTTTTATCTAAACTCTATCCGTATGATTCCCAACTCCACAGCCTCCTTTTATCTAAACTCTATCCGTATGATTCCCAACTCCACAGCCTCCTTTTATCTAAACTCTATCCGTATGATTCCCAACTCCACAGCCTCCTTTTATCTAAACTCTATCCGTATGATTCCCAACTCCACAGCCTCCTTTTATCTAAACTCTATCCGTATGATTCCCAACTCCACAGCCTCCTTTTATCTAAACTCTATCCGTATGATTCCCAACTCCACAGCCTCCTTTTATCTAAACTCTATCCGTATGATTCCCAACTCCACAGCCTCCTTTTATCTAAACTCTATCCGTATGATTCCCAACTCCACAGCCTCCTTTTATCTAAACTCTATCCGTATGATTCCCAACTCCACAGCCTCCTTTTATCTAAACTCTATCCGTATGATTCCCAACTCCACAGCCTCATTTTATCTAAACTCTATCCGTATGATTCCCAACTCCACAGCTTCCTTTTATCTGAACTATATCCGTATGATTCTCAACTCTGCAGCCTCCTTTCGCTAAACTATATCCCTCAGATCCCCGACTCTACAGCCTCCTTTTATTTAAACTGTATCCGTATGATTCACAATTCTACAGTCTCCTTTCAAATTTAAACTGCATCTATCTGATCCCCAACTCCACAGCCTCCTTTTATCTAAACTCTATCCGTATGATTCCCAACTCCACAGCCTCCTTTTATTTGAACTATATCCGTATGATTCCTAACTCTACAGCCTCCTTTTATCTGGACTAGGTCCGTCTCATCCCCAACCCTACAGCCTCCTATTAACTAAACTAGATCCGTCTGATCCCCAGCTCTACAGCCTCCTATTAACTAAACTAGATCCGTCTGATCCCCAGCTCTACAGCCTCCTTTTATCTAAACTAGGTCCGTCTGATCCCCAACTCTACAGCCTCCTTTTATTTAAACTGTATCCGTATGATTCACAATTCTATAGTCTCCTTTCAAATTTAAACTGCATCTATCTGATCCCCAACTCCACAGCCTCCTTTTATCTAAACTCTATCCGTATGATTCCCAACTCTACAGCCTCCTTTTATTTAAACTATATCCCTCTGATCACAAACTCTACAGCATCATTTTATCTAAACTAGATCAGTCTGATCTCCAACTCTACAGCCTCCCTTTAGCTAAACTAGGTCCGTCGGATCTCCAACGCTACAGCCTCCTTTTATTTACAATATATATCAGTCTGATCCCTCTACAGCCTCCTTTTATGTAAACAAGATCCGTCTGATTTCTAGCTATATGGCATCCTCTGATTAAAGTGGATCAGCCTAGCTGACCTCCAACTGTACAACCTCATTCACTAAGCCCGTATATCCCTAAATGTTAGCCTCCGTGGAACTGACCTGGATCAGTCTGATCCTTAATTGTAAGCCTCCTTTAACTACATTGGGAGGGGGGGGGGGGGCAAGGGGGTGTCGAGTTCATAGAGCACGAAGAATAAATGTCGATATTCCCAGGTCAGGATGAATTAAAAGCAGAACTCTCCGCATGGAATGGAAGGGCGGATACACGATACTGAATTGACGACTTCCCGATTCACGGTTATTTAATATTAAAATTCCCAGTTCACGATTAATGAAAATCCTTGATCACGGCGGTCGGCTAACACCCTATTCCAACGAAAAGTTATTTTCTTCATTCCCAGTTCACGGTGAAATGAAAAGCCCAATCCCGAGCAATACAACAACACCCGTTACAACGACAGTTTATTTTCGAAAAGATAGCTAGGATACTTGGACGGGGGTTCAACCCCGGACATCACCGGAAGGTTGGCGCCGTAACCGTGAATACGAGCAAACCCGACAGATGGCGCCTGCATGACCTCGGGCTAGAGTGTCCCTCGTCGACTGTGTGGCAGGGGGTGCGGGCCACCCTGCACCAAGACCAATCGCCGGGGCCAACACGCCCACCTTGTATGTCGTCACCGTCACACAACACTTACAGGGTATAATAGTCAGCTTCACAATGAACACTCGAGTGGTGCGCTATTTTCCTTACGCCATTTTTTTTTTTTTTTCTCTCGCTCTTTGTGTAATCCATTAAAACGACCATATAATACCTTATAATATTTGACCAAGCCGTGCATCACACAAAGCTGAACACATCACTTAACACCAGAAGGTATAACTATTGCATAGCGAAGGCCACAACAATTGAGCTATTCATCCATTATAATGTCATTCTCATACATGTTTTTTTATTTTGAGGCAAATGCCCCCAAATCACAATTATGGCTCACTCATCACACACACAAAGAAACCGTTCTCGAAATTACGACAGTGCCGCCATCTAGTGCTCGAAGCAAGCAAATATTCAATGACAGTCTTTGAACGTTCATTTTGCAAATGATAACAAAACAGTAGCGCTAAAAAGTTATATCACTAGAAGCATATGCGCGCTGTAATAACATATAAGTAACATAAATGCAACATGCACACGCTGTCTTCGTTTGGCTCATAAATGAGAAAATAAAATTGTGATATATGCAATAATGCAATTAAATGCAATAATACATGGAAGGTATACTTCTTTGATAAAATATAAACTCTAATTTAGTTACAGCGGTCCAGTTGAGTCCGTCAAATCTCAACTGGACCGCTGTAACTAAATTAGTTTACTTTCAGGGAGGTTAGTTGGCAGGAGTCGTCTCCTGGATCGGCACGTGGCACGATACCCACTGTTGACTCTTCGGGAAACCGCATGGTGGCGCCAGCGGTCGTTCTATGAGACGTGTGTCCCGCCTCTTTACTTCGGTTTCTTGCGAGTCCGGCCCGCGCATTCCTGGACCCGGCTCACGACGTCCTGGATCCGGCCTGCGCAGTCCTGGATCCGGCCCGCGCTGTCCTGGATCCGGCACACGGGGCGGTGGGTCGCCGTTGCGGGGGACATCCGGGTGAGTGAGGGAGGCCAGCAGCGAGACGTCAGGGTGTCCAGAGGCCTCCCGGCGCGGGGGGGAGGGTTGGAGATATGTGTTATTAACCTGGATGGAAATGCCGTGCTCGTTATACAGAACGGCAGTGGGTCCACCCCCCACCGCCGACTCACCCACCACCGGCCCCTCTCTGCTCGCGTCCTGTGGGCGGCCACTCTGTGGACTCTGTGGCCACATCCCCGGTGGGTCAGTCAGTGGTGGGGTCGGGTGGTGGCGGCCTGAGGGGGGGTGGTACACCTCGCCAGCGGGCCCGTTGGGGGGAGGCGGCAAGGGACTCCCGACGATAGGTCTGATGACCGCCTCAATAACGGGGCCCCCAGGGAAGGGTGGTTGGTATGTGGGTGGGGGTCGGGGTGCGTGTGATGGTCCGGCCTCGGGGGTGGGGTCATTGAAAGTTGCCCGCGGCGGTCGCGGTGGTCCCGGGTATGAGGGCGGAGGGGACAGACCCCAGATGGCGGGGGCGGTGGGGCACCCCTGTCTTGACACGGCGTGTGACCGTAGCAGTCCTCCACTGGACTCATCTTCGGATTCCTCCGTCAGATCCAGATGGATCGATGCATCGCGCACCGGAATCGTGGAGGCCTGGCTAAATCCGGAGTAAAATGCCCCACCGTCGTCTGGTTCGCCACCATCGTCCCCTCCCTCCCCCCCTCCCGCTCCCACTCCCCAGCCACCCGTATCAGGGGCATTATCTACCGAGGAAGGTGACGCTCTCTGGGTTTGAGAGTGAACCACAGCTGGAGGTATCACGTGACTTCTGTACGCCGCTAGGGGGAGACACTTGGCGCCCGGCCCCGGGGCGGCCGGTCCAGCAGTTACCCGGGAGGCTATGGCTCCCTTTCCTGGGGAAACGTGGACTGGGTGACCCCCAGTCTCTGGATCACTGCGGGGGTCTTCAGCAACCGCCACCACTGGGGCCAGCTGATCCCCTCCCCGGGCCCGCTGATCCGCCCCTGGGGCCAGTTGATCCGCCCCTGGGGCCAGTTGATCCGCCCCTGGGGCCAGTTGATCCGCCCCTGAGACCCACTGATCCGCCCCTGGGGCCATTTGATCCGCCCCTGGGGCCTGTTGATCCGCCCCTGGGGCCTGTTGATCCGCCCCTGGGGCCAGTTGATCCGCCCCTGAGGCCCACTGATCCGCCTCTGGGGTCAGTTGATTCCCTCCTAGGGCCAGGTGATCCGCCCCTGCGGCCAGGTGATCCGCCCCTGGGGTCAGTTGATTCCCTCCTAGGGCCAGGTGATCCGCCCCTGCGGCCAGGTGATCCGCCCCTGGGGTCAGTTGATTCCCTCCTAGGGCCAGTTGATCCGCCCCTTGAGACAGCTGATCCGCTCCGGACGCCTCCTTTGTGGCGCCTAGCGCAGGCTCAGCCACCGCACTATCCGGGACTCTGTAAGTACATGCAATCACTGAATGAGGCTCACGGCTTGACCTAGCGGTATGTGTGCGGGCGGCGGGCTGGCGGCTTACTCGGTCATAACGCCCCCTACCATTACATTCATCATTACCCCTCCCCGCACCTGCGGGAATTTAACCCACGTGAATATGGACCACGCAGTAACATTTTGTCGGTGATTACTACCTTCAGATACTTTTTGGAAAGAAAACAGCTGTGAAAAGGACCCCCCCCCCTCCCCTGCCTACATGCACACCATACGGTGTTCTCGCGAAGCCAGAGTTTCGAAACTCAACACAACAATCTTACCCCGTGTTTGGTTTCGCTGTCTCCCGCTGCGGGGAGCCTCTGCTCGGCGTGCCACACAACCACTGCTCGTCGCCCGCGACCCGATCGCTGAAACACACGACAGGGTCATAAAACACTCACTCTTGTGATGCACGTATGAGAACAACTTCAGCCATTATTAACCTTGTGTTAGCAAAGAACTTGTATGAAAAAGAAGCGAAAGCCGTATCTATAACCCGGTAACAGGATCGTGGTGGCGCCGCCAAGCGGTGAGGGTTATTACATCGCTCTAGCCAGGTTGTACCAAGCGGTCGTAAAATTTACGCCGGTCGTATCGTGGTCGTATACGGTACACCCTCCATATGTCGGTTGCACGACGTGGTCGCAAATCGTACGCGGTGGCAAAAGGGGGCGTAAATATACGACCACTACGGGGTAGGCGTACCGTGGTCGTATATCAGTAAAGCCACCAAGACCATCTAATTTCTTTGTTTAAACACAATATTTACATGAGTAAATATTTTCAAGCTTAACTTGTATCATTTGTGCATCGACTAAAGCACCTTTAAAGATTTTTTTTCGAATATGAATATATTGTGAAATAATTTTTCGGGACTATTTATGCAACTTTTATTTTTTTTTATTTTTGTGTGCACAATTTAACGATTACTCAATGTTATTGGTTGAACAATCCTTCCTTTGGTATTACTATACAGCACTGAGACAGCAATATATCACTCGTACAAGGTGCAGTTTCATTACAACAGCAACCATAGTACGAAATTAAAGCAGTATTCTACTAATTTATTGAATATCTATGCCAGTAGTGTCCATAAGTCATCAATAGATAGACGTTTTACATAAAAAGGGTTTCCACCAATGGTGCAGTATTGTCATTATAAGCAAGTTTTGGCATCAATACCATAAGATATTGTAGTCATGGCCTTTGGGGATGGTGCATATAATGATCAGCTATAAACAACAGTTTTTTGTGTATTAAATTAACAGGATTGTTCAATGACCCCATCTTCACGTAAGTTATAGACTAATAATTTGATGTAAATACGTCTTACTTGCTTAAAATGTCACTGTTACGGGAGCGTGAAAGTGTGTGCTAAATGGCCTTTTTTGCGCGCCCAATCTGGCAACGGTAGTTCTTTGACTTTAATAAATGAGTTTGCACCGATGTGGTACCGTCTCCTGTGCGGGAACCGTGCCCTGCGAACGACACGCAGTCAGGGTGATGACAGATATGACACATTCCAACGGGGAAAACCCGAAACTTTCGGCTGGCGGGCGTAAGCAAGGACGTACGTGCGACCGCCTAAATTTGGGTTGGTGCAACCGACGTTAGCTCACGGGCGTAGAGAGGGCGGTGATACGTCCGGCGTTTGTACGTCCGGCGTTTCAGATTTGCGACCACCGTTTGCGACCGCTTGGTGCAACCGGCCCCAGGTGTGCACGGGCGTGTCCTGCTGCCTGAACGAAGGGCGCTGGCGAAAACCCCAGGGGTGCAAGAATTTTGTTCTGAGCTGCTTGATTCCACAGGTCTGTACCGTAGTATTGCTGCCACCCTGCACTCCCAGGGTGCGCTGGGGTTACGCGTGTGTTGGGCGTGGGGGGGGGGGGTATCTCGTGGAGGGGGGGGGGGGTAGGAGAAACTTATTTGACCCGATTTTGTTTAAATATTTTTTTAACGATTTATTTTGCTTGTGGGTTATTTCAGTCTAAAGGTTCTCTGACATCACCCACCCCTAAGGGTCATGGGGTGCGGGGTAGTGCCGTAGGGGGTCGGGGGGGGGGGGGTAGGGCCGTAGGGGGGGGGGCGGCATTCTGAGGAATTGTTTAGAGCAATTTTTTTACCGATTTTTTTGGGCTTGTGGGTTATTTTAGTCTACAGGTTCGCTTGTTTGACATCACCCACCCCCTAAGGGGCGTGGCAGGAGGGGGGGTAGGGGCGTAGGGGAGGGGTGGGGGAGGGGGGGGGGGAGTTAGGATACAGAGGGATTTTTTATTTTATTTTAATAATATTTTTTTTTACGATTTCTTGTACCTAACATTGTTTTTTGAGTGAACATGTTTGCTTCATTGACACCACCCGACCGCTAAGAGGCGTGGGATGGGGGCGGTTAACAGCGGAGGGGGGTGGGGGAGGTAGGGCCTTGGGGGGTGGGGGGTCGGCATGCTGAGGAATTGTTTAGAGCAATTTTGTAGATCAATTTTTTTACCGATTTTTTGGCTTCTGGGGTATTTTTGTCTATAGCTTCGCTTGTTTGACATCACCCTCCTCCTAGGGGGAGTGGGAGGAAGGGGGTAGGGGCGTAGGGGTGGGGTGGGCCGGGGGGGGGGGGGGGTAGGGGTTACAGAGGGTTTTATTTTCTCAAAGTTTAGTAATATTTTTTGTTGCGATTTCTTGTACTAAATATTGTTTTTTGAGTGTAAAGGTTTGCTTCATTGACACCACCCGACCTCTAAGAGGTGTGGGATGGGGGCGGGTAACGGCGGAGGGGTGGGGGGAGTAGGGACGTAGAGGGGAGGAGGTATGGCAGGCTGATTTTTTTTTTCGATTTTTATAAAGCAATTTTATTAACGATTTCTTTTGCTTGCGGTTATTTTATTCTAAAAGTTCGCTTCTTTGAAATCGGAAACCACCTAAGAGGCGTGGGAGGAGGGGGAGGGGGGCGGGGGATAAGAAGCATTTTTTATGCATTATGCATTTTTAGGTTGCATGCCATAGCCTAGGCATAGCCATGGAAAAAGAGTGTTAAAAGTAGGATGACACAGTTGAACAGTAATTTAACGGAGATACTCTAAGCATTAATGAAAATATCTTTGGCTACACTCCACATTCATGAGTCTGATCAGACTAACAATGCCTAATTTACAGATCTTCACACACGCAGTTGACACTGGTTGAGCTGTCAAACAGTCAGTTGACAATGACCGTTCGCCCGTCAAAACATAAACAAACATGGTCATGGACTAATCCCAATTGTTCGCCGAAACCTCATAGAAAAGACACTTACCTCTCTTTGTCCCTGGGGAATTGAAAGAAGGAAATATCTCCTCTTGTCCCTTTATAATTGTGGCAATTCCATGCCGCACAAATTGTGCCACGACCGGACTCCCAGCGGCTACAACCTGCGTTATTTTGCCGTCTGCACCGAGTTGACCGAGCGCTGAATAACCCTCCCCGCTAGGCGGCGCGCGCATATCTTGTTACCGTTTTACGTCGCGCTTTCGCTTCTTGTTCTATAAATTCTTTGGTGTTATACAGAACTACAATAGCATAGTCACCACTGTGCTATACAGAGCCAGGTTACAACGTCAGCACTCCATACAGTGCCAGTTGAGTGCAGTGACCGCCAGATGTATCAACCTATCACAGGTACCAACGTCAGCATTCCATACAGTGCCAGCTGAGTGCAGTTACCGCCAGATGTATCAACCTATCACAGGTACCAACGTCAGCAGTCCATACAGTGCCAGCTGAGTGCAGTTACCGCCAGATGTATCAACCTATCACAGGTACCAACGTCAGCACTCCATACAGTGCCAGCTGAGTGCAGTTACCGCCAGATGTATCAACCTATCACAGGTACCAACGTCAGCACTCCATACAGTGCCAGCTGAGTGCAGTTACCGCCAGATGTATCAACCTATCACAGGTACCAACGTCAGCACTCCATACAGTGCCAGCTGAGTGCAGTTACCGCTAGATGTATCAACCTATCACAGGTACCAACGTCAGCACTCCATACAGTGCCAGCTGAGTGCAGTTACCGCCAGATGTATCAACCTATCACAGATACCAACGTCAGCACTCCATACAGTGCCAGCTGAGTGCAGTTACCGCCAGATGTATCAACCTATCACAGGTACCAACGTCAGCACTCCATACAGTGCCAGCTGAGTGCAGTTACCGCCAGATGTATCAACCTATCACAGATACCAACGTCAGCACTCCATACAGTGCCAGCTGAGTGCAGTTACCGCCAGATGTATCAACCTATCACAGGTACCAACGTCAGCACTCCATACAGTGCCAGCTGAGTGCAGTTACCGCCAGATGTATCAACCTATCACAGATACCAACGTCAGCACTCCATACAGTGCCAGCTGAGTGCAGTTACCGCCAGATGTATCAACCTATCACAGGTACCAACGTCAGCACTCCATACAGTGCCAGCTGAGTGCAGTTACCGCCAGATGTATCAACCTATCACAGGTACCAACGTCAGCACACCATACAGTGCCAGCTGAGTGCAGTTACCGCCAGATGTATCAACCTATCACAGGTACCAACGTCAGCACTCCATACAGTGCCAGCTGAGTGCAGTTACCGCCAGATGTATCAACCTATCACAGGTACCAACGTCAGCACACCATACAGTGCCAGCTGAGTGCAGTTACCGCCAGATGTATCAACCTATCACAGGTACCAACGTCAGCACTCCATACAGTGCCAGCTGAGTGCAGTTACCGCCAGATGTATCAACCTCAGTATCAATCACAGGTACCACAACTTCATGTACATTGCGCCGCCGTCAGGTCATCATGGAGGGGCCATGACTCTGACCTCGTTAAATCCTGCGTCCCACTCACCTTCGGGAGTGACGAGTTCGGCATCCACATCCATTGAACAGTTTGGAGAAGAACCCTACAATAGCGAACACATAACAGCTAAAAACAGGCTATTAATTAAGCCAGGCAGAATCGGTGGCGGTCTAAGACAAAGCCACGAGGTACCGACATTTTGGCGTAAGACATATTTCTGTCCATGTATAATATATATTTATGTATCTCGCTACAAATTCATAGGCTTAACGATAAGTTGGCTCGCCCGCAGCTTGTTCCAAGAAAGCAGAACACAGTGTATGGAATCGGAAAGGACAAAGTTATTGCCGAGTGAGAAAGACACAACATGACATACAAATTGTCTAAATAAAAGTGGCGGAAACTTTACCAGTAATTAGAAGAAAACGTTACCATGTAGTAATTGGCGGAACGCATCGCCTATAAACGTGAGCAGACCACGTGACCCTATTATTGGTTGGCGTAACATATCACGCAGACAGATGAAATATATCACCACGTACGTGGGCGGAAGAAATCGCCCTGCATGAAGGCGGGACACACGGCCATGTACGATCGGTTATTTGTATATTCAGGGCTTTAACCACTTTTGGTCATATCGCGTCAATGGGAGAAGGAAGGGAGAGTGGAGCCATGTCTCCGGGGGTAACCCCCTACTCTTTACGAAGAAAGACATGGGATCTGTGTCATGCGACCACGCAGCCATGGCCACAGCGGGGCTCGAACCATCGGTCCAAGTGGCGTTACATCGCCATGTACGAAGCCAGGGCGAATCCAGGGGGGGGGGGGGGGTCCAGGGAGTCCGGACCCCCCCCCCCCTCTTTTGAGTAAGAATGCACATGCTAGAAAACAAGACTTCCAAAATGTCCACTTCCTCAACGCCTCCACCCCCCTACCACACCCCCTGGGGCTTCACAATGAAGGACCGTTGTTTCCATAGTGCTCGATCACGTATTAGTCGGCCAGTGCAATTGATACAATGGTCAATTTCCTGTGTCCATACATTGAAAATGAACCGCCATGAGTAAATTTAATGCCTTGTTATAACAATTTTATAGTACCCCCCCCCCCCCAACTCGCTTTCATGCATTCTCAAATAAAACACCCGACGCCATCGCGTCTCGTGCTATATTTTGGCGAATGCACTCCAGCTCGTTCTTTAACTAGTACATATTGACTAAGCACCTTATATTGGTTGTGTAATTAATGTGTTGGCCTAAAATTGGCATCTAATTTTCAATCAGCCACGTAGGCCTATTAAACTTTCAATTGAGTTGATTTGCTTATATCGTTTACCCAGGGAAGGTGAGGTGACAACTGCCATGCTTAGAAATACATCTTCAGTAAAATTCAGAAGTTTCATTTTTAAATATCTTGGTACTATGTACATAAATGGGCTTAATTCTGAATCGAAATAATTCTGTTGGTCAATTAACATAGAATTAAGCTTAGTGGCAAAACATATTATTAAAATGAATCACTTTCAAGATCTATATTTGGTCTGGAGACTCATTAAAATAGATTAAACAGTGGACGCTCTCATGGGAGGGGGCTGGGGGGGGGGGTACCCCATCTGAATCGCAGATCCCCAAGAATGAGGGAGCGCAATAGCGAATCTCCAAGATTACCGCATTTTAAAGCTTGGCGCGAAAAGAGACGCTTTAATGGTGACATCGCAAATATCGAGGAATTCGCAGATCGCGGTAAATAAGGAAAGGGTCTTCAGGTTGAACTTGGAATTGTACGGATAACGATACCCAAAAATTGCCAACAGCTGATCGCGAATCTCCCAGAATTCCTGGATGCCAATCGCGGAGATCGGAAAACGTGTCCCCCACCCCCCGCCCCCCTCTTTCATGAGAACCACTGGGATTCTCGTTTTTAATGCAGCTTTCTATTAAATTAAAAGCTAGGGGTATCGGAAGTATGATGACTTTTACATATGGTGTCCAGAAAAAACGTGAAGGAACTTCAATGAGGGGGGGGGGGACAAAATAAAACAAATTGACGACCGGCACGCCGCCCGCCGGGACCTCCCGGCTATTGTACCCCCCCCACCCACCCCCCATCCTACCTCTCTCCGAGCAGCAGCACGCCGCCCTCCGAGGTCTTTCGGTTCTCCGGATGAGGAAGACCAGCAGGATGGCGACACAGAGCAGTAGCAGCAGCATAGCCACAATGCAGACCATCGCCACTGCCTTCCACTTGGGGTCAGTCAAGTCCACAGCGCCACCTGACGAGGAAACACCGCACTCTCATTGTCGACGTACCCACCAGAGCAGTTCAACTTGTCAATGAGTGGAGAACGCAAGAGAAGAGTGGACAGGTTATGATCAACTGTCTCTACACGACCCAAGTTTTTTTTTTTAAAAAGGTACCAACGAGAACCACTACAAAAGCCAGAATACAATAAAATAAAATCGGTATTTATTTCAACACAGGAGCATGTGGTTAAAGAGTTGCAATTCGGCACCGTCTGGTGTTGATTTTTTAGGTCAGCATGAATAAATAATATAATTACCGGTTGCCACGGAGACCGATATGGCGGTTGTGAGGCTGGTGCCGCACTCTGCTCTGTGGGACAGAGCTGTGCAGGGCACACACACCTGGAGGCCATGGCGGTTCAGACGGTCGCTGTAGGCGTCATAGTACCTGGAGAAACAATCTTAAACGTTGTAGTGCCCGAAGTAAAACAGTGTGATCCTTTACTTACCCTCACCACCCTGACCCACTCTGTCCGGCGAGGCAGCCCCTCCTCTCCCACGTCCGTGCTACACCCCCCCACCCTCAGTCCGCCCCTGACGTAACCGGTAATGCAGTCCCCCCACCACAGTCCCGCACCGCCCCCTCCTACATCCCCCACCACAGTCCGGCACCGCCCCCTCCTACACCCCCCACCACAGTCCGGCACCGCCCCCTCCTACACCCCCACCACAGTCCGGCACCGCCCCCTCCTACACCCCCCACCTCAGTCCGGCACCGCCCCCTCCTACACCCCCCACCACAGTCCGGCACCGCCCCCTCCTACACCCCCCACCTCAGTCCGGCACCGCCCCCTCCTACACCCCCCACCACAGTCCGGCACCGCCCCCTCCTACACCCCCCACCACAGTCCGGCACCGCCCCCTTCTACACCCCCACCACAGTCCGGCACCGCCCCCTCCTACACCCCCCCTCCCTCCCTTAGTCCGCCCCTGACGTACCCGGTGATGCAGTCCCCACACAGTGTGTCCACCTCAGTCCGGCACCGCCCCTTCCTACACCCCCCCACAGTCCGGCACCGCCCCCTCCTACACCCCCTACCACAGTCAGGCACCGCCCCCTCCTACACCACCCACCACAGTCCGGCACCGCCCCCTCCTACACCCCCCACCACAGTCCGGCACCGCCCCCTCCTACACCCCCCACCACAGTCCGGCACCGCCCCCTCCTACACCCCTCACCACAATCCGGCACCGCCCCCTCCTACACCCCCCACCACAGTCCGGCACCGCCCCCTCCTACACCCCCCACCACAGACCGGCACCGCCCCCTCCTAAAACCCCCACCACAGTCCGGCACCGCCCCCTCCTACACCCCCCACCACAGTCCGGCACCGCCCCCTCCTACACCCCCCACCACAGTCCGGCACCGCCCTCTCCTATACCCCCCCCCACAGTCCGGCACCGCCCCCTCCTACACCCCCCACCACAATCCGGCACCGCCCCCTCCTACACCCCCCACCACAGTCCGGCACCGCCCCCTCCTACACCCCCCACCACAGTCCGGGACCGCCCCCTCCAAAAAACCCCACCACAGTCCGGCACCGCCGACTCCTACACCCCCCACCACAGTCCGGCACCGCCCCCTCCTACACCCCCCACCTCAATCCGGCACCGCCCCCTCCTACAACCCCCACCACAATCCGGCACCGCCCCCTCCTACACCCCCCACCACAGTCCGGCACCGCCCCTTCCTACACACCCCACCACAGTCCGGCACCGCTCCCTCCTAAAAAAACCCACCACAGTCCGGCACCGCCCCCTCCTACACCCCGCCCCCCTCAGTCCGCCCCTGGCGTACCCGGTGATGCAGTCCCCACACAGTGCGTCCACCACTGTCCGGCACCGCCCCCTCCTACACCCCCACCTCAGTCCGGCACCATCCCCTCCTACACCCCCTACCACAATCCGGCACCGCCCCCTCCTACACCCCCCACCACAGTCCAGCACCGCCCCCTCCTACATTCCCCACCACAGTCCGGCACCGCCCCCTCCTACACCCCCCACCACAGTCCGGCACCGCCCCCTTCTACACCCCCCACCACAGTCCGGCACCATCCCCTCCTACACCCCCTACCACAATCCGGCACCGCCCCCTCCTACACCCCCCACCACAGTCCGGCACCGCCCCCTCCTACACCCCCACCTCAGTCCGGCACCATCCCCTCCTACACCCCCTACCACAATCCGGCACCGCCCCCTCCTACACCCCCCACCACAGTCCAGCACCGCCCCCTCCTACATTCCCCACCACAGTCCGGCACCGCCCCCTCCTACACCCCCCACCACTGTCCGGCACCGCCCCCTCCTACACCCCCCACCACAATCCGGCACCGCCCCCTCCTACATCCCCCGCCACAGTCCGGCACCGCCCCCTCCTACACCCCCCACCACAGTCCGGCACCGCCCCCTCCTACACCCCCACCTCAGTCCGGCACCATCCCCTCCTACACCCCCTACCACAATCCGGCACCGCCCCCTCCTACACCCCCCACCACAGTCCGGCACCGCCCCCTCCTACATCCCCCACCACAGTCCGGCACCGCCCCCTCCTACACACCCCACCACAGTCCGGCACCGCCCCCTCCTAAAACCCCCACCACAGTCCGGCACCGCCCCTTCCTACACCCCCCACCACAGTCCGGCACCGCCCCCTCCTACACCCCCCACCACAGTCCGGCACCGCCCCCTCCTACACCCCCCCCCTCAGTCCGCCCCTGACGTACCCGGTGATGCAGTCCCCACACAGTGCGTCCACCACTGTCCGGCACCGCCCCCTTCTACACCCCCCACCACAGTCCGGCACCGCCCCCTCCTACACCCCCCCCCCACAGTCCGGCACCGCCCCCTCCAAAAAACCCCACCACAGTCCGGCACCGCCCCCTCCTACACCCCCACCACAGTCCGGCACCGCCCCCTCCTACACCCCCACCACAGTCCGGCACCGCCCCCTCCTACACCCCCCCACAGTCCGGCACCGCCCCCTCCTACACCCCCCCACAGTCCGGCACCGCCCCCTCCTACATCCCCCACCAGAGTCCGGCACCGCCCCCTCCTACACCCCCCCCCTCAGTCCGCCCCTGACGTACCCGGTGATGCAGTCCCCACACAGTGCGTCCACCACTGTCCGGCACGGCCCCATCCTACACCCCCCACCACAGTCCGGCACCGCCCCCTCCTACACCCCCCACCACAGTCCGGCACCGCCCCCTCCAAAAACCCCACCACAGTCCGGCACCGCCCCCTCCTACACCCCCACCACAGTCCGGCACCGCCCCCTCCTACACCCCCCCCCCTCAGTCCGCCCCTGACGTACCCGGTGATGCAGTCCCCACACAGTGCGTCCACCACAGTCCGGCACCGCCCCCTCCTACACCCCCCACCACAGTCCGGCACCGCCCCCTCCTACACCCCCCCACAGTCCGGCACCGCCCCCTCCTACATCCCCCACAGTCCGGCACCGCCTCCTCCTACACCCCCCACCACAGTCCGGCACCGCCCCCTCCTACATCCCCCACCAGAGTCCGGCACCGCCCCCTCCTACACCTCCCCCCCCCTCAGTCCGCCCCTGACGTACCCGGTGATGCAGTCCCCACACAGTGCGTCCACCACAGTCCGGCACCGCCCCCTCCTACACCCCCCACCACAGTCCGGCACGGCCCCCTCCTACACCCCCCCACAGTCCGGCACCGCCCCCTCCTACATCCCCCACCAGAGTCCGGCACCGCCCCCTCCTACACCCCCCCCCAGTCCGGCACCGCCTCCTCCTACACCCCCCCCCACAGTCCGGCACCGCCCCCTCCTACATCCCCCACCAGAGTCCGGCACCGCCCCCTCCTACACCTCCCCCCCCCTCAGTCCGCCCCTGACGTACCCGGTGATGCAGTCCCCGCACAATGCGTCCACCACTGTCCGGCACCGCCCGCTCCTACACCCCCCCACAGTCCGGCACCGCCCCCTCCTACACCCCCCACCACAGTCCGGCACCGCCCCCTCCTACACCCCCACCACAGTCCGGCACCGCCCCCTCCTACACCCCCCACCACAGTCCGGCACCGCCCCCTCCTACACCCCCCCCCCCGCCCCTCAGTCCGCCCCTGACGTACCCGGTGATGCAGTCCCCGCACAATGCGTCCACCACTGTCCGGCACGGCCCGCTCCTACACCCCCCCCCACAGTCCGGCACCGCCCCCTCCTACACCCCCCACCAGAGTCCGGCACCGCCCCCTCCTACACCTCCCCCCCCCTCAGTCCGCCCCTGACGTACCCGGTGATGCAGTCCCCGCACAATGCGTCCACCACTGTCCGGCACCGCCCGCTCCTACACCCCCCCACAGTCCGGCACCGCCCCCTCCTACACCCCCCACCACAGTCCGGCACCGCCCCCTCCTACACCACCCACCACAGTCCGGCACCGCCCCCTCCTACACCCCCCACCACAGTCCGGCACCGCCCCCTCCTACACCCCCCCCCCCCGCGCCCCTTTCGTAACCCGGTGATGCAGTCCCCATACAATGCGTCCACCACTGTCCGGCACCGCCCCCTCCTACACCCCCCCCCCTCAGTCCGCCCCTGACGTACCCGGTGATGCAGTCCCCACACAATGCGTCCACCACTGTCCGGCACCGGTACACGAACTGCCGGCGATAATAGGTGCAGTTTGTGCACTGAATGCAGATGTGATCCTCCGCATTGGAGTTGTACGTTCCCTCTGGACACGGTTGGCAGGCAAGATGGCCGCCATCGCCAAAGCCACAGGGCTGAAGACAAACGAAGAACGTTCTACACAAGAGACCGAATATGTTACTTGATTCACTTCCATGGCAATTTTTAAACTTTAACTGTTACTATTATCGGTTAGATGAATTGTGACAAATTAACGTTCTACTACACTATTATAGTAGTATGACATATGTCGCAATACCACTGGTAGGACAACGCTGATATTTAGAATTTTGCTATAAACACATGGGACGGTATTAAAGTCCATCTCCCGAGGGGATATTTGGGACTAAACCTTTTCAGAGATAGTTCTCTAGGGGTTACCAAAGATATTTATCAGGTGAAATTGCGAACGATCCATTTCCAAACCCCCGCCTATAGTAGAAATCTGTGACGTCACGAGATGAACCGGTTTGAGTGCGCCTCGCTCGCTCCGACTGCCCGGTATGAGGGGCCATTTGGGTCACATTGGAATTTTTAACGCGTTCAATATTGAACGCGTGATAGCCAGCTTATGCGCGTAAGTGACTGCGTTACGCGCGTAAGTGACTGGGTTAAGCGCGTCAGTGACTGGGTTACGCGCGTAAGTGACTGGGTGACGCGCGTAAGTGACTGGGTTACGCGCGTAAGTGACTGGCTTACGCGCGTAAGTGACTGGGTTACGCGCGTAACCTAGCTTACGCGCGTAACCTGTTGACCAATCAAGACCTTCCTTATATCGCGACATTTCAGCGGTATCTACAAAATGGCGTCAGATTCCACAGAGCAAGCGCTTTCGCCGATAGGATTCGTCGTATTCAAACCAGCTTTGAGCTCAAGGCCTCCAGCGCCATGGCTAATCAAGATCAAGACTTCCTTAGTGGGGAAGTGCATCAGCACTTTTGCTTTCATCAGGCAAATATAACGAAAAAATAGCGTTTGGCAGAGGCGGCGGTATTATTGACAGTTTTACGACATCATCCCGCTCAAGCTGTCAAGAACGTTTTGACCGGGGGGGGGGGGGGCCTCAATGACGTTTAGAGAAGAAATATGTGAAGCCCCTCCCCCATCCATCTATATCCACAGATTTGAGCACTATATTGAATATTACACAATGATCGGTCTTTTGAAGATTAAGTGAATAACTCATCATAGTTAGGTAAATGGGATAATAATTCTGTGCTAAAAATCCTTAGCCTTTTTGGTAGGATTTATTTACTTGCAATGATAGGGGTTTCAAAGTTCATGTTTGCATATCAAGGGAATATAGCAATATTGCAGTCAATTTTTTTCATGGATAATAATGTCATTATAGAATAAAACAGAGGCCATAATAAAAACATTAATTACTTCATTTATCTTGTGAATTTAAGAGCGGGTACGTACACTACACAATTTTCAGCCTACTTTGGCTATTCATCAAAAACGACGACGAACGACAGCGATGTAAGGAAGGTCTTGATTGGTCAACAGGTTACGCGCGTAAGCTGAGTTACGCGCGTAACCCAGCCACTTACGCGCGTAACCCAGTCACTTACGCGCGTAACCCAGTCACTTACGCGCGTAAGCTGGCTATCACGCGTTCAATATTGAACGCGTTCAAAATTCCAATGTGACCCAAATGGCCCCTCATAGCCCGGGGCAGTTTGAATGTACGCGCGGCAAAGAAAGAAGCTCTAACTCGTAGCGTTTATAGTAATACTTGTTGGGTCACTAACAACTAAGTAAATTGGATTCATCTTATGACGTCACGAATCAATGAATAAATTGCCCCAGTCTATATTTTCCTTTTTAGGTAATTCATGAATCACATTTCCATGAGTAATTTCAGAGCTACTGACGCACGGACTTCAGTGTCCTACGTGTAGCCTAACCGTGTGATGGACCTGCCAAAACCCTTTGTTAGCTATACGTGGGCTCCATGGTAACTTACCCCCGTTAGGCCAAGACCCAGAGGACACTTGGGGCACGGCAGACATCGACCATCTTCACTCTTCTCCAAGGCACGACACCTGGCGTCACTCTGCAACCAGAAAAAGACGGATTCCTCAAGGTGGGTGTTCTACATCCGGTTAGATGTGACATTAGTCGTAACTTGGGTCTTGTCCTGAGGTAGGTTTGGTGGTTGGCTCTCTAGTTAATTGTAAGGTAGGCTTGCTGTTTGGGCTTCTGGTTAATTTGTAATGTAGATTTGATGTTTCCTCGGGTATGCTTGGTTTTTGGTTTCTGGTCAGTCCTGAGGTAGGTATGGGTTTGGTATTGTTCTGGTCAGTCCTGAGGTAGGTATGGGTTTGGTATTGTTCTGGTCAGTCCTGAGGTAGGTGTGGGTTTGGTGTTCTGGTCAGTCCTGAGGGAGGTGTGGGTTTGGTGTTCTGGTCAGTCCTGAGGTAGGTATGGGTTTGGTGTTCTGGTCAGTCCTGAGGTAGGTATGGGTTTGGTATTGTTCTGGTCAGTCCTCAGGGAGGTGTGGGTTTGGTGTTCTGGTCACTCCTGAGGTAGGTATGGGTTTGGTATTGTTCTGGTCAGTCCTGGGGTAGGTATGGGTTTGGTGTTCTGGTCAGTCCCGA
Organism: Arenicola marina; assembly: GCA_964019135.1. Classification (NCBI taxonomy): domain Eukaryota; kingdom Metazoa; phylum Annelida; class Polychaeta; family Arenicolidae; genus Arenicola; species Arenicola marina. Next base: position 12,443,575 of record OZ025260.1, on the reverse strand, counting down.
GGGAGGTGTGGGTTTGGTATTGTTCTGGTCAGTCCTGGGGGAGGTGTGGGTTTGGTATTGTTCTGGTCAGTCCTGAGGTAGGTGTGGGTTTGGTATTATTCTGGTCAGTCCTGAGGGAGGTATGGGGTGGTATTGTTCTGGTCAGTCCTGAGGGAGATGTGGGTTTGGTATTGTTCTGGTCAGTCCTGAGGGAGGTGTGGGTTTGGTATTGTTCTGGTCAGTCCTGAGGCAGATATGGGTTTGGTATTGTTTTGGTCAGTCCTCAGGTAGGTGTGGGTTTAGTATTGTTCTGGTCAGTCCTGAGGTAGGTATGGGTTTGGGGTTCTGGTCAGTCCTGAGGTAGGTGTGGGTTTGGTATTGTTCTGGTCAGTCCTGAGGTAGGTGTGGGTTTGGTATTGTTCTGGTCAGTCCTGAGGGAGATATGGGTTTGGCTATTGTTCTAGTCAGTCCTGAGGTAGGTGTGGGTTTGGTATTGTTCTGGTCAGTCCTGAGGGAGGTATGGGTTTGGTATTGTTCTGGTCAGTCCTGAGGTAGGTATGGGTTTGGTATTGTTCTGGTCAGTCCTGAGGTAGGTATGGGTTTGGTATTGTTCTGGTAAGTCCTGAGGTAGGTATAGGTTTGGTGTTCTGGTCAGTCCTGAGATAGGTATGGGTTTGGTGTTCTGGTCAGTTCTGAGGTAGGTATGGGTTTGGTATTGTTCTGGTCAGTCCTGAGGTAGGTATGGGTTTGGTATTGTTCTGGTCAGTCCTGAGGTAGGTATGGGTTTGGTATTGTTCTGGTCAGTCCTGAGGGAGGTGTGGGTTTGGTATTGTTCTGGTCAGTCCTGAGGTAGGTATGGGTTTGGTATTGTTCTGGTCAGTCCTGAGGTAGGTATGGGTTTGGTATTGTTCTGGTCAGTCCTGAGGTAGGTATGGGTTTGGTATTGTTCTGGTAAGTCCTGAGGTAGGTATAGGTTTGGTGTTCTGGTCAGTCCTGAGATAGGTATGGGTTTGGTGTTCTGGTCAGTTCTGAGGTAGGTATGGGTTTGGTATTGTTCTGGTCAGTCCTGAGGTAGGTATGGGTTTAGTATTGTTCTGGTCAGTCCTGAGGTAGGTATGGGTTTGGTATTGTTCTGGTCAGTCCTGAGGGAGGTGTGGGTTTGGTATTGTTCTGGTCAGTCCTGAGGTAGGTATGGGTTTGGTATTGTTCTGGTCAGTCCTGAGGTAGGTATGGGTTTGGCTATTGTTCTAGTCAGTCCTGAGGTAGGTATGGGTTTAGTATTGTTCTGGTCAGTCCTGAGGTAGGTATGGGTTTGGTATTGTTCTGGTCAGTCCTGAGGTAGGTATGGGTTTGGCTATTGTTCTAGTCAGTCCTGAGGTAGGTATGGGTTTAGTATTGTTCTGGTCAGTCCTGAGGTAGGTATGGGTTTGGTATTGTTCTGGTCAGTCCTGAGGGAGGTATGGGTTTGGTATTGTTCTGGTCAGTCCTGAGGGAGATGTGGGTTTGGTATTGTTCTGGTCAGTCCTGAGGTAGGTATGGGTTTGGTATTGTTCTGGTCAGTCCTGAGGTAGGTATGGGTTTGGCATTGTTCTGGTCAGTCCTGAGGGAGGCGTGGGTTTGGTATTGTTCTGGTCAGTCCTGAGGTAGGTATGGGTTTGGTATTGTTCTGGTCAGTCCTGAGGTAGGTATGGGTTTGGCATTGTTCTGGTCAGTCCTGAGGGAGGTGTGGGTTTGGTATTGTTCTGGTCAGTTCTGAGGTAGATATGGGTTTGGTATTGTTCTGGTCAGTCCTGAGGTAGGTGTGAGTTTGGTATTGTTCTGGTCAGTCCTGAGGTAGGTATGGGTTTGGTATTGTTCTGGTCAGTCCTGAGGTAGGTATGGGTTTGGTATTGTTCTGGTCAGTCCTGAGGGAGGTGTGGGTTTGGTATTGTTCTGGTCAGTCCTGAGGTAGATGTGGGTTTAGTATTGTTCTGGTCAGTCCTGAGGTAGGTATGGGTTTGGTATTGTTCTGGTCAGTCCTGAGGGAGGTGTGGGTTTGGTGTTCTGGTCAGTCCTGAGGTAGGTGTGGGTTTGGTATTGTTCTGGTCAGTCCTGAGGTAGGTATGGGTTTGGTATTGTTCTGGTCAGTCCTGAGGGAGGTGTGGGTTTGGTATTGTTCTGGTCAGTCCTGAGGTAGGTATGGGTTTGGTATTGTTCTGGTCAGTCCTGAGGTAGGTGTGGGTTTGGTATTGTTCTGGTCAGTCCTGAGGTAGGTATGGGTTTGGTATTGTTCTGGTCAGTCCTGAGGTAGGTGTGGGTTTGGTATTGTTCTGGTCAGTCCTGAGGTAGGTATGGGTTTGGTATTGTTCTGGTCAGTTCTGAGGTAGGTGTGGGTTTGGTATTGTTCTGGTCAGTCCTGAGGGAGGTGTGGGTTTGGTGTTCTGGTCAGTCCTGAGGGAGGTGTGGGTTTGGTATTGTTCTGGTCAGTCCTGAGGTAGGTATGGGTTTGGTATTGTTCTGGTCAGTCCTGAGGTAGGTATGGGTTTGGTATTGTTCTGGTCAGTCCTGAGGTAGGTATGGGTTTGGTATTGTTCTGGTCAGTCCTGAGGTAGGTATGGGTTTGGTATTGTTCTGGTCAGTCCTGAGGGAGGTGTGGGTTTGGTATTGTGCTGGTCAGTCCTGAGGTAGGTATGGGTTTGGTATTGTTCTGGTCAGTCCTGAGGTAGGTATGGGTTTGGCTATTGTTCTAGTCAGTCCTGAGGTAGGTATGGGTTTAGTATTGTTCTGGTCAGTCCTGAGGTAGGTATGGGTTTGGTATTGTTCTGGTCAGTGCTGAGGTAGGTATGGGTTTGGCTATTGTTCTAGTCAGTCCTGAGGTAGGTATGGGTTTAGTATTGTTCTGGTCAGTCCTGAGGTAGGTATGGGTTTGGTATTGTTCTGGTCAGTCCTGAGGTAGGTGTGGGTTTGGTATTGTTCTGGTCAGTCCTGAGGTAGGTATGGGTTTGGTATTGTTCTGGTCAGTCCTGAGGTAGGTGTGGGTTTGGTATTGTTCTGGTCAGTCCTGAGGTAGGTATGGGTTTGGTATTGTTCTGGTCAGTCCTGAGGTAGGTATGGGTTTGGTATTGTTCTGGTCAGTCCTGAGGTAGGTGTGGGTTTGGTATTGTTCTGGTCAGTCCTGAGGGAGGTATGGGGTGGTATTGTTCTGGTCAGTCCTGAGGGAGATGTGGGTTTGGTATTGTTCTGGTCAGTCCTGAGGTAGGTATGGGTTTGGCATTGTTCTGGTCAGTCCTGAGGTAGGTATGGGTTTGGTATTGTTCTGGTCAGTCCTGAGGTAGGTATGGGTTTGGCATTGTTCTGGTCAGTCCTGAGGGAGGTGTGGGTTTGGTATTGTTCTGGTCAGTCCTGAGGTAGGTATGGGTTTGGTATTGTTCTGGTCAGTCCTCAGGTAGGTATGGGTTTGGCATTGTTCTGGTCAGTCCTGAGGGAGGTGTGGGTTTGGTATTGTTCTGGTCAGTTCTGAGGTAGATATGGGTTTGGTATTGTTCTGGTCAGTCCTGAGGTAGGTGTGAGTTTGGTATTGTTCTGGTCAGTCCTGAGGTAGGTATGGGTTTGGTATTGTTCTGGTCAGTCCTGAGGTAGGTACGGGTTTGGTATTGTTCTGGTCAGTCCTGAGGGGGGTGTGGGTTTGGTATTGTTCTGGTCAGTCCTGAGGTAGATGTGGGTTTGGTGTTCTGGTCAGTCCTGAGGTAGGTGTGGGTTTGGTATTGTTCTGGTCAGTCCTGGGGTAGGTATGGGTTTGGTATTGTTCTGGTCAGTCCTGAGGGAGGTGTGGGTTCGGTATTGTTCTGGTCAGTCCTGAGGGAGGTGTGGGTTTGGTATTGTTCTGGTCAGTCCTGAGGTAGGTATGGGTTTGGTATTGTTCTGGTCAGTCCTGAGGTAGGTATGGGTTTGGCTATTGTTCTAGTCAGTCCTGAGGTAGGTATGGGTTTAGTATTGTTCTGGTCAGTCCTGAGGTAGGTATGGGTTTGGTATTGTTCTGGTCAGTGCTGAGGTAGGTATGGGTTTGGTATTGTTCTGGTCAGTCCTGAGGTAGGTATGGGTTTGGTATTGTTCTGGTCAGTCCTGAGGTAGGTGTGGGTTTGGTATTGTTCTGGTCAGTCCTGAGGTAGGTATGGGTTTGGTATTGTTCTGGTCAGTCCTGAGGTAGGTGTGGGTTTGGTATTGTTCTGGTCAGTCCTGAGGTAGGTATGGGTTTGGTATTGTTCTGGTCAGTCCTGAGGTAGGTATGGGTTTGGTATTGTTCTGGTCAGTCCTGAGGTAGGTGTGGGTTTGGTATTGTTCTGGTCAGTCCTGAGGGAGGTATGGGGTGGTATTGTTCTGGTCAGTCCTGAGGGAGATGTGGGTTTGGTATTGTTCTGGTCAGTCCTGAGGTAGGTATGGGTTTGGTATTGTTCTGGTCAGTCCTGAGGTAGGTATGGGTTTGGCATTGTTCTGGTCAGTCCTGAGGGAGGTGTGGGTTTGGTATTGTTCTGGTCAGTCCTGAGGTAGGTATGGGTTTGGTATTGTTCTGGTCAGTCCTGAGGTAGGTATGGGTTTGGCATTGTTCTGGTCAGTCCTGAGGGAGGTGTGGGTTTGGTATTGTTCGGGTCAGTTCTGAGGTAGATATGGGTTTGGTATTGTTCTGGTCAGTCCTGAGGTAGGTGTGAGTTTGGTATTGTTCTGGTCAGTCCTGAGGTAGGTATGGGTTTGGTATTGTTCTGGTCAGTCCTGAGGTAGGTATGGGTTTGGTATTGTTCTGGTCAGTCCTGAGGGAGGTGTGGGTTTGGTATTGTTCTGGTCAGTCCTGAGGTAGATGTGGGTTTGGTGTTCTGGTCAGTCCTGAGGTAGGTGTGGGTTTGGTATTGTTCTGGTCAGTCCTGAGGTAGGTATGGGTTTGGTATTGTTCTGGTCAGTCCTGAGGGAGGTGTGGGTTTGGTATTGTTCTGGTCAGTCCTGAGGTAGGTATGGGTTTGGTATTGTTCTGGTCAGTCCTGAGGTAGGTATGGGTTTGGTATTGTTCTGGTCAGTCCTGAGGGAGGTGTGGGTTTGGTATTGTTCTGGTCAGTCCTGAGGGAGGTGTGGGTTTGGTATTGTTCTGGTCAGTCCTGAGGTAGGTGTGGGTTTGGTGTTCTGGTCAGTCCTGAGGTAGGTGTGGGTTTAGTATTGTTCTGGTCAGTCCTGAGGTAGGTATGGGTTTGGTATTGTTCTGGTCAGTCCTGAGGGAGGTGTGGGTTTGGTGTTCTGGTCAGTCCTGAGGGAGGTGTGGGTTTGGTGTTCTGGTCAGTCCTGAGGTAGGTATGGGTTTGGTATTGTTCTGGTCAGTCCTGAGGGAGGTGTGGGTTTGGTATTGTTCTGGTCAGTCCTGAGGTAGGTATGGGTTTGGCTATTGTTCTAGTCAGTCCTGAGGTAGGTATGGGTTTAGTATTGTTCTGGTCAGTCCTGAGGTAGGTATGGGTTTGGTATTGTTCTGGTCAGTCCTGAGGTAGGTGTGGGTTTGGTATTGTTCTGGTCAGTCCTGAGGTAGGTATGGGTTTGGTATTGTTCTGGTCAGTCCTGAGGGAGGTGTGGGTTTGGTATTGTTCTGGTCAGTCCTGAGGTAGGTGTGGGTTTAGTATTGTTCTGGTCAGTCCTGAGGGAGGTGTGGGTTTGGTATTGTTCTGGTCAGTCCTGAGGGAGGTGTGGGTTTGGTATTGTTCTGGTCAGTCCTAAGGTAGGTGTGGGTTTAGTATTGTTCTGGTCAGTCCTCAGGTAGGTGTGGGTTTAGTATTGTTCTGGTCACTCCTGAGGTAGGTATGGGTTTGGTATTGTTCTGGTCAGTCCTGAGGGAGGTGTGGGTTTGGTGTTCTGGTCAGTCCTGAGGGAGGTGTGGGTTTGGTATTGTTCTGGTCAGTCCTGAGGTAGGTATGGGTTTGGTATTGTTCTGGTCAGTCCTGAGGTAGGTGTGGGTTTAGTATTGTTCTGGTCAGTCCTGAGGTAGGTATGGGTTTGGTATTGTTCTGGTCAGTCCTGAGGTAGGTGTGGGTTTGGTATTGTTCTGGTCAGTCCTGAGGGAGGTATGGGTTTGGTATTGTTCTGGTCAGTCCTGAGGTAGGTATGGGTTTGGTATTGTTCTGGTCAGTCCTGAGGTAGGTATGGGTTTGGTATTGGTCTGGTCAGTCCTGAGGTAGGTATGGGTTTGGTATTGTTCTGGTCAGTCCTGAGGTAAGTGTGGGTTTGGTATTGTTCTGGTCAGTCCTGAGGGAGGTGTGGGTTTGGTATTGTTCTGGTCAGTCCTGAGGTAGGTATGGGTTTGGTATTGTTCGGGTCAGTCCTGAGGGAGGTGTGGGTTTGGTATTGTTCTGGTCAGTCCTGAGGTAGGTGTGGGTTTGGTATTGTTCTGGTCAGTCCTGAGGTAGGTGTGGGTTTGGTATTGTTCTGGTCAGTCCTGAGGGAGGTGTGGGTTTAGTATTGTTCTGGTCAGTCCTGAGGGAGGTGTGGGTTTGGTGTTCTGGTCAGTCCTGAGGTAGGTATGGGTTTGGTATTGTTCTGGTCAGTCCTGAGGTAGGTATGGATTTGGTATTGTTCTGGTCAGTCCTGAGGTAGGTATGGGTTTGGTGTTGTTCTGGTCAGTCCTGAGGTAGGTATGGGTTTGGTATTGTTCTGGTCAGTCCTGAGGGAGGTGTGGGTTTGGTATTGTTCTGGTCAGTCCTGAGGTAGGTATGGGTTTGGTATTGTTCTGGTCAGTCCTGAGGTAGGTATGGGTTTAGTATTGTTCTAGTCAGTCCTGAGGTAGGTATGGGTTTGGTATTGTTCTGGTCAGTCCTGAGGTAGGTATGGGTTTGGTATTGTTCTGGTCAGTCCTGAGGGAGGTGTGGGTTTGGTATTGTTCTGGTCAGTCCTGAGGTAGGTGTGGGTTTGGTATTGTTCTGGTCAGTCCTGAGGTAGGTGTGGGTTTGGTATTGTTCTGGTCAGTCCTGAGGGAGGTGTGGGTTTAGTATTGTTCTGGTCAGTCCTGAGGGAGGTGTGGGTTTGGTGTTCTGGTCAGTCCTGAGGTAGGTATGGGTTTGGTATTGTTCTGGTCAGTCCTGAGGTAGGTATGGGTTTGGTATTGTTCTGGTCAGTCCTGAGGTAGGTATGGGTTTGGTATTGTTCTGGTCAGTCCTGAGGTAGGTGTGGGTTTGGTGTTCTGGTCAGTCCTGAGGTAGGTGTGGGTTTGGTGTTCTGGTCAGTCCTGAGGTAGGTGTGGGTTTAGTATTGTTCTGGTCAGTCCTGAGGTAGGTATGGGTTTGGTATTGTTCTGGTCAGTCCTGAGGTAGGTATGGGTTTGGTATTGTTCTGGTCAGTCCTGAGGTAGGTATGGGTTTGGTATTGTTCTGGTCAGTCCTGAGGGAGGTGTGGGTTTGGTATTGTTCTGGTCAGTCCTGAGGTAGGTGTGGGTTTGGTGTTCTGGTCAGTCCTGAGGTAGGTATGGGTTTGGTATTGTTCTGGTCAGTCCTGAGGTAGGTATGGGTTTGGTATTGTTCTGGTCAGTCCTGAGGTAGGTGTGGGTTTGGTGTTCTGGTCAGTCCTGAGGTAGGTATGGGTTTGGTATTGTTCTGGTCAGTCCTGAGGTAGGTATGGGTTTGGTATTGTTCTGGTCAGTCCTGAGGTAGGTGTGGGTTTGGTATTGTTCTGGTCAGTCCTGAGGTAGGTGTGGGTTTGGTGTTCTGGTCAGTCCTGAGGCAGGTATGGGTTTAGTATTGTTCTGGTCAGTCCTGAGGTAGGTATGGGTTTGGTATTGTTCTGGTCAGTCCTGAGGTAGGTGTGGGTTTGGTGTTCTGGTCAGTCCTGAGGTAGGTATGGGTTTGGTATTGTTCTGGTCAGTCCTGAGGTAGGTATGGGTTTGGTATTGTTCTGGTCAGTCCTGAGGTAGGTATGGGTTTGGTATTGTTCTGGTCAGTCCTGAGGTAGGTATGGGTTTGGTATTGTTCTGGTCAGTCCTGAGGTAGGTGTGGGTTTGGTGTTCTGGTCAGTCCTGAGGTAGGTATGGGTTTGGTATTGTTCTGGTCAGTCCTGAGGTAGGTATGGGTTTGGTATTGTTCTGGTCAGTCCTGAGGTAGGTATGGGTTTGGTATTGTTCTGGTCAGTCCTGAGGTAGGTATGGGTTTGGTATTGTTCTGGTCAGTCCTGAGATTAGTTTTGGGTTTGGTATTGTTCTGGTCAGTCCTGAGGTAGGTGTGGGTTTGGTGTTCTGGTCAGTCCTGAGGTAGGTATGGGTTTGGTATTGTTCTGGTCAGTCCTGAGGTAGATATGGGTTTGGTATTGTTCCGGTCAGTCCTGAGGTAGGTATGGGTTTAGTATTGTTCTGGTCAGTCCTGAGGGAGGTGTGGGTTTGGTATTGTTCTGGTCAGTCCTGAGGTAGGTATGGGTTTGGTATTGTTCTGGTCAGTCCTGAGGTAGGTATGGGTTTGGTATTGTTCTGGTCAGTCCTGAGGGAGGTGTGGGTTTGGTGTTCTGGTCAGTCCTGAGGTAGGTATGGGTTTGGTATTGTTCTGGTCAGTCCTGAGGTAGGTATGGGTTTAGTATTGTTCTGGTCAGTCCTGAGGTAGGTGTTGGTTTGGTATTGTTCTGGTCAGTCCTGAGGGAGGTGTGGGTTTGGTATTGTTCTGGTCAGTCCTGAGGGAGGTGTGGGTTTGGTATTGTTCTGGTCAGTCCTGAGGTAGGTGTGGGTTTAGTATTGTTCTGGTCAGTCCTGAGGTAGGTATGGGTTTGGTATTGTTCTGGTCAGTCCTGAGGGAGGTGTGGGTTTGGTATTGTTCTGGTCAGTCCTGAGGGAGGTGTGGGTTTGGTGTTCTGGTCAGTCCTGAGGTAGGTATGGGTTTGGTATTGTTCTGGTCAGTCCTGAGGTAGGTGTGGGTTTGGTATTGTTCTGGTCAGTCCTGAGGGAGGTGTGGGTTTGGTATTGTTCTGGTCAGTCCTGAGGGAGGTGTGGGTTTGGTATTGTTCTGGTCAGTCCTGAGGTAGGTATGGGTTTGGTATTGTTCTGGTCAGTCCTGAGGGAGGTGTGGGTTTGGTATTGTTCTGGTCAGTCCTGAGGTAGGTATGGGTTTGGTATTGTTCTGGTCAGTCCTGAGGTAGGTGTGGGTTTGGTATTGTTCTGGTCAGTCCTGAGGGAGGTGTGGGTTTGGTATTGTTCTGGTCAGTCCTGAGGGAGGTGTGGGTTTGGTATTGTTCTGGTCAGTCCTGAGGTAGGTATGGGTTTGGTATTGTTCTGGTCAGTCCTGAGGGAGGTGTGGGTTTGGTATTGTTCTGGTCAGTCCTGAGGGAGGTGTGGGTTTGGTATTGTTCTGGTCAGTCCTGAGGTAGGTATGGGTTTGGTATTGTTCTGGTCAGTCATGAGGGAGGTGTGGGTTTGGTATTGTTCTGGTCAGTCCTGAGGGAGGTGTGGGTTTGGTATTGTTCTGGTCAGTCCTGAGGTAGGTGTGGGTTTAGTATTGTTCTGGTCAGTCCTGAGGTAGGTATGGGTTTGGTATTGTTCTGGTAAGTCCTGAGGGAGGTATGGGTTTGGTATTGTTCTGGTCAGTCCTGAGGGAGATGTGGGTTTGGTGTTCTGGTCAGTCCTGAGGTAGGTATGAGTTTGGTATTGTTCTGGTCAGTCCTGAGGTAGGTGTGGGTTTGGTATTGTTCTGGTCAGTCCTGAGGGAGGTGTGGGTTTGGTATTGTTCTGGTCAGTCCTGAGGGAGGTGTGGGTTTGGTATTGTTCTGGTCAGTCCTGAGGGAGGTGTGGGTTTGGTGTTCTGGTCAGTCCTGAGGTAGGTATGGGTTTAGTATTGTTCTGGTCAGTCCTGAGGTAGGTATGGGTTTGGTATTGTTCTGGTCAGTCCTGAGGGAGGTGTGGGTTTGGTATTGTTCTGGTCAGTCCTGAAGGAGGTGTGGGTTTGGTGTTCTGGTCAGTCCTGAGGTAGGTATGGGTTTGGTATTGTTCTGGTCAGTCCTGAGGGAGGTGTGGGTTTTGGTATTGTTCTGGTACGTCTTAGGTATGTGTGGGGATTACTGTTCTTTTTTGTGTTCTGGTAAGTCCTGGGGTAGCTAGGTTTGGGTTTAGTGTTCTGGTAAGACCTGGGGTAGCTAGGTTTGGGTTTAGTGTTCTGGTAAGTCATGGGGTAGCTAGGTTTGGGTTTAGTGTTCTGGTAAGTCCTGGGGTAGCTTAGTGTTCTGGTAAGTCCTGGGGTAGCTAGGTTTGGGTTTAGTGTTCTGGTAAGCCATGGGGTAGCTAGGTTTGGGTTTAGTGTTCTGGTAAGCCATGGGGTAGCTAGGTTTGGGTTTAGTGTTCTGGTAAGCCATGGGGTAGCTAGGTTTGGGCTTAGTGTTCTGGTAAGTCCTGGGGTAGCTAGCTTTGGGTTTAGTGTTCTGGTAAGTCCTGGGGTAGCTAGGTTTGGGTTTAGTGTTCTGGTAAGTCCAGGGGTAGGTAGGTTTGGGTTTAGTGTTCTGGTAAGTCCTGGGGTAGCTAGGTTTGGGTTTAGTGTTCTGGTAAGTCCTGGGGTAGCTAGGTTTGGGTTTAGTGTTCTGGTAAGCCATGGGATAGCTAGGTTGGGTTTAGTGTTCTGGTAAGTCCTGGGGTAGCTAGGTTTGGATTTGGTGTTCTGGTAAGTCCTGGGGTAGCTAGGTTTGGGTTTAGTGTTCTGGTAAGTCCTGGGGTAGCTAGGTTTGGGTTTAGTGTTCTGGTAAGTCCTGGGGTAGCTAGCTTTGGGTTTAGTGTTCTGGTAAGCCATGGGGTAGCTAGGTTTCGGTGTAGTGTTCTGGTAAGTCATGGGGTAGCTAGGTTTGGGTTTAGTGTTCTGGTAAGTCCTGGGGTAGCTAGCTTTGGGCTTAGTGTTCTGGTAAGTCACGGGGTAGGCGTGGTGTTTGGTCTCGTGGTTAATCTATAGTTGATTTGGTATTTGGTCATCTCTTTAATTGTCAGACAAATGTGGTGTTTGGTCAGTTTTAAGGAACGTTCGGTGTTTAGTATTATGGTAAGTCCCGCGGTAGGCGTGGTGTCTAGCATTCTTCCGGATAATCCTTGGGTTGGTTTGGTCTTGTTGTTAATTCGAAATGTTGTTTTGGTGTTTGGTTATCTGATTAAATGAAACGTAGGTTTGGTTTTTTGGTCTTCTGGTAAGTCCTGGGATTGGCACGGTGTTTGGTCTATCCGGAGATAGTTTTCGTATCTGGTCTGTAAGGTAATTAGAAGGTAGGTCTGGGGTGTGGCTGTTATCTGGTTAGTTCTGAGGTAGGTCTGGGGTGTGGCTGTTATCTGGTTCGTTCTAAGGTAGGTCTGTGGTGTGGCTGTTATCTGGTTAGTTCTGACGTAGATCTGGGGTGTGGCTGTTATCTGGTTGGTTCTGAGGTAGGTCTGGGGTGTGGCTGTTATCTGGTTAGTTCTGAGGTAGGTCTGGGGTGTGGCTGTTATCTGTTATAGTTCTGAGGTAGGTCTGGGGTGTGGCTGTTATCTAGTTAGTTCTGAGGTAGGTCTGGGGTGTGGCTGTTATCTGGTTAGTTCTAAGGTAGGTCTGGGGTGTGGCTGCTATCTGGTTAGTTCTGAGGTTAGTCTGTGATGTGGCTGTTATCTGGTTAGTTCTGAGGTAGGTCTGGGGTGTGGCTGTTATCTGGTTAGTTCTAAGGTAGGTCTGGGGTGTGGCTGTTATCTGGTTAGTTCTGAGGTAGGTCTGGGTGTGGCTGTTATCTGGTTAGTTCTGAGGTGTGGCTGTTATCTGGTTAGTTCTGAGATAGGTCTGGGTGTGGCTGTTATCTGGTTAGTTGTGAGGCAGATCTGGGGTGTGGCTGCTATCTGGTTAGTTCTGAGGTAAGTCTGGGGCGTGGCTGTTTTCTGGGTAGTTCTGAGGCAGGTTTGGGGTGTGGCTGTTATCTGGTTAGTTCTGTGGTAGGTCTGGGGTGTGGCTGTTATCTGGTTAGTTCGGTGGTAGGTCTGAGGTGTGGCTGTTATCTGGTTAGTTCTGAGGTAGGTCTGGGGTGTGGCTGTTATCTGGTTAGTTCTGAGGTCGGTCCGGTTGTATACATCCGAATAATGTTTTGAAACCTTAGATTAGGAACTTGCTTAGTTGCAGTCTAGGTTATTGAATTGTTCATTTCGGTTTGTGTTCATCATGGATTAGACAAAGGCGTTCACATATATGTATATGTTTTACCGAAGTCACTTATGGTTGCCATGACACCAGCGCGTCGTCTGCTGATAATGTGTCCTCTACGTCTCAGTTGTCCAGCTGACTGAGCCGCAGATCAATAGGTCGTGGGTTCGAACCCTGGCAGAGCCTTCCTAGCTCAGTTGGTAGGCTGGCTGAGCCGCAGATCAATAGGTCGTGGGTTCGAACCCTGGCAGAGAGCCTTTCTAGCTCAGCTGGTAGGCTGGGTGAGCCGCAGATCAATAGGTCGTGGGTTCGAACCCTGGCAGAGAGCCTTCCTAGCTCAGCTGGTAGGCTGGCTGAGCCGCAGAACAATAGGTCGTGGGTTCGAACCCTGGCAGAGAGCCTTCCTACCTCAGTTGGTAGGCTGGCTGAGCCGCAGATCAATAGGTCGTGGGTTTGAACCCTGGCAGAGAGCCTTCCTACCTCAGTTGGTAGGCTGGCTGAGCCGCAGATCAATAGGTCGTGGGTTTGAACCCTGGCAGAGAGCCTTCCTAGCTCAGTTGGTAGGCTGGCTGAGCCGCAGATCAATAGGTCGTGGGTTCGAACCCTGGCAGAGAGCCTTCCTAGCTCAGCTGGTAGGCTGGGTGAGCCGCAGATCAATAGGTCGTGGGTTCGAACCCTGGCAGAGAGCCTTCCTAGCTCAGTGGGTAAGCAAGGCTGAGCCGCAGATCAATAGGTCGTGGGTTCGAACCCTGGCAGAGCCTTCCTAGCTCAGTTAGTAGGCTGGCTGAGCCGCAGATCAATAGGTGGTGGGTTCGAACCCTGGCAGAGAGCCTTTCTAGCTCAGCTGGTAGGCTGGCTGAGCCGCAGATCAATAGGTCGTGGGTTCGAACCCTGGCAGAGAGCCTTCCTAGCTCAGCTGGTAGGCTGGCTGAGCCGCAGATCAATAGGTCGTGGGTTCGAACCCTGGCAGAGGGCCTTCCTAGCTCAGCTGGTAGGCTGGGTGAGCCGCAGATCAATAGGTCGTGGGTTCGAACCCTGGCAGAGAGCCTTCCTAGCTCAGCTGGTAGGCTGGCTGAGCCGCAGATCAATAGGTCGTGGGTTCGAACCCTGGCAGAGAGCCTTCCTACCTCAGCTGGTAGGCTGGCTGAGCCGCAGATCAATAGGTCGTGGGTTCGAACCCTGGTAGAGAGCCTTCCTAGCTCAGCTGGTAGGCTGGGTGAGCCGCAGATCAATAGGTCGTGGGTTCGAACCCTGGCAGAGAGCCTTCCTAGCTCAGCTGGTAGGCTGGGTGAGCCGCAGATCAATAGGTCGTGGGTTCGAACCCTGGCAGAGAGCCTTCTTAGCTCAGTAAGTGAGCAGGCTGAGCCGCAGATCAATAGGTCGTGGGTTCGAACCTTGGCAGAGAGTCTTCCTAGCTCAGTGGGTAAGCAGGCTGAGCCGCAGATCAACAGGTCGTGGGTTCGAACCTTGGCACCTGCATCTAATTTTCATCCAAGCGCATTCCATTGTCCCCTCTACCCAATTTGGCCTTCATATAAGCAAAAGTGAACTAAAACACCAATAGTTCCTTTCATTTTGTTCTAACAAGCTTTTAATTGTGGGATAGACCTGTCACATCCCCTTCTGTTCAACACATAATGCTGCGGAAATAATTTTCCGTCAATTCATGCAGAAGGATTCATGTTAAATCACCCTGATCATACGAAAACCATTATAAAAGTATTCGTTTGAACGACAATTGATATAGTTTCGTATTTTGTTGCATTTATGGTGCCCCAGGGGCAAATATCATAATGCTTTATGCACCATTTCAGAATCACTGGAACATCATGTGATGTACTCCAGCTATGGTCTAACAATACAGCCAAATGTGCAACTGTTACCTATGTGTTAACTACCGGGTGTGGAGAGAGGCTTCAATATTAGTACATGGAATATCACAAGAAATGTGTTTCGGCGTACGAGCAAATTTATAGCACATATCGGATAAAACTATCGCCATGGAAACGGACATTGATACTGATCATTATATAAATAATTGAAAGCCAGCTTCATATAGAATAGAAAGAAATGTGCAAAGATGCCTCGGGACGCAGCAACGAAAGCCTATTTCGAACTTGTCGCGCGCAATGCATCAATGTTCCTCATTCAATAAAACCCAGATGTTGTTAGCCGGCGTGTAGACACAATGCGCTATCAGCTGACACTTAACACATTTATAGCTTTGTTGTTATCGCCGGATTACCAGGCTGCACCAACAAACACAAGCCACATGCTTTGTTATTCTTTTAGTCTCTTTGCGTTCGGGTGATTGGCACTGAGCAACGTGTGACATGTTTGAATAAGAGAAGTGATGAGTGCGCTCATGTTCAATCCAAGAAGTGTGTCTAATCTCCTTGTCCTGCCACCTATAAACTGCTCTGGTCCTCCCTTGGATTGTGGCGATAATAGGACTTTCATTGCAACATGCATGACATTTAGCTTCATGTGCAATGATAAGTGACTCATCCCTTTGTTCTTGGGTTATTTGTTCCTCACTGTGATGTAAGATATATAAGACGCTGCTGTCGCCTATAAAGTGTACAGGCACCATATACGGCTTCATTATACGACCATGGCCGACACGAAGGCGGACAGGACTCTCTCTCGGTGATAAGGTTGACGTCATGAGGTTTGCGTAGACAGTTGTTCTATATACGAGTTTCGGAAGCGCATGTAAAGCCAATACGTGTACATATATGAACATGTAGTCCGTTCTGACCCGTCAACACCGCCAACTTCTGCTGACAAATATAAGTTGCAATGAAGCGGAGTGCACTATATATAATAAGTTATTAATCTTAGGCTGTTGATTAGGCGGCTGTAACGTTACATATCTTACTACTATATCTTATGTTACCCTCAATAATAGAAAAAAAATAGGAGGATAGGTTTGGTGAGTAAATCCTGCTGGTAACAGGGGCAAAATGCGTACACGTTCCATAACATGTCTTACTTATTGCCCCGTTCCCCCGTCCCCCCGTCCCCGCCTCCCCCCCCCCTCGTCCCTCCGTTTAGCCCCCACTTTTATCAGTGTATGTGTGGGGGGGGGGGGGGCAATAACCGATCTGTTTGTAAGGTCCACGGCCTGGGGAGTGTAAGGCGGAGGTACCGCCGGATCTGGCATTAATAAGGTTGGTTATTGCATACGTGATGTTAAACTGTCAATTATTGCACATTTGGTGCTAAACCCATTTCAGTTAAGTTGATGTGCACGCAGTGCCCGCCACTTAACAGCAACTCGGTTAATCGCAACTTCCGCTTAATCAGTCATCGTCAGCCAGGACCAAATAGACGAGTATTACTGGCTGTTTGACAGATTGAGAAAACAGTCAAAATGTATCAATAAATATTGTTTCAACTGATGATCGGTGTTTTATAATGTTTACACGTACATCCGAAGCATATATAAACCCAACACATGTGCTCGAGCCTCACCAGTCAAACGTCGCCAACGATTTCGTGAAAATGAAAAATGAAAATGAAAGTTACCCTAGCCATCGGCTGGCAGTATTAAAACTATATACTTTTGCATGAAACATCTGATCCCTTTATCGTTTATCGTGCGGTCTCACCACAACACGGAGTCAGCGGAATTGAGAGAGGCACGGTTCAGGGTGTGGGAACTCGGCTCGGTGGAGCACAATTCTGTGGGGGGGGGGGGGGGGGTACCCAATGCCCGGCCCCCCTGCCACTGTTCCGGCCCCGCTGCCACTGCCCCGGCCCCCCTGCCACTGCCCCGGCCCCCCTGCCACTGCCCCGGCCCCCTCTGCCACTGCCGCGCCCCTCTGTCACTGCCCCGGCCCCCCTTGCCACTGCCCCGGCCCCCCTTGCCACTGCCCCGGCCCCCCTTGCCACTGCCCTGGCCCCCCTGCCACTGCCCCGCCCCCCCTCTGCCACTGCCCCGGCCCCTCTGCCACTGCCTCGGCCCCCCTGCCACTGCCCCGGCCCCCCTCTGCCACTGCCCCGGCCCCTCTGCCACTGCCTCGGCCCCCCTGCCACTGCCCCGGTCCCCTCTGCCACTGCCCCGGCCCCTCTGCCACTGCCTCGGCCCCCCTGCCACTGCCCCGGCCCCCCTGCCACTGCCCCGGCCCCCCTGCCACTGCCCCGGCCCCCCTGCCACTGCCCCGGCCCCCCTGCCACTGCCCCGGCCCCTCTGCCACTGCCCCGGCCCCCCTGCCACTGCCCCGGCCCCCCTGCCACTGCCCCGGCCCCTCTGCCACTGCCCCGGCCCCCCTGCCACTGCCCCGGCCCCCCTGCCACTGCCCCGGCCCCCCTGCCACTGCCCCGGCCCCCCTTTGCCACTGCCCCGGCCCCTCTGCCACTGCCCCGGCCCCCCTGCCACTGCCCCGGCCCCCCTGCCACTGCCCCGGCCCCCCTCTGCCACTGCCCCGGCCCCTCTGCCACTGCCCCGGCCCCCCTGCCACTGCCCCGGCCCCCCTGCCACTGCCCCGGCCTCCCTGCCACTGCCCCGGCCCCCCTGCCACTGCCCCGGCCCCCCTCTGCCACTGCCCCGGCCCCTCTGCCACTGCCCCGGCCCCCCTGCCACTGCCCCGGCCCCCCTGCCACTGCCCCGGCCCCCCTGCCACTGCCCCGGCCCCCCTGGCACTGCGCATGCACTGATCTTATGTTGATTATGACAATATACTCCGCGAGGTTGAGAGGAGGAGGGGTGTATTTGGTTAATGGGCGGGGAGGTAGGCCTATAGATGAAGGCGCACCCCACAGCCCCTTCCCCGCGGGGCATGATAGTCATATAGCATACATACATGTATATGAAAACACGAACCTTGATAAAATATATTAATTACCATTCCATGGCACCATTATATAAAGCCCCGTACAGTCCGTACCCAAAGAACTGGTGCCCCCCCCCCCCCTGCATATATAAGCCATTAACAAAAGACATGTAACTAAAGACAGAGACCAGAGACCCGCCTTTTTTGTAATAATATAATGAAGTTACAAAGATTCACATTAGATATAAAATAGGTTGTCGCTTATAGCATGGGAGACACGTAAGTCGGCAAATGGTGCATGGGGCGACCGGGTCCGAAACACAAAATAACTGTTTCCTGCATAACTCTATAAACTATCAAGTTTATAATGCGCGCGAGCGACATTTGCATTTTGTTTCATGTTTCACGAAACATGTGTTGATGTCATCAGCATGTTGCAACAAGTAATCAATAATCATTGCGGATACCAGTTCAGGACACAAGTCTGTCTTTTAGTCTAGTTACACATATATTTTCGCGGCGGCCAGGGCGGGCAATGATATCTCGGCCCAGGCCCGGTGGATAAAAGACACCAAGCGCCTCGGGCCAAATGGGAAGTTCCTTTGGCCTAATGTGTAAGGTTTTCGCTCTGGATGCGAAGGTTGATGGTTTGAATCCCGCCTGGGACCAGAAATACCCGCCGCCAAAGAGGTCCGAGATCAAACTGTGCCTACGCCACCAAAAACCCTAAAATTATCGTACTTTATAGCCTATGTATGGGCAGTAGCGTAATAAAGGAAATTAAAAAGAATGTGAACTCGTGGATAGGTATACTCACTTGAGGATAAAACGTTGAGAGAAAGATGACAAGGAGCAGAACATTCCTCATCTCATCTCAGCTTCGGGAACGTCTACAAAAAAATTAAGAGTTGTAGGTCGCATGGATACATATATATATATATATATATATATATATATATATATATATATATATATATATATACATGCATACATATATAGCTGTGTAACCCGGGTAACTCAGCGCCCACTTCTAATTACCGTCATATAACGAATTAAAGACAACGCGCAAATTACAAAGACTATACTTTTCCACCTCTTCGTGCATGGTCGGGTCACTCCATTGTCGATATGTTACATATAGATAATTAATTCCATATATATTACCTGCAGTGAGTGTTAGAACATTTCATTTCTGAATCATTAAAAGACATAGCACTGCGAAATATACCCCCCGCCGTCAGAATTATTGGTACAATCAGCCTTAGACGCCATGCATTTTATCAACCAATCCATTACACAAAGTAATTTATCGTAGTAAACTATTTTTTTGATCGTACGCATTTCAGACACGAACACTTGAAATATATGGTAACCAAAATCCGTTACTTATATTTAGGTGTTATATTATAGCAGTTCGTGCAATGGCCGAGCCTCGGGGCTCTCCGGCATATGTAGCCTGAATAAAGTGCATGCATTGGATCCTGTCTATCGCTGTGATGTTGGCCGTCAGCGGCCCAAACCATTAACTAACACATCCCTAACGCTGTCTTTAATATAATCCGGTAAGGCACCAAACACCGTAACTGTTCCCTTTCGAAAAAAAAAACGCAAAAAGCAAGTGCAGAAAAAAAAACGCGACCTGAGTCAAGTAGGGATTCAACAAAATGGCGGACTCTCAAACTCCGTCGTGCCAAAGAAACTTGGCGACATCTATTCGCAGGCCGCCCTCAAGAGCTTGAAGCTCATTGGTCCATCCAACTCATGAATAATACATATATTATAAATCTGATTTCTGATTCAAAGAAAATAAAGGCCTTATATTCCTGATGGAGTGATCATCCGCGCACGTAGGTCATAATAATCTGGTTTGCGCAGCAAGTGCATATATATAAAACTTACGACGCGAATGAAACTAAGCGTCATGTCAATCCCTGGAGTCCCCCCCCCCCGCCCCCTCCATCCACAAACGTTAAAGCATGGCAGGTAGGCAGCTGCGTGCTCGTTCGAACCCTGACCGTACAAATGACATGCAGAGAAAACGAGCTCCGCATATGGCTTTGGCTCTTGTCGCGTAAATAATGATTTCCATTAAATAGCTAAAAATTTAACTTAATTAAATTCTGTTTTGTTTTTTTGAGGAAAGACTGCCATCTCGGCAGAAATCTTGATTAATATCTGTGTGAGAGTGGAGGAAGCGATTATGTAGCAGCAGAGAGGCGGCCTGGTGCACTGATGGTTCGAACACCCGACTCCACTGAACCCACGGGTTGTCAAATAACTGAACCTAACCCTGACCCTATAGGCACGCATATTAATAGACCTACCCTTGCAGTGTAATTATTTTAAATCGACCAGACAGGACAGGGGGATGATGGAGGGGAAAAGGGGGGGGGGGGGGGTACGGGGTATTGTCAGTTAAAATCACCTGGCGTATAAGATTCACTGGACAAGCACGCACGTTCTGATATCTTTGCTAATGCCTCCGACTTTGTACTGAATGTATGTAGGCCTAGAGAAGCACTATATAGGCCTACCAATGAAGCTTGATACAGTTGGAAGGGTATCATCAGGACAGGACTATATTATCTGTATAGGGTGGGCATCCGTCCATCTGCGAAAGACAATGGATCTGCAGCTTTGTTTTGGTTTAAGTTATACGATTTGTAACCTCTATATCAGGCATCGCTATATATATTAATCCTTGGTGTTAGGAGGGGGATGGGGGGGGGGGGTGGGGAGACTTTGGCGTGCTCAATGATTGGGTGTTAATTATCGGACTCCATGAAGCCACCGTGCACTGGGGAGCTAGCAACCACCGACCACCATCACCCCGTGGTTCTACTTCACTCGGCCCTGGCTCAGGCAATATCCACACCCTCCACCCATCAGTGCCATAATAAGACAGGGGGACATCGACAGAATGCCAGGGACACATCTGACGCAATTGTTTTGTACATTGGGGCATAAAACCTTACACTTTGCGCGGGGTCTGTGGGTTTATTGAGTTGCCATCGCAGTCGGCGAGCGCGGCGGCCCAAACGCACACCCAACGTCGCGGGAATCCCCGATTGCCCAGGACAAGTCTGGGCTTGTCTCGGCTGCATGGCTGGTCTGCCGCTCGGCCCACTGTCAAACTTCAACTCAAATGTTCTTACCTTCAACACATGTAACTCGCAGGAAAAAGGATTGCAACTAGGAGAGTAGCTCGTAGCGAAGTTTCCTGAATCTTTATCCCTCGCCTACTTTATGTGTCACGTCCAAATATTGCGATGAGCTCACGACATTACAAAGTGCTTCCAACCGTTCTGCCGCACTGTTTACGCTCGGGTATTGCGAAATCGCCCATAGCAGGGTGCGCGCTGGGATTGGTTCGAAGTTGACAGGTGGGCGGAGCTTACCGCGGGCGAAGGCTGACGTCAATATCTCCACGTCGACTTCAATTTTGCATCGTCATGTTCATTTGTTTTCGTACAATAAAATGAAAGCTATCTGATGCTTACTATAACTTGATCAACTGCAGAACTATATATAAATTAATCTGTTGTTATCTTTCAAATTAATATGCTAAATTCGTTGAATGTGCATCAGTCTTCGCTGGTCTTGGGGGCTGACAAGTTAGCCTTAAAATTGTTCCTACCCCAGCTCCGCATACTCAGAGGTAGGGGGTGGGGTGGGGCGGGAGTGCGCCGCGGGGGAGTTGGGTGAGTAGCGGCTGCTATCCTTCGTCAACCCCAAAGGGGGTTTAAACTGTGGACTGACGACCACCGACACTGAGACGAATCTGCCACTAGGCGCTTCGTGACTGCTGACGGTGTGGCAAGTGCCGCCATCTGCCGGTGACTGTGAGAGTTGCCTGCGTCCGAAAGGCCCCTTGTGAGGAGCCGCGGGTCAGCCCTGGGTGTGGAGCCGCGGGTCAGCCCTGGGTGTGGAGCAAGGAGATGGAAGCGTGGGGAAGGTCGGCATATTTCAATCACTGTGTGACGAGGCGATCTCTCAGTGGGGACTGCAGCAAAGCATCGCTACAAATTAAGCAGTACATATTTCAGTATAGAGTCGCCTTCTGTTTAGTGCCGCCCTCTAGCGAATATACCGTAAATCTGAATGTCAGTGACGGTTTTAAAAGGCCAATGCTAATCCGGCTAAATTCGATCATAGGCGGGTAAAGTCGATCACATCGGCGGGTAACTTCGATCACTCAGTAATTTTTAAAAACAATTCCACATTTTTAGTGTATTTCTATCAAGAAAAGTCCACGCCGCTGAAAATGCGAGAGACGGGATTGGTCTATAAGCCTCCAGGATCCACCAGTAACCATGGTCCCTCAACCCCCGTCCTGCGCTGTCCGTCTAGCTTAGCCCTGATGCATAGCCCTCACGACCTCAACCATAACGGGCCGTAACGGGGGTGTAAGGGCCCCTTCTGCCTATCAGCTTGTTGTCAGAAGGGTCAAGTTTACTCGGCTACGTCTATCTGTGCTACCACATGCACATATGTAGATCAGGGCTAGGTCATGTGGCTGATCGATATTGCCCGTCCGACTGATCGAATTTACACCCAGCGCACAATTTTTGGAGTCTAACTTTTATCATCTTATTTTCCTTAATATCGCATAAAAATAGATGTTCTTTTAGTATTCAACACTTTTAACAAGTTCTCTGTCCCTTAGACTTGATGAAATTGTATCGCTTCTAGAAATAAATGCTGCCGTAGGGAGATCTTAACTACAGCTTATAGGTGGGTATGTGGGCGTATCTGTGGTGGGGGACGTCCCAGCCAAAGTTACAGTTTTGCGGGTGCGGCTGATAAGGCCAATCAGATTACAGTACTGATTCTGCCAACTCGCCCGCGAGGTACGTCATAAAGCTCATGAATAATAATTGTTTGGTCTTCACTATAGCACAAATTTTAAATGTGATTAGGCAGCA
This sequence comes from Arenicola marina, assembly GCA_964019135.1. Classification (NCBI taxonomy): domain Eukaryota; kingdom Metazoa; phylum Annelida; class Polychaeta; family Arenicolidae; genus Arenicola; species Arenicola marina. Next base: position 12,421,789 of record OZ025260.1, on the reverse strand, counting down.
GAGAAACGAAGGGATATATCATGTGATCGAAGTTACGCGCTGATCGAAATTACCCGACTTTCCCCTAGATGGGCAGGGAATTTATTCAAGACACGGAGAAACTCCGCCTGGCGTGTGTGAGTGTTTGTGTAAGGGTGGGGGAGGCGGGGGAACTAACGTGTATGCGTAGGCTAAATGGATGCAGTGGTATTTACGTATTCCTAGATGAAAATTATCCAAATCTATTGATGCTGTTATACGCAGATAACGTTGCAGATGTGCAGTGAAACTGTCGCACGATTGCAAAGAAATTCGATTCCCTTGATGAATTCTGTGATAAATATCGTAGAAAGTACATCTAAGCAAGACTAAGACAATTGTATTCACAAGGACATTGTGCAAAACGAGAAATAGAAAAGTTAGCATACAAACAAATTATTGTAAGAGAATCTTATAGGATTACCCCCAATAACTCCAAATGAGGCAGCTATTGGTGAATGCGGAAAGAGCCTGCTGTGCGTTTTTTATAGGTTAAGGTGCGTCAAATATTGGCTCTAAATAACACAATTTAAGGGAATGACGATTATATATATCTCAAATGTTGTTACACTGAACGTACCTCCTCGGCTCAGGGATAGGGATGATGTCACAAAGTTGTCAATTCTCATAACGTCTTCAGTTCAATACAGTATAGTAAATATTACCAGCCCCAGCACAGGCGATAAAAAGTTATGCTGCCCTCTAGTGAGCCATTGCACGTTAACTGGTGAGTTGTGCTTCCATCTAGCGGGTCTTTTGGTAACGGTATGGTAACTGTACGACGAGGCAGACCCACGGCCAGCATGTGGGCGCCGGCCAGTATCAGAAACAGTTCCTATAACGTACAATTACGTAACTTCTGGTAACATTTTCTTTTTTTAATATAACATTGAAGTTATTCAACTTAAACTTAAAAAATGTTTTGACTGGAAATGATCTATTAATATTCTTAGCAAGTGCACATATGTTGTATGCAATACAAACCCGGACATGTTGTTACGCTCCTTTTTTTCCCTAAATTTACTTATCCCCCGAGGCAGTATGTGTTACACCACAAAACTAAGGACAGTCACTGTAAGGACCCTTCCAGGTAGTGACGGCTCACGCCATCTCCTGGTGGCAACTTCAAGCAGTGACGTAGGCATATCGTTGGATGGCACGTTTCAAAATATATATTGGTTCGGGCAGAGAAAGTATAGCTATCAGCTTTGCATCAGATTACAAGTATTTGGTAATTCCTGGTGATGTGGTGGGCACGAGGCCGGGTTTGGGGGCGTGGGGAGGGCGGGGGGGGGGAGGCGTTAGGTTGTTACGGGTGATGTGATGTGGATGGGGGGGGGGGGTTAGCCATGGTGACGGCGGGTGATGTGGTGTGGACGGGGTTAGCCATGGTGATGGCGGGTGATGTGGTGTGGAGGGGGTTAGCCATGGTGACGGCGGGTGATGTGGTGTGGACGGGGTTAGCCATGGTGACGGCGGGTGATGTGGTGTGGACGGGGTTAGCCATGGTGACGGCGGGGGATGTGGTGTGGAGGGGTTAGCCATGGTGATGGCGGGTGATGTGGTGTGGACGGGGTTAGCCATGGTGACGGCGGGTGATGTGGTGTGGAGGGGGGGTAGCCATGGTGATGGCGGGTGATGTGGTGTAGAGGGGGGTTAGCCATGGTGATGGCGGGTGATGTGGTGGGGGTTAACCATGGTGATGGCGGGTGTTGTGGTGTGGAGGGGGGTTAGCCATGGTAATGGCGGGTGATGTGGTGTGGAGGGGGGTTAGCCATGGTGATGGCGGGTGATGTGGTGTGGAGGGGTTAGCCATGGTGATGGCGGGTGATGTGGTGTGGAGGGGGGGTAGCCATGGTGATGGCGGGTGATGTGGTGTAGAGGGGGGTACGTTAGCCATGGTGATGGCGGGTGTTGTGGTGTGCAGGGGGTTAGCCATGGTGATGGCGGGTGATGTGGTGTGGAGGGGGGTTAGCCATGGTGATGGCGGGTGATGTGGTGTGGAGGGGGGGTAGCCATGGTGATGGCAGGTGATGTGGTGTGGAGGGGTTAGCCATGGTGATGGCGGGTGATGTGGTGTGGAGGGGGGGTAGCCATGGTGATGGCGGGTGATGTGGTGTAGAGGGGGGTACGTTAGCCATGGTGATGGCGGGTGTTGTGGTGTGCAGGGGGTTAGCCATGGTGATGGCGGGTGATGTGGTGTGGAGGGGGGGGTAGCCATGGTGACGGCGGGTGTTGTGGTGTGGAGGCGGGTTAGCCATGGTGATGGAATGGAATGTTGGTGTTTTAGGCCACTTTTGTGCACATACAGGCTAAATTGGGCCAAGGAACCTCCCGAGACGATGAAGGATGAAGGAATGAAACATGCCCCAGATTAGGTGCCCGAGCCCGGATTCGAACCCAGGACCTATTGATCTGCGGTCTAGTGCGCTAACCACTACACCAGGGAGGCCCCCTAGCCATGGTGATGGCAGGTGTTGTGGTGTGGAGGCGGGTTAGCCATGGTGATGGCGGGTGATGTGGTGTAGAGGGGGGTACGTTAGCCATGGTGATGGCGGGTGATGTGGTGTGGAGGGGGGGGTAGCCATGGTGATGGCGGGTGTTGTGGTGTGAAGGGGGGTTAGCCATGGTGATGGCGCGTGTTGTGGTGTGGAGGGGGGTTAGCCATGGTGATGGCGGGTGATGTGGTGTGGAGGGGGGGTAGCCATGGTGATGGCAGGTGATGTGGTGTGGAGGGGTTAGCCATGGTGATAGCGGGTGATGTGGTGTGGAGGGGGGGTAGCCATGGTGATGGCGGGTGATGTGGTGTAGAGGGGGGTACGTTAGCCATGGTGATGGCGGGTGTTGTGGTGTGCAGGGGGTTAGCCATGGTGATGGCGGGTGATGTGGTGTGGAGGGGGGTTAGCCATGGTGATGGCGGGTGATGTGGTGTGGAGGGGGGGTAGCCATGGTGATGGCAGGTGATGTGGTGTGGAGGGGTTAGCCATGGTGATGGCGGGTGATGTGGTGTGGAGGGGGGGTAGCCATGGTGATGGCGGGTGATGTGGTGTAGAGGGGGGTACGTTAGCCATGGTGATGGCGGGTGTTGTGGTGTGCAGGGGGTTAGCCATGGTGATGGCGGGTGATGTGGTGTGGAGGGGGGGGGTAGCCATGGTGATGGCGGGTGCTGTGGTGTGGAGGCGGGTTAGCCATGGTGATGGCAGGTGTTGTGGTGTGGAGGCGGGTTAGCCATGGTGATGGCGGGTGATGTGGTGTAGAGGGGGGTACGTTAGCCATGGTGATGGCGGGTGATGTGGTGTGGAGGGGGGGGTAGCCATGGTGATGGCGGGTGTTGTGGTGTGAAGGGGGGTTAGCCATGGTGATGGCGCGTGTTGTGGTGTGGAGGGGGGTTAGCCATGGTGATGGCGGGTGATGTGGTGTGGAGGGGGGGTAGCCATGGTGATGGCAGGTGATGTGGTGTGGAGGGGTTAGCCATGGTGATAGCGGGTGATGTGGTGTGGAGGGGGGGGGTAGCCATGGTGATGGCGGGTGATGTGGTGTAGAGGGGGGTACGTTAGCCATGGTGATGGCGGGTGTTGTGGTGTGCAGGGGGGTTAGCCATGGTGATGGCGGGTGATGTGGTGTGGAGGGGGGTTAGCCATGGTGATGGCGGGTGATGTGGTGTGGAGGGGGGGTAGCCATGGTGATGGCAGGTGATGTGGTGTGGAGGGGTTAGCCATGGTGATGGCGGGTGATGTGGTGTGGAGGGGGGGTAGCCATGGTGATGGCGGGTGATGTGGTGTAGAGGGGGGTACGTTAGCCATGGTGATGGCGGGTGTTGTGGTGTGCAGGGGGTTAGCCATGGTGATGGCGGGTGATGTGGTGTGGAGGGGGGGGGTAGCCATGGTGATGGCGGGTGTTGTGGTGTGGAGGCGGGTTAGCCATGGTGATGGCAGGTGTTGTGGTGTGGAGGCGGGTTAGCCATGGTGATGGCGGGTGATGTGGTGTAGAGGGGGGTACGTTAGCCATGGTGATGGCGGGTGATGTGGTGTGGAGGGGGGGGTAGCCATGGTGATGGCGGGTGTTGTGGTGTGAAGGGGGGTTAGCCATGGTGATGGCGCGTGTTGTGGTGTGGAGGGGGGTTAGCCATGGTGATGGCGGGTGATGTGGTGTGGAGGGGGGGTAGCCATGGTGATGGCAGGTGATGTGGTGTGGAGGGGTTAGCCATGGTGATAGCGGGTGATGTGGTGTGGAGGGGGGTAGCCATGGTGATGGCGGGTGATGTGGTGTGGAGGGGGGTACGTTAGCCATGGTGATGGCGGGTGTTGTGGTGTGCAGGGGGTTAGCCATGGTGATGGCGGGTGATGTGGTGTGGAGGGGGGGGGGGGTAGCCATGGTGATGGCGGGTGTTGTGGTGTGGAGGCGGGTTAGCCATGGTGATGGCAGGTGTTGTGGTGTGGAGGCGGGTTAGCCATGGTGATGGCGGGTGATGTGGTGTAGAGGGGGGTACGTTAGCCATGGTGATGGCGGGTGATGTGGTGTGGAGGGGGGGGGGGGTAGCCATGGTGATGGCGGGTGCTGTGGTGTGAAGGGGGGTTAGCCATGGTGATGGCGCGTGTTGTGGTGTGGAGGGGGGTTAGCCATGGTAATGGCGGGTGATGTGGTGTGGAGGGGGGTTAGCCATGGTGATGGCGGGTGATGTGGTGTGCAGGTGGGGGGGGGGGGGGTGTTAGCCATGGTGATGAGGTGTGACGCCCGGTGTGGTATGAAATTGTGTCCGGCCATGAAATGGTGTCCGGCCGGACACATTTTCATGGATAGTGTGGTATGAAATAGTGTCCGGCCATGAAATGGTGTCCGGCCGGACACATTTTCATGGATAGTGTGGTATGAAATAGTGTCCGGCCATGAAATTGTGTCCGGCCGGACTTCATGGCACGGTAACATGAAATTGTGGCCACCGTGAGAAAGTGTCCGCGTACTTTTTACAATATATACGAATAGATCTAGAAGGAAAACCAAAAAATACAAACAAACAAAAACGGGACCTTAGTGCAGTAATGAGAGGGCAAGGGGCAAGAGTTAGTCGTGTTTATTTTGCGGGTCGGACACATTTTCATGACTGTGATCGGCTCCATGAAAATCGGTCCAGGCCGGACACATTTTCATGGCTGTGATCGGCTCCATGAAAATCGGAAAATCGGTCCGGGCCGGACACATTTTCATGGCTGCGATGGGCTCCATAAAAATCGGTCCGCCCTTATAAGAAAACCCATACATCATCAGAAAGAGTCATTTGGCGGGTCGGACACATTTTCATGGCTGTGATCGGCTCCATGAAAATCGGTCCGGGCCGGACACATTTTCATGGCTGCGATGGGCTCCATGAAAATCGGTCCGCCCTTATCAGACAACCCATACATCATCAGAAAGAGTCATTTGGCGGGTCGGACACATTTTCATGGCTGTGATCGGCTCCATGAAAATCGGTCCGGGCCGGACACATTTTCATGACTGTGATCGGCTCCATGAAAATCGGTCCGGGCCGGACACATTTTCATGGCTGCGATCGGCTCTATGAAAATCGGTCTGCCCTTATCAGACAACCCATACATCACCAGAAAGAGTCATTTGGCGGGCCGGACACATTTTCATGGCTGTGATCGGCTCCATGAAAATCGGTCCGGGCCGGACACATTTTCATGACTGTGATCGGCTCCATGAAAATCGGTCCGGGCCGGACACATTTTCATGGCTGCGATCGGCTCTATGAAAATCGGTCCGCCCTTATCAGACAACCCATACATCATCAGAAAGAGTCATTTGGCGGGCCGGACACATTTTCATGGCTGCGATCGGCTCTATGAAAATCGGTCCGGGCCGGACACATTTTCATGGCTGTGATCGGATCCATGAAAATCGGTCCGGGCCGGACACATTTTCATGGCTGTGATCAGCTCCATGAAAATCGGTCCGGGCCGGACACATTTTCATGGCTGTGATCGGCTCCATGAAAATCGGTCCAGGCTCACTTTTACAAGCCAGGCCAGTGAGACACTAGTTGAAATCTTATACTTTATGGTTTCTGGGCTCAGCTCTGTCTGCTAGCTTATATACAGTGCCTGCAGCTTCTGCCACATGTGCATGTGGGCCTAAAGGATCTGTAGAGTCTGAACATATTAGAGAGGCCAGCAGCCTGGCTACTTTTATGACTCATTCAGCTTGTGAATTCAGGGCTGCAGTTGTAGGATCTGTCTCTTTGCTAGTACTTGGTAGACTTGGACTCATAGACTAGCATGTTGGTCATGTACTATGGTTGCTGTACACATTTAATGTAAAAAAGCCAAGCCAGCAAGCAGCCAGGCAAGTCTTCAGTGTTGCTTAGGGGTTGACCTGCATAAGAGGGTTCTATATAAGCTAGAACTCTATGCTGAATCAACCTGTACATGAATCATCAGAAGTACCAAAAATATAATTTATATATATTATAAGACTTTATTTCACCTGACATTAGATCCAAGCCAGTGGGCAACGCATGCAAGGACACATCTCGGGTAAGTTTCTGCACTATGCTATTCCATAGTTAGAAAAAAAATGTTGCTGTAGGTCTATATATTCATATGGGTTTTCTGTTGTTGCAATAGTCTCTTATAGTAGATAACCATTCATTGTTTAACATTGATGTTCCTATTATTTGCCTTCATTTGTTGATGTAAACCAAGAGTGTATGAACATTTATTTCTTATTTTAGGTTCCAGGCTACACCAGGCTGATACATGCATTGGAGTATTACATGCTGGCAAGATCCTTCAAATACATCAAATGATAGTCAAATGATATGTTATATCAAAGTGAATACCAATTTGCCCAGTTTACCTGCACCCAGTGGCTGTTTCATTCTGTGAATAAAAACCTTAAAGCTCCATTTTGTGTTTCTGTATGTCTGCACCTAGCTATAGGTTACAAATGTATATATACAGTAACTTTTGAGCTAGTCCCTGGTGGGTAGTTAGTTCTTCACTGAAAACTAACTGGGATCATGTTTCATGAGCAGTAGCAATAAATAGCACACCCAAGAACCCATCTAGTAGTTGAAAATTCAACAGTTAGTTTTCAACTGATATGCATGAGAAATTCTTCATGTGGGAACTAGTCGAAAACAAACGTTAGTATTCAATTGAAAACTAACTACTTGGTTCAGTTGAAAACTCCTATCCTTTTTTCGTAGGGGTTATATCCAACTGGGAAATTTTAAAACTTTATGCAGCGTTATCAGTCACTAGATGATATGCTTTCTCAATAACTTAAAAAAATGCTACAATTAGAATATGTTGTGACTCAGATGTCAAGAAATATCATATACAAAATAGGTAGTGCAGTAGATGCATACACCAGGCTGTCCAGCACACCCTCATGAAAAAGTAGGACAAAAGTAGGAATGGAAATACAGAAAAAGTAGGACAAAATAGGAAAATAAAAGCAAAAAGTATGACTCAAATAGCATATGTAGCAACATTATTCCGGATAAACAAATGACAAAAAGTTATATTCCTGAGAAAATGCTTTCCCAGAATATTTCTTATACGCTGCTCAGCTGTACCTGCATTTTCATTATTAGAATTTGACAGACACTAATAGTGTTGATTTAAAGATATATCAGGACGCAAAAACAAAATACCTCTGACTTATGCAATAATAGAAGCGATATGCACACTTTTACAGCAATTCACGACATTTCGAAATTGCGCCTGATGATGCAAATACCAAAAAGTAGGAAAAAGTAGGAAAATGTAGGTATTTTGAAGAAAAAGTAGGAAAAATAGGATGGAGACAAAAAAGTAGGAAAAGTAGGAAAAGTAGGATCATTGGACAGCCTGATACACTGATATTTACACCATATAAAAGTGAAATTGTTGACTGGCTTCACATTAAAAATATCATTATTACTTTTATTGCACATTATTTCAGAAGCATCAACATCGCAAAAGTACACAATGATTGTCTGTAACTTGGAAGGAAATAAGCCTATGACTTACCAAAAACATTAGGTTAAGTCGCTACACATGATTATTCAATTTCAGATGTCATTAATTCAATTCCACATACCATTAGATCTACTTCAATTCTACATACCCTGATAAAATCAATTCCACATATCATAAAATGAATTGAATACATCATTGAAGTCAATAATATTAATGTTACTTATATGTCCAATTCAATTGATGCATCATTAAATAATTTGACTACTGTCTAAATATATGAACATATATAGATCTATATTCAATTATTTAGAGATATGTCTAAATTAATTAAAGATATGTGCATAGATCTATATTAAGATATATGTTGAAATTACTTAGTCATGATAAGTGCAAACATCAGTGATTCTGATAGGTAGGCCAAATTATGGGAAATTAATTTAAATACAATATTGCATAGTCTGCTCACTATCTATTTACAATGCGTCACCATGTCCGCACACAGTTCGATATGATCACTGAAATGCATCATTTTGTGTGACAAATGATGCAGGACGCATACCTATTTGGATCACTGAATATGTGCAAATATTTTGACATATATATGCAAATATTTGGAAATATATGCAATTAGTTTATGTAGATCTAGTGAGTTATGATAATAATAATAGATAGTTTGACTAAACTGCTATTTTTAATCATTTTAAATAATAATAATGAAATTGCAATAGAAACTATAGAAATAACATTTAATAACTATGATAAAACATTTTAATAACAATTCACTTGAGTTTACTGAAGCATATTATGTATTACAATATAGTATTTTTGCTGTTGACTGCAGTAAACTATTGTCTGCATATAGAATCTAATGTGCTGCTGGCCTCATTTTCTAATAGCGAGCGTAGTGAGCTCTTTAGATAACACACACGTAAAAAACTGACAAAATCTGTATCTCAATCCCATACTGTAAAGCGCGAAAAAAAATCAACCGGTAGTCGACCCCCAGTGGTGTGACATGAGCATGCGTTTAAATGCATTCCGGGAAAGTTCATGTTTATTTTTTTGTCAAAAACTTATATGCAGCCCAAACCCGCACATTCACTAAAGAATATACATAATTGGTAGATAATTCACATACAAAAACATAATTCCAACTGATGAAACGCTGATCATAGCGACAACATGCATGTGTCCTCCTCTCTCATGACAGAGGGCGCTCAACACGCGCGCGGGCTGCATTCGCTGGGTGGCAGCACAAGTCGAACGCGCAGACGACAGTTTCAGATTTGTCAGCAGTTTACCAGGCTTCGTTGATGTTACAACATTTCACGTCTAGTCTAGCTTTTGTCAATTTATATCAAGGTTGGTGATACATTAAAGTGCTAAGGTAACTTATTTGTGTAATATTTAGATCTAGCCTAGGAGTTAGATCTATTTGACAGTTCATCAGGCGCCAGTGTAGGATCCATAGTCGGGCATAAAGAGTTTTGACCCTGACCAGGGGACCATTTGACTCTTTTAGCTAATGTTTACTGAGCCTTTCAGTAACATAGACTTCTAATTGACTAATATAGATCTAGCTGGAAGTTAAGTTAATGTAAGTTCCCTAGATCTAGTTTAAGTTGGATCTAAGCTTTAAACAATTTGAGGCAAAAATTGCTTCGTTAACGCATTACATGTTCTAGATCTAAGCTTAGGCCTAGATCCAGATCTAAATTTAGATCCGTTACTGGCGTTAGGCCTACAATCTAGTTCAGCTTTTGAAAATATAGATCAAGGTTGGTGATCCAAAAGGTGCTAGATCTAACGTCACATTTAGGCTAGATCTATAATCATATGACTTTCACCATTTATTTATTTACTTATTTGAACCATTTGATTGAGACAACTGTCTTTTAGCCTTTCATTAAAATAGACTTCTAATGCAGATCTAACTGGAAATTAATGTAAGACTTACTAAGCTTAAAGTTACATGTGGAGCTGGCCGTTGCAATGACTGTACCAAAATAAACATAAACAGGAAATGTTACCTTTGACCACAAGCAGTGTCAACAGCCACCGCCAAAGAAAAAGTGGCGCTCCGGACGCTTCCATTGTCTCATATTATTTAGCGCTTGGGCCCCCTGTCGGTGGCACCGGTAAACGACTTGCTCACACACGTTTATGACGTTTCAAATCAGCACCAGTTTTCATTTTTGTGGCGGACAATTCATGAATTTGAAATGTTTTGCTCATTGCCATTGGCAGATAATTGGTGAGCGATATGGTAGGTGTTTATTGTCTGTTATGAACCTTAAGGCCTTAGGCTTGTGTTCTTATACGCAAATTTGGCATTCAAAAACAGCGAAACAACTCCACATGCAACTTTAAGTTGGATCAAAGCTTGAAAAAAAATTGAGGCAAAAATTGCTGTTGTTTGGCAGATTTTTAACAAAAAATGTAATTAAGCTTAGTCTACATCTAGAGATAAGTTAGATCTATTAAGATCTTCGAACATCTATCCATTGGCATTCTTTAATATAAGCTTACTTTAAAAAGTAACCTTACTCTAATTATCGAATCAAAGCAACATCTGTGTTCATTCAAACGGGTTGTTTGAAAGTTCATTAGGCGTCCGTGTAGGATCCGTCAAATAACTAATTTCTAATATAGATTAGCTAGAAGGTTTTTTTTGGTTTATAACAAACACTTCAGTTAAGATTAGCCTACATCTAGAGATAATTAAGTTATCAAGATCTTCGAACATCTATCCATTAGCATTCTTCATTATATTTAAAAAGTAGTAAGTTCTTGCAGTAGTCCAATTATCAAATCAAAACAAGTTGTTCTCCCCTTCTTTAGCACATCTACTTCAAAACTAAAAGCTTCTAGATCTATCACAGCTGCTTGTCATTTGGGATCTTGTAGACTATCGTAGTCGTAGTCTATCGTAGACTACTTCTTGCTGGGTTTGCTGCGTTGAATAATGGCGGACCACCCTTACATAAAAAAATATTCACAGTACTTTGCTTCACACTGGGTAACCGTAACACAATCCAGTCAACCAGTCGTCCAGTTTCAAATTCTAGAGATCTTGAGCATAATTTTTACTCCAGCTCATTACATGAGCTGAGTCGTGAAGTTACAAATCCAAATCAGGGAGCAGGAAGGCAGGAACATAACTATTGCCGGCCACATCTATCTGACCATGGCACTCCACCTACACCATGCAATGATCCCTCCCCACAAAATACGGCACTTTCAAACTTTGAGAACAAACATTTTCGGTCAGTCAATGTACCAGGGGATGGAAATTGATTTTTTTCATTGCCTTAGCCTATTTTTAGATGGCAATTTCTCTCGAACGAAACTTTACAGATCACAAATAAAGCAACCTAGGGTAATAGGAACCTAAATCATGACAGATTCGGTCAGGGGCAGGTCACTTGACTACAAATCAAATGTACTACTAAACTACTAGATTTACTTTTTCAGTACCAAAACTTTGATATTAAATATACAAAATAGCATAATATGTAAAACTTCACCTTTAAAAAGAACAAGTCATAACTAAGGTTATGAGAAACAGTTTAGCCCAGTTATCATCAGTGGGGGTCCAAAAAATTGCTTCACAACAAAGTCAAAGTCTACGCTCGCCTTCTAGGTTTTACCTACAACATATTATTTCTAATAGGTTAGGCATAAAATGAACCTAGTCACAAACACCAGGTCTATTTGGAGCAATACCTGCCTGTTACATAAGATATGTTAATATTTGAATGCGGTTCTGAAATATCACGCTATGATAGCGAGCGTAGCGAGCTCTTTAGATAACACACACGTAAAAAAACTGCCAAAAATCTCAATCCCATACTGTAAAGCGCGAAAAAAAATCAGCAGGAAGTCGACCCCCAGTGGTGTGACATGCGCATGCGTTTAAATGCATTCTGGGAAATTTCGTGTTTTTTTATTTTGTCACAAACTTAGATCTATATGCAGCCCAGGTATGCAGCCCAAACCCGCACATTCACAAAAGATTGTGCATAATTGGTAGATAATTTACATACAAAAACATAATTCCAACTGATGAAGCGCTGATCATAGCGACAACATGCATGTTTCCTCCTCTCTCCTGACAGAGGGCGCTCAACACGCGCGCGCGATGCATTCGCTGGGTGGCAGCACAAGTCGAACGCGCAGACGACAGTTTCAGATCTGTCAGCAGTTTACCAGGCTTCGTTGATGTTACAACATTTTAACGTCTAGTTTACCTTTTGTAAATTTATATACATTAAAGTGCTAAGGTAACTTATTTGTGTAATATTTAGATCTAGCCTAGGAGGCTAGGCGCCAGTGTAGGATCCATAGAACAGTTTTGACCCTGACCAGGGGACCATATTTGACTCTTTTAGCTAATGTTTACTGAGCCTTTCAATAACATAGACTTCTAATTGACTAATATAGATCTAGCTGGAAGTTAAGTTAATGTAGGTTCCCTAGATCTAATTTAGTTTAAGTTGGATCTAAGCTTTAAACAATTTGAGGCAAAAATTGCTTCGTTAACGGTACATGTTTATAGATCTCAGCTTAGGCCTAGATCCAGATCTGTTAGGTCTACAATCTAGTTCAGCTTTTGTAAATATAGATCAAGGTTGGTGATCCAAAAGGTGCTAGATCTAACGTCACATTAAGGCTAAAATCATATGACTTTCAACACTTATTTGTGTCACATTTAATTAACTGGGTTATTTGGCAGTTCATCAGGCATCTGTGCAGGATCAGTCAAGAAATTTGTACTGGTTCCTGGACAAGCTAAGGAACCATTTGATTGGGACAACCGTCTTTAGCCTTTCATTAAAACAAACTTCTAATACAGATCTAGCTGGAAATTAATGTAAGACTTACTAAGCTTAAGTTGGATCAAAGCTTTAAAAAAAATTCAGGCAAAAATTGCTGTTGTTTGGCAGATTTTTAACAAAACTTTTAAAATTAGGCTTAGTCTACATCTAGAGATAAGTTAGATCTATTAAGATCTTCGAACATCTATCCATTGGCATTCTTTAATATAAGCTTACTTTAAAAAGTATCTTTACTCTAATTATCGAACCAAAGCAACAACTGTGTTCATTGAAGTGGGTTGTTTGAAAGTTCATTAGGCGTCTGTGTAGGATCCGTCAAATAATTAACTTCTAATATAGATAGGCTAGAAGTTAATGTACAAAGCTGGATCCAAGCTTTAAACAATTTGGCAAAAAAATTGCTTTTTTTTTGGTTTATAACAAACCCTTCAGTTAAGATTAGCCTATAGTAATTGGACCAGTGATTGCGCAGGTACCAGTGATTGCGCAGGTACCAGTGATTGCGCACAAAGCAAAAGGTGGTGAAAATTATATGTAGATCATTTGGAATCTTACAAAACAGATGTCAATGTAGCTGTCACACATGAAGGCATCTGCCTGGATAGGTTTGGATATAAATTCCTACAAATCAAATCAGATTTCTGCAAGTGCGCAATCACTGGTACCTGCGCAATGACTGGTCTACCTTCTATACATCTAGAAATCAGTTATCAAGATCTTCGAATATCTATATATTAGCATTCTTCATTATATTTAAAAAGTAGTACAGTAGTCCAATTATAAAATCAAAACAAGTTGTGCTCCCCTTCTTTAGTACATCTACTTCAAAACTAAAAGCTTCTATCACAGCTGTGTGTCATTTGGGATCTCTGTCTATCATAGACTACTTCTTGCTGGTTTTGCTACGTTGAATAATGGCAGATCACACTTACATAAAAAAATATTCACAGTACTTTGCTTCACACTGAGTAACCGTAACACAAACCAGTCACCCAGTTTCAAATTCTAGAGATCTTGAGCATAATTACTCAAGCTCATTACATGAACTGAGTCCTGAAGTTGCAAATCCAAATCTGGGAGCAGGAAGGCAGGAACATAATTATTGCCGGCCACATCTATCTGACCATGGCACTCCACCTACACCATGCAATGACCCCTCCCCACAAAACACAGCATTTTTAAACTTTGAGAACGAACATTTTCGGTGATTCAATTTTTTTCATTGCCTTAGCCTATTTTCAGATGGCAATTTCTCTTGAACAAAACATTACAGATCACAAATAAAGCAACCTGGGGTAGATCCAATAGGAACCTAAATCATGACAGATTTTGTCAGGGGCAGGTCACTTGACTACAAATCAAATGTACTAACTACTTTTTCAGTACCAAAACTTTGATATTAAATATACAAAATAGCATAATATGATAATATGTAAAACTTCACCTTTAAAAAGAACAAGTCATAAGGTTATGAGAAACAGTTTAGCCTAGTTATCATCAGTGGGAGTCCAAAAAATTGCTTCACAACAAAGTCAAAGGCTACGCTCGCCTTCTAGGTTTTACCTACAGGCTACAACATATTATTAACTAAACATCAGGGTGATCACCATCTAGAAAAGCGGACGCATTTTCATGGCTATCTTGCGAAGCGCATGGGCCAGGGCATAAGCAGTTTTCGCAACCGCACAAGTTCGGGTCTGACAGAGGGCGACCAACTGTGAACCTGCCAATTTCTCAGCGTACAGTGACAGTCACAAACACTAGGTCAATTTCGAGTAGCAATAAATGCCTGTTACATAAGATGTGTTAGTATTTGAATGCGTTTGCGAAATATCACGCTATGATATTAACAACCTATTCATCATCGCAAACGGACACAATTTCATGGCTAGTTTGCGAACGGTGAACAGCGCATGCGCAAAGCGCTAATACGCATGCGCACTACGGCCCGGACACAATTTCATGGCGGACGCGTTTTCATGCCACACCGGCAACATAACGGAATCTGGACAAACTGACTCCAGAGGACTGACTCAGACTGAATGCGACGTCACAGCTCCAGGTGGCACGTGTCAAGTCACATTTATAACGCTGCTTCCACCTCTGTGGCTTGGTTACTCACAGCTGGCGGTGGCTGTGACGTCACGCGACCAGTGCAGCAGATTGAGGTCATTCACAAGCGGATCCCGGCCCTGGTACATCATATCCCCACCCCCGCCCTATGTGATGGTGCGGTGTTTCCCATAACGTACGGTGTCGGTGCACTCTCGGGTTTAGCGGATACTCCGTCAGGGCACTGGGCAGTGAAGGCTGGTTGTGATGAAGCCCCGCGCAGTAATGGTCGGGTACGCGCAACTGGAGGACCCCAACGTCACCCCCCAGGCTGGATACACACACGCCGCTGGCGATGGAGAGGTGGGGTCCCGGGACTCGGGATGGCCGCCCCGGGGTGAGGCCGAGTCCTTGCCAAGGAGCCCAGAGGATGGGTCCGAGGTACAACCCTCCATCTACCTCCAACCACAAGTGAGGGTGCCTCCTAGTTACCCGAGGTACCGCCAGAGGGCGTCCATGGTGCTGGGGGCGATCCAGGTGACATTGGCTCTGTGTGCCATGATCATCAACCTGGCGGTCATCGTGAAATTGATGATGAACCGGCAGGGATTCAGCTATTGGTTTTTCGTAGGCTATGGTATATGGAGCTCCGTCCTGGTAAGTCTTAACGCCGATTGCCGTCTGGGGTGTGGGGGGTGGGGGGGGGGGGGGTGAGGGACATAAGAGAGGCGAGGTGGGGTCTGGGGGAGGGAATATGGGTATATGGGTGGGGACATGTGAGAGGCGAGGTGGGGTCTGGGGAGGGTATATGAGTGGAGACATGTGAGAGGCGAGGTGGGGTATGGGGGAGGGCATATGGGTGGGGACATGTGAGAGGCGAGGTGGGGTATGGGGGAGGGTATATGGGTGGGGACATGTGAGACGCGAGGTGGGGTCTGGGGGAGGGTATATGGGTATACGGGTGGGAACATGATAGAGGCGAGGTGGGGTCTGGGGAGGGTATATGGGTGGGGACATCTGAGAGGCGAGGTTGGGTCTGGGGAGGGTATATGGGTGGGGACATGAGACAGGCGAGGTGGGGTCTGGGGGAGGGTATATGGCTATACGGGTGGGAACATGATAGAGGCGAGGTGGGGTCTGGGGAGGGTATATGGGTGAGGTCATGTGAGAGGCGAGGTGGGGTATGGGGGAGGGTATATGGGTGGGGACATGTGAGAGGCGAGGTGGGGTCTGGGGAGGGTATATGGGTGGGGACATGTGAGAGGCGAGGTGGGGTATGGGGGAGGGTATATGGGTGGGGACATGTGAGAGGCGAGGTGGGGTATGGGGGTGGGTATATGGATGGGGACATGTGAGAGGCGAGGTGGGGTCTGGGGGAGGGTATATGGGTGGGGACATGTGAGAGGCGAGGTGGGGTCTGGGGGAGGGTATATGAGTATATGGGTGGGGACATGTGTGAGGCGAGGTGGGGTCTGGGGAGGGTATATGGGTGGGGACATGTGAGAGGCGAGGTGGGGTATGGGGGAGGGTATATGGGTGGGGACATGTGAGAGGCGAGGTGGGGTATGGGGGTGGGTATATGGATGGGGACATGTGAGAGGCGAGGTGGGGTCTGGGGGAGGGTATATGGGTGGGGACATGTGAGAGGCGAGGTGGGGACTGGGGGAGGGTATATGAGTATATGGGTGGGACATGTGAGAGGCGAGGTGGGGTCTGGGGAAGGTATATGGGTGGGGACATGTGAGAGGCGAGGTGGGGTCTGGGGAGGGTATATGGGTGGGGACATGTGAGAGGCGAGGTGGGGTATGGAGGCGGGTATATGGGTGGGGACATGTGAGAGGCGAGGTGGGGTCTGGGGGAATGTATATGGGTGGGGACATGTGAGAGGCGAGGTGGGGTCTGGGGGAGGGTATATGGGTGGGGACATGTGAAAGGCGAGGTGGGGTCTAGGGAGGGTATATGGGTGGGGACATGGGAGAGGCGAGGTGGGGTATGGGGGAGGGTATATGGGTGGGGACATGTGAGAGACGAGGTGGGTTCTGGGGAGGGTATATGGGTGGGGACATGTGAGAGGCGAGGTGGGGTATGGGGGAGGGTATATGGGTTGGGACATGTGAGAGGCGAGGTGGGATCTGGGGAGTGTATATGGGTGGGGACATGTGAGAGGCGAGGTGGGGTCTGGGGAGGGTATATGGGTGGGGACATGAGACAGGCGAGGTGGGGTCTGGGGGAGGGTATATGGGTCTATGTGTGGGGACATGTGAGAGGCGAGGTGAGGCCTGGGGAGGGTATATGGGTGGGGACATGTGAGAGGCGAGGTGGGGTATGGGGGAGGGTATATGGGTTGGGACATGTGAGAGGCGAGGTGGGATCTGGGGAGTGTATATGGGTGGGGACATGTGAGAGGCGAGGTGGGGTCTGGGGAGGGTATATGGGTGAGGACATGTGAGAGGCGAGGTGGGGTATGGGGGAGGGTATATGGGTTGGGACATGTGAGAGGCGAGGTGGGATCTGGGGAGTGTATATGGGTGGGGACATGTGAGAGGCGAGGTGGGGTCTGGGGAGGGTATATGGGTGGGGACATGAGACAGGCGAGGTGGGGTCTGGGGGAGGGTATATGGGTCTATGTGTGGGGACATGTGAGAGGCGAAGTGAGGCCTGGGGAGGGTATATGGGTGGGGACATGTGAGAGGCGAGGTGGGGTCTGGGGAGGGTATATGGGTGGGGACATGTGAGAGGCGAGGTGGGGTCTGGGGAGGGCATATGGGTATATGGGTGGGGACATGTGAGAGACGAGGTGGGGTGTGGTGGATTGTATATGGGTATATGGGCATATGGGTGGGGACATGTGAGAGGCGAGGTGGGGTCTGGGGAAGGTATATGGGTGGGGACATGTGAGAGGCGAGTTGGGGTCTGGGGGACGGTATATGGGTATATGTGTGGGGACTCGTGAGAGGCGAGGTGGGGTATGGGGGTGGGTATATGGGTCTATAGGTGAGGACATGTGAGAGGCGAGGTGGGGTCTGGGGGAATGTATATGGGTGGAGACATGTGAGAGGCGAGGTGGCTTATGGGGGGAGGGTATATGGGTATATGGGTGGGGACATGTGAGAGGCGAGGTGGGGTCTGGGGGAATGTATATGGGTGGGGACATGTGAGAGGCGAGGTGAGGTCTGGGGAGGGTATATGGGTGGGGTCATATGACAGGCGAGGCGGGGTCTGGGGGAGGGTATATGGGTATATGGGTTGGGACATGTGAGAGGCGAGGTGGAGTCTGGGGAGGGTATATGGGTGGGAACATGTGAGAGGCGAGGTGGGGTATGGGGGAGGGTATATGGGTGGGGACATGTGAGAGGCGAGGTGGGGTCTGGGGAGTGTATATGGGTGGGGACATGTGAGAGGCGAGGTGGGGTCTGGGGAGGGTATATGGGTGGGGACATGTGAGAGGCGAGATGGGGTCTGGGGAGTGTATATGGATGGGGACATGTGACAGGCGAGGTGAGGTCTGGGGAAGGTATATGGGTGGGGACGTGTGAGAGGCGAGGTGGGGTCTGGGGAGGGTATATGGGTAGGGACATGTGAGAGGCGAGGTGGGGTCTGGGGAGAGTATATGGGTGGGGACATGTGAGAGGCGAGGTGGGGTCTGGGGAGGGTATATGGGTATATGGGTGGGGACAAGTGAGAGGCGAGGTGGGGTCTGGGGAGGGTATATGGGTATTTGGGTGGGGACATGTGAGAGGCGAAGTGGGGTCTGGGGAGGGTATATGAGTGGGGACATGTGAGAGGCGAGGTCGGGTCTGGGGAGGGTATATGGGTATATGGGTGGGGACATGTGAGAGGTGAGGTGGGGTCTGGGGAGGGTATATGAGTGGGGACATGTGAGAAGCGAGGTGGGGTCTGGGGAGGGTATATGGGTGAGGTCATGTGAGAGGCGAGGTGGGGTCTGGGGAGGGTATATGGGTGGGGACATGTGAGAGGCGAGTTGGGGTCTGGGGGACGGTATATGGGTATATGTGTGGGGACGTGTGAGAAGCGAGGTGGGGTATGGGGGAGGGTATATGGGTCTATGGGTGAGGACATGTGAGAGGCGAGGTGATGTCTGGGGGAATGTATATGGGTGGAGACATGTGAGAGGCGAGGTGGGGTCTGGGGGAATGTATATGGGTGGGGACATTTGAGAGGCGAGGTGAGGTCTGGGGAGAGTATATGGGTGGGGTCATATGACAGGCGAGGCGGGGTCTGGGGGAGGGTATATGGGTATATGGGTGGGGACATGTGAGAGGCGAGGGGATGTCTGGGGGAATGTATATGGGTGGAGACATGTGAGAGGCGAGGTGGGGTCTGGGGGAATGTATATGGGTGGGGACATGTGAGAGGCGAGGTGAGGTCTGGGGAGGGTATATGGGTGGGGTCATATGACAGGCGAGGCGGGGTCTGGGGGAGGGTATATGGGTATATGGGTGGGGACATGTGAGAGGCGAGGTGGGGTCTCGGGAGGGTATATGGGTGGGAACATGTGAGAGGCGAGGTGGGGTATGGGGGAGGGTATATGGGTGGGGACATGTGAGAGGCGAGGTGGGTTCTGGGGAGTGTATATGGGTGGGGACATGTGAGAGGCGAGGTGGGGTCTGGGGAGGGTATATGGGTGGGGACATGTGAGAAGCGAGGTGGGGTCTGGGGAGTGTATATGGGTGGGGACATGTGAGAGGCGAGGTGAGGTCTGGGGAAGGTATATGGGTGGGGACGTGTGAGAGGCGAGGTGGGGTCTGGGGAGGGTATATGGGTGGGGACATGTGAGAGGCGAGGTGGGGTCTGGGGAGGGTATATGGGTGGGGCCATGTGAGCGGCGAGGTGGGGTCTGGGGAGGGTATATGGGTATATGGGTGGGGACAAGTGAGAGGCGAGGTGGGGTCTGGGGAGGGTATATGGGTATATGGGTGGGGACATGTGAGAGGCGAGGCGGGGTCTGGGGAGGGTATATGAGTGGAGACATGTGAGAGGCGAGGTCGGGTCTGGGGAGGGTATATGGGTATATGAGTGGGGACATGTGAGAGGCGAGGTGGGGTCTGGGGAGGGTATATGGGTGAGGTCATGTGAGAGGCGAGGTGGGGTCTGGGGGAGGGTATATGGGTATATGGGTGGGGACCCGTGATAGGCGAGGTGGGGTCTGGGGGAGGGTATATGGGTATATGGGTGGGAACATGTGAGAGGCGAGGTGGGGTCTGGGGAGGGTATATGGGTGGTGTCATGTGAGAGGCGAGGCGGTGCCTGGGGGAGGGTATATGGGTGGGGACATGTGAGAGGCAAGGTGGGGTCTGGGGGAGGGTATATGGGTTGGGTCATGTGAGAGGCGAGGTGGGGTCTGGGGAGGGTATATGGGTGGGGACATGAGAGAGGCGAGGTGAGGTCTGGGGAGGGTATATTGGTGGGGACATGTGAGAGTCGAGGTGGGGTATGGGGGAGGGTATATGAGTGGGGACATGAGAGAGGCGAGGTGAGGTCTGGGGAGGGTATATTGGTGGGGACATGTGAGAGTCGAGGTGGGGTATGGGGGAGGGTATATGGGTGGGGACATGTGAAAGGCGAGGTGGGGTCTGGGGAACTATATGATTGGGGACATGTGAGAGGTGAGGTGGGGTCTGGGGAGGGTATATGGGTGGGGACATGTGAGAGGCGAGGTGGGGTCTGGGGGAGGGTATATGGGTATATGAGTGGGGGCATGTGAGAGGCGAGGTGGGGTCTGGGGAGGGTATATGGCTGGGGAGATGTGAGAAGCGAGGTGAGGTTTGGGGAGGGTATCTGGGTACATGAGTGGGGACATGTGAGAGGCGAGGTGGGATCTGGGGGGCTATATGAGTGGGGACATGTGAGAGGCGAGGTTGGGTCTGGAGAGGGTATATGGGTGGGGACATGTGAGAGGCGAGGTGGGGTATGGGGGAGGGTATCTGGGTACATGAGTGGGGACATGTGAGAGGCGAGGTGGGGTCTGGGGAGGGTATATGGGTGGGGCCATGTGAGCGGCGAGGTGGGGTCTGGGGAGGGTATATGGGTATATGGTTGGGGACATGTGAGAGGCGAGGTGGGGTCTGGGGAGGGTATATGGGTGGGGACATGAGAGAGGCGAAGTGGGGTCTGGGGAGGCTATATGGGTGGGGACATGTGAGAGGCGAGGTGGGGTCTGGGGAGGGTATATGGGTATATGGATGGGGACATGTGAGAAGCGAGGTGGGGTCTGGGGGAGGCTATATGGACGGGGAGATGTAAGAGGCGAGGTGGGGTCTGGGGAGGGTATATGGGTGGGGACATGAGAGAGGCGAGGTGGGGTCTGGGGAGGCTATATGGGTTGGGACATGTGAGAGGCGAGGTGGGGTCTGGGGGTGGCTATATGGGTGGGGACATGTGAGAAGCGAGGTGGGGTCTGGGGAGGCTATATGGGTGGGGACATGTGAGAAGCGAGGTGGGGTCTGGGGAAGGTATATGGGTGGGGACATGTGAGAGGCGAGGTGGGGTCTGGGGAGGGTATATGGGTATATGGGTGGGGACATGTGAGAGGCGAGGTTGGGTCTGGGGAGCATATATGGCTGGGGACATGTGAGAGGCGAGGTGGGGTCTGGGGAGGGTATATGGGTATATGGGTTGGGACATGTGAGATGCGAGGTGGGGTCTGGGGAAGGGTATATGGGTTGGGACATGTGAGAGGCGGGGTGCGGTCTGGGGGAGGGTATATGGGTATATGGGTTGGGACAAGTGAGAGGCGAGGTGGGGTCTGGCGGAAGGGTATATGGGTTGGGACATGTGAGATGCGAGGTGGGGTCTGGGGAAGGGTATATGGGTTGGGACAAGTGAGAGGCGAGGTGGGGTCTGGCGGAAGGGTATATGGGTTGGGACATGTGAGAGGCGAGGTGCGGTCTGGGGGAGGGTATATGGGTGGGGATATGTGAGAGGCGAGCCCCAGACCTCACCACAAGACGTTACTCCCCCATCCCCATCCACCCGCCTGTTAACGGATGCCCACCTGCCCGTTAACGGATGCCCACCTCACCGTTAACGGATGCCCACCTCACCGTTAACGGATGCCCACCTCCCCGTTAACAGATGCCCACCTCCCTGTTAGCGGATGCCCACCTCCCCGTTAACGGATGCCCACCTCCCTGTTAAGGGATGCCCACCTCCCCGTTAACGGATGCCCACCTGCCTGTTAGCGGATGCCCACCTCCCCGTTAACGGATGCCCACCTCCCCGTTAACGGATGCCCACCTGCCCGTTAACGGATGCCCACCTGCCTGTTAACGGATGCCCACCTCCCCGTTAACGGATGCCCACCTGCCTGTTAGCAGATGCCCACCTGCCTGTTAACGGATGCCCACCTGCCCGTTAACGGATGCCCACCTGCCCGTTAACGGATGCCCACCTGCCCGTTAACGGATGCCCACCTCCCCGTTAACGGATGCCCACCTGGCCGTTAACGGATGCCCACCTGCCCGTTAACGGATGCCCACCTGCCCGTTAACGAATGCCCACCTCCCCGTTAACGAATGCCCACCCGCCTGTTAACGGATGCCCACCTGCCCGTTAACGGATGCCCACCTCCCCGTTAGCGGATGCCCACCTCACCGTTAACGGATGCCCACCTCCCCGTTAACGGATGCCCACCTCCCTGTTAGCGGATGCCCACCTCCCCGTTAACGGATGCCCACCTCCCTGTTAAGGGATGCCCACCTCCCCGTTAACGGATGCCCACCTGCCTGTTAGTGGATGCCCACCTCCCCGTTAACGGATGCCCACCTGCCCGTTAACGGATGCCCACCTGCCCGTTAACGGATGCCCACCTGCCCGTTAACGGATGCCCACCTGCCCGTTAACGGATGCCCACCTGCCCGTTAACGGATGCCCACCTCCCCGTTAACGGATGCCCACCTCCCCGTTAACGGATGCCCACCTGCCCGTTAACGGATGCCCACCTCCCCGTTAACGGATGCCCACCTCCCCGTTAACGGATGCCCACCTCCCCGTTAACGGATGCCCACCTCCCCGTTAACGGATGCCCACCTCCCCGTTAACGGATGCCCACCTCCCCGTTAACGGATGCCCACCTCCCCGTTAACGGATGCCCACCTCCCCGTTAACGGATGCCCACCTCCCCGTTAACGGATGCCCACCTGCCCGTTAACGGATGCCCACCTGCCCGTTAACGGATGCCCACCTCCCCGTTAACGGATGCCCACCTCCCCGTTAACGGATGCCCACCTCCCCGTTAACGGATGCCCACCTCCCCGTTAACGGATGCCCTTTGTACATTTGTACTTCCTGCTTCCAGTACATCATCTCTGGATCTCTGGCGATCGAGGCCGGGAGGCGAGCCAGACGAGGGGTGGTTGTGGGTAGCCTGGTGATGGCCACTCTGTCCGCCGTCATCTCCTGGGCCCACATTGGCTGCGCCATCGCGCCAGCCTTTTACGATACCCGTCACGGAAGTATGGTCAGTATGGTCTACTATCTATTGCTTTAATCTCTTTGTTGGCGTATGATAGAGATATACGACCACAGTGTTGCATTACTTGACGGTATATATTTTTCTCCGCACGTCCTATTGTTGCGTAATCTGTAATACGAATGCAGTCGTTGGTTAACCCTCTCACCGACCAATGTTTCTACGAAAATACAATATAATGCGTTGTTTGAAGCGTCGGTGGATCAGTGTCGAAGAATGTTGTCGGAGAACGAAAAATGATTGTTACTGACCCACTGCCTTGCGGGTCATTCCTCTGGACTAAGCCTGATAGGTCGAGAGAGGCGAGTTAGATGCTGGGCAGAACTAGTTTGCCTGAACTTCGTGCCCAGGAGAGTATACTTCATCTTTGCACACATGCAAGGGAAAAAACAAGGGAGGCAACAGTTTACGGGTTATAAGCTATGCTCGATTGGCGTAGAGCATTGGCGCCATGGGTTGCCCCTAACGGTGGGAAGGGTTATTTAACCCTACTGACCAGTTACCGCCCGCCTCAAGCTGGGCAGCCCCCAGTCAATAAGGTACTGCCCCGCTACGTCTGCCTGCCTCATAGGGTGCGTGGGGCTACAAGGTATATATCATCTTGGTAAGCAAACGTAAACATGGTGCCTAACAAAATACAAAGCAAAAAACTGACCTTATGCACATGGAACGTCAGGACCATGGACCCGGCATGAGAAACGAACCGGACTCGACCGACACTGTTCGTAAGACAGCGCTGATTGACCGAAAGCTTCACAAACTAAACGTGGATATAGTTGCCCTGCAAGAGACGCGATTGGCGGACGCAGGATCGGTAAAGGAGGCCAATTACACGTTTTACTGGCGCGGAAAGGGTGTCCAGTATCGTCGCGAACACGGTGTGGGTTTTGCCGTCAGCAATAGACTGGCAAGGACAATCGAAACCAAAGTCCGTTACAATAATCAGCGTATACGCTCCAACGCTATATCCCGCCGCTGAAGACAAAGACAGTTTCTACGATTCTCTGAGGGAGGTCATAAATCAGACGCCAAAGGGCGATCATTTGTTCAGCGAACTCATCATAAACACTTTTTTCCAAGGTAGTTTTAGGCATAAGGTGTCATGGCGCCACCCAAGGTCAGGCCATCGGCATCAGCTAGATCTGATCCTGACAAAACGGCGAGATTTGTCCCGTGTCCTAAACACACGAGCGTATCACAGTGCAGACTGCGATACCAATCACTCGCTTGTCGGGAGCAAGGTAATGATTACCCCTAGGAAAATCTATACCACTGAACACAAATCTCAATCTCAATCTTCTGATGTAGATAAATGCTGGCCAAAGCTCAGGTTTAAGAATGTTTGCAAGCGAGACATGAAGGCTTTGGCATCGATACAAATTCTTGGGAGGACCTAGAATTCGAAGAGAGGTTATGGTCACGTGTCGTGCGTGAGGGAATGGCCCACCACGACGGGCTCCGGTTTGACAAACTGGACTTGAAAAGCCAATCTAGGCACCTAGTGAGTACAAACCAAGACCTATCGACAGGTCATCGATGCGACGACTGCGGGAAGCTCTGTCGGTCACAGATAGGCTTGTTCAGTCATAAGCGCAAATGCCGCGACGCAAATCGTATCACTTGAAATCTAACAAAGCTGCAAAATCCATCGTCTTTTGCAGACGGACGGATGCCAACCTTTGTTGGCAGTATATCTGGACACATAATTTGTCCCATCTGTTATGCCAGGCGAAATGCGCGGATATGTTTGTCCAAAGATCAAATGGGCAATTACCCATCCTGTGGATCACTGGTCGGTAGAAAACATTTCCAACTTGTATCTTGCATTATATATGTGATCACACATGATAGCATTCAGCCTCTTGTGAGGTAACCAAGGACTGGTCTTCAATGGTCCCGGCCTGAACCACTGTCCAGTGACTGTCATAGTGTTTAACACTGAACCTTGTACCTCCGGGTGACTTCAGCGACAGCGATCTGAAAGGTCTTAAGATCTGAAGCTTAGGGCTGTAACCTATATACATATCCCTTTATAATGACGCCTTTTTCAGGTCAGCCAAGCGCTCAGCATAGTGTTGCTGCTTATTGGGTTCGTCGAGTTCATCGCCGCCCTGACGACAGCGGCACTGGGGTGTGCCGTGGCGTGCTGCAGACAGGTGAGCGGGACCTCCTTGGTTTAGTCGTTAGCGCACTAGATCGCAGATCAACATATGGTCGGTTTGAATCCGGTTTGAATCTGCGGCTTTTTTATGACGAAAATCGTCATATGTCGGTTTATGCGGTGTCTGTCGGTGTGTTTTTCTGTTTGTAACTTATGGCATTATATGTCGAATGCTTTAAGATATCGACTCCCAACATTAATGAAAGATGGCGATCGGCAGGCTGTTCGTAGATTGACCATGTAGGTCAAAGGACAAGGGCACACTAATTTTCTGAAATTCGCTTAACCATTGAATGAGAGGACCAACACTATAGATATTGCTTCACTATAGATATTGCTTCACAAACGTTCACAGTTTTCCTTTAATCAAGCTTAAAGTTATTTCACGTATTGGGCCCAAAGATACCTTGTATACCATCTTTAAATTTTGCAAATGGCCCGAATAGTTTTTCGGCAAAAATATTAACATGGGGCCCTACGATACCATTTAGACGGGTGGGTGGTGGGACGTGACTTGTGGTGGACGGGTGAGTGGTGGGACGTGACTTGTGGTGGACGGGTGAGTGGTGGGACGTGACTGGGTATGAGTGGGCCGACCCGCCTCCCCCCTCCCCCCGCCCTGTCCTAATAAATTGTAGTACCGTCTACATGAAGCCGTTAAATATGCACCAACCCCCTCCCCTGTCCCCACTGCAGATCCCTTTCCTGTGCTGTTCCTGGTGTGTTTGTCTGATAGATGCTGTTCCTGATGTGTTTCTCTGATTGATGGCTGTTCCTGGTGTGTTTGTCTGATTGATGGCTGTTCCTGGTGTGTTTGTCTCATTGACGGCTGTTCCTGGTGTGTTTGTCTCATTGATGGCTGTTCCAGGTGTGTTTGTCTCATTGATGGCTGTTCCTGGTGTGTTCGTCTGATTGATGGCTGTTCCTGGTGTGTTTGTCTCATTGATGGCTGTTCCTGGTGTGTTTGTCTGATTGATGGCTGTTCCTGGTGTGTTTGTCTGATTGATGGCTGTTCCTGGTGTGTTTGTCTCATTGATGGCTGTTCCTGGTGTGTTCGTCTGATTGATGGCTGTTCCTGGTGTGTTTGTCTGATTGATGGCTGTTCCTGGTGTGTTTGTCTGATAGATGCTGTTCCTGATGTGTTTCTCTGATTGATGGCTGTTCCTGGTGTGTTTGTCTGATAGATGCTGTTCCTGATGTGTTTCTCTGATTGATGGCTGTTCCTGGTGTGTTTGTCTGATTGATGGCTGTTCCTGGTGTGTTAGTCTCATTGATGGATGTTCCTGGTGTGTTTGTCTGATTGATGGCTGTTCCTGGTGTGTTTGTCTCATTGATGGCTGTTCCTGGTGTGTTTGTCTCATTGATGGCTGTTCCTGGTGTGTTTGTCTCATTGATGGCTGTTCCTGGTGTGTTTGTCTGATTGATGGCTGTTCCTGGTCTGTTTGTCTGATTGATGGCTGTTCCTGGTGTGTTTGTTTCATTGATGGCTGTTCCTAGTGTGTTTGTCTGATTGATGGCTGTTCCTGGTGTGTTTGTCTGATTGATGGCTGTTCCTGATGTGTTTGTCCGATTGATGGCTGTTCCTGGTGTGTTTGTCTAATTAATGGCTGTTCCTGATGTGTTTGTCTGATTGATGACTATTCCTGGTGTGTTTGTCTGACTGATGGCTGTTCCTGGTGTGTTTGTCTGATTGATGGCTGTTCCTGGTGTGTTTGTCTGATTGATGGCTGTTCCTGGTGTGTTTGTCTGATTGATGGCTGTTCCTGGTGTGTTTGTCTGATTGATGGCTGTTCCTGGTGTGTTTGTCTGATTGATGGCTGTTCCTGGTGTGTTTGTCTGATAGATGCTGTTCCTGATGTGTTTGTCTGATTGATGGCTGTTCCTGGTGTGTTTGTCTGATTGCTGGCTGTTCCTGGTGTGTTTGTCTGATTGATGGCTGTTCCTGGTCTGTTTGTCTGATTGATGGCTGTTCCTGGTGTGTTTGTCTGATTGATGGCTGTTCCGAGTGTGTTTGTCTGATTGATGGCTGTTCCTGGTTTGTTTGTCTCATTGATGGCTGTTCCTGGTGTGTTTGTCTGATTGATGGCTGTTCCTGGTGTGTTTTCTCATTGATGGCTGTTCCTGGTGTGTTTGTCTGATTGATGGCTGTTCCTGGTGTGTTTGTCTGATTGATGGCTGTTCCTGGTGTGTTTGTCTCATTGATGGCTGTTCCCGGTGTGTTTGTCTCATTGATGGCTGTTCCTGGTGTGTTTGTCTCATTGATGGCTGTTCCTGGTGTGTTTGTCTGATTGATGGCTGTTCCTGGTGTGTTTGTCTGATTGATGGCTGTTCCTGGTGTGTTTGTCTGATTGATGGCTGTTCCTGGTCTGTTTGTCTGATTGATGGCTGTTCCTGGTGTGTTTGTCTGATTGATGACTGTTCCTGGTCTGTTTGTCTGATTGATGGCTGTTCCTGTGTGTTGTCTGATTGATGGCTGTTCCTGGTGTGTTTGTCTGATTGATGGCTGTTCCTGGTGTGTTTGTCTGATTGATGGCTGTTCCTGGTGTGTTTGTCTGATTGATGGCTGTTCCTGGTCTGTTTGTCTGATTGATGGCTGTTCCTGGTGTGTTTGTCTGATTGATGACTGTTCCTGGTCTGTTTGTCTGATTGATGGCTGTTCCTGTGTGTTGTCTGATTGATGGCTGTTCCTGGTGTGTTTGTCTGATTGATGGCTGTTCCTGGTGTGTTTGTCTGATTGATGACTGTTCCTGGTCTGTTTGTCTGATTGATGGCTGTTCCTGGTGTGTTGTCTGATTGATGGCTGTTCCTGATGTGTTTGTCTGATTGATGGCTGTTCCTGGTGTGTTTGTCTGATTGATGACTGTTCCTGGTCTGTTTGTCTGATTGATGGCTGTTCCTGGTGTCTTTGTTTGATTAATGGCTGTTCCTTGCAGGCGACGACTGTCGTCACGGAGACGAAGGTGGTGTACGTGCCAGACCCTCACAGCGCCGTGACGTCATAGACCTAGCTCTGGTGGATATGACGTCACTTGTGACAATTGTCCTAAAGTCCCGTGTTTATAATAACTTCAGAATACAGGCAGATCTTCTGTGTATTGTATTAGTAGAGATAATTACATTCGAAAAGCCGTTGTTAGGAAATATTTGTTGAGAACGTTATTAACAGCAGCGATGTCTGTTACACTCGTTTTTTCTTGTTTCTTTTCTTGCTTATTGTAACAGCTAGGAAATAAGTAGTTAGGTTTTGTATGTAATGCCACACATGGCGCCACTCGGGTTATTGCTGCCAATACCGCTGGCCACGAGGAAGGAACCCTTTAAAAATATATTCGATGGTAGAAAAACATATGCCTTTGTCAGTTTTTTTCAAGCGGCCGTTGTGTTCTGTTTATATATTGGCTTAAATGCTTAGACCATGTAAATATATTGTAAATACCATTTAAGGTTGGCTTAGTTTTTTAGAGTGTCTAAAATGTCTAATTTGTGAAGGTGTTTATTCATTTATATTTCAAACGCTACCAGTGAAGATTAATCATTAATATTCCACTTATTTTTGTAAGAAGACCTCCTTAGCCGGTTAATGATATGATAGATATACGGCTATAGGACAACAGGGGACTTGTCAGAGATATTGTCTTGAAAATATGCTATAATAATTGTAATTCGATAATATAATGATATATTTGTACATTAAGCTGGCCTCAGTCTTTAATTCTGTTCTAGGTTGCATGTAATGCACTTATTTTCGTTTAGTTGCTTACACCATTCGTTATGTCCGTTCGTTCGTAAGTTCATTGAGTTCGCTACATACAGTGGCGGATCCAGAGGGGGGGCGGGGCGGGGGGCACAGGGCGCTGAAAAATAGACGAAAGAAAGGCACATGCCCCCCCCCCTTTGCTGAAAAATAGACGAAAGAAAGGCACATGCCGCCCCCCCCCCTTTCTCTGAAGAAAGGAGAACAAGGGTCACGTCGATTTCTGATTTTGCACAACCTCACCAGCACCCTCCCCTCTCCTCCCCGGTCGCAAGTTTTTCATTGGATCCGCGCCTGGATCGTACTTAAATAAATAGTGCCCCCCTTTCTTAAATTTCCGGATCCGCCACTGACATAGAAAAGATAATCTAACCTTTATAAACAACGCCGTACGCAATTTGGATAGTCTGATTCTGTTGCCATTATATCGTGGTATTCTGTTTTTACTGCGAACCCTAGTTGTTGATCAAGTCTGTTAAACTTTTGTCCCTGGTTTTGTACAACTTTTGCTTTATAAATATGCCACTTTCCACATATGATACTACAATACAGTAGCCAGTCACAATTCAACTGCAGAAAATGAATATCAAATAAAATAGATATGTTACAGAACTGCATTGTCTCATTGCAGTGAGAGAACAGACGTTCTATGGTTTCTATGCTGTTGCAGGTCTTACAGTTTTGGCAATTTGATATGTACCATTTATATTATGATTCACAATAATTCATATCCGTCCCATACTCTGTGACTTTCTGCCATCATATTAAAAGCTCTGTTGTTGCATGGAGCCTTAGAAGCTCCCATGTTACTGTATGTGATACCATTATCAGTATGCCAATATTCGCGAACGATATCTTTGTTATCCCCGTTCGAGATGTTCCTCTACGCCCCAATATACCTACTATACTATACGCTTCGACATGCCCCTCGTTTGTACTTTATTTCTATTCCTTGTTGCTCAGCCCATGTGTTGTGCCTCTCTGGATACAGGCTTGCTATCCGTCCTCGGGGTTAGTCCTCGCTGGCTTATGTCCTGCCGTGACTCAGGCCCACGGGCTAGCCGACACAAGCCTTCAATGTGTCATGGGTCATATTTCCACTCGGGCTGTTTTAGACGTAGATGGAGACAATAATACTGGTGAAATGACACGTAATCGGTGGCCGTAACAACAATTACTTCCCCTTTGTAAGGGAGTCCTAGGCTCCTAGGCCGCTCGCTGTGCGGCATGCTGGCCGCTACTACAATATCCCTAATGTAATACCTACTCCCTGGTAATGTAATACCTACTCCCTGGTAATGTAATAGCTACTCCCTGGTAATGTAATGCCTACTTCCTGTTAGTGTTCTCGGAAGCACGACACGACTTGCATGCAGTAACCATGGTAACAACCGCAGCATCACAGCTGTATGCAATGGGTAATTTATTGCAATAGGTTTATATAAATGTCAACCACATGATGTCAGCCCCCATACTGTGATCATTTTAGTAACGCTTATTTAATTACTGATAAGGCACTTTAATTCATTAGATCTACATGTGGATAGACGGGAAGAATCTGGACATACTCTTCATGGGGTTGACAGTCACATAGTTTCGAGGAATGGACTTCCAGGTTGTGAAATGAAATGTAAGGCTGCTGTTTTGGGCCAGGGCGGGCACGGGAAAGCTGTTTTATAATAGTTTGTGCACAGCTATACAACGACCCCCCACCCCCCTAGCCCCCTCACGTGACGGCGGGCAAGGTGGTTGCCACGCTGCCATGCCACCCTCTCCCCACCCACACCACACCCTGTTCATCCCTGGTGGGCACAAACGCGGCATGAAACACCACTTCTTGTTTTACTCCCCCCCCCCCCCACACACACAAGGAAGAGCGGCAGTAAGGGTAACAAACACCGCAGTAGGCTTGTAGGGTAGACCAAAGTCACCCCCCCCCACACACACACAGGGAAGAGCGGCAGTCAAGGTAACATACACCGCAGTAGGCTGGTAGGGTAGCCCCAAGTCAGGGTCCCCAGCCCCCCCCCCCCACACACACACAGGGAAGAGCGGCAGTAAAGGTAACATACACCGCAGTAGGCTGGTAGGGTAGCCCAAAGTCACCCCCCCCCCACACACACAGGGAAGAGCGGCAGTCAAGGTAACATACACCGCAGTAGGCTGGTAGGGTAGCCCAAAGTCACCCCCCCCCCCCACACACACACACACACAGGGAAGAGCGGCAGTCAAGGTAACATACACGGCAGTAGGCTGGTAGGGTAGCCCAAAGTCACCCCCCCCCCACACACACACAGGGAATAGCGGCAGTCAAGGTAACATACACGGCAGTAGGCTGGTAGGGTAGCCCAAAGTCACCCCCCCCCACACACACACAGGGAAGAGCGGCAGTAAAGGTAACATACACGGCAGTAGGCTGGTAGGGTAGCCCAAAGTCACCCCCCCCCACACACACAGGGAAGAGCGGCAGTAAAGGTAACATACACCGCAGTAGGCTGGTAGGGTAGCCCAAAGTCACCCCCCCCCCACACACACACAGGGAATAGCGGCAGTCAAGGTAACATACACCGCAGTAGGCTGGTAGGGTAGCCCAAAGTCAAGGTCCCAAGCCCCCCCCCACACACACACACACACAGGGAAGAGCGGCAGTCAAGGTAACATACACCGCAGTAGGCTGGTAGGGTAGCCCAAAGTCACCCCCCCCCCCACACACACACAGGGAATAGCGGCAGTCAAGGTAACATACACCGCAGTAGGCTGGTAGGGTAGCCCAAAGTCAAGGTCCCAAGCCCCCCCCCCCACACACACACACACAGGGAAGAGCGGCAGTCAAGGTAACATACACCGCAGTAGGCTGGTAGGGTAGCCCAAAGTCACCCCCCCCCCCACACACACACAGAGAATAGCGGCAGTCAAGGTAACATACACCGCAGTAGGCTGGTAGGGTAGCCCAAAGTCAAGGTCCCAAGCCCCCCCCCACACACACACACACACAGGGAAGAGCGGCAGTCAAGGTAACATACACCGCAGTAGGCTGGTAGGGTAGCCCCAAGTCAGGGCCCCAAGCCCCCACCCCCACCCGCGGAGACATAAGGCGGACCTGGCTGCACCAAATGCTATACGCTCTCAGCGCTCGCTTACAATGTTGTTGCCAGATGGATATTGTTTTTTCAGTTGACTACGACTGGTTGACTCGCCAGAGGGCGGAGCTACATTCTGTACCGGTTAACTATGAAATCACTCACTAGGGGGCGGCACTACTTTTTCGTACTGGTTGACTACGCTGTGACACACTAGAGGGCGGCACTGCATTCTGTACTGGATAACTACGAAATCACTCACTAGAGGGCGACACTACATTTTGTACAGGATAACTGCCAACGGACTGAACACGGTTCTGTGCGTTGGATCTCAGGCTCCGTGCACTGTGCTAGAATCGAGTGCGAGATCGCGAGGGCGAGATGGTGCTGACGAGGGCGAGATGGTGCTGACGAGGGCGAGATGGTGCTGACGAGGGCGAGATGGTACTGACGAGGGCGAGATGGGACTGACGAGGGCGAGATGGTGCTGACGAGGGCGAGATGGTGCTGACGAGGGCGAGATGGTGCTGACGAGGGCGAGATGGTGCTGACGAGGGCGAGATGGTGCTGACGAGGGCGAGATGGTGCTGACGAGGGCGAGATGGTGCTGACGAGGGCGAGATGGTGCTGACGAGGGCGATATGGTGCTGACGAGGGCGAGATGGTGCTGACGAGGGCGAGATGGTGCTGACGAGGGCGAGATGGTACTGACGAGGGCGAGATGGTGCTGACGAGGGCGAGATGGTGCTGACGAGGGCGAGATGGTGCTGACGAGGGCGAGATGGTGCTGACGAGGGCGAGATGGTGCTGACGAGGGCGAGATGGTGCTGACGAGGGCGAGATGGTACTGACGAGGGCGAGATGGTGCTGACGAGGGCGAGATGGTGCTGACGAGGGCGAGATGGTGCTGACGAGGGCGAGATGGTGCTGACGAGGGCGAGATGGTGCTGACGAGGGCGAGATGGTGCTGACGAGGGCGAGATGGTGCTGACGAGGGCGAGATGGTACTGACGAGGGCTAGATGGTGCTGACGAGAGCGAAATGGTGTTGACGAGGGCGAGATGGTGCTGACGAGGGCGAGATGGTGCTGACGAGGGCGAGATGGTACTGACGAGGGCGAGATGGTGCTGACGAGGGCGAGATGGTACTGACGAGGGCGAGATGGTGCTGACGAGGGCGAAATGGTGCTGACGAGGGCGAGATGGTGCTGACGAGGGCGAGATCAGTCTCGCGCTAACGCCCTCGCGTTTTAGCAATCTCGCGCGCGCATTCTCGCGTTCTCGTGTGCTCGCCCCTTTTTGTGCCAGGCGAGAATGCAAGATAGCAGATAATTTAATATCGCAGTAAAAGGCGGCACGCTATTGAATTCCATTATTGACCTTAAATTTTACTTGCCCTGATAACACAATTTGCCATCTACGTGTTAATTAACAAATGGCTCGTGCTCGGTCATAGCGTCGTTAAGATTGGAGGAGGAGGGGGGGGGGGGGTCGTAAGACCGCCACTAAGAGAGTCTCCTAAGGTTTAGCGGCTAAGACCGCCACATACAACCGGTATATGGAGCCATTTACGACCGTCCTGGTCGTAGACTGAATTATAACTGGTCGTAGACAGCGGTATGACCGTCCCTGGCCGTAGACTGCGCTATGTCCGTCCCTGGCCGTAGACTGGGCTGTGACCGTCCCTGGCCGTAGACTGCGCTATGACCGTCACTGGCCGTAGACTGGGCTGTGACCGTCCCTGGCCGTAGACTGTGCTATGACCGTCTCTGGCCGTAGACTGCGCTATGACCGTCCCTGGCCGTAGACAGCGCTATGACCGTCCCTGGGGCCGGTTTCATGAAGAATGATCTTAACGTATGACCGGACATGGCGCTAAGACTCTAAATTGAGCATACTAACGACTCGGTCATAAACTAAGACCAACCGCGTTCCATAAGCAAAGAAGCTGCCTGTCGGCACTAAGATCGGAGAGAACCATCTATTGTTAGACATGACTGAGTGTTTCCTCGAAATTGCGTCACGCCCTCTGTATAAACAATCACATCATTCATGCCAGGTATGGTGGCATTTTTGTGCCACTAGCGATCTCGCACTGGCGATATTCCTCTCGCGTTCTCGCGATCTCGCCCTCGCTTCCCGACACTCGACTATAGCCCTGGGCTATGGCTCCGGTCGCCCTCCTATGGCGTCGGGCTAAGGATTCGTGCGCCTGGCTATGGCTCCGGTCGCTGGGCTATGGCTCCGAACGCTGGGCTATGGCTCTGAAAGCCTGGCTGTGGCTCCGGGCTGTGGCTCCGGGCTGTGGCTCCGGGCTGTGGCTCCGGGCTGTGGCTCCGGGCTGTGGCTCCGGGCTATGGCTCCGGGCTGTGGCTCCGGGCTATGGCTCCGGGCTATGGCTCCGGGCTATGGCTCCGGGCTATGGCTCCGGGCTGTGGCTCCGGGCTGTGGCTCCGGGCTGTGGCTCCGGGCTATGGCTCCGGGATATAACTACGGCATGTGGCTCCGGGATATGACTCCGGGCTATCGCTCCGGGCTATGGTTCTGGGCTATTGCTCCGGTGGCCGGGCTATGGCTCTGAGCGTCGGGTTAAGGCTCCGGTCGCCAGGCTATGGCTCCGGGCTGTGGCTACGGGCTACGGCTCGGGGCTGTGGCTCTGAGCTATGGCTCCAGGCTATGACTCCGAGCGCCGGGCTATGGCTTCGGGATATAACTTCGGGATGTGGCTCCGGGATATGACTCCGGGCTATCGCTCCGGGCTATGGTTCTGGGCTATTGCTCCGGTGGCCGGGCTATGGCTCTGGTCGCCGGGCTATGGCTCCGGGCTGTGGCTCCGGGCTATTGCTCCGAGCACGGGGCTGTGGCTCCGGGCTATGGCTCCGGGCTATTGCTCCGGGCTACGGCTCAGGGCTATTGCTCCGAGCACGCGGCTGTGGCTCCGGGCTATGGCTCGGGGCTATGGCTCCGAGCTACGGCTCAGGGCTATTGCTTCGAGCACGGGGCTGTGGCTCCGGGCTATGGCTCCGGGCTATGGCTCCGGGATATAAGTAAAATACATTGTTGACTTTTACTTTTACCCTAATATGTGCATAAAACCGATCTACGGTTAATTTGCCAACATCGGGATACTGCAATATGCCAGTTTATAGACACTTGTACATGTTAACAACAGGCTCGTGCCCGGTCATAGCGTCGTCAAGACTGGGGGGTAGCTGTCATAAGTTAAGACCGCCACTATGAACAATTTACTAAGTGTAAGCGGCTATGACCCCTACATAAAACCGAGATTTGGCGCTATGACCGTGCCCGGTCGTAAACGGCGCTATGACTGCCTTATGAACCCTGGTCGTAGACTGCGCTATGACCGTCCCTGGTCGTAGACTGCGCTATGACCGTCCTGGCCGTAGACTGCGCTATGACCGTCCCTGGCCGTAGACTGCGCTATGACTGTCCCTGGTCGTAGACTGCGCTATGACTGTCCCTGGTCGTGGACTGCGCTATGACTGTCCCTGGTCGTGGCCTGCGCTATGACCGTCCCTGGCCATAGACTGGACTATGACCGTCCCTGGCCGTAGACTGGACTATGACCGTCCCTGGCCATAGACTGCGCTATGACCGTCCCTGGTCCTAGACTGCGCTATGACCGCCCCTGGTCGTGGACTGCGCTATGACCGTCCCTGGTCGTAGAGTGCGCTATGACCGTCCCTGACCGTAGACTGCGCTATGACCGTCCCTGGCCGTAGACTGCGCTATGACCGTCCCTGGTCGTAGACTGCGCTATGACTGTCCCTGGTCGTGGCCTGCGCTATGACCGTCCCTGGCCGTAGACTGCGCTATGACCGTCCCTGGTCGTAGACTGCGCTATGACCGTCCCTGATCGTAGACTGCGCTATGACCGTCCCTGGTCGTAGACTGCGCTATGACCGTCCCTGGCCGTAGACTGCGCTATGACCGTCCCTGGCCGTAGACTGCGCTATGACCGTCTCTGGCCGTAGACTGCGCTATGACCGTCCCTGATCGTAGACTGCGCTATGACCGTCCCTGATCGTAGACTGCGCTATGACCGTCCCTGGCCGTAGACTGCGCTATGACCGTCCTGGCCGTAGACTGCGCTATGACCGTCCCTGGCCGTAGACTGCGCTATGACCGTCTCTGGCCGTAGACTGCGCTATGACCGTCCCTGATCGTAGACTGCGCTATGACCGTCCCTGGTCGTAGACTGCGCTATGACCGTCCCTGGTCGTAGACTGCGCTATGACTGTCCCTGGCCGTAGACTGCGCTATGATCGTCCTGGCCGTAGACTGCGCTATGGCCGTCCCTGGCCGTAGACTGCGCTATGACCGTCCCTGGCCGTAGACTGCGCTATGACCGTCCCTGGTCGTAGACTGCGCTATGACCGTCCTGGCCGTAGACTGCGCTATGACCGTCCCTGGCCGTAGACTGCGCTATGACCGTCCCTGGCCGTAGACTGCGCTATGGCCGTCCCTGGCCGTAGACTGCGCTATGACCGTCCCTGGCCGTAGACTGCGCTATGACCGTCCCTGGTCGTAGACTGCGCTATGACCGTCCTGGCCGTAGACTGCGCTATGACCGTCCCTGGCCGTAGACTGCGCTATGACCGTCCCTGGCCGTAGACTGCGCTATGACCGTCCCTGGTCGTAGACTGCGCTATGACCGTCCTGGCCGTAGACTGCGCTATGACCGTCCCTGATCGTAGACTGCGCTATGACCGTCCTGGCCGTAGACTGCGCTATGACCGTCCCTGGCCGTAGACTGCGCTATGACCGTCTCTGGCCGTAGACTGCGCTATGACCGTCCCTGATCGTAGACTGCGCTATGACCGTCCCTGGTCGTAGACTGCGCTATGACCGTCCCTGGTCGTAGACTGCGCTATGACTGTCCCTGGCCGTAGACTGCGCTATGATCGTCCTGGCCGTAGACTGCGCTATGGCCGTCCCTGGCCGTAGACTGCGCTATGACCGTCCCTGGCCGTAGACTGCGCTATGGCCGTCCCTGGCCGTAGACTGCGCTATGACCGTCCCTGGTCGTAGACTGCGCTATGACCGTCCTGGCCGTAGACTGCGCTATGACCGTCCCTGATCGTAGACTGCGCTATGACTGCCAAATGACCGCAACATGAATCCGTCCAAGATGTGTGCCGCGTTGTGCTGTGATGGTCAGAGAGCAAGTCGGTGGGATTAGTTGTTTGGTTTAATTAGGCAGGACGCTTAATTTAACCCCTGTAGATCATATCGCGAGGCAGGCAATCGAGGAGCCACGTGGTATGCTTGTAGCGGACGAATGGTTGTGATTAGGGTAGGAATCACATTGATGATATCACTCCGCCGTCAGTTTACTTCGGACCCTGTTACTTGCCAACATTGCGCATGCGTCACCTGGATGGTACAACAAGAAGGTTCACACTCAGAGGCCACGGCGAACATTTTATTTAATATTTTGCGGCCTCAGTCTTCAATATTGAAAGCATGAAGACTCATCCCATGTCAATGAACAGAGTGGGTTGATATTGGTTTAGGTAGGACGCTTTGAGCTCTGTAGGACACATCATATCTCAATGACAGAGTGGGTTGATATTGGTTTAGGTAGGACGCCTTGAGCTCTGTAGGACACATGATATCTCAATGACAGAGTTGGTTAATATTGGTTTAGGTAGGACGCTTTGAGCTCAGTGTGGGGGTGGGGGGAGGGGGGTCATTGTATACAGGACCGATGTCTCCGGAAGTAATCCCATCTATCTGCACACACATAAATATATACACACAGGGTTAGGTTAGGGAGGGTTAAGTTAGAGTTAAGTTAAGGTCAGGTTAGACTGACGTTCGCTTTTCAGATTAGTGTAATTTTATTTTCTAAAATGCCAATATCTGTGTCGATATCGCTTTTGAAGATCCTCAGTGTCGGATTTTTGGGGGTACTGTCGAATGTCGATGTTTCAAATATGCCTGTGTCGCTTGTCGCGTGTCGCGAGGCTGCCCTTAGCCCACAAAGAGACGGATTGATAGATTTTAGTGGGGTCAAGGTTCAGATGTTTCCGTGAGTCATCCCTTACTTTCGCCAGGAAAGACATGGTATATTTTTCATGCACGAGTATAGACATTTGCCAAAGTGGGGTTTGGAGCCATGCACCGGCCTTTTGGGAAAGCAAAGCCCATGCTAGCTCCCCCCACCGCCCCCTGGACGTCCGCCAGATGGAAAAGTGAGTTATTTCTGCTATGCCGGCTGTTGATAGGTAGCCCATTTATATATTTATATATAGATATATAAGATTTGATAATCATTACTTTAATAATCAGCATAGAAAGTCTCGGTCTCGTAGGCAATGGTGATCAAGTGAAGCGCTCTCTGATATATAGAGGCGGAATACTAAATACCACGTTTCGTACCAAATTCAGCATGGTACAAGATTGATTACTATCCGGAAATTGCCTGGTCTAATGTTCCTGGAATGATTCTCTTTCTGGTCAGTGTTTTATAACCCTACACTTAGCGCCATGAACAGGTTCTTGACTTGACGCAGAAACTTTGAACCGGCTTCCCCGTAAAGAAAATTTAACAAATGTAGTTTAAACTTAGTGTCCAACCTAGACATTGAACAACACTGTTCAAATAATTTTCTTTATTACAACTATCGTAAACAAATATGCACAACTCAAAACTTGATATACAGTAACGTACGATGACATAAAAATATATGTAAAATAAATCGCTAAATTGTAGCAGGCTATACATAAAAATAAGTTCTGACTTTGAAAAATATTATATTATGGATATTTTGAAATGAATATTTTTCTGATTACAACCCAATAGTAGTTTTCCCAGATTCTATTGTCCTGCATTTGGAGACAATATGCCTGATGTTCTGTGCTACATTACATAAAAACAACATATGATCTTATTCACAATAAACACACTGTGCACAGCAAAATAATATGGAGGTAGCATTGCAGGGTAAAATACTGTTACGATGCAATTAAGACGAACATGTTAACATGGAGGCTGGCTGGACCACACGTAGGACGTTAACGGGATGTGTGTGTCTAAGTACAAAACACCAGAGCGTTGGTTCAACGGACAGCACACCTTCTTGCACCAGTAGTGCTATCAAACCATGTCGCTTTATCTTATTGCACAAAAATTGATTTTAGAAAGTGCTAAATTACTACTAGCCAATGTTTCCAGGATGTCTACTTAAAACATGATTCATCTCGTTTCGAAATAAATGAAGGGTCTCCATATTATGGTGGATTTCAAGCTCGCGAGATACATAAATTCTCGCCAGGTCTTAAAGTGTTCGCATTCTATTCCCCTGGTTGTTTGGCTTTAAGTCTCATGGCTTTAACACCAGATATCAATACTCTCTTCAGGTTTTGAAGTGTTCACATTCTACTCCGCTGGTTGTTTGGCTTTAAGTCTCATGGCTTTAAGTCTCATGGCTTTAACACCAGATATCAATACTCTCGCCAGGTCTTGAAGTGTTCGCATTCTATTCCACTGGTTGTTTAGCTTTAGGTCTCATGGCTTTAACACCAGATATCAATACTCTCTCCAGGTATTGAAGTGTTCGCATTCTATTCCACTGGTTGTTTAGCTTTAGGTCTCATGGCTTTAACACCGGATATCAATACTCTCGCCAGGTCTTGAAGTGTTCACATTCTATTCCACTGATTTTTTGGCTCTAAGTTTCATGGCTTTAACACCAAATATCAATACTCTCGCCAGGTATTGAAGTGTTCGCATTCTATTCCATTGGTTGTTTGGCTTTAAGTCTCATGGCTTTAACACCAGATATCAATACTCTCTCCAGGTATTGAAGTGTTCGCATTCTATTCCACTGGTTGTTTAGCTTTAGGTCTCATGGCTTTAACACCGGATATCAATACTCTCGCCAGGTCTTGAAGTGTTCACATTCTATTCCACTGATTTTTTGGCTCTAAGTTTCATGGCTTTAACACCAGATATCAATACTCTCGCCAGGTATTGAAGTGTTCGCATTCTATTCCACTGGTTGTTTGGCTTTAAGTCTCATGGCTTTAACACCAGATATCAATACTCTCTTCAGGTTTTGAAGTGTTCACATTCTACTCCGCTGGTTGTTTGGCTTTAAGTCTCATGGCTTTAAGTCTCATGGCTTTAACACCAGATATCAATACTCTCGCCAGGTCTTGAAGTGTTCGCATTATATTCCACTGGTTGTTTAGCTTTAGGTCTCATGGCTTTAACACCAGATATCAATACTCTCGCCAGGTCTTGAAGTGTTCACATTCTATTCCACTGATTTTTTGGCTCTAAGTTTCATGGCTTTAACACCAGATATCAATACTCTCGCCAGGTATTGAAGTGTTCGCATTCTATTCCACTGGTTGTTTGGCTTTAAGTCTCATGGCTTTAACACCGGATATCAATACTCTCTCCAGGTCTTGAAGTGTTCGCATTCTATTCCACTGGTTGTTTGGCTTTAAGTCTCATGGCTTTAACACCAGATAGCATGGGGCGTAGCCGTTTGCATTGTCGTTTGAAGTACCAGTTACCATAAGCCCACCTCGTCTAATTTCATGAATTGTTGTATATGATAGATATAATTCCGTGGGCATTACCATGTTGTGCATGAATATGCATATTTCGACCGATTACAGTGCAACAGTTGGCACATACTTGTCCTGATCACAGTCCTCAGTCCAGGCCACATTATACACAGCACCACGGCACATAGCGAAATTGACGATGCTAGCAATATATTTATATACAAATAATGGACAGCAAATGTCCATGCTACTAGAAAATACATGCCTAAAGATAAATATGGGCAATTACCGACCTCAGAAATCCCAGGCGGTAGCAAACGTTTCCAATTCGTATATTGAATTATGCATGAAACCAACAATATTAAAAGTTCATATCCTGTGAAGTAACTTTATATTAAGGACCCGTTATTTCCTCTCACTTCTGACATGTGACTAATTCCATGTGCAGTATCTATACAAAGGGATGTCATGACTATTGGGTGGGTGCATACCTACGACATGACTTGCCTGTTACACTCCACAGAAACCTGTTCCCATTAACAACGACATGACTTGCCTGTTACACTCCACAGAAACCTGTTACCATTAACAATGACATGACTTGCCTGTTACACTCCACAGAGACCTGTTACCATTAACAATGACATGACTTGCCCGTTACACTCCACAGAAACCTGTTACCATTAACAATGACATGACTTGCCCGTTACACTCCACAGAAACCTGTTACCATTAACAATGACATGACTTGCCCGTTATATTCCACAGAAACCTGTTCCCATTAACAATGACATGACTTGCCCGTTACACTCCACAGAAACCTGTTACCATTAACAATGACATGACTTGCCTGTTACACTCCACAGAAACCTGTTCCCACTAACAATGACATGACTTGCCCGTTACACTCCACAGAAACCTGTTACCATTAACAATGACATGACTTGCCCGTTACACTGACAAGACTTGCCTGTTACATTCCACAGAAACCGGTTCCCATTACCAACGACATGACTTGCCTGTTACATTCCACAGAAACCTGTTCCCATTAACAATGACATGGCTTGCCTGTTACACTCCACAGAAACCTGTTCTCATTAACAATGACATGACTTGCCTGTTACACTTCACAGAAACCTGTTCCCATTAAGAACGACATGACTTGCCTGTTACATTCCACAGAAACCTGTTCCCATTAACAACGACATGACTTGCCTGTTACACTCCACAGAAACCTGTTCCCATTAAAAATGACCTGACTTGCCCGTTACACTCCACAGAAAACTGTTCTCATCAACAATGACCTGACTTGTCTGTTACACTCCACAGAAACCTGTTCCCATTAACAATGACCTGACTTGCCCGTTACATTCCACAGAAACCTGTTCACATTAATAATGACCTGACTTGCCCGTTACACTCCACAAAAACCTGTTCCCATTAACAATGACATTACTTGCCTGTTACACTCCACAGAAATCTGTTCCCATTAAAAATGACCTGACTTTCCCGTTACACTCCACAGAAAACTGTTCCCATCAACAATGACCTGACTTGCCCTTTACACTCCACAGAAACCTGTGCCCATTAACAACGACATGACTTGTCTGTTACACTCCGCAGAAACCTGTTCACATTAACAATGACCTGACTTGCCTCTTACACTCCACAGAAACCTGTTCCCATTAAGAACGACATGACTTGCCTGTTACATTCCACAGAAACCTGTTCCCATTAACAACGACATGACTTGCCTGTTACACTCCACAGAAACCTGTTCCCATTAAAAATGACCTGACTTGCCCGTTACACTCCACAG
Source organism: Arenicola marina (assembly GCA_964019135.1). Lineage (NCBI taxonomy): Eukaryota > Metazoa > Annelida > Polychaeta > Arenicolidae > Arenicola > Arenicola marina. The sequence goes on along the minus strand of OZ025260.1, from coordinate 12,379,069 downwards.
AAAACTGTTCTCATCAACAATGACCTGACTTGCCCTTTACACTCCACAGAAACCTGTGCCCATTAACAACGACATGACTTGTCTGTTACACTCCACAGAAACCTGTTCCCATTAACAATGACCTGACTTGCCCGTTACATTCCACAGAAACCTGTTCACATTAATAATGACCTGACTTGCCCGTTACACTCCACAAAAACCTGTTCCCATTAACAATGACATTACTTGCCTGTTACACTCCACAGAAACCTGTTCCCATTAACAATGACATGTCTTGCCTCTTACACTCCACAGAAACCTGTTCCCATTAAGAACGACATGACTTGCCTGTTACATTCCACAGAAACCTGTTCCCATTAACAACGACATGACTTGCCTGTTACACTCCACAGAAACCTGTTCCCATTAAAAATGACATGTCTTGCCTGTTACACTCCACAGAAACCTGTTCTCATTAACAATGACCTGACTTGCCTGTTACACTTCACAGAAACCTGTTCCCATTAAGAACGACATGACTTGCCTGTTACATTCCACAGAAATCTGTTCCCATTAACAACGACATGACTTGCCTGTTACACTCCACAGAAACCTGTTCCCATTAAAAATGACCTGACTTGCCCGTTACACTCCACAGAAACCTGTTCTCATTAACAACGACATGACTTGCCTGTTACACTCCACAGAAACCTGTTCCCATTAAAAATGACCTGACTTGCCCGTTACACTCCACAGAAAACTGTTCTCATCAACAATGACCTGACTTGTCTGTTACACTCCACAGAAACCTGTTCCCATTAACAATGATCTGACTTGCCCGTTACATTCCACAGAAACCTGCTCACATTAATAATGACCTGACTTGCCCGTTACACTCCACAAAAACCTGTTCCCATTAACAATGACATTACTTGCCTGTTACACTCCACAGAAACCTGTTCCCATTAAAAATGACCTGACTTGCCCGTTACACTCCACAGAAAACTGTTCCCATCAACAATGACCTGACTTGCCCTTTACACTCCACAGAAACCTGTGCCCATTAACAACGACATGACTTGTCTGTTACACTCCACAGAAACCTGTTCACATTAACAATGACCTGACTTGCCTCTTACACTCCACAGAAACCTGTTCCCATTAAGAACGACATGACTCGCCTGTTACATTCCACAGAAACCTGTTCCCATTAAAAATGACCTGACTTGCCCGTTACACTCCAAAGAAAACTGTTCTCATCAACAATGACCTGACTTGCCCTTTACACTCCACAGAAACTTGTGCCCATTAACAACGACATGACTTGTCTGTTACACTCCACAGAAACCTGTTCCCATTAACAATGACCTGACTTGCCCGTTACATTCCACAGAAACCTGTTCACATTAATAATGACCTGACTTGCCCGTTATACTCCACAAAAACCTGTTCCCATTAACAATGACATTACTTGCCTGTTACACTCCACAGAAACCTGTTCCCATTGACAATGACATGTCTTGCCTCTTACACTCCACAGAAACCTGTTCCCATTAAGAACGACATGACTTGCCTGTTACATTCCACAGAAACCTGTTCCCATTAACAACGACATGACTTGCCTGTTACACTCCACAGAAACCTGTTCCCATTAAAAATGACCTGACTTGCCCGTTACACTCCACAGAAAACTGTTCTCATCAACAATGACCTGACTTGCCCTTTACACTCCACAGAAACCTGTGCCCATTAACAACGACATGACTTGTCTGTTACACTCCACAGAAACCTGTTCCCATTAACAATGACCTGACTTGCCCGTTACATTCCACAGAAACCTGTTCACATTAATAATGACCTGACTTGCCCGTTACACTCCACAAAAACCTGTTCCCATTAACAATGACATTACTTGCCTGTTACACTCCACAGAAACCTGTTCCCATTAACAATGACATGTCTTGCCTCTTACACTCCACAGAAACCTGTTCCCATTAAGAACGACATGACTTGCCTGTTACATTCCACAGAAACCTGTTCCCATTAACAACGACATGACTTGCCTGTTACACTCCACAGAAACCTGTTCCCATTAAAAATGACATGTCTTGCCTGTTACACTCCACAGAAACCTGTTCTCATTAACAATGACCTGACTTGCCTGTTACACTCCACAGAAACCTGTTCCCATTAAAAATGACCTGACTTGCCCGTTACACTCCACAGAAAACTGTTCTCATCAACAATGACATTACTTGCCTGTTACACTCCACAGAAACCTGTTCCCATTAACAATGACATGTCTTGCCTCTTACACTCCACAGAAACCTGTTCCCATTAAGAACGACATGACTTGCCTGTTACATTCCACAGAAACCTGTTCCCATTAACAACGACATGACTTGCCTGTTACACTTCACAGAAACCTGTTCCCATTAAGAACGACATGACTTGCCTGTTACATTCCACAGAAATCTGTTCCCATTAACAACGACATGACTTGCCTGTTACACTCCACAGAAACCTGTTCCCATTAAAAATGACCTGACTTGCCCGTTACACTCCACAGAAACCTGTTCTCATTAACAACGACATGACTTGCCTGTTACACTCCACAGAAACCTGTTCCCATTAAAAATGAGCTGACTTGCCCGTTACACTCCACAGAAAACTGTTCTCATCAACAATGACCTGACTTGTCTGTTACACTCCACAGAAACCTGTTCCCATTAACAATGATCTGACTTGCCCGTTACATTCCACAGAAACCTGCTCACATTAATAATGACCTGACTTGCCCGTTACACTCCACAAAAACCTGTTCCCATTAACAATGACATTACTTGCCTGTTACACTCCACAGAAACCTGTTCCCATTAAAAATGACCTGACTTGCCCGTTACACTCCACAGAAAACTGTTCCCATCAACAATGACCTGACTTGCCCTTTACACTCCACAGAAACCTGTGCCCATTAACAACGACATGACTTGTCTGTTACACTCCACAGAAACCTGTTCACATTAACAATGACCTGACTTGCCTCTTACACTCCACAGAAACCTGTTCCCATTAAGAACGACATGACTCGCCTGTTACATTCCACAGAAACCTGTTCCCATTAAAAATGACCTGACTTGCCCGTTACACTCCAAAGAAAACTGTTCTCATCAACAATGACCTGACTTGCCCTTTACACTCCACAGAAACTTGTGCCCATTAACAACGACATGACTTGTCTGTTACACTCCACAGAAACCTGTTCCCATTAACAATGACCTGACTTGCCCGTTACATTCCACAGAAACCTGTTCACATTAATAATGACCTGACTTGCCCGTTATACTCCACAAAAACCTGTTCCCATTAACAATGACATTACTTGCCTGTTACACTCCACAGAAACCTGTTCCCATTGACAATGACATGTCTTGCCTCTTACACTCCACAGAAACCTGTTCCCATTAAGAACGACATGACTTGCCTGTTACATTCCACAGAAACCTGTTCCCATTAACAACGACATGACTTGCCTGTTACACTCCACAGAAACCTGTTCCCATTAAAAATGACCTGACTTGCCCGTTACACTCCACAGAAAACTGTTCTCATCAACAATGACCTGACTTACCCTTTACACTCCACAGAAACCTGTGCCCATTAACAACGACATGAATTGTCTGTTACACTTTACAGAAACCTGTTCCCATTAACAATGCCTTGACTTGCCCGTTACATTCCACAGAAACCTGTTCACATTAATGACCTGACTTGCCCGTTACACTCCACAAAAACCTGTTCCCATTAACAATGACATTACTTGCCTGTTACACTCCACAGAAACCTGTTCCCATTAACAATGACATGTCTTGCCTGTTACACTCCACAGAAACCTGTTCTCATTAACAATGACCTGACTTGCCTGTTACACTCCACAGAAACCTGTTCCCATTAAGAACGACATGACTTGCCTGTTACATTCCACAGAAACCTGTTCCCATTAACAACGACATGACTTGCCTGTTACACTCCACAGAAACCTGTTCCCATTAAAAATGACCTGACTTGCCCGTTACACTCCACAGAAAACTGTTCTCATCAACAATGACCTGACTTGCCCTTTACACTCCACAGAAACCTGTGCCCATTAACAACGACATGACTTGTCTGTTACATTCCACAGAAACCTGTTCCCATTAACAATGACCTGACTTGCCCGTTACATTCCACAGAAACCTGTTCACATTGATAATGACCTGACTTGCCCGTTACATTCCACAAAAACCTGTTCCCATTAACAATGACATTACTTGCCTGTTACACTCCACAGAAACCTGTTCCCATTAAAAATGACCTGACTTGCCCGTTACACTCCACAGAAAACTGTTCCCATCAACAATGACCTGACTTGCCCTTTACACTCCACAGAAACCTGTGCCCATTAACAACGACATGACTTGTCTGTTACACTCCACAGAAACCTGTTCCCATTAGCAATGACCTGACTTGCCCGTTACATTCCACAGAAACCTGTTCACATTAACAATGACCTGACTTGCCCGTTACACTCCACAGAAACCTGTTCACATTAACAATGACCTGACTTGCCCGTTACACGCCACAGAAACCTGTTCCCATTAACAGTGACATGAATTGCCCGTTACACTCCACAGAAACCCGTTCCCACTAACAATGACATGACTTGTCCGTTACGCTTGACAGATACCTGTTCACATTAATAATGACATGAATTGCCTGTTACACTCCACAGAAAGCCATTCCCATTTATAATGAGAATGACATGACTTGCCCGTTACATTGCATAGAAACCTGTTCCCATTAACAATGACCTGACTTGCCCGTTACACTTCACAGAAACCTGTTCCCATTAACAATGACATGACTTGCCCGTTACATTGCATGGAAACCTGTTCCCATTAACAATGACCTGAATTGCCCGTTACGCTTAACAGAAACCTGTTCACATTAATAATGCCATGAATTGCCCGTTGCACTCCACAAAAATCCATTCCCATTGATAATGACATGACTTGCCCGTTACATTGCATGGAAACCTGTTCCCATTAACAATGACATGAATTGCCCGTTACACTCCATATAAACCTGTTCCCATTAACAATAACCTGACTTGCCCGTTACACTTCACAGAAACCTGTTCCCATTAACAATGACATGACTTGCCCGTTACATTGCATGGAAACCTGTTCCCATTAACAATGACCTGAATTGCCCGTTACGCTTAACAGAAACCTGTTCACATTAATAATGCCATGAATTTCCCGTTGCACTCCACAAAAATCCATTCCCATTGATAATGACATGACTTGCCCGTTACATTGCATGGAAACCTGTTCCCATTAACAATGACCTGAATTGCCCGTTACGCTTAACAGAAACCTGTTCACATTAATAATGCCATGAATTGCCCGTTGCACTCCACAAAAATCCATTCCCATTGATAATGACATGACTTGACCGTTACATTGCATGGAAACCTGTTCCCATTAACAATGACCTGAATTGCCCGTTACGCTTAACAGAAACCTGTTCACATTAATAATGCCATGAATTGCCCGTTGCACTCCCCAAAAATCCATTCCCATTGATAATGACATGACATGCCCGTTACATTGCATGGAAACCTGTTCCCATTAACAATGACCTGAATTGCCCGTTACGCTTAACAGAAACCTGTTCACATTAATAATGCCATAAATTGCCCGTTGCACTCCACAAAAATCCATTCCCATTGATAATGACATGACTTGCCCGTTACATTGCATGGAAACCTGTTCTCATTAACAATGACCTGAATTGCCCGTTACGCTTAACAGAAACCTGTTCACATTAATAATGCCATGAATTGCCCGTTGCACTCCACAAAAATCCATTCCCATTGATAATGACATGACTTGCCCGTTACATTGCATGGAAACCTGTTCCCATTAAGAATGACCTGAATTGCCCGTTACGCTTAACAGAAACCTGTTCACATTAATAATGCCATGAATTGCCCGTTGCACTCCACAAAAATCCATTCCCATTGATAATGACATGACTTGCCCGTTAAATTGCATGGAAACCTGTTCCCATTAACAATGACCTGAATTGCCCGTTACGCTTAACAGAAACCTGTTCACATTAATAATGCCATGAATTGCCCGTTGCACTCCCCAAAAATCCATTCCCATTGATAATGACATGACTTGCCCGTTACATTGCATGGAAACCTGTTCCCATTAACAATGACCTGAATTGCCCGTTACGCTTAACAGAAACCTGTTCACATTAATAATGCCATAAATTGCCCGTTGCACTCCACAAAAATCCATTCCCATTGATAATGACATGACTTGCCCGTTACATTGCATGGAAACCTGTTCCCATTAACAATGACCTGAATTGCCCGTTACGCTTAACAGAAACCTGTTCACATTAATAATGCCATGAATTGCCCGTTGCACTCCACAAAAATCCATTCCCATTGATAATGACATGACTTGCCCGTTACATTGCATAGAAACCTGTTCCCATTAACAATGACATGAATTGCCCGTTACGCTTAACAGAAACCTGTTCACATTAATAATGCCATGAATTGCCCGTTGCACTCCACAAAAATCCATTCCCATTGATAATGACATGACTTGCCCGTTACACTCCACAGACACTCGTTCCCACTAACAATGAGACGACTTGCCCGTGACACTTCACAGAAACTTGTTCCCATGAATAATGACATAAAGTTCCTGTTACACTCCACATCAACCTGTTCCCATCAATAATCACATGAATTGCCCTTTACACTCCACATGAACCTGTTCCCATCAATAATCACATGACTTGCCCGTTACACTCCGCAGAAACCTGTTCCCATTAACAATGACATGACTTGCCCGTTCAACTTCATAGAAACCTGTTCCCATTAATAATGACATGAATTGCTCGTTACACTCCACAGAAATCCGTTCTCATTTATAATGACATGACTTTCCCATTACATTGCATAAAAACCTGTTCCCATTAATAATGATATAAATTGCCCGTTACATTGCCTAAGGCCTGGTTATGTTATTGATGGCATACCTTACGTGAGGGTGAACGTCACGGATAGCTATCCGAAGGAAGACATCAATTATGACCCAAAGCAAAGGCTTCTGTTATATAGTTCACTGTCATTATTGTAAGTGTCGCATACAATACTCATCAAGATTACTGTTGCACAGATTACAGATACCTCATACAGTGTATGATTACTGTTATCTACATCACTGCCACACAGATTACTGTTATCTACAGCAGTCACAATATGACTGTTATCTGCATCACTGCCACAAATATTAGTTATCTACATCACTGCCACACAGATTACTGTTATCTACATCAGTCACAATATTACTGTTATCTACATCACTGCCACAAATATTACTGTTATCTACATCACGGCCGCAAAAATTCCTGTTATCTACATCACTGCCACAAGCATTATTCTTGTATAAAATCACTGTTCCGTCCAATCAATATTACAGAACTCATTGCAATGAAGTCTGTTATATAAATCACTGTTATAAGTCATTGTTATACAGATCATTACTATGAATTCATTGTCACAATAAACCATTGCTATCAAGTCATTCTTAGATAAAGTATTGTTGTGAAGTCACTATTATAATAAATCATTGCTGTAAAGTCACTGATATATAAAGCATTATGTTTAATGAACTCCATAATGATTGCTATGAAGTCACTGTTATATACATCATTGCCATGAAATCACTGTTATATAAATCATTGTTATGAATTGAATAAATCATTGCTATACATCACTGATATATAAATCATTGCTATGAATTAAGGCACTGTTATATACATCATTGCGTTGAAGTCACTTATATATATCATTGCTATGACGTCACTGTTCGATACATCATTGCCATGAAGTTACTATTACATACATCATTGCTATCACGTCACTGTGGCTCACTTCAAGCTACCTGGATCTCCAAGGCGGGATCATTGGCGACCTGCACGTTGGGATCTTGAAGGACGTGTCGATCCGGTTTGTTTAGGGTCCTCACTATCTTCTTCCAGAAGAGTCTCTGTCCTACTGGATCCTCCGTCCACTTGACGTACGTCCTGCTCCGCATCTGGAGCGCCAGGCGGGGAGACATATTGCCTTGATCGATGTCCTCCAGTAGGATGAGAACCAGGTTGTTACGGTCCTTTTCAAACAGTTGGTGCTGGGCCATGGTCAGCTCCAGCTGACACCACTGGCTGGTCGCGAATGCGTTGGACACGATCAGCATTGTCTTCCGGCTGTTCTCGATGCTCGTCACGATGTTGTCCATGATATCCACACCAGGAAGCCAGTTCCGGTCGTGCAGACAAAGCTGAAGTCCCGCCTCCTCCTCCAGCGCTGGCAGGACGTGCTGGCGGACCCAGGGGAGATCCTGGTTGTTGTAGGACACGAAGGCGTCGTACAGATAGTCTCTGCTGTCCTGGATCTCGCGGTACTGGCGCATCCTGGCCTTGAGGGAGAAGTACAGGTAGCCCAGGTGCCAGCGATATCTGTAGGACAGGGACACGGCCACTAGGATGAACAGTGCGCAACAGGACAAAGAGACACTGAGGGCCAGAGTCAAATCAACGTGACAGTCCGCTTCAGTGAGAGGAAAGTCATACAGTGAAGTGCCTTTTAGCTCCGGAGGCGTCGAGCACTTGTAGAGGGGTTTAGCTCCGATGATTGTAACGTTAGTCTCTTTCATCCACTCCGTGAACCACAACAGGCCGCAGGTGCAGGCGAACGGGTTCCGCCCGAGCGATACCTTCTCCAGGCGAGACAGAAAATTGTCCGGGAACGTCGATTCGTTAAACAAACTAAATTCATTATTATCCAAATAGAGCGACCTGAGGTTGGTAAGTGCTTCCAATGACGGTTTGGGAAGGCTTGTTAAGCTGTTATCAGTCAGAACCAATTTTCGCAAGTTTCGTTGCTCGTCGCTGAAGACGTGAGTTGGGAGTTTAGTGATACTGCAGGATTCCATGTTGAGATGCTCCAGTTTCGTCAAACCCTTGAACATAGAGCTGGTTGCTCGAAACAAGAGGTTCATGTTGGCACTCTTCAGCAGAAGCTGCCATAGATTCGGAGCATATCGGAAGACGTGGCGATCGGCGCGGGTGAACCTGAAAGGCGTCCTGCTCATGTCCAATTGTTGCAAACTCGAGGAATTAAAGGCGAACTGTTGAATTTGTATAATGTCATTACCCTTGAATGAGACGAAAGCCAGCCTTCGGAAAGGCGTCAGATCGTTATTATGTAAGGTGTTAAAATGGTTGTTGCTCAGTTCTAGGTATTGGAGAGCCTCCAACCCGAGGGTCCTGCTGGGATGCAAGGAGCGAATAGCGTTCCGGGTTAACAGCAGTTTGCTCAGTCTGGGAAGGATGGCCGTTCCGTCGGGATAGGCGAACAGGGGAAACTCGGGCATGCTGTTAGAGCGCAGGTTGAGTTCTTCCAGGGCGGTCAGGTTGGCTAGCGCCATGGTGTTCAGCGACAGCTGGTGGGAAGAGGCCAGCAGGTCCAGCGACCTCAGCTGTCTCAGCCCGGAGAAGGCGCCGTCCGGGAGCCTCCCCAGCGGGTTACTGACCAGGGACAGGTGGGTCAGGTTTGTCAACGCCGTCATGCACTCAAACAGCGACTGGTTATACACCATCTTGACTTTGTTCAACACGAGCTCTCGGAGGTCTGTCTTCTGCAGCCGGCAGACCACAACCTCCCCGAGATCTCCCGGGGGACACGCGTTCCCGCTGAAGTTGAACACCTGCAGCCGTGGCAGGTGGGAGAAGACCACTGGCCCGACCTTGGAGATATTATTGTAGCCTAGATCAAGGAAACGGAGGTCGGGTAGTCCCATGACGTCACTGGAGTTGAACTGAGTCAGGTGATTGTGGTTTAAATGGAGTGAGAGGGTGTCCCGGGGGAGATTGGTCGGGAATGCCTTCAGTTTCTTGTGGCTGCAGTCCACACTCCTCGCTGTGCTGTCGCACGTACAGCGGTGGGGACATGGCGGCTCCGGGACGCCGGTCGTCAAGGACGCTGTCCTGCCTAGCAACAGCACCAGCACCAGCTGCAGCATCATCAGCGGTAGGACCAAGCGGTGGGAGACATCCATCTTCAGCTCTTAAGGTAAAATACACATGTAACATGGTTTAGTCTACTTGGTTGTTGTTGGTTTACTAGACATTAATTTAATATTTTGTACTTTTTGATAATATAAATAAATATTGTTAACATAGAACATTGTTTCGGTGCGGTGTCAGCGATGTGCAGGGTTAGTTTATATTTAGTTTGCACTTTTTTCACTTCAGTTGATATTTCTCTTATCATCAAACCATACGCACGGGGTGAGGGATTCATCATTAACACTTCCACGCAAAAACACTTCGGCGATTACTTCCGGATTGAAGAGAGTCAAGAACTGTCCACCAGAAAGTGCTGATCATCACATGCGGATAACGATCCCTCCTAATCCCTAACAAACACAGGCCTAAAACAGGCCGACCCACCCTTAACATACACAGGCCTACGACAGGCCGACACACCCATAGCATACACAGGCCACCCCACCCCTAACATACACAGGCCTACGACAGGCCGACCCACCCCTAACATACACAGGCCTACGACAGGCCGACCCACCCCTAACATACACAGACCTACGACAGGCCAACCCACCCCTAACATACACAGGCCACCCCACCCCTAACATACACAGGCCTACGACAGGCCGACCCATCCCTAAGATACACAGGCCTACGACAGGCCGACATACCCCTAAGATACCCAGGCCTACGACAGGCCGACCCACCCCTAACATACACAGACCTACGACAGGCCGACCCACCCCTAACATACACAGGCCTACGACAGGCCGACCCACCCCTAACATGCACAGGCCTACGACAGGCCGACCCATCCCTAAGATACACAGGCCTACGACAGGCCGACATACCCCTAAGATACCCAGGCCTACGACAGGCCGACCTACCCCTAACATACACAGACCTACGACAGGCCGACCCACCCCTCACGAACACAGGCCGACTCACCCTAACATACACAGACCTACGACAGGCCGACCCACCCCTAACATACACAGGCATACGACAGGCCGACCCACCCCTAACATACACAGGCCTACGACAGGCCGACCCACCCCTAAGATACACAGGCCTAAGACAGGCGGACCCACCCCTAATATACACAGACCTACGAGAGGCCGACCCACCCCTAACATACACAGACCTACGACAGGCCGACCCACCCCTAAGATACACGGGCCTACGACAGGCCGTCCCACCCCTAACATACACAGGCCTAAGACAGGCCGACCCACCCCTAACATACACAGACCTACGACAGGCCGACCCACCCCTAAGATACACAGGCCTAAGACAGGCCGACCCACCCCTGATATACACAGACCTACGACAGGCCGACCCACCCCTAACATGCACAGGCCTAAGACATGCCGACCCACCCCTAACATACACAGGCCTAAGACAGGCGGACCCACCCCTAATATACACAGACCTACGAGAGGCCGACCCACTCCTAACATACAGAGACCTACGACAGGCCGACCCACCCCTAAGATACACAGGCCTACGACAGGCCGACGCACCCCTAACATACACAGACCTACGAGAGGCCGACCCACCCCTAACATACACAGACGTACGACAGGCCGACCCACCCCTAAGATACACAGACCTACGACAGGCCGACCCACCCCTAACATACACAGGCCTACGACAGGCCGACCCACCCCTAAGATACACAGACCTACGACAGGCCGACCCACCCCTAACATACACAGGCCTAAGACAGGCCGACCTACCCCTAAGATATACAGGCCTAAGACAGGCCGACCCACCCCTGATATAAACGGACCTACGACAGGCCGACCCACCCCTAACAAACACAGGCCGACCCACCCCTAACATACACGGACCTACGACAGGCCGACCCACCCCTAACATACACAGGCCTACGACAGACCGACCCACCCCTAAGATACACAGGCCTACGACAGGCCGACCTACCCCTAACATACACAGGCCTACGACAGGCCGACCCACCCCTCACCAACACAGGCCGACCCACACCTAACATACACAGACCTACGACAGGCCGACCCACCCCTAACATACACAGGCCTAAGACAGCCCGACCCACCCCTAAGATACACAGACCTACGACAGGCCGACCCACCCCTCACATACACGGACCTACGACAGGCCGACCCACCCCTAACAAACACAGGCCGACCCACCCCTAACATACACAGGCCTACGACAGGCCGACCCACACCTAACATACACAGGCCTAAGACAGGCCGACCCACCCCTAACATACACAGGCCTAAGACAGGCTGACCCACACCTAACATACACAGGCCTAAGACAGGCCGACCCACCCCTAATATACACAGGCCTAAGACAGGCCGACCCACCCCTAACATACACAGGCCTAAGACAGGCCGACCCACCCCTAACATACACAGGCCTACGACAGGCCGACCCACCCCTAATATACACAGACCTACGAGAGGGCGACCCACCCCTAACATACACAGACCTACGACAGGCCGACCCACCCCTAAGATACACGGGCCTACGACAGGCCGACCCACCCCTAACATACACAGGCCTAAGACAGGCCGACCCACCCCTAACATACACAGACCTACGACAGGCCGACCCACCCCTAAGATACACAGGCCTAAGACAGGCCGACCCACCCCTAATATACACAGACCTACGACAGGCCGACCCACCCCTAAGATACACAGGCCTAAGACAGGCCGACCCACCCCTAATATACACAGACCTACGACAGGCCGACCCACCCCTTACATGCACAGGCCTAAGACATGCCGACCCACCCTTAACATACACAGGCCTAAGACAGGCGGACCCACCCCTAATATACACAGACCTACGAGAGGCCGACCCACCCCTAACATACAGAGACCTACGACAGGCCGACCAACCCCTAAGATACACAGGCCTACGACAGGCCGACCCACCCCTAAAATACACAGACCTACGAGAGGCCACCTCACACCTAACAAACACATGAAGACCCACCCCTAAGATACACAGGCCTACGACAGGCCGACCCACCCCTAACATACACAGACCTACGAGAGGCCGACCCACCTCTAACATACACAGGCCTACGACAGGCCGACCCACTCCTAACATACACAGGCCTACGACAGGCCGATCCATCCCTAAGATACACAGACCTACGAGAGGCCGACCCACCCCTAACATACACAGACCTATGACAGGCCGACCCACCCCTAAGATACACAGACCTACGACAGGCCGACCCACCCCTAACATACACAGGCCTAAGACAGGCCGACCCACCCCTAAGATACACATACCTACGACAGGCCGACCCACCCCTAACATACACAGGCCTAAGACAGGCCGACCTACCCCTAAGATACACAGGCCTAAGACAGGCCGAACCACCCCTGATATACACGGACCTACGACAGGCCGACCCACCCCTAACAAACACAGGCCGACCCACCCCTAACATACACGGACCTACGACAGGCCGACCCACCCCTAACATACACAGGCCTACGACAGGCCGACCCACCCCTAAGATACACAGGCCTACGATAGGCCGACCTACCCCTAACATACACAGGCCTACGACAGGCCGACCCACCCCTCACAAACACAGGCCGACCCACCCCTAACATACACAGACCTACGACAGGCCGACCCACCCCTAAGATACACAGACCTACGACAGGCCGACCCACCCCTAACATACACAGGCCTAAGACAGGCCGACCCACCCCTAAGATACACATACCTACGACAGGCCGACCCACCCCTAACATACACAGGCCTAAGACAGGCCGACCTACCCCTAAGATACACAGGCCTAAGACAGGCCGACCCACCCCTGATATACACGGACCTACGACAGGCCGACCTACCCCTAACAAACACAGGCCGACCCACCCCTAACATACACGGACATACGACAGGCCGACCCACCCCTAACATACACAGGCCTACGACAGGCCGACCCACCCCTAAGATACACAGGCCTACGATAGGCCGACCCACCCCTAACATACACAGGCCTACGACAGGCCGACCCACCCCTAACATACACAGGCCTAAGACAGACCGACCCACCCCTAACATACACAGACCTACGACAGGCCGACCTACCCCTAACATACACAGGCCTACGACAGGCCGACCCACCCCTCGCAAACACAGGCCGACCCACCCCTAACATACACAGGCCTACGACAGGCCGACCCACCCGTAACATACACAGGCCTACGACAGGCCGACCCACCCCTAACATACACAGACCTACGACAGGGCGACCCACCCCTAAGATACACAGACCTACGACAGGTCGACCCACCCCTAACATACACAGGCCTAAGACAGGCCGACCCACCCCTAAGATACACAGACCTACGACAGGCCGACCCAGCCCTAACATACACAGGCCTAAGACAGGCCGACCTACCCCTAAGATACACAGGCCTAAAACAGGCCGACCCACCCCTGATATACACGGACCTACGACAGGCCGACCCACCCCTAACAAACACAGGCCGACCCACCCCTAACATACACGGACCTACGACAGGCCGACCCACCCCTAACATACACAGGCCTAAGACAGGCCGACCCACCCCTAAGATACACAGACCTACGACAGGCCGACCCAGCCCTAACATACACAGGCCTAAGACAGGCCGACCTACCCCTAAGATACACAGGCCTAAAACAGGCCGACCCACCCCTAACATACACAGGCCTACGACAGGCCGACCCACCCCTAACATACACAGGCCTACGACAGGCCGACCTAATCCTAACATACACAGGCCTACGACAGGCTGACCCACCCCTCACAAACACAGACCGAACCACCCCTAACATACACAGGCCTACGACAGGCCGACCCACCCCTAACATACACAGGCCTAAGACAGGCCGACCCACCCCTAACATACACAGGCCTACGACAGGCCGACCCACCCCTAACATACACAGGCCTACGACAGGCCGACCCACCCCTAAGATACGCAGGCCTACGACAGACCGACCCACCCCTAAGATACACAGGCCTAAGACAGGCCGACCCACCCCTAATATACACAGACCTACGAGAGGCCGACCCACCCCTAACATACACAGACCTACGACAGGCCGACCCACCCCTAAGATACACAGACCTACGACAAGCCGACCCACCCCTAACATACACAGGCCTAAGACAGGCCGACCCACCCCTAAGATACACATACCTACGACAGGCCGACCCACCCCTAACATACACGGACTTACGACAGGCCGACCCACACCTAACATACACAGGCCTAAAACAGGCCGACCCACCCGTAACATACACAGGCCTACGACAGGCCGACCCACCCCTAAGATACACAGGCCTAAGACAGGCCGACCCACCCCTGATATACACAGACCTACGACAGGCCGACCCACCCCTTACATGCACAGGCCTAAGACATGCCGACCCAGCCTTAACATACACAGGCCTAAGACAGGCGGACCCACCCCTAATATACACAGACCTACGAGAGGCCGAACCACCCCTAACATACAGAGACCTACGACAGGCCGACCCACCCCTAAGATACACAGGCCTACGACAGGCCGACCCACCCCTAACATACACGGACCTACGACAGGCCGACCCACCCCTAACATACACAGGCCTACGACAGGCCGACCCACCCCTAAGATACACAGGCCTACGATAGGCCGACCTACCCCAAACATACACAGGCCTACGACAGGCCGACCCACCCCTCACAAACACAGGCCGACCCCCCCTAACATACACAGGCCTACGACAGGCCGACCCACCCCTAACAGACACAGGCCTAAGACAGGCCGACCCACCCCTAACATACACAGGCCTACGACAGGCCGGCCTACCCCTAACATACACAGGCCTACGACAGGCCGACCCACCCCTCACAAACACAGGCCGACCCACCCCTAACATACACAGGCCTACGACAGGCCGACCTACCCCTAACATACACAGGCCTACGACAGGCCGACATACCCCTAAGATACCCAGGCCTACGACAGGCCGACCTACCCCTAACATACACAGACCTACGACAGGCCGACCCACCCCTAAGATACACAGACCTACGACAGGCCGACCCACCCTTAACATACACAGGCCTAAGACAGGCCGACCCACCCCTAAGATACACAGACCTACGACAGGCCGACCCACCCCTAAGATACACAGGCCTACGACAGGCCGGCCCACCCTTAAGATACACAAGCCTAAGACAGGCCGACCCACCCCTAATATACACAG
Organism: Arenicola marina; assembly: GCA_964019135.1. Taxonomy (NCBI): domain Eukaryota; kingdom Metazoa; phylum Annelida; class Polychaeta; family Arenicolidae; genus Arenicola; species Arenicola marina. The sequence continues at coordinate 12,362,646 of OZ025260.1, read as the reverse complement.
ACCTACGAGAGGCCGACCCACCCCTAACATACACAGACCTACGACAGGCCGACCCACCCCTAAGATACATAGGCTTAGGACAGGCCGACCCACCCCCAACAAACACAGGCCGACCCACCCCTAACATACACGGACCTACGACAGACCGACCCACCCCTAACAAACACAGGCCGACCCACCCCTAACATACACGGACCTACGACAGGCCGACCCACCCCTAACATACACAGGCCTACGACAGGCCGACCCACACCTAACATACACAGGCCTAAGACAGGCCGACCCACCCCTAACATACACAGGCCTACGACAGGCCGACCCACCCCTAAGATACACAGACCTACGAGAGGCCGACCCACCCCTAACATACACAGACCTACGACAGGCCGACCCACCCCTAACATACACAGACCTACGACAGGCCGACCCACCCCTAACATACACGGACCTACGACAGGCCGACCCACCCCTAACATACACAGGCCTACGACAGGCCGACCCACACCTAACATACACAGGACTGAGACAGGCCGACCCACCCCTAACATACACAGGCCTACGACAGGCCGACCCACCCCTAAGATACACAGACCTACGAGAGGCCGACCCACCCCTAACATACACAGACCTACGACAGGCCGACCCACCCCTAAGATACACAGACCTACGACAGGCCGACCCACCCCTAACATACACAGGCCTAAGACAGGCCGACCCACCCCTAAGATACACAGACCTACGACAGGCCGACCAACCCCTAACATACACAGGCCTAAGACAGGCCGACCTACCCCTAAGATACACAGGCCTAAGACAGGCCGACCCACCCCTGATATACACGGACCTACGAGAGGCCGACCCACCCCTAACAAACACAGGCCGACCCACCCCTAACATACACGGACCTACGACAGGCCGACCCACCCCTAACATACACAGGCCTACGACAGTCCGACCCACCCCTAAGATACACAGGCCTACGATAGGCCGACCTACCCCTAACATACACAGGCCTACGACAGGCCGACCCACCCCTCACAAACACAGGCCGACCCACCCCTAACATACACAGGCCTACGACAGGCCGACCCACCCCTAACATACACAGGCCTAAGACAGGCCGACCCACCCCTAACATACACAGGCCTACGACAGGCCGGCCTACTCCTAACATACACAGGCCTACGACAGACCAACCCACCCCTCACAAACACACGCCGACCCACCCCTAACATACACAGGCCTACGACAGGCCGACCCACCCCTAAGATACACAGGCCTACGACAGGCCGACCCACCCCTAAGATACACAGACCTACGACAGGCCGACCCACCCCTAAGATACACAGGCCTACGACAGGCCGGCCCACCCTTAAGATACACAAGCCTAAGACAGGCCGACCCACCCCTAATATACACAGACCTACGAGAGGCCGACCCACCCCCAACATACACAGACCTACGACAGGCCGACCCACCCCGAAGATACATAGGCTTAGGACAGGCCGACCCACCCCTAACAAACACAGGCCGACCCACCCCTAACATACACGGACCTACGACAGGCCGACCCACCCCTAACATACACAGGCCTACGACAGGCCGACCCACACCTAACAAACTCAGGCCTAAGACAGGCCGACCCACCCCTAACATACACGGACCTACGACAGGCCGACCCACCCCTAACATACACAGGCCTACGACAGGCCGACCCACCCCTAACATACACAGGCGTACGACAGGCCGACCCACCCCTAAAATACACAGGCCTAAGACAGGCCGACCCACCCCTAATATACACAGACCTACGAGAGGCCGACCCACTCCTAACATACACAGACCTATGACAGGCCGACCCACCCCTAAGATACACAGGCCTAAGACAGGCCGACCCACCCGTGATATACACAGACCTACGACAGGCCGACCCACCCCTAACATACACAGACCTATGACAGGCCGACCCACCCATAAGATACACAGGCCTAAGACAGGCCGACCCACCCTTGATATAAACAGACCTACGACAAGCCGACCCACCCCTAACATACACAGGCCGACCCACCCCTAACATACACAGACCTACGACAGACCGACCCACCCGTAACATACACAGGCCTACGACAGGCCGACCCACCCCTAACAAACACAGGCCGACCCACCCCTAACATACACAGACCTACGAGAGGCCACCTCACACCTAACAAACACATGAAGACCCACCCCTAAGATACACAGGCCTACGACAGGCCGAGCCACCCCTAACATACATAGGCCTACGAGAGGCCACCTCACACCTAACAAACACATGAAGACCCACCCCTAAGATACACAGGCCTACGACAGGCCGAGCCACCCCTAACATACATAGACCTACGAGAGGCCACCTCACACCTAACAAACACATGAAGACCCACCCCTAAGGTACACAGACCTACGACAGGCCGACACACCCCTCACAAACACAGGCCGACCCACCCCTAACATACACAGGCCTACGACAGGCCGACCCACCCCTAACATACACAGGCCTAAGACAGGCCGACCCACCCCTAACATACAGAGGCCTACGACAGGCCGACCTACCCCTAACATACACAGGCCTACGCCAGGCCGACCCACCCCTCACAAACACAGGCCGACCCACCCCTAACATACACAGGCCTACGACAGGCCGACCCACCCCTAACATACACAGGCCTACGACAGGCCGACCCACCCCTAACATACACAGACGTACGACAGGCCGACCCCCCCCTAAGATACACAGACCTACGACAGGCCGACCCACCCCTAACATACACAGGCCTAAGACAGGCCGACCCACCCCTAAGATACACAGACCTACGACAGGCCGACCCACCCCTAACATACACAGGCCTAAGACAGGCCGACCTACCCCTAAGATACACAGGCCTAAAACAGGCCGACCCACCCCTGATATACACGGACCTACGACAGGCCGACCCACCCCTAACAAACACAGGCCGACTCACCCCTAACATACACGGACCTACGACAGGCCGACCCACCCCTAACATACACAGGCCTACGACAGGCCGACCCACCCCTAACATACACAGGCCTACGACAGGCCGACCTAATCCTAACATACACAGGCCTACGACAGGCCGACCCACCCCTCACAAACACAGACCGAACCACCCCTAACATACACAGGCCTACGACAGGCCGACCCACCCCTAACATACACAGGCCTAAGACAGGCCGACCCACCCCTAACATACACAGGCCTACGACAGGCCGACCCACTCCTAACATACACAGGCCTACGACAGGCCGACCCACCCCTAAGATACGCAGGCCTACGACAGGCCGACCCACCCCTAAGATACACAGGCCTAAGACAGGCCGACACACCCCTAATATACACAGACCTACGAGAGGCCGACCCACCCCTAACATACACAGACCTACGACAGGCCGACCCACCCCTAAGATACAGAGACCTACGACAGGCCGACCCACCCCTAACATACGCAGGCCTAAGACAGGCCGACCCACCCCTAAGATACACAGACCTACGACAGGCCGACCCACCCCTAACATACACGGACCTACGACAGGCCGACCCACCCCTAACAAACACAGGCCGAACCACCCCTAACATACACGGACCTACGACAGGCCGACCCACCCCTAACATACACAGGCCTACGACAGGTCAACCCACACCTAACATACACAGGCCTAAGCCAGGCCGACCCACCCCTAACATACACGGACCTACGACAGGCCGACCCACCCCTAACAAACACAGGCCGAACCACCCCTAACATACACGGACCTACGACAGGCCGACCCACCCCTAACATACACAGGCCTACGACAGGCCAACCCACACCTAACATACACAGGCCTACGACAGGCCGACCCACCCCTAACATACACAGGCGTACGACAGGCCGACCCACCCCTAAAATACACAGGCCTAAGACAGGCCGACCCACCCCTAATATACACAGACCTACGAGAGGCCGACCCACTCCTAACATACACAGACCTATGACAGGCCGACCCACCCCTAAGATACACAGGCCTAAGACAGGCCGACCCACCCCTGATATACACAGACCTACGACAGGCCGACCCACCCCTAACATACACAGACCTATGACAGGCCGACCCACCCATAAGATACACAGGCCTAAGACAGGCCGACCCACCCTTGATATAAACAGACCTACGACAAGCCGACCCACCCCTAACATACACAGGCCTACCCACCCCTAACATACACAGACCTACGACAGACCGACCCACCCGTAACATACACAGGCCTACGACAGGCCGACCCACCCCTAACAAACACAGGCCGACACACCCCTAACATACACAGACCTACTACAGGCCGACCCACCCCTAACATACACTGGCCTACGACAGGCCGACCCACCCCTAACATACACAGACCTACGAGAGGCCACCTCACACCTAACAAACACATGAAGACCCACCCCTAAGATACACAGGCCTACGACAGGCCGAGCCACCCCTAACATACATAGGCCTACGAGAGGCCACCTCACACCTAACAAACACATGAAGACCCACCCCTAAGGTACACAGACCTACGACAGGCCGACACACCCCTCACAAACACAGGCCGACCCACCCCTAACATACACAGGCCTACGACAGGCCGACCCACCCCTAACATACACAGGCCTAAGACAGGCCGACCCACCCCTAACATACAGAGGCCTACGACAGGCCGACCTACCCCTAACATACACAGGCCTACGCCAGGCCGACCCACCCCTCACAAACACAGGCCGACCCACCCCTAACATACACAGGCCTACGACAGGCCGACCCACCCCTAACATACACTGGCCTACGACAGGCCGACCCACCCCTAACATACACAGACGTACGACAGGCCGACCCCCCCCTAAGATACACAGACCTACGACAGGCCGACCCACCCCTAACATACACAGGCCTAAGACAGGCCGACCCACCCCTAAGATACACAGACCTACGACAGGCCGACCCACCCCTAACATACACAGGCCTAAGACAGGCCGACCTACCCCTAAGATACACAGGCCTAAAACAGGCCGACCCACCCCTGATATACACGGACCTACGACAGGCCGACCCACCCCTAACAAACACAGGCCGACTCACCCCTAACATACACGGACCTACGACAGGCCGACCCACCCCTAACATACACAGGCCTACGACAGGCCGACCCACCCCTAACATACACAGGCCTACGACAGGCCGACCTAATCCTAACATACACAGGCCTACGACAGGCCGACCCACCCCTCACAAACACAGACCGAACCACCCCTAACATACACAGGCCTACGACAGGCCGACCCACCCCTAACATACACAGGCCTAAGACAGGCCGACCCACCCCTAACATACACAGGCCTACGACAGGCCGACCCACTCCTAACATACACAGGCCTACGACAGGCCGACCCACCCCTAAGATACGCAGGCCTACGACAGGCCGACCCACCCCTAAGATACACAGGCCTAAGACAGGCCGACCCACCCCTAATATACACAGACCTACGAGAGGCCGACCCACCCCTAACATACACAGACCTACGACAGGCCGACCCACCCCTAAGATACAGAGACCTACGACAGGCCGACCCACCCCTAACATACGCAGGCTTAAGACAGGCCGACCCACCCCTAAGATACACAGACCTACGACAGGCCGACCCACCCCTAACATACACGGACCTACGACAGGCCGACCCACCCCTAATATACACATTCCTAAGACAGGCCGACCCACCTCTAACATACACAGGCCTGCGGCAGGCCGACCCACCCCTAACATACACAGGCCTACGACAGGCCGACCCACCCCTAAGATACACAGACCTACGAGAGGCCGACCCACCCCTAAGATACACAGACCTACGACAGGCCGACCCACCCCTAAGATACACATACCTACGACAGGCCGACCCACCCCTAACATACACAGGCCTAAGACAGGCCGACCCACCCCTAAGATACACAGACCTACGACAGGCCGACCCACCCTAACATACACAGGCCTAAGACAGGCCGACCTACCCCTAAGATACACAGGCATAAGACAGGCCGACACACCCCTGATATACACGGACCTACGACAGGCCGACCCACCCCTAACATACACAGGCCTAAAACAGGCCGACCTACCCCTAAGATACACAGGCCTAAGACAGGCCGATCCACCCCTGATACACAAGGACCTACGACAGGCCGACCCACCCCTAACAAACACAGGCCTACGAAAGGCCGACCCACCCCTCACAAACACAGGCCGACCCACCCCTAACATACACAGGCCTACGACAGGCCGACCCACCCCTAACATACACAGGCCTAAGACAGGCCGACCCACCCCTAACATACACAGGCCTACGACAGGCCGAACTACCCCTAACATACACAGGCCTACGACAGGCCGACCCACCCCTCACAAACACAGGCCGACCCACCCCTAACATACACAGGCCTACGACAGGCCGACCCACCCGTAACATACACAGGCCTACGACAGGCCGACCCACCCCTAACATACACAGACCTACGACAGGCCGACCCACCCCTAACAAACACAGGCCGACCCACCCCTAACATACACAGGCCTACGACAGGCCGACCCACCCGTAACATACACAGGCCTACGACAGGCCGACCCACCCCTAACATACACAGACCTAGGACAGGCCGACCCACCCCTAAGATACACAGACCTACGACAGGCCGACCCACCCCTAACATACACAGGCCTAAGACAGGCCGACCCACCCCTAAGATACACAGACCTACGACAGGCCGACCCACCTCTAACATACACAGGCCTAAGACAGGCCGACCTACACCTAAGATACACAGGCCTAAAACAGGCCGACCCACCCCTGATATACACGGACCTACGACAGGCCGACCCACCCCTAACATACACAGGCCTACGACAGGCCGACCTACCCCTAACATACACAGGCCTACGACAGGCCGACCCACCCCTCACAAACACAGACCGAACCACCCCTAACATACACAGGCCTACGACAGGCCGACCCACCCCTAACATACACAGGCTTAAGACAGGCCGATCCACCCCTAACATACACAGGCCTACGACAGGCCGACCTACCCCTAAGATACACAGGCCTAAAACAGGCCGACCCACCCCTGATATACACGGACCTACGACAGGCCGACCCACCCCTAACATACACAGGCCTACGACAGGCCAACCCACCCCTAACATACACAGGCCTACGACAGGCCGACCCACCCCTAAGATACACAGGCCTACGACAGGCCGACCCACTCTTAAGATACACAAGCCTAAGACAGGCCGACCCACCCCTAATATACACAGACCTTCGAGAGGCCGACCAACCCCTAACATACACAGACCTACGACAGGCCGACCCACTCCTAAGATACATAGGCTTAGGACAGGCCGACCCACCCCTAACAAACACAGGCCGACCCACCCCTAACATACACGGACCTACGACAGACCGACCCACCCCTAACAAACACAGGCCGACCCACCCCTAACATACACGTACCTACGACAGGCCGACCCACCCCTAACATACACAGGCCTACGACAGGCCGACCCACACCTAAAATACACAGGCCTAAGACAGGCCGACCCACCCCTAACATACACGGACCTACGACAGGCCGACCCACCCTTAACATACACAGGCCTACGACAGGCCGACCCACCCCTAACATACACAGGCCTACGACAGGCCGACCCACCCCTAAGATACACAGGCCTAAGACAGGCCGACCCACCCCTAATATACACAGACCTATGAGAGGCCGACCCACTCCTAACATACACAGACCTATGACAGGCCGACCCACCCCTAAGATGCACAGGCCTAAGACAGGCCGACCCACCCCTGATATACACAGACCTACGACAGGCCCACCCACCCCTAACAAACACAGGCCGACCCACCCCCAACATACACAGACCTACGACAGACCGACCCACCCCTAACATACACAGGCCTACGACAGGCCGACCCACCCTTAACATACACTGGCCTACGACAGGCCGACCCACCCCTAACATACACAGACCTACGAGAGGCCAGCTCACACCTAACAAACACATGAAGACCCACCCCTAAGATACACAGGCCTACGACAGGCCGACCCACCCCTAACATACATAGACCTACGAGAGGCCACCTCACACCTAACAAACACATGAAGACCCACCCCTGAGGTACACAGACCTAGGACAGGCCGACACACCCCTCACCAACACAGGCCGACCCACCCCTAACATACACAGGCCTACGACCGGCCGACCCACCCCTAACATACACAGGCCTAAGACAGGCCGACCCACCCCTAACATACACAGGCCTACGACAGGCCGACCTACCCCTAACATACACAGGCCTACGACAGGCCGACCCACCCCTCACAAACACAGGCCGACCCACCCCTAACATACACAGGCCTACGACAGGCCGACCCACCCGTAACATACACAGGCCTACGACAGGCCGACCCACCCCTAACATACACAGACCTAAGACAGGCCGACCCACCTCTAACATACACAGGCCTGCGACAGGTCGACCCACCCTTAACATACACAGGCCTACGACAGGCCGACCCACCCCTAAGATACACAGACCTACGAGAGGCCGACCCACCCCTAAGATACACAGACCTACGACAGGCCGACCCACCCCTAAGATACACATACCTACGACAGGCCGACCCACCCCTAACATACACAGGCCTAAGACAGGCCGACCCACCCCTAAGATACACAGACCTACGACAGGCCGACCCACCCTAACATACACAGGCCTAAGACAGGCCGACCTACCCCTAAGATACACAGGCCTAAGACAGGCCGACCCACCCCTGATATACACGGACCTACGACAGGCCGACCCACCCCTAACATACACAGGCCTAAAACAGGCCGACCTACCCCTAAGATACACAGGCCTAAGACAGGCCGACCCACCCCTGATACACACGGACCTACGACAGGCCGACCCACCCCTAACAAACACAGGCCTACGAAAGGCCGACCCACCCTTCACAAACACAGGCCGACCCACCCCTAACATACAAAGGCCTACGACAGGCCGACCCACCCCTAACATACACAGGCCTAAGACAGGCCGACCCACCCCTAACATGCACAGGCCTACGACAGGCCGACCTACCCCTAACATACACAGGCCTACGACAGGCCGACCCACCTCTCACAAACACAGGCCGACCCACCCCTAACATACACAGGCCTACGACAGGCCGACCCACCCGTAACATACACAGGCCTACGACAGGCCGACCCACCCCTAACATACACAGACCTACGACAGGCCGACCCACCCCTAACAAACACAGGCCGACCCACCCCTAACATACACAGGCCTACGACAGGCCGACCCACCCGTAACATACACAGGCCTACGACAGGCCGACCCACTCCTAACATACACAGACCTAGGACAGGCCGACCCACCCCTAAGATACACAGACCTACGACAGGCCGACCCACCCCTAACATACACAGGCCTAAGACAGGCCGACCCACCCCTAAGATACACAGACCTACGACAGGCCGACCCACCTCTAACATACACAGGCCTAAGACAGGCCGACCTACCCCTAAGATACACAGGCCTAAAACAGGCCGACCCACCCCTGATATACACGGACCTACGACAGGCCGACCCACCCCTAACATACACAGGCCTACGACAGGCCGACCTACCCCTAACATACACAGGCCTACGACAGGCCGACCCACCCCTCACAAACACAGACCGAACCACCCCTAACATACACAGGCTTAAGACACGCCGATCCACCCCTAGCATACACAGGCCTACGACAGGCCGACCTACCCCTAAGAGACACAGGCCTAAAACAGGCCGACCCACCCCTGATATACACGGACCTACGACAGGCCGACCCACCCCTAACATACACAGGCCTACGACAGGCCAACCCACCCCTAACATACACAGGCCTACGACAGGCCGACCCACCCCTAAGATACACAGGCCTACGACAGGCCGACCCACCCTTAAGATACACAAGCCTAAGACAGGCCGACCCACCCCTAATATACCCAGACCTTCGAGAGGCCGACCAACCCCTAACATACACAGACCTACGACAGGCCGACCCACCCCTAAGATACATAGGCTTAGGACAGGCCGACCCACCCCTAACAAACACAGGCCGACCCACCCCTAACATACACGGACCTACGACAGACCGACCCACCCCTAACAAACACAGGCCGACCCACCCCTAACATACACGTACCTACGACAGGCCGACCCACCCCTAACATACACAGGCCTACGACAGGCCGACCCACACCTAAAATACACAGGCCTAAGACAGGCCGACCCACCCCTAACATACACGGACCTACGACAGGCCGACCCACCCTTAACATACACAGGCCTACGACAGGCCGACCCACCCCTAACATACACAGGCCTACGACAGGCCGACCCACCCCTAAGATACACAGGCCTAAGACAGGCCGACCCACCCCTAATATACACAGACCTATGAGAGGCCGACCCACTCCTAACATACACAGACCTATGACAGGCCGACCCACCCCTAAGGTACACAGGCTTAAGACAGGCCGACCCACCCCTGATATACACAGACCTACGACAGGCCCACCCACCCCTAACAAACACAGGCCGACCCACCCCCAACATACACAGACCTACGACAGACCGACCCACCCCTAACATACACAGGCCTACGACAGGCCGACCCACCCCTAACATACACTGGCCTACGACAGGCCGACCCACCCCTAACATACACAGACCTACGAGAGGCCAGCTCACACCTAACAAACACATGAAGACCCACCCCTAAGATACACAGGCCTACGACAGGCCGACCCATCCCTAACATACACAGGCCTAAGACAGGCCGACCCACCCTTAAGATACACAGACCTACGACAGGCCGACCTACCCCTAAGATACACAGGCCTAAAACAGGCCGACCCACCCCTGATATACACGGACCTACGACAGGCCGACCCACCCCTAACAAACACAGGCCGACTCACCCCTAACATACACGGACCTACGACAGGCCGACCCACCCCTAACATACACAGGCCTACGACAGGCCGACCCACCCCTAACATACACAGGCCTACGACAGGCCGACCTAATCCTAACATACACAGGCCTACGACAGGCCGACCCACCCCTCACAAACACAGACCGAACCACCCCTAACATACACAGGCCTACGACAGGCCGACCCACCCCTAACATACACAGGCCTAAGACAGGCCGACCCACCCCTAACATACACAGGCCTACGACAGGCCGACCCACTCCTAACATACACAGGCCTACGACAGGCCGACCCACCCCTAAGATACGCAGGCCTACGACAGGCCGACCCACCCCTAAGATACACAGGCCTAAGACAGGCCGACCCACCCCTAATATACACAGACCTACGAGAGGCCGACCCACCCCTAACATACACAGACCTACGACAGGCCGACCCACCCCTAAGATACAGAGACCTACGACAGGCCGACCCACCCCTAACATACGCAGGCTTAAGACAGGCCGACCCACCCCTAAGATACACAGACCTACGACAGGCCGACCCACCCCTAACATACACGGACCTACGACAGGCCGACCCACCCCTAATATACACATTCCTAAGACAGGCCGACCCACCTCTAACATACACAGGCCTGCGGCAGGCCGACCCACCCCTAACATACACAGGCCTACGACAGGCCGACCCACCCCTAAGATACACAGACCTACGAGAGGCCGACCCACCCCTAAGATACACAGACCTACGACAGGCCGACCCACCCCTAAGATACACATACCTACGACAGGCCGACCCACCCCTAACATACACAGGCCTAAGACAGGCCGACCCACCCCTAAGATACACAGACCTACGACAGGCCGACCCACCCTAACATACACAGGCCTAAGACAGGCCGACCTACCCCTAAGATACACAGGCATAAGACAGGCCGACACACCCCTGATATACACGGACCTACGACAGGCCGACCCACCCCTAACATACACAGGCCTAAAACAGGCCGACCTACCCCTAAGATACACAGGCCTAAGACAGGCCGATCCACCCCTGATACACAAGGACCTACGACAGGCCGACCCACCCCTAACAAACACAGGCCTACGAAAGGCCGACCCACCCCTCACAAACACAGGCCGACCCACCCCTAACATACACAGGCCTACGACAGGCCGACCCACCCCTAACATACACAGGCCTAAGACAGGCCGACCCACCCCTAACATACACAGGCCTACGACAGGCCGAACTACCCCTAACATACACAGGCCTACGACAGGCCGACCCACCCCTCACAAACACAGGCCGACCCACCCCTAACATACACAGGCCTACGACAGGCCGACCCACCCGTAACATACACAGGCCTACGACAGGCCGACCCACCCCTAACATACACAGACCTACGACAGGCCGACCCACCCCTAACAAACACAGGCCGACCCACCCCTAACATACACAGGCCTACGACAGGCCGACCCACCCGTAACATACACAGGCCTACGACAGGCCGACCCACCCCTAACATACACAGACCTAGGACAGGCCGACCCACCCCTAAGATACACAGACCTACGACAGGCCGACCCACCCCTAACATACACAGGCCTAAGACAGGCCGACCCACCCCTAAGATACACAGACCTACGACAGGCCGACCCACCTCTAACATACACAGGCCTAAGACAGGCCGACCTACACCTAAGATACACAGGCCTAAAACAGGCCGACCCACCCCTGATATACACGGACCTACGACAGGCCGACCCACCCCTAACATACACAGGCCTACGACAGGCCGACCTACCCCTAACATACACAGGCCTACGACAGGCCGACCCACCCCTCACAAACACAGACCGAACCACCCCTAACATACACAGGCCTACGACAGGCCGACCCACCCCTAACATACACAGGCTTAAGACAGGCCGATCCACCCCTAACATACACAGGCCTACGACAGGCCGACCTACCCCTAAGATACACAGGCCTAAAACAGGCCGACCCACCCCTGATATACACGGACCTACGACAGGCCGACCCACCCCTAACATACACAGGCCTACGACAGGCCAACCCACCCCTAACATACACAGGCCTACGACAGGCCGACCCACCCCTAAGATACACAGGCCTACGACAGGCCGACCCACTCTTAAGATACACAAGCCTAAGACAGGCCGACCCACCCCTAATATACACAGACCTTCGAGAGGCCGACCAACCCCTAACATACACAGACCTACGACAGGCCGACCCACTCCTAAGATACATAGGCTTAGGACAGGCCGACCCACCCCTAACAAACACAGGCCGACCCACCCCTAACATACACGGACCTACGACAGACCGACCCACCCCTAACAAACACAGGCCGACCCACCCCTAACATACACGTACCTACGACAGGCCGACCCACCCCTAACATACACAGGCCTACGACAGGCCGACCCACACCTAAAATACACAGGCCTAAGACAGGCCGACCCACCCCTAACATACACGGACCTACGACAGGCCGACCCACCCTTAACATACACAGGCCTACGACAGGCCGACCCACCCCTAACATACACAGGCCTACGACAGGCCGACCCACCCCTAAGATACACAGGCCTAAGACAGGCCGACCCACCCCTAATATACACAGACCTATGAGAGGCCGACCCACTCCTAACATACACAGACCTATGACAGGCCGACCCACCCCTAAGATGCACAGGCCTAAGACAGGCCGACCCACCCCTGATATACACAGACCTACGACAGGCCCACCCACCCCTAACAAACACAGGCCGACCCACCCCCAACATACACAGACCTACGACAGACCGACCCACCCCTAACATACACAGGCCTACGACAGGCCGACCCACCCTTAACATACACTGGCCTACGACAGGCCGACCCACCCCTAACATACACAGACCTACGAGAGGCCAGCTCACACCTAACAAACACATGAAGACCCACCCCTAAGATACACAGGCCTACGACAGGCCGACCCACCCCTAACATACATAGACCTACGAGAGGCCACCTCACACCTAACAAACACATGAAGACCCACCCCTGAGGTACACAGACCTAGGACAGGCCGACACACCCCTCACCAACACAGGCCGACCCACCCCTAACATACACAGGCCTACGACCGGCCGACCCACCCCTAACATACACAGGCCTAAGACAGGCCGACCCACCCCTAACATACACAGGCCTACGACAGGCCGACCTACCCCTAACATACACAGGCCTACGACAGGCCGACCCACCCCTCACAAACACAGGCCGACCCACCCCTAACATACACAGGCCTACGACAGGCCGACCCACCCGTAACATACACAGGCCTACGACAGGCCGACCCACCCCTAACATACACAGACCTAAGACAGGCCGACCCACCTCTAACATACACAGGCCTGCGACAGGTCGACCCACCCTTAACATACACAGGCCTACGACAGGCCGACCCACCCCTAAGATACACAGACCTACGAGAGGCCGACCCACCCCTAAGATACACAGACCTACGACAGGCCGACCCACCCCTAAGATACACATACCTACGACAGGCCGACCCACCCCTAACATACACAGGCCTAAGACAGGCCGACCCACCCCTAAGATACACAGACCTACGACAGGCCGACCCACCCTAACATACACAGGCCTAAGACAGGCCGACCTACCCCTAAGATACACAGGCCTAAGACAGGCCGACCCACCCCTGATATACACGGACCTACGACAGGCCGACCCACCCCTAACATACACAGGCCTAAAACAGGCCGACCTACCCCTAAGATACACAGGCCTAAGACAGGCCGACCCACCCCTGATACACACGGACCTACGACAGGCCGACCCACCCCTAACAAACACAGGCCTACGAAAGGCCGACCCACCCTTCACAAACACAGGCCGACCCACCCCTAACATACAAAGGCCTACGACAGGCCGACCCACCCCTAACATACACAGGCCTAAGACAGGCCGACCCACCCCTAACATGCACAGGCCTACGACAGGCCGACCTACCCCTAACATACACAGGCCTACGACAGGCCGACCCACCTCTCACAAACACAGGCCGACCCACCCCTAACATACACAGGCCTACGACAGGCCGACCCACCCGTAACATACACAGGCCTACGACAGGCCGACCCACCCCTAACATACACAGACCTACGACAGGCCGACCCACCCCTAACAAACACAGGCCGACCCACCCCTAACATACACAGGCCTACGACAGGCCGACCCACCCGTAACATACACAGGCCTACGACAGGCCGACCCACTCCTAACATACACAGACCTAGGACAGGCCGACCCACCCCTAAGATACACAGACCTACGACAGGCCGACCCACCCCTAACATACACAGGCCTAAGACAGGCCGACCCACCCCTAAGATACACAGACCTACGACAGGCCGACCCACCTCTAACATACACAGGCCTAAGACAGGCCGACCTACCCCTAAGATACACAGGCCTAAAACAGGCCGACCCACCCCTGATATACACGGACCTACGACAGGCCGACCCACCCCTAACATACACAGGCCTACGACAGGCCGACCTACCCCTAACATACACAGGCCTACGACAGGCCGACCCACCCCTCACAAACACAGACCGAACCACCCCTAACATACACAGGCTTAAGACACGCCGATCCACCCCTAGCATACACAGGCCTACGACAGGCCGACCTACCCCTAAGAGACACAGGCCTAAAACAGGCCGACCCACCCCTGATATACACGGACCTACGACAGGCCGACCCACCCCTAACATACACAGGCCTACGACAGGCCAACCCACCCCTAACATACACAGGCCTACGACAGGCCGACCCACCCCTAAGATACACAGGCCTACGACAGGCCGACCCACCCTTAAGATACACAAGCCTAAGACAGGCCGACCCACCCCTAATATACCCAGACCTTCGAGAGGCCGACCAACCCCTAACATACACAGACCTACGACAGGCCGACCCACCCCTAAGATACATAGGCTTAGGACAGGCCGACCCACCCCTAACAAACACAGGCCGACCCACCCCTAACATACACGGACCTACGACAGACCGACCCACCCCTAACAAACACAGGCCGACCCACCCCTAACATACACGTACCTACGACAGGCCGACCCACCCCTAACATACACAGGCCTACGACAGGCCGACCCACACCTAAAATACACAGGCCTAAGACAGGCCGACCCACCCCTAACATACACGGACCTACGACAGGCCGACCCACCCTTAACATACACAGGCCTACGACAGGCCGACCCACCCCTAACATACACAGGCCTACGACAGGCCGACCCACCCCTAAGATACACAGGCCTAAGACAGGCCGACCCACCCCTAATATACACAGACCTATGAGAGGCCGACCCACTCCTAACATACACAGACCTATGACAGGCCGACCCACCCCTAAGGTACACAGGCTTAAGACAGGCCGACCCACCCCTGATATACACAGACCTACGACAGGCCCACCCACCCCTAACAAACACAGGCCGACCCACCCCCAACATACACAGACCTACGACAGACCGACCCACCCCTAACATACACAGGCCTACGACAGGCCGACCCACCCCTAACATACACTGGCCTACGACAGGCCGACCCACCCCTAACATACACAGACCTACGAGAGGCCAGCTCACACCTAACAAACACATGAAGACCCACCCCTAAGATACACAGGCCTACGACAGGCCGACCCATCCCTAACATACACAGGCCTAAGACAGGCCGACCCACCCTTAAGATACACAGACCTACGACAGGCCGACCCACCCCTAACATACACAGGCCTAAGACAGGCCGACCTACCCCTAAGATACACAGGCCTAAAACAGGCCGACCCACCCCTGATATACACGGACCTACGACAGGCCGACCCACCCCTAACAAACACAGGCCGACCCACCCCTAACATACACGGACCTACGACAGGCCGACCGACCCCTAACATACACAGGCCGACCCGCCCCTAACATACACGGACCTACGACAGGCCGACCCACCCCTAACATACACAGGCCTACGACAGGCCGACCCACCCTAACATACACAGGCCTACGACAGGCCGACCTAATCCTAACATACACAGGCCTACGACAGGCCGACCCACCCCTCACAAACACAGACCGAACCACCCCTAACATACACAGGCCTACGACAGGCCGACCCACCCCTAACATACACAGGCCTACGACAGGCCGACCCACCCCTAAGATACACAGGCCTGCGACAGGCCGACCCACCCCTAACATACACAGGCCTAAGACAGGCCGACCCACCCCTAACATACACAGGCCTACGACAGGCCGACCCACCCCTAACATACACAGGCCTACGACAGGCCGACCCACCCCTAAGATACGCAGGCCTACGACAGGCCGACCCACCCCTAAGATACACAGGCCTAAGACAGGCCGACCCACCCCTAATATACACAGACCTACGAGAGGCCGACCCACCCCTAACATACACAGACCTACGACAGGCCGACCCACCCCTAAGATACACAGACCTACGACAGGCCGACCCACCCCTAACATACACAGGCCTAAGACAGGCCGACCCACCCCTAAGATACACAGACCTACGATAGGCCGACCCACCCCTAACATACACGGACCTACGACAGGCCGACCCACCCCTAACATACACAGGCCGACCCACCCCTAACATACACGGACCTACGACAGGCCGACCCACCCCTAACATACACAGGCCTACGACAGGCCGACCCACACCTAACATACACAGGCCTAAGACAGGCCGACCCACCCCTAACATACACAGGCCTACCACAGGCCGACCCACCCCTAAGATACACAGGCCTAAGACAGGCGGACCCACCCCTAATATTTACAGACCTACGAGAGGCCGACCCACCCCTAACATGCACAGACCTACGACAGGCCGACCCACCCCTAAGATACACGGGCCTACGACAGGCCGACCCACCCGTAACATACACAGGCCTAAGACAGGCCGACCCACCCCTAACATACACAGGCCTACGACAGGCCGACCCACCCCTAACATACACGGGCCTACGACAGGCCGACCCACCCCTAACATACACAGACCTACGACAGGCCGACCCACCCCTAAGATACACAGACCTACGACAGGCCGACCCACCCCTAACATACACAGGCCTAAGACAGGCCGACCCACCCCTAAGATACACAGACCTACGACAGGCCGACCCACCCCTAAGATACACAGGCCTACGACAGGCCGGCCCACCCTTAAGATACACAAGCCTAAGACAGGCCGACCCACCCCTAATATACACAGACCTACGAGAGGCCGACCCACCCCTAACATACACAGACCTACGACAGGCCGACCCACCCCTAAGATACATAGGCTTAGGACAGGCCGACCCACCCCTAACAAACACAGGCCGACCCACCCCTAGCATACACGGACCTACGACAGGCCGACCCACCCCTAACATACACAGGCCTACGACAGGCCGACCCACACCTAACATACACAGGCCTAAGACAGGCCGACCCACCCCTAACATACACAGACCTACGACAGGCCGACCCACCCCTAAGATACACAGGCCTACGACAGGCCGACCCACCCCTAACATACACAGGCGTACGACAGGCCGACCCACCCCTAAGATACACAGGCCTAAGACAGGCCGACCCACCCCTAATATACACAGACCTACGAGAGGCCGACCCACTCCTAACATGCACAGACCTATGACAAGCCGACCCACCCCTAAGATACACAGGCCTAAGACAGGCCGACCCACCCCTGATATACACAGACCTACGACAGGCCGACCCACCCCTAACATACACAGACCTATGACAGGCCGACCCACCCCTAAGATACACAGGCCTAAGACAGGCCGACCCACCCTTGATATAAACAGACCTACGACAAGCCGACCCACCCCTAACATACACAGGCCGACCCACCCCTAACATACACAGACCTACGACAGACCGACCCACCCGTAACATACACAGGCCTACGACAGGCCGACCCACCCCTAACAAACACAGGCCGACCCACCCCTAACATACACAGACCTACTACAGGCCGACCCACCCCGAACATACACTGGCCTACGACAGGCCGACCCACCCCTAACATACACAGACCTACGAGAGGCCACCTCACACCTAACAAACACATGAAGACCCACCCCTAAGATACACAGGCCTACGACAGGCCGAGCCACCCCTAACATACATAGACCTACGAGAGGCCACCTCACACCTAACAAACACATGAAGACCCACCCCTAAGGTACACAGACCTACGACAGGCCGACCCACCCCTAACATACACAGGCCTACGACAGGCCGACCCACCCCTAACATACACAGGCCTAAGACAGGCCGACCCACCCCTAACATACACAGGCCTACGACAGGCCGACCTACCCCTAACATACACAGGCCTACGCCAGGCCGACCCACCCCTCACAAACACAGGCCGACCCACCCCTAACATACACAGGCCTACGACAGGCCGACCCACCCCTAACATACACAGGCCTACGACAGGCCGACCCACCCCTAACATACACAGACGTACGGCAGGCCGACCCACCCCTAAGATACACAGACCTACGACAGGCCGACCCACCCCTAACATACACAGGCCTAAGACAGGCCGACCCACCCCTAAGATACACAGACCTACGACAGGCCGACCCACCCCTAACATACACAGGCCTAAGACAGGCCGACCCACCCCTGATATACACAGGCCTACGACAGGCCGACCCACCCCTCACAAACACAGACCGAACAACCCCTAACATACACAGGCCTACGACAGGCCGACCCACCCCTAACATACACAGGCCCAAGACAGGCCGACCCACCCCTAACATACACAGGCCTACGACAGGCCGACCCACCCCTAACATACACAGGCCTACGACAGGCCGACCCACCCCTAATATACGCAGGCCTACGACAGGCCGACCCACCCCTAAGATACACAGGCCTAAGACAGGCCGACCCACCCCTAATATACACAGACCTACGAGAGGCCGACCCACCCCTAACATACACAGACCTACGACAGGCCGACCCACCCCTAAGATACAGAGACCTACGACAGGCCGACCCACCCCTAACACACGCAGGCCTAAGACAGGCCGACCCACCCCTAAGATAAACAGGCCTACGACAGGCCGACCCACCCCTAACATACACGGACCTACGACAGGCCGACCCACCCCTAACAAACACAGGCCGACCCACCCCTAACATACACGGACCTACGACAGGCCGACCCACCCCTAACATACACAGGCCTACGACAGGCCGACCCACACCTAACATACACAGGCCTAAGCCAGGCCGAACCACCCCTAACATACACAGGCCTACGACAGGCGGACCCACCTCTAACATACACAGGCCTGCGACAGGCCGACCCACCCCTAACATACACAGGCCTACGACAGGCCGACCCACCCCTAAGATACACAGACCTACGAGAGGCCGACCCACCCCTAACATACACAGACCTACGACAGGCTGACCCACCCCTAAGATACACATACCTACGACAGGCCGACCCACCCCTAACATACACAAGCCTAAGACAGGCCGACCCACCCCTAAGATACACAGACCTACGACAGGCCGACCCACCCTAACATACACAGGCCTAAGACAGGCCGACCTACCCCTAAGATACACAGGCCTAAGACAGGCCGACCCACCCCTGATATACACGGACCTACGACAGGCCGACCCACCCCTAACATACACAGGCCTAAAACAGGCTGACCTACCCCTACGATACACAGGCCTAAGACAGGCCGACCCAGCCGACCCACCCCTAAGATACACAGGCCTAAGACAGGCCGACCCACCCCTAATATACACAGACCTACGAGAGGCCGACCCACCCCTAACATACACAGACCTACGACAGGCCGACCTTCCCCTAAGATACACAGACCTACGACAGGCCGACCCACCCCTAACATACACAGGCCTAAGACAGGCCGACCCACCCCTAAGATACACAGACCTACGATAGGCCGACCCACCCCTAACATACACGGACCTACGACAGGCCGACCCCCCCCTAACAAACACAGGCCGACCCACCCCTAACATACACGGACCTACGACAGGCCGACCCACCCCTAACATACACAGGCCTACGACAGGCCGACCCACACCTAACATACACAGGCCTAAGACAGGCCGACCCACCCCTAACATACACAGGCCTACCACAGGCCGACCTACCCCTAAGATACACAGGCCTAAGACAGGCGGACCCACCCCTAATATTTACAGACCTACGAGAGGCCGACCCACCCCTAACATGCACAGACCTACGACAGGCCGACCCACCCCTAAGATACACGGGCCTACGACAGGCCGACCCACCCCTAACATACACAGGCCTAAGACAGGCCGACCCACCCCTAACATACACAGGCCTACGACAGGCCGACCCACCCCTAACATACACGGGACTACGACAGGCCGACCCACCCCTAACATACACAGACCTACGACAGGCCGACCCACCCCTAAGATACACAGACCTACGAGAGGCCGACCCACCCCTAACATACACAGACCTACGACAGGCCGACCCACCCCTAAGATACATAGGCTTAGGACAGGCCGACCCACCCCTAACAAACACAGGCCGACCCACCCCTAACATACACGGACCTACGACAGGCCGACCCACCCCTAACATACACAGGCCTACGACAGGCCGACCCACACCTAACATACACAGGCCTAAGACAGGCCGACCCACCCCTAACATACACAGACCTACGACAGGCCGACCCACCCCTAAGATACACAGGCCTACGACAGGCCGACCCACCCCTAACATACACAGGCGTACGACAGGCCGACCCACCCCTAAGATACACAGGCCTAAGACAGGCCGACGCACCCCTAATATACACAGACCTACGAGAGGCCGACCCACTCCTAACATATACAGACCTATGACAGGCCGACCCACCCCTAAGATACACAGGCCTAAGACAGGCCGAGCCACCCCTGATATACACAGACCTACGACAGGCCGACCCACCCCTAACATACACAGACCTATGACAGGCCGACCCACCCCTAAGATACACAGGCCTAAGACAGGCCGACCCACCCTTGATATAAACAGACCTACGACAGGCCGACCCACCCCTAACATACACAGGCCGACCCACCCCTAACATACACAGACCTACGACAGACCGACCCACCCATAACATACACAGGCCTACGACAGGCCGACCCACCCCTAACAAACACAGGCCGACCCACCCCTAACATACACAGACCTACGACAGGCCGACCCACCCCGAACATACACTGGCCTACGACAGGCCGACCCACCCCTAACATACACAGACCTACGAGAGGCCACCTCACACCTAACAAACACATGAAGACCCACCCCTAAGATACACAGGCCTACGACAGGCCGAGCCACCCCTAACATACATAGACGTACGAGAGGCCACCTCACACCTAACAAACACATGAAGACCCACCCCTAAGGTACACAGACCTACGACAGGCCGACCCACCCCTAACATACACAGGCCTACGACAGGCCGATCCACCCCTAACATACACAGGCCTAAGACAGGCCGACCCACCCCTAACATACACAGGCCTACGACAGGCCGACCTACCCCTAATATACACAGGCCTACGCCAGGCCGACCCACCCCTCACAAACACAGGCCGACCCACCCCTAACATACACAGGCCTACGACAGGCCGACCCACCCCTAACATACACAGGCCTACGACAGGCCGACCCACCCCTAACATACACAGACGTACGACAGGCCGACCCACCCCTAAGATACACAGACCTACGACAGGCCGACCCACCCCTAACATACACAGGCCTAAGACAGGCCGACCCACCCCTAAGATACACAGACCTACGACAGGCCGACCCACCCCTAACATACACAGGCCTAAGACAGGCCGACCTACCCCTAAGATACACAGGCCTAAAACAGGCCGACCCACCCCTGATATACACGGACCTACGACAGGCCGACCCACCCCTGACAAACACAGGCCGACTCACCCCTAACATACACGGACCTACGACAGGCCGACCCACCCCTAACATACACAGGCCTACGACAGGCCGACCCACCCCTACATACACAGGCCTATGACAGCCCGACCTAATCCTAACATACACAGGCCTACGACAGGCCGACCCACCCCTCACAAACGCAGACCGAACCACCCCTAACATACACAGGCCTACGACAGGCCGACCCACCCCTAACATACACAGGCCTAAGACAGGCCGACCCACCCCTAACATACACAGGCCTACGACAGGCCGACCCACCCCTAACATACACAGGCCTACGACAGGCCGACCCACCCCTAAGATACGCAGGCCTACGACAGGCCGACCCACCCCTAAGATACACAGGCCTAAGACAGGCCGACCCACCCCTAATATACACAGACCTACGAGAGGCCGACCCACCCCTAACATACACAGACCTACGACAGGCCGACCCACCCCTAAGATACAGAGACCTACGACAGGCCGACCCACCCCTAACATACGCAGGCCTAAGACAGGCCGACCCACCCCTAAGATACACAGACCTACGACAGGCCGACCCACCCCTAACATACACGGACCTACGACAGGCCGACCCACCCCTAACAAACACAGGCCGACCCACCCCTAACATACACGGACCTACGACAGGCCGACCCACCCCTAACATACACAGGCCTACGACAGGCCGACCCACACCTAACATACACAGGCCTAAGCCAGGCCGAACCACCCCTAACATACACAGGCCTACGACAGGCGGACCCACCTCTAACATACACAGGCCTGCGACAGGCCGACCCACCCCTAACATACACAGGCCTACGACAGGCCGACCCACCCCTAAGATACACAGACCTACGAGAGGCCGACCCACCCCTAACATACACAGACCTACGACAGGCTGACCCACCCCTAAGATACACATACCTACGACAGGCCGACCCACCCCTAACATACACAAGCCTAAGACAGGCCGACCCACCCCTAAGATACACAGACCTACGACAGGCCGACCCACCCTAACATACACAGGCCTAAGACAGGCCGACCTACCCCTAAGATACACAGGCCTAAGACAGGCCGACCCACCCCTGATATACACGGACCTACGACAGGCCGACCCACCCCTAACATACACAGGCCTAAAACAGGCCGACCTACCCCTAAGATACACAGGCCTAAGACATGCCGACCCACCCCTGATACACACGGACCTACGACAGGCCGACCCACCCCTAACAAACACAGGCCTACGAAAGGCCGACCCACCCCTCACAAACACAGGCCGACCCACCCCTAACATACACAGGCCTACGACAGGCCGACCCACCCCTAACATACACAGGCCTAAGACAGGCCGACCCACCCCTAACATACACGGGCCTACGACAGGCCGACCTACGCCTAACATACACAGGCCTACGACAGGCCGACCCACCCCTCACAAACACAGGCCGACCCACCCCTAACATACACAGGCCTACGACAGGCCGACCCACCCGTAACATACACAGGCTTACGACAGGCCGACCCACCCCTAACATACACAGACCTACGACAGGCCGACCCACCCCTAACAAACACAGGCCGACCCACCCCTAACATACACAGGCCTACGACAGGCCGACCCACCCGTAACATACACAGGCCTACGACAGGCCGACCCACCCCTAACATACACAGACCTAGGACAGGCCGACCCACCCCTAACAAACACAGGCCGACCCACCCCTAACATACACAGGCCTACGACAGGCCGACCCACCCGTAACATACACAGGCCTACGACAGGCCGACCCACCCCTAACATACACAGACCTAGGACAGGCCGACCCACCCCTAAGATACACAGACCTACGACAGGCCGACCCACCCCTAACATACACAGGCCTAAGACAGGCCGACCCACCCCTAAGATACACAGACCTACGACAGGCCGACCCACCTCTAACATACACAGGCCTAAGACAGGCCGACCTACCCCTAAGATACACAGGCCTAAAACAGGCCGACCCACCCCTGATATACACGGACCTACGACAGGCCGACCCACCCCTAACATACACAGGCCTACGACAGGCCGATCTACCCCTAACATACACAGGCCTACGACCGGCCGACCCACCCCTCACAAACACAGACCGAACCACGCCTAATATACACAGGCATACGACAGGCCGACCCACTTCTAACATACACAGGCCTAAGACAGGCCGATCCACCCCTAACATACACAGGCCTACGACAGGCCGACCTACCCCTAAGATACACAGGCCTAAAACAGGCCGACCCACCCCTGATATACACGGACCTACGGCAGGCCGACCCACCCCTAACTTACACAGGCCTACGACAGGCCAACCCACCCCTAACATGCACAGGCCTACGACAGGCCGACCCACCCCTAAGATACACAGGCCTACGACAGGCCGACCCACTCTTAAGATACACAGGCCTAAAACAGGCCGACCCACCCCTGATATACACGGACCTACGGCAGGCCGACCCACCCCTAACATACACAGGCCTACGACAGGTCGACCCACCCTTAACATACACAGACCTACGACAGGCCGACCCACCCCTAACATACACAGGCCTACGACAGACCGACCCACCCCTAACAAACACAGGCCGACCCACCCCTAACATACACGTACCTACGACAGGCCGACCCACCCCTAACATACACAGGCCTACGACAGGCCGACCCACACCTAAAATACACAGGCCTAAGACAGGCCGACCCACCCCTAACATACACGGACCTAAGACAGGCCGACCCACCCTTAACATACACAGGCCTACGACAGGCCGACCCACCCCTAACATACACAGGCCTACGACAGGCCGACCCACCCCTAAGATACACAGGCCTAAGACAGGCCGACCCACCCCTAATATACACAGACCTATGAGAGGCCGACCCACTCCTAACATACACAGACCTATGACAGGCCGACCCACCCCTAAGATACACAGGCCTAAGACAGGCCGACCCACCCCTGATATACACAGACCTACGACAGGCCCACCCACCCCTAACAAACACAGGCCGACCCACCCCCAACATACACAGACCTACGACAGACCGACCCACCCCTAACATACACAGGCCTACGACAGGCCGACCCACCCCTAACATACACTGGCCTACGACAGGCCGACCCACCCCTAACATACACAGACCTACGAGAGGCCAGCTCACACCTAACAAACACATGAAGACCCACCCCTAAGATACACAGGCCTACGACAGGCCGACACACCCCTCACAAACACAGGCCGACTCACCCCTAACATACACAGGCCTACGACAGGCCGACCCACCCCTAACATACATAGACCTACGAGAGGCCACCTCACACCTAACAAACACATGAAGACCCACCCCTAAGGTACACAGACCTACGACAGGCCGACACACCCCTCACAAACACAGGCCAACCCACCCCTAACATACACAGGCCTACGACCGGCCGACCCACCCCTAACATACACAGGCCTAAGACAGGCCGACCCACCCCTAACATACACAGGCCTACGACAGGCCGACCTACCCCTAACATACACAGGCCTACGACAGGCCGACCCACGCCTCACAAACACAGGCCGACCCACCCCTGATATACACGGACCTACGACAGGCCGACCCACCCCTAACATACACAGGCCTACGCAGGCCGATCTACCCCTAACATACACAGGCCTACGACCGGCCGACCCACCCCTCACAAACACAGACCGAACCACCCCTAACATACACAGGCCTACGACAGGCCGACCCACCCCTAACATACACAGGCCTAAGACAGGCCGATCCACCCCTAACATACACAGGCCTACGACAGGCCGACCTACCCCTAAGATACACAGGCCTAAAACAGGCCGACCCACCCCTGATATACACGGACCTACGGCAGGCCGACCCACCCCTAACTTACACAGGCCTACGACAGGCAAACCCACCCCTAACATACACAGGCCTACGACAGGCCGACCCACCCCTAAGATACACAGGCCTACGACAGGCCGACCCACTCTTAAGATACACAAGCCTAAGACAGGCCGACCCACCCCTAATATACACAGACCTTCGAGAGGCCGATCAACCCCTAACATACACAGACTTACGACAGGCCGACCCACCCCTAAGATACATAGGCTTAGGACAGGCCGACCCACCCCTAACAAACACAGGCCTACGACAGACCGACCCACCCCTCACCAACACAGGCCGACCCACACCTAACATACACAGACCTACGACAGGCCGACCCACCCCTAACATACACAGGCCTAAGACAGCCCGACCCACCCCTAAGATACACAGACCTACGACAGGCCGACCCACCCCTCACATACACGGACCTACGACGGGCCGACCCACCCCTAACAAACACAGGCCGACCCACCCCTAACATACACAGGCCTACGACAGGCCGACCCACACCTAACATACACAGGCCTAAGACAGGCCGACCCACCCCTAACATACACAGGCCTAAGACAGGCTGACCCACACCTAACATACAC
The DNA here is from genome assembly GCA_964019135.1 of Arenicola marina. Taxonomy (NCBI): domain Eukaryota; kingdom Metazoa; phylum Annelida; class Polychaeta; family Arenicolidae; genus Arenicola; species Arenicola marina. The sequence continues at coordinate 12,334,826 of OZ025260.1, read as the reverse complement.
AGGCCTAAGACAGGCCGACCCACCCCTAATATACACAGGCCTAAGACAGGCCGACCCACCCCTAACATACACAGGCCTAAGACAGGCCGACCCACACCTAACATACACAGGCCTAAGACAGGCCGACCCACCCCTAACATACACAGGCCTACGACAGGCCGACCCACCCCTAATATACACAGACCTACGAGAGGCCGACCCACCCCTAACATACACAGACCTACGACAGGCCGACCCACCCCTAAGATACACGGGCCTACGACAGGCCGACCCACCCCTAACATACACAGGCCTAAGACAGGCCGACCCACCCCTAACATACACAGACCTACGACAGGCCGACCCACCCCTAAGATACACAGGCCTAAGACAGGCCGACCCACCCCTGGTATACACAGACCTACGACAGGCCGACCCACCCCTTACATGCACAGGCCTAAGACATGCCGACCCACCCTTAACATACACAGGCCTAAGACAGGCGGACCCACCCCTAATATACACAGACCTACGAGAGGCCGACCCACCCCTAACATACAGAGACCTACGACAGGCCGACCAACCCCTAAGATACACAGGCCTACGACAGGCCGACCCACCCCTAAAATACACAGACCTACGAGAGGCCACCTCACACCTAACAAACACATGAAGACCCACCCCTAAGATACACAGGCCTACGACAGGCCGACCCACCCCTAACATACACAGACCTACGAGAGGCCGACCCACCTCTAACATACACAGGCCTACGACAGGCCGACCCACTCCTAACATACACAGGCCTACGACAGGCCGATCCATCCCTAAGATACACAGACCTACGAGAGGCCGACCCACCCCTAACATACACAGACCTATGACAGGCCGACCCACCCCTAAGATACACAGACCTACGACAGGCCGACCCACCCCTAACATACACAGGCCTAAGACAGGCCGACCCACCCCTAAGATACACATACCTACGACAGGCCGACCCACCCCTAACATACACAGGCCTAAGACAGGCCGACCTACCCCTAAGATACACAGGCCTAAGACAGGCCGACCCACCCCTGATATACACGGACCTACGACAGGCCGACCCACCCCTAACAAACACAGGCCGACCCACCCCTAACATACACGGACCTACGACAGGCCGACCCACCCCTAACATACACAGGCCTACGACAGGCCGACCCACCCCTAAGATACACAGGCCTACGATAGGCCGACCTACCCCTAACATACACAGGCCTACGACAGGCCGACCCACCCCTCACAAACACAGGCCGACCCACCCCTAACATACACAGACTTACGACAGGCCGACCCACCCCTAAGATACACAGACCTACGACAGGCCGACCCACCCCTAACATACACAGGCCTAAGGCAGGCCGACCCACCCCTAAGATACACATACCTACGACAGGCCGACCCACCCCTAACATACACAGGCCTAAGACAGGCCGACCTACCCCTAAGATACACAGGCCTAAGACAGGCCGACCCACCCCTGATATACACGGACCTACGACAGGCCGACCTACCCCTAACAAACACAGGCCGACCCACCCCTAACATACACGGACATACGACAGGCCGACCCACCCCTAACATACACAGGCCTACGACAGGCCGACCCACCCCTAAGATACACAGGCCTACGATAGGCCGACCCACCCCTAACATACACAGGCCTACGACAGGCCGACCCACCCCTAACATACACAGGCCTAAGACAGACCGACCCACCCCTAACATACACAGACCTACGACAGGCCGACCTACCCCTAACATACACAGGCCTAAGACAGGCCGACCCACCCCTCACAAACACAGGCCGACCCACCCCTAACATACACAGGCCTACGACAGGCCGACCCACCCGTAACATACACAGGCCTACGACAGGCCGATCCACCCCTAACATACACAGACCTACGACAGGGCGACCCACCCCTAAGATACACAGACCTACGACAGGTCGACCCACCCCTAACATACACAGGCCTAAGACAGGCCGACCCACCCCTAAGATACACAGACCTACGACAGGCCGACCCAGCCCTAACATACACAGGCCTAAGACAGGCCGACCTACCCCTAAGATACACAGGCCTAAAACAGGCCGACCCACCCCTGATATACACGGACCTACGACAGGCCGACCCACCCCTAACAAACACAGGCCGACCCACCCCTAACATACACGGACCTACGACAGGCCGACCCACCCCTAAAATACACAGGCCTACGACAGGCCGACCCACCCCTAACATACACAGGCCTACGACAGGCCGACCTAATCCTAACATACACAGGCCTACGACAGGCTGACCCACCCCTCACAAACACAGACCGAACCACCCCTAACATACACAGGCCTACGACAGGCCGACCCACCCCTAACATACACAGGCCTGAGACAGGCCGACCCACCCCTAACATACACAGGCCTACGACAGGCCGACCCACCCCTAACATACACAGGCCTACGACAGGCCGACCCACCCCTAAGATACGCAGGCCTACGACAGACCGACCCACCCCTAAGATACACAGGCCTAAGACAGGCCGACCCACCCCTAATATACACAGACCTACGAGAGGCCGACCCACCCCTAACATACACAGACCTACGACAGGCCGACCCACCCCTAAGATACACAGACCTACGACAAGCCGACCCACCCCTAACATACACAGGCCTAAGACAGGCCGACCCACCCCTAAGATACACATACCTACGACAGGCCGACCCACCCCTAACATACACGGACTTACGACAGGCCGACCCACACCTAACATACACAGGCCTAAAACAGGCCGACCCACCCGTAACATACACAGGCCTACGACAGGCCGACCCACCCCTAAGATACACAGGCCTAAGACAGGCCGACCCACCCCTGATATACACAGACCTACGACAGGCCGACCCACCCCTTACATGCACAGTCCTAAGACATGCCGACCCACCCTTAACATACACAGGCCTAAGACAGGCGGACCCACCCCTAATATACACAGACCTACGAGAGGCCGAACCACCCCTAACATACAGAGACCTACGACAGGCCGACCCACCCCTAAGATACACAGGCCTACGACAGGCCGACCCACCCCTAACATACACGGACCTACGACAGGCCGACCCACCCCTAACATACACAGGCCTACGACAGGCCGACCCACCCCTAAGATACAGAGGCCTACGATAGGCCGACCTACCCCAAACATACACAGGCCTACGACAGGCCGACCCACCCCTCACAAACACAGGCCGACCCACCCCTAACATACACAGGCCTACGACAGGCCGACCCACCCCTAACAGACACAGGCCTAAGACAGGCCGACCCACCCCTAACATACACAGGCCTACGACAGGCCGGCCTACCCCTAACATACACAGGCCTACGACAGGCCGACCCACCCCTCACAAACACAGGCCGACCCACCCCTAACATACACAGGCCTACGACAGGCCGACCTACCCCTAACATACACAGGCCTACGACAGGCCGACATACCCCTAAGATACCCAGGCCTACGACAGGCCGACCTACCCCTAACATACACAGACCTACGACAGGCCGACCCACCCCTAAGATACACAGACCTACGACAGGCCGACCCACCCCTAACATACACAGGCCTAAGACAGGCCGACCCACCCCTAAGATACACAGACCTACGACAGGCCGACCCACCCCTAAGATACACAGGCCTACGACAGGCCGGCCCACCCTTAAGATACACAAGCCTAAGACAGGCCGACCCACCCTTAATATACACAGACCTACGAGAGGCCGACCCACCCCTAACATACACAGACCTACGACAGGCCGACCCACCCCTAAGATACATAGGCTTAGGACAGGCCGACCCACCCCCAACAAACACAGGCCGACCCACCCCTAACATACACGGACCTACGACAGACCGACCCACCCCTAACAAACACAGGCCGACCCACCCCTAACATACACGGACCTACGACAGGCCGACCCACCCCTAACATACACAGGCCTACGACAGGCCGACCCACACCTAACATACACAGGCCTAAGACAGGCCGACCCACCCCTAACATACACAGGCCTACGACAGGCCGACCCACCCCTAAGATACACAGACCTACGAGAGGCCGACCCACCCCTAACATACACAGACCTACGACAGGCCGACCCACCCCTAACATACACAGACCTACGACAGGCCGACCCACCCCTAACATACACGGACCTACGACAGGCCGACCCACCCCTAACATACACAGGCCTACGACAGGCCGACCCACACCTAACATACACAGGACTGAGACAGGCCGACCCACCCCTAACATACACAGGCGTACGACAGGCCGACCCACCCCTAAGATACACAGACCTACGAGAGGCCGACCCACCCCTAACATACACAGACCTACGACAGGCCGACCCACCCCTAAGATACACAGACCTACGACAGGCCGACCCACCTCTAACATACACAGGCCTAAGACAGGCCGACCCACCCCTAAGATACACAGACCTACGACAGGCCGACCAACCCCTAAGATACACAGGCCTAAGACAGGCCGACCTACCCCTAAGATACACAGGCCTAAGACAGGCCGACCCACCCCTGATATACACGGACCTACGACAGGCCGACCCACCCCTAACAAACACAGGCCGACCCACCCCTAACATACACGGACCTACGACAGGCCGACCCACCCCTAACATACACAGGCCTACGACAGTCCGACCCACCCCTAAGATACACAGGCCTACGATAGGCCGACCTACCCCTAACATACACAGGCCTACGACAGGCCGACCCACCCCTCACAAACACAGGCCGACCCACCCCTAACATACACAGGCCTACGACAGGCCGACCCACCCCTAACATACACAGGCCTACGACAGGCCGACCCACCCCTAACATACACAGACGTACGACAGGCCGACCCCCCCCTAAGATACACAGACCTACGACAGGCCGACCCACCCCTAACATACACAGGCCTAAGACAGGCCGACCCACCCCTAAGATACACAGACCTACGACAGGCCGACCCAGCCCTAACATACACAGGCCTAAGACAGGCCGACCTACCCCTAAGATACACAGGCCTAAAACAGGCCGACCCACCCCTGATATACACGGACCTACGACAGGCCGACCCACCCCTAACAAACACAGGCCGACTCACCCCTAACATACACGGACCTACGACAGGCCGACCCACCCCTAACATACACAGGCCTACGACAGGCCGACCCACCCCTAACATACACAGGCCTACGACAGGCCGACCTAATCCTAACATACACAGGCCTACGACAGGCCGACCCACCCCTCACAAACACAGACCGAACCACCCCTAATATACACAGGCCTACGACAGGCCGACCCACCCCTAACATACACAGGCCTAAGACAGGCCGACCCACCCCTAACATACACAGGCCTACGACAGGCCGACCCACCCCTAACATACACAGGCCTACGACAGACCGACCCACCCCTAAGATACGCAGGCCTACGACAGGCCGACCCACCCCTAAGATACACAGGCCTAAGACAGGCCGACCCACCCCTAATATACACAGACCTACGAGAGGCCGACCCACCCCTAACATACACAGACCTACGACAGGCCGACCCACCCCTAAGATACAGAGACCTACGACAGGCCGACCCACCCCTAACATACGCAGGCCTAAGACAGGCCGACCCACCCCTAAGATACACAGACCTACGACAGGCCGACCTACCCCTAACATACACGGACCTACGACAGGCCGACCCAACCCTAACAAACACAGGCCGAACCACCCCTAACATACACGGACCTACGACAGGCCGACCCACCCCTAACATACACAGGCCTACGACAGGCCAACCCACACCTAACATACACAGGCCTAAGCCAGGCCGACCCACCCCTAACATACACGGACCTACGACAGGCCGACCCACCCCTAACAAACACAGGCCGAACCACCCCTAACATACACGGACCTACGACAGGCCGACCCACCCCTAACATACACAGGCCTACGACAGGCCAACCCACACCTAACATACACAGGCCTACGACAGGCCGACCCACCCCTAACATACACAGGCGTACGACAGGCCGACCCACCCCTAAAATACACAGGCCTAAGACAGGCCGACCCACCCCTAATATACACAGACCTACGAGAGGCCGACCCACTCCTAACATACACAGACCTATGACAGGCCGACCCACCCCTAAGATACACAGGCCTAAGACAGGCCGACCCACCCCTGATATACACAGACCTACGACAGGCCGACCCACCCCTAACATACACAGACCTATGACAGGCCGACCCACCCATAAGATACACAGGCCTAAGAAAGGCCGACCCACCCTTGATATAAACAGACCTACGACAAGCCGACCCACCCCTAACATACACAGGCCGACCCACCCCTAACATACACAGACCTACGACAGACCGACCCACCCGTAACATACACAGGCCTACGACAGGCCGACCCACCCCTAACAAACACAGGCCGACCCACCCCTAACATACACAGACCTACTACAGGCCGACCCACCCCTAACATACACTGGCCTACGACAGGCCGACCCACCCCTAACATACACAGACCTACGAGAGGCCACCTCACACCTAACAAACACATGAAGACCCACCCCTAAGATACACAGGCCTACGACAGGCCGAGCCACCCCTAACATACATAGGCCTACGAGAGGCCACCTCACACCTAACAAACACATGAAGACCCACCCCTAAGATACACAGGCCTACGACAGGCCGAGCCACCCCTAACATACATAGACCTACGAGAGGCCACCTCACACCTAACAAACACATGAAGACCCACCCCTAAGGTACACAGACCTACGACAGGCCGACACACCCCTCACAAACACAGGCCGACCCACCCCTAACATACACAGGCCTACGACAGGCCGACCCACCCCTAACATACACAGGCCTAAGACAGGCCGACCCACCCCTAACATACACAGGCCTACGACAGGCCGACCTACCCCTAACATACACAGGCCTACGCCAGGCCGACCCACCCCTCACAAACACAGGCCGACCCACCCCTAACATACACAGGCCTACGACAGGCCGACCCACCCCTAACATACACAGGCCTACGACAGGCCGACCCACCCCTAACATACACAGACGTACGACAGGCCGACCCCCCCCTAAGATACACAGACCTACGACAGGCCGACCCACCCCTAACATACACAGGCCTAAGACAGGCCGACCCACCCCTAAGATACACAGACCTACGACAGGCCGACCCACCCCTAACATACACAGGCCTAAGACAGGCCGACCTACCCCTAAGATACACAGGCCTAAAACAGGCCGACCCACCCCTGATATACACGGACCTACGACAGGCCGACCCACCCCTAACAAACACAGGCCGACTCACCCCTAACATACACGGACCTACGACAGGCCGACCCACCCCTAACATACACAGGCCTACGACAGGCCGACCCACCCCTAACATACACAGGCCTACGACAGGCCGACCTAATCCTAACATACACAGGCCTACGACAGGCCGACCCACCCCTCACAAACACAGACCGAACCACCCCTAACATACACAGGCTTACGACAGGCCGACCCACCCCTAACATACACAGGCCTAAGACAGGCCGACCCACCCCTAACATACACAGGCCTACGACAGGCCGACCCACTCCTAACATACACAGGCCTACGACAGGCCGACCCACCCCTAAGATACGCAGGCCTACGACAGGCCGACCCACCCCTAAGATACACAGGCCTAAGACAGGCCGACCCACCCCTAATATACACAGACCTACGAGAGGCCGACCCACCCCTAACATACACAGACCTACGACAGGCCGACCCACCCCTAAGATACAGAGACCTACGACAGGCCGACCCACCCCTAACATACGCAGGCCTAAGACAGGCCGACCCACCCCTAAGATACACAGACCTACGACAGGCCGACCCACCACTAACATACACGGACCTACGACAGGCCGCCCCACCCCTAACAAACACAGGCCGAACCACCCCTAACATACACGGACCTACGACAGGCCGACCCACCCCTAACATACACAGGCCTACGACAGGCCAACCCACACCTAACATACACAGGCCTAAGCCAGGCCGACCCACCCCTAACATACACAGGCCTACGACAGGCCGACCCACACCTAAGATACACAGGCCTAAGACAGGCGGACCCACCCCTAATATACACAGACCTACGAGAGGCCGACCCACCCCTAACATACACAGACCTACGACAGGCTGACCCACCCCTAAGATACACGGGCCTACGAGAGGCCGACCCACCCCTAATATACACATTCCTAAGACAGGCCGACCCACCTCTAACATACACAGGCCTGCGGCAGGCCGACCCACCCCTAACATACACAGGCCTACGACAGGCCGACCCACCCCTAAGATACACAGACCTACGAGAGGCCGACCCACCCCTAAGATACACAGACCTACGACAGGCCGACCCACCCCTAAGATACACATACCTACGACAGGCCGACCCACCCCTAACATACACAGGCCTACGACAGGCCGACCCACCCCTAAGATACACAGGCCTAAGACAGGCCGACCCACCCCTAATATACACAGACCTATGAGAGGCCGACCCACTCCTAACATACACAGACCTATGACAGGCCGACCCACCCCTTAGATGCACAGGCCTAAGACAGGCCGACCCACCCCTGATATACACAGACCTACGACAGGCCCACCCACCCCTAACAAACACAGGCCGACCCACCCCCAACATACACAGACCTACGACAGACCGACCCACCCCTAACATACACAGGCCTACGACAGGCCGACCCACCCCTAACATACACTGGCCTACGACAGGCCGACCCACCCCTAACATACACAGACCTACGAGAGGCCAGCTCACACCTAACAAACACATGAAGACCCACCCCTAAGATACACAGGCCTACGACAGGCCGACCCACCCCTAACATACATAGACCTACGAGAGGCCACCTCACACCTAACAAACACATGAAGACCCACCCCTGAGGTACACAGACCTACGACAGGCCGACACACCCCTCACCAACACAGGCCGACCCACCCCTAACATACACAGGCCTACGACCGGCCGACCCACCCCTAACATACACAGGCCTACGACAGGCCGACCCACCCCTAACATACACAGGCCTACGACAGGCCGACCTACCCCTAACATACACAGGCCTACGACAGGCCGACCCACCCCTCACAAACACAGGCCGACCCACCCCTAACATACACAGGCCTACGACAGGCCGACCCACCCGTAACATACACAGGCCTACGACAGGCCGACCCACACCTAACATACACAGACCTAAGACAGGCCGACCCACCCCTAACATACACGGACCTACGACAGACCGACCCACCCCTAACAAACACAGGCCGACCCACCCCTAACATACACGTACCTACGACAGGCCGACCCACCCCTAACATACACAGGCCTACGACAGGCCGACCCACACCTAAAATACACAGGCCTAAGACAGGCCGACCCACCCCTAACATACACGGACCTACGACAGGCCGACCCACCCTTAACATACACAGGCCTACGACAGGCCGACCCACCCCTAACATACACAGGCCTACGACAGGCCGACCCACCCCTAAGATACACAGGCCTAAGACAGGCCGACCCACCCCTAATATACACAGACCTATGAGAGGCCGACCCACTCCTAACATACACAGACCTATGACAGGCCGACCCACCCCTAAGATACACAGGCTTAAGACAGGCCGACCCACCCCTGATATACACAGACCTACGACAGGCCCACCCACCCCTAACAAACACAGGCCGACCCACCCCCAACATACACAGACCTACGACAGACCGACCGACCCCTAACATACACAGGCCTACGACAGGCCGACCCACCCCTAACATACACTGGCCTACGGCAGGCCGACCCACCCCTAACATACACAGACCTACGAGAGGCCAGCTCACACCAAACAAACACATGAAGACCCACCCCTAAGATACACAGGCCTACGACAGGCCGACCCACCCCTAACATACACAGGCCTAAGACAGGCCGACCCACCCTTAAGATACACAGACCTACGACAGGCCGACCCACCCCTAACATACACAGGCCTAAGACAGGCCGACCTACCCCTAAGATACACAGGCCTAAAACAGGCCGACCCACCCCTGATATACACGGACCTACGACAGGCCGACCCACCCCTAACAAACACAGGCCGACCCACCCCTAACATACACGGACCTACGACAGGCCGACCGACCCCTAACATACACAGGCCGACCCGCCCCTAACATACACGGACCTACGACAGGCCGACCCACCCCTAACATACACAGGCCTACGACAGGCCGACCCACCCCTAACATACACAGGCCTACGACAGGCCGACCTAATCCTAACATACACAGGCCTACGACAGGCCGACCCACCCCTCACAAACACAGACCGAACCACCCCTAACATACACAGGCCTACGACAGGCCGACCCACCCCTAACATACACAGGCCTACGACAGGCCGACCCACCCCTAAGATACACAGGCCTGCGACAGGCCGACCCACCCCTAACATACACAGGCCAAAGACAGGCCGACCCACCCCTAACATACACAGGCCTACGACAGGCCGACCCACCCCTAACATACACAGGCCTACGACAGGCCGACCCACCCCTAAGATACGCAGGCCTACGACAGGCCGACCCACCCCTAAGATACACAGGCCTAAGACAGGCCGACCCACCCCTAATATACACAGACCTACGAGAGGCCGACCCACCCCTAACATACACAGACCTACGACAGGCCGACCCACCCCTATGATACACAGACCTACGACAGGCCGACCCACCCCTAACATACACAGGCCTAAGACAGGCCGACCCACCCCTAAGATACACAGACCTACGATAGGCCGACCCACCCCTAACATACACGGACCTACGACAGGCCGACCCACCCCTAACAAACACAGGCCGACCCACCCCTAACATACACGGACCTACGACAGGCCGACCCACCCCTAACATACACAGGCCTACGACAGGCCGACCCACACCTAACATACACAGGCCTAAGACAGGCCGACCCACCCCTAACATACACAGGCCTACCACAGGCCGACCCACCCCTAAGATACACAGGCCTAAGACAGGCGGACCCACCCCTAATATTTACAGACCTACGAGAGGCCGACCCACCCCTAACATGCACAGACCTACGACAGGCCGACCCACCCCTAAGATACACGGGCCTACGACAGGCCGACCCACCCGTAACATACACAGGCCTAAGACAGGCCGACCCACCCCTAACATACACAGGCCTACGACAGGCCGACCTACCCCTAAGAGACACAGGCCTAAAACAGGCCGACCCACCCCTGATATACACGGACCTACGACAGGCCGACCCACCCCTAACATACACAGGCCTACGACAGGCCAACCCACCCCTAACATACACAGGCCTACGACAGGCCGACCCACCCCTAAGATACACAGGCCTACGACAGGCCGACCCACTCTTAAGATACACAAGCCTAAGACAGGCCGACCCACCCCTAATATACCCAGACCTTCGAGAGGCCGACCAACCCCTAACATACACAGACCTACGACAGGCCGACCCACCCCTAAGATACATAGGCTTAGGACAGGCCGACCCACCCCTAACAAACACAGGCCGACCCACCCCTAACATACACGGACCTACGACAGACCGACCCACCCCTAACAAACACAGGCCGACCCACCCCTAACATACACGTACCTACGACAGGCCGACCCACCCCTAACATACACAGGCCTACGACAGGCCGACCCACCCCTAACATACACGGACCTACGACAGGCCGACCCACCCTCAACATACACAGGCCTACGACAGGCCGACCCACCCCTAACATACACAGGCCTACGACAGGCCGACCCACCCCTAAGATACACAGGCCTAAGACAGGCCGACCCACCCCTAATATACACAGACCTATGAGAGGCCGACCCACTCCTAACATACACAGACCTATGACAGGCCGACCCACCCCTAAGATACACAGGCTTAAGACAGGCCGACCCACCCCTGATATACACAGACCTACGACAGGCCCACCCACCCCTAACAAACACAGGCCGACCCACCCCCAACATACACAGACCTACGACAGACCGACCGACCCCTAACATACACAGGCCTACGACAGGCCGACCCACCCCTAACATACACTGGCCTACGACAGGCCGACCCACCCCTAACATACACAGACCTACGAGAGGCCAGCTCACACCTAACAAACACATGAAGACCCACCCCTAAGATACACAGGCCTACGACAGGCCGACCCACCCCTAACATACACAGGCCTAAGACAGGCCGACCCACCCTTAAGATACACAGACCTACGACAGGCCGACCCACCCCTAACATACACAGGCCTAAGACAGGCCGACCTACCCCTAAGATACACAGGCCTAAAACAGGCCGACCCACCCCTGATATACACGGACCTACGACAGGCCGACCCACCCCTAACAAACACAGGCCGACCCACCCCTAACATACACGGACCTACGACAGGCCGACCGACCCCTAACATACACAGGCCGACCCGCCCCTAACATACACGGACCTACGACAGGCCGACCCACCCCTAACATACACAGGCCTACGACAGGCCGACCCACCCCTAACATACACAGGCCTACGACAGGCCGACCTAATCCTAACATACACAGGCCTACGACAGGCCGACCCACCCCTCACAAACACAGACCGAACCACCCCTAACATACACAGGCCTACGACAGGCCGACCCACCCCTAACATACACAGGCCTACGACAGGCCGACCCACCCCTAAGATACACAGGCCTGCGACAGGCCGACCCACCCCTAACATACACAGGCCTAAGACAGGCCGACCCACCCCTAACATACACAGGCCTACGACAGGCCGACCCACCCCTAACATACACAGGCCTACGACAGGCCGACCCACCCCTAAGATACGCAGGCCTACGACAGGCCGACCCACCCCTAAGATACACAGGCCTAAGACAGGCCGACCCACCCCTAACATACACAGGCCTACGACAGGCCGACCCACCCCTAAGATACACAGGCCTACGATAGGCCGACCCACCCCTAACATACACAGGCCTACGACAGGCCGACCCACCCCTAACATACACAGGCCTAAGACAGACCGACCCACCCCTAACATACACAGACCTACGACAGGCCGACCTACCCCTAACATACACAGGCCTAAGACAGGCCGACCCACCCCTCACAAACACAGGCCGACCCACCCCTAACATACACAGGCGTACGACAGGCCGACCCACCCGTAACATACACAGGCCTACGACAGGCCGATCCACCCCTAACATACACAGACCTACGACAGGGCGACCCACCCCTAAGATACACAGACCTACGACAGGTCGACCCACCCCTAACATACACAGGCCTAAGACAGGCCGACCCACCCCTAAGATACACAGACCTACGACAGGCCGACCCAGCCCTAACATACACAGGCCTAAGACAGGCCGACCTACCCCTAAGATACACAGGCCTAAAACAGGCCGACCCACCCCTGATATACACGGACCTACGACAGGCCGACCCACCCCTAACAAACACAGGCCGACCCACCCCTAACATACACGGACCTACGAGAGGCCGACCCACCCCTAAAATACACAGGCCTACGACAGGCCGACCCACCCCTAACATACACAGGCCTACGACAGGCCGACCTAATCCTAACATACACAGGCCTACGACAGGCTGACCCACCCCTCACAAACACAGACCGAACCACCCCTAACATACACAGGCCTACGACAGGCCGACCCACCCCTAACATACACAGGCCTGAGACAGGCCGACCCACCCCTAACATACACAGGCCTACGACAGGCCGACCCACCCCTAACATACACAGGCCTACGACAGGCCGACCCACCCCTAAGATACGCAGGCCTACGACAGACCGACCCACCCCTAAGATACACAGGCCTAAGACAGGCCGACCCACCCCTAATATACACAGACCTACGAGAGGCCGACCCACCCCTAACATACACAGACCTACGACAGGCCGACCCACCCCTAAGATACACAGACCTACGACAAGCCGACCCACCCCTAACATACACAGGCCTAAGACAGGCCGACCCACCCCTAAGATACACATACCTACGACAGGCCGACCCACCCCTAACATACACGGACTTACGACAGGCCGACCCACACCTTACATACACAGGCCTAAAACAGGCCGACCCACCCGTAACATACACAGGCCTACGACAGGCCGACCCACCCCTAAGATACACAGGCCTAAGACAGGCCGACCCACCCCTGATATACACAGACCTACGACAGGCCGACCCACCCCTTACATGCACAGTCCTAAGACATGCCGACCCACCCTTAACATACACAGGCCTAAGACAGGCGGACCCACCCCTAATATACACAGACCTACGAGAGGCCGAACCACCCCTAACATACAGAGACCTACGACAGGCCGACCCACCCCTAAGATACACAGGCCTACGACAGGCCGACCCACCCCTAACATACACGGACCTACGACAGGCCGACCCACCCCTAACATACACAGGCCTACGACAGGCCGACCCACCCCTAAGATACAGAGGCCTACGATAGGCCGACCTACCCCAAACATACACAGGCCTACGACAGGCCGACCCACCCCTCACAAACACAGGCCGACCCACCCCTAACATACACAGGCCTACGACAGGCCGACCCACCCCTAACAGACACAGGCCTAAGACAGGCCGACCCACCCCTAACATACACAGGCCTACGACAGGCCGGCCTACCCCTAACATACACAGGCCTACGACAGGCCGACCCACCCCTCACAAACACAGGCCGACCCACTCCTAACATACACAGGCCTACGACAGGCCGACCTACCCCTAACATACACAGGCCTACGACAGGCCGACATACCCCTAAGATACCCAGGCCTACGACAGGCCGACCTACCCCTAACATACACAGACCTACGACAGGCCGACCCACCCCTAAGATACACAGACCTACGACAGGC
This sequence comes from Arenicola marina, assembly GCA_964019135.1. NCBI lineage: Eukaryota > Metazoa > Annelida > Polychaeta > Arenicolidae > Arenicola > Arenicola marina. The sequence goes on along the minus strand of OZ025260.1, from coordinate 12,319,640 downwards.
CGACCCACCCCTAACATACACAGGCCTAAGACAGGCCGACCCACCCCTAAGATACACAGACCTACGACAGGCCGACCCACCCCTAAGATACACAGGCCTACGACAGGCCGGCCCACCCTTAAGATACACAAGCCTAAGACAGGCCGACCCACCCCTAATATACACAGACCTACGAGAGGCCGACCCACCCCTAACATACACAGACCTACGACAGGCCGACCCACCCCTAAGATACATAGGCTTAGGACAGGCCGACCCACCCCCAACAAACACAGGCCGACCCACCCCTAACATACACGGACCTACGACAGACCGACCCACCCCTAACAAACACAGGCCGACCCACCCCTAACATACACGGACCTACGACAGGCCGACCCACCCCTAACATACACAGGCCTACGACAGGCCGACCCACACCTAACATACACAGGCCTAAGACAGGCCGACCCACCCCTAACATACACAGGCCTACGACAGGCCGACCCACCCCTAAGATACACAGACCTACGAGAGGCCGACCCACCCCTAACATACACAGACCTACGACAGGCCGACCCACCCCTAACATACACAGACCTACGACAGGCCGACCCACCCCTAACATACACGGACCTACGACAGGCCGACCCACCCCTAACATACACAGGCCTACGACAGGCCGACCCACACCTAACATACACAGGACTGAGACAGGCCGACCCACCCCTAACATACACAGGCGTACGACAGGCCGACCCACCCCTAAGATACACAGACCTACGAGAGGCCGACCCACCCCTAACATACACAGACCTACGACAGGCCGACCCACCCCTAAGATACACAGACCTACGACAGGCCGACCCACCTCTAACATACACAGGCCTAAGACAGGCCGACCCACCCCTAAGATACACAGACCTACGACAGGCCGACCAACCCCTAAGATACACAGGCCTAAGACAGGCCGACCTACCCCTAAGATACACAGGCCTAAGACAGGCCGACCCACCCCTGATATACACGGACCTACGACAGGCCGACCCACCCCTAACAAACACAGGCCGACCCACCCCTAACATACACGGACCTACGACAGGCCGACCCACCCCTAACATACACAGGCCTACGACAGTCCGACCCACCCCTAAGATACACAGGCCTACGATAGGCCGACCTACCCCTAACATACACAGGCCTACGACAGGCCGACCCACCCCTCACAAACACAGGCCGACCCACCCCTAACATACACAGGCCTACGACAGGCCGACCCACCCCTAACATACACAGGCCTACGACAGGCCGACCCACCCCTAACATACACAGACGTACGACAGGCCGACCCCCCCCTAAGATACACAGACCTACGACAGGCCGACCCACCCCTAACATACACAGGCCTAAGACAGGCCGACCCACCCCTAAGATACACAGACCTACGACAGGCCGACCCACCCCTAACATACACAAGCCTAAGACAGGCCGACCTACCCCTAAGATACACAGGCCTAAAACAGGCCGACCCACCCCTGATATACACGGACCTACGACAGGCCGACCCACCCCTAACAAACACAGGCCGACTCACCCCTAACATACACGGACCTACGACAGGCCGACCCACCCCTAACATACACAGGCCTACGACAGGCCGACCCACCCCTAACATACACAGGCCTACGACAGGCCGACCTAATCCTAACATACACAGGCCTACGACAGGCCGACCCACCCCTCACAAACACAGACCGAACCACCCCTAATATACACAGGCCTACGACAGGCCGACCCACCCCTAACATACACAGGCCTAAGACAGGCCGACCCACCCCTAACATACACAGGCCTACGACAGGCCGACCCACTCCTAACATACACAGGCCTACGACAGGCCGACCCACCCCTAAGATACGCAGGCCTACGACAGGCCGACCCACCCCTAAGATACACAGGCCTAAGACAGGCCGACCCACCCCTAATATACACAGACCTACGAGAGGCCGACCCACCCCTAACATACACAGACCTACGACAGGCCGACCCACCCCTAAGATACACAGACCTACGAGAGGCCGACCCACCCCTAACATACACAGACCTACGACAGGCCGACCCACCCCTAACATACACAGACCTACGACAGGCCGACCCACCCCTAACATACACGGACCTACGACAGGCCGACCCACCCCTAACATACACAGGCCTACGACAGGCCGACCCACACCTAACATACACAGGACTGAGACAGGCCGACCCACCCCTAACATACACAGGCGTACGACAGGCCGACCCACCCCTAAGATACACAGACCTACGAGAGGCCGACCCACCCCTAACATACACAGACCTACGACAGGCCGACCCACCCCTAAGATACACAGACCTACGACAGGCCGACCCACCTCTAACATACACAGGCCTAAGACAGGCCGACCCACCCCTAAGATACACAGACCTACGACAGGCCGACCAACCCCTAAGATACACAGGCCTAAGACAGGCCGACCTACCCCTAAGATACACAGGCCTAAGACAGGCCGACCCACCCCTGATATACACGGACCTACGACAGGCCGACCCACCCCTAACAAACACAGGCCGACCCACCCCTAACATACACGGACCTACGACAGGCCGACCCACCCCTAACATACACAGGCCTACGACAGTCCGACCCACCCCTAAGATACACAGGCCTACGATAGGCCGACCTACCCCTAACATACACAGGCCTACGACAGGCCGACCCACCCCTCACAAACACAGGCCGACCCACCCCTAACATACACAGGCCTACGACAGGCCGACCCACCCCTAACATACACAGGCCTACGACAGGCCGACCCACCCCTAACATACACAGACGTACGACAGGCCGACCCCCCCCTAAGATACACAGACCTACGACAGGCCGACCCACCCCTAACATACACAGGCCTAAGACAGGCCGACCCACCCCTAAGATACACAGACCTACGACAGGCCGACCCACCCCTAACATACACAGGCCTAAGACAGGCCGACCTACCCCTAAGATACACAGGCCTAAAACAGGCCGACCCACCCCTGATATACACGGACCTACGACAGGCCGACCCACCCCTAACAAACACAGGCCGACTCACCCCTAACATACACGGACCTACGACAGGCCGACCCACCCCTAACATACACAGGCCTACGACAGGCCGACCCACCCCTAACATACACAGGCCTACGACAGGCCGACCTAATCCTAACATACACAGGCCTACGACAGGCCGACCCACCCCTCACAAACACAGACCGAACCACCCCTAATATACACAGGCCTACGACAGGCCGACCCACCCCTAACATACACAGGCCTAAGACAGGCCGACCCACCCCTAACATACACAGGCCTACGACAGGCCGACCCACTCCTAACATACACAGGCCTACGACAGGCCGACCCACCCCTAAGATACGCAGGCCTACGACAGGCCGACCCACCCCTAAGATACACAGGCCTAAGACAGGCCGACCCACCCCTAATATACACAGACCTACGAGAGGCCGACCCACCCCTAACATACACAGACCTACGACAGGCCGACCCACCCCTAAGATACAGAGACCTACGACAGGCCGACCCACCCCTAACATACGCAGGCCTAAGACAGGCCGACCCACCCCGAAGATACACAGACCTACGACAGGCCGACCCACCCCTAACATACACGGACCTACGACAGGCCGACCCAACCCTAACAAACACAGGCCGAACCACCCCTAACATACACGGACCTACGACAGGCCGACCCACCCCTAACATACACAGGCCTACGACAGGCCAACCCACACCTAACATACACAGGCCTAAGCCAGGCCGACCCACCCCTAACATACACGGACCTACGACAGGCCGACCCACCCCTAACAAACACAGGCCGAACCACCCCTAACATACACGGACCTACGACAGGCCGACCCACCCCTAACATACACAGGCCTACGACAGGCCAACCCACACCTAACATACACAGGCCTACGACAGGCCGACCCACCCCTAACATACACAGGCGTACGACAGGCCGACCCACCCCTAAAATACACAGGCCTAAGACAGGCCGACCCACCCCTAATATACACAGACCTACGAGAGGCCGACCCACTCCTAACATACACAGACCTATGACAGGCCGACCCACCCCTAAGATACACAGGCCTAAGACAGGCCGACCCACCCCTGATATACACAGACCTACGACAGGCCGACCCACCCCTAACATACACAGACCTATGACAGGCCGACCCACCCATAAGATACACAGGCCTAAGAAAGGCCGACCCACCCTTGATATAAACAGACCTACGACAAGCCGACCCACCCCTAACATACACAGGCCGACCCACCCCTAACATACACAGACCTACGACAGACCGACCCACCCGTAACATACACAGGCCTACGACAGGCCGACCCACCCCTAACAAACACAGGCCGACCCACCCCTAACATACACAGACCTACTACAGGCCGACCCACCCCTAACATACACTGGCCTACGACAGGCCGACCCACCCCTAACATACACAGACCTACGAGAGGCCACCTCACACCTAACAAACACATGAAGACCCACCCCTAAGATACACAGGCCTACGACAGGCCGAGCCACCCCTAACATACATAGGCCTACGAGAGGCCACCTCACACCTAACAAACACATGAAGACCCACCCCTAAGATACACAGGCCTACGACAGGCCGAGCCACCCCTAACATACATAGACCTACGAGAGGCCACCTCACACCTAACAAACACATGAAGACCCACCCCTAAGGTACACAGACCTACGACAGGCCGACACACCCCTCACAAACACAGGCCGACCCACCCCTAACATACACAGGCCTACGACAGGCCGACCCACCCCTAACATACACAGGCCTAAGACAGGCCGACCCACCCCTAACATACACAGGCCTACGACAGGCCGACCTACCCCTAACATACACAGGCCTACGCCAGGCCGACCCACCCCTCACAAACACAGGCCGACCCACCCCTAACATACACAGGCCTACGACAGGCCGACCCACCCCTAACATACACAGGCCTACGACAGGCCGACCCACCCCTAACATACACAGACGTACGACAGGCCGACCCCCCCCTAAGATACACAGACCTACGACAGGCCGACCCACCCCTAACATACACAGGCCTAAGACAGGCCGACCCACCCCTAAGATACACAGACCTACGACAGGCCGACCCACCCCTAACATACACAGGCCTAAGACAGGCCGACCTACCCCTAAGATACACAGGCCTAAAACAGGCCGACCCACCCCTGATATACACGGACCTACGACAGGCCGACCCACCCCTAACAAACACAGGCCGACTCACCCCTAACATACACGGACCTACGACAGGCCGACCCACCCCTAACATACACAGGCCTACGACAGGCCGACCCACCCCTAACATACACAGGCCTACGACAGGCCGACCTAATCCTAACATACACAGGCCTACGACAGGCCGACCCACCCCTCACAAACACAGACCGAACCACCCCTAACATACACAGGCTTACGACAGGCCGACCCACCCCTAACATACACAGGCCTAAGACAGGCCGACCCACCCCTAACATACACAGGCCTACGACAGGCCGACCCACTCCTAACATACACAGGCCTACGACAGGCCGACCCACCCCTAAGATACGCAGGCCTACGACAGGCCGACCCACCCCTAAGATACACAGGCCTAAGACAGGCCGACCCACCCCTAATATACACAGACCTACGAGAGGCCGACCCACCCCTAACATACACAGACCTACGACAGGCCGACCCACCCCTAAGATACAGAGACCTACGACAGGCCGACCCACCCCTAACATACGCAGGCCTAAGACAGGCCGACCCACCCCTAAGATACACAGACCTACGACAGGCCGACCCACCACTAACATACACGGACCTACGACAGGCCGCCCCACCCCTAACAAACACAGGCCGAACCACCCCTAACATACACGGACCTACGACAGGCCGACCCACCCCTAACATACACAGGCCTACGACAGGCCAACCCACACCTAACATACACAGGCCTAAGCCAGGCCGACCCACCCCTAACATACACAGGCCTACGACAGGCCGACCCACACCTAAGATACACAGGCCTAAGACAGGCGGACCCACCCCTAATATACACAGACCTACGAGAGGCCGACCCACCCCTAACATACACAGACCTACGACAGGCTGACCCACCCCTAAGATACACGGGCCTACGAGAGGCCGACCCACCCCTAATATACACATTCCTAAGACAGGCCGACCCACCTCTAACATACACAGGCCTGCGGCAGGCCGACCCACCCCTAACATACACAGGCCTACGACAGGCCGACCCACCCCTAAGATACACAGACCTACGAGAGGCCGACCCACCCCTAAGATACACAGACCTACGACAGGCCGACCCACCCCTAAGATACACATACCTACGACAGGCCGACCCACCCCTAACATACACAGGCCTACGACAGGCCGACCCACCCCTAAGATACACAGGCCTAAGACAGGCCGACCCACCCCTAATATACACAGACCTATGAGAGGCCGACCCACTCCTAACATACACAGACCTATGACAGGCCGACCCACCCCTTAGATGCACAGGCCTAAGACAGGCCGACCCACCCCTGATATACACAGACCTACGACAGGCCCACCCACCCCTAACAAACACAGGCCGACCCACCCCCAACATACACAGACCTACGACAGACCGACCCACCCCTAACATACACAGGCCTACGACAGGCCGACCCACCCCTAACATACACTGGCCTACGACAGGCCGACCCACCCCTAACATACACAGACCTACGAGAGGCCAGCTCACACCTAACAAACACATGAAGACCCACCCCTAAGATACACAGGCCTACGACAGGCCGACCCACCCCTAACATACATAGACCTACGAGAGGCCACCTCACACCTAACAAACACATGAAGACCCACCCCTGAGGTACACAGACCTACGACAGGCCGACACACCCCTCACCAACACAGGCCGACCCACCCCTAACATACACAGGCCTACGACCGGCCGACCCACCCCTAACATACACAGGCCTACGACAGGCCGACCCACCCCTAACATACACAGGCCTACGACAGGCCGACCTACCCCTAACATACACAGGCCTACGACAGGCCGACCCACCCCTCACAAACACAGGCCGACCCACCCCTAACATACACAGGCCTACGACAGGCCGACCCACCCGTAACATACACAGGCCTACGACAGGCCGACCCACACCTAACATACACAGACCTAAGACAGGCCGACCCACCCCTAACATACACGGACCTACGACAGACCGACCCACCCCTAACAAACACAGGCCGACCCACCCCTAACATACACGTGCCTACGACAGGCCGACCCACCCCTAACATACACAGGCCTACGACAGGCCGACCCACACCTAAAATACACAGGCCTAAGACAGGCCGACCCACCCCTAACATACACGGACCTACGACAGGCCGACCCACCCTTAACATACACAGGCCTACGACAGGCCGACCCACCCCTAACATACACAGGCCTACGACAGGCCGACCCACCCCTAAGATACACAGGCCTAAGACAGGCCGACCCACCCCTAATATACACAGACCTATGAGAGGCCGACCCACTCCTAACATACACAGACCTATGACAGGCCGACCCACCCCTAAGATACACAGGCTTAAGACAGGCCGACCCACCCCTGATATACACAGACCTACGACAGGCCCACCCACCCCTAACAAACACAGGCCGACCCACCCCCAACATACACAGACCTACGACAGACCGACCGACCCCTAACATACACAGGCCTACGACAGGCCGACCCACCCCTAACATACACTGGCCTACGGCAGGCCGACCCACCCCTAACATACACAGACCTACGAGAGGCCAGCTCACACCAAACAAACACATGAAGACCCACCCCTAAGATACACAGGCCTACGACAGGCCGACCCACCCCTAACATACACAGGCCTAAGACAGGCCGACCCACCCTTAAGATACACAGACCTACGACAGGCCGACCCACCCCTAACATACACAGGCCTAAGACAGGCCGACCTACCCCTAAGATACACAGGCCTAAAACAGGCCGACCCACCCCTGATATACACGGACCTACGACAGGCCGACCCACCCCTAACAAACACAGGCCGACCCACCCCTAACATACACGGACCTACGACAGGCCGACCGACCCCTAACATACACAGGCCGACCCGCCCCTAACATACACGGACCTACGACAGGCCGACCCACCCCTAACATACACAGGCCTACGACAGGCCGACCCACCCCTAACATACACAGGCCTACGACAGGCCGACCTAATCCTAACATACACAGGCCTACGACAGGCCGACCCACCCCTCACAAACACAGACCGAACCACCCCTAACATACACAGGCCTACGACAGGCCGACCCACCCCTAACATACACAGGCCTACGACAGGCCGACCCACCCCTAAGATACACAGGCCTGCGACAGGCCGACCCACCCCTAACATACACAGGCCAAAGACAGGCCGACCCACCCCTAACATACACAGGCCTACGACAGGCCGACCCACCCCTAACATACACAGGCCTACGACAGGCCGACCCACCCCTAAGATACGCAGGCCTACGACAGGCCGACCCACCCCTAAGATACACAGGCCTAAGACAGGCCGACCCACCCCTAATATACACAGACCTACGAGAGGCCGACCCACCCCTAACATACACAGACCTACGACAGGCCGACCCACCCCTATGATACACAGACCTACGACAGGCCGACCCACCCCTAACATACACAGGCCTAAGACAGGCCGACCCACCCCTAAGATACACAGACCTACGATAGGCCGACCCACCCCTAACATACACGGACCTACGACAGGCCGACCCACCCCTAACAAACACAGGCCGACCCACCCCTAACATACACGGACCTACGACAGGCCGACCCACCCCTAACATACACAGGCCTACGACAGGCCGACCCACACCTAACATACACAGGCCTAAGACAGGCCGACCCACCCCTAACATACACAGGCCTACCACAGGCCGACCCACCCCTAAGATACACAGGCCTAAGACAGGCGGACCCACCCCTAATATTTACAGACCTACGAGAGGCCGACCCACCCCTAACATGCACAGACCTACGACAGGCCGACCCACCCCTAAGATACACGGGCCTACGACAGGCCGACCCACCCGTAACATACACAGGCCTAAGACAGGCCGACCCACCCCTAACATACACAGGCCTACGACAGGCCGACCTACCCCTAAGAGACACAGGCCTAAAACAGGCCGACCCACCCCTGATATACACGGACCTACGACAGGCCGACCCACCCCTAACATACACAGGCCTACGACAGGCCAACCCACCCCTAACATACACAGGCCTACGACAGGCCGACCCACCCCTAAGATACACAGGCCTACGACAGGCCGACCCACTCTTAAGATACACAAGCCTAAGACAGGCCGACCCACCCCTAATATACCCAGACCTTCGAGAGGCCGACCAACCCCTAACATACACAGACCTACGACAGGCCGACCCACCCCTAAGATACATAGGCTTAGGACAGGCCGACCCACCCCTAACAAACACAGGCCGACCCACCCCTAACATACACGGACCTACGACAGACCGACCCACCCCTAACAAACGCAGGCCGACCCACCCCTAACATACACGTACCTACGACAGGCCGACCCACCCCTAACATACACAGGCCTACGACAGGCCGACCCACCCCTAACATACACGGACCTACGACAGGCCGACCCACCCTCAACATACACAGGCCTACGACAGGCCGACCCACCCCTAACATACACAGGCCTACGACAGGCCGACCCACCCCTAAGATACACAGGCCTAAGACAGGCCGACCCACCCCTAATATACACAGACCTATGAGAGGCCGACCCACTCCTAACATACACAGACCTATGACAGGCCGACCCACCCCTAAGATACACAGGCTTAAGACAGGCCGACCCACCCCTGATATACACAGACCTACGACAGGCCCACCCACCCCTAACAAACACAGGCCGACCCACCCCCAACATACACAGACCTACGACAGACCGACCGACCCCTAACATACACAGGCCTACGACAGGCCGACCCACCCCTAACATACACTGGCCTACGACAGGCCGACCCACCCCTAACATACACAGACCTACGAGAGGCCAGCTCACACCTAACAAACACATGAAGACCCACCCCTAAGATACACAGGCCTACGACAGGCCGACCCACCCCTAACATACACAGGCCTAAGACAGGCCGACCCACCCTTAAGATACACAGACCTACGACAGGCCGACCCACCCCTAACATACACAGGCCTAAGACAGGCCGACCTACCCCTAAGGTACACAGGCCTAAAACAGGCCGACCCACCCCTGATATACACGGACCTACGACAGGCCGACCCACCCCTAACAAACACAGGCCGACCCACCCCTAACATACACGGACCTACGACAGGCCGACCGACCCCTAACATACACAGGCCGACCCGCCCCTAACATACACGGACCTACGACAGGCCGACCCACCCCTAACATACACAGGCCTACGACAGGCCGACCCACCCCTAACATACACAGGCCTACGACAGGCCGACCTAATCCTAACATACACAGGCCTACGACAGGCCGACCCACCCCTCACAAACACAGACCGAACCACCCCTAACATACACAGGCCTACGACAGGCCGACCCACCCCTAACATACACAGGCCTACGACAGGCCGACCCACCCCTAAGATACACAGGCCTGCGACAGGCCGACCCACCCCTAACATACACAGGCCTAAGACAGGCCGACCCACCCCTAACATACACAGGCCTACGACAGGCCGACCCACCCCTAACATACACAGGCCTACGACAGGCCGACCCACCCCTAAGATACGCAGGCCTACGACAGGCCGACCCACCCCTAAGATACACAGGCCTAAGACAGGCCGACCCACCCCTAATATACACAGACCTACGAGAGGCCGACCCACCCCTAACATACACAGACCTACGACAGGCCGACCCACCCCTAAGATACACAGACCTACGACAGGCCGACCCACCCCTAACATACACAGGCCTAAGACAGGCCGACCCACCCCTAAGATACACAGACCTACGATAGGCCGACCCACCCCTAACATACACGGACCTACGACAGGCCGACCCACCCCTAACAAACACAGGCCGACCCACCCCTAACATACACGGACCTACGACAGGCCGACCCACCCCTAACATACACAGGCCTACGACAGGCCGACCCACACCTAACATACACAGGCCTAAGACAGGCCGACCCACCCCTAACATACACAGGCCTACCACAGGCCGACCCACCCCTAAGATACACAGGCCTAAGACAGGCGGACCCACCCCTAATATTTACAGACCTACGAGAGGCCGACCCACCCCTAACATGCACAGACCTACGACAGGCCGACCCACCCCTAAGATACACGGGCCTACGACAGGCCGACCCACCCGTAACATACACAGGCCTAAGACAGGCCGACCCACCCCTAACATACACAGGCCTACGACAGGCGGACCCACCCCTAACATACACGGGCCTACGACAGGCCGACCCACCCCTAACATACACAGACCTACGACAGGCCGACCCACCCCTAAGATACACAGACCTACGACAGGCCGACCCACCCCTAACATACACAGGCCTAAGACAGGCCGACCCACCCCTAAGATACACAGACCTACGACAGGCCGACCCACCCCTAAGATACACAGGCCTACGACAGGCCGGCCCACCCTTAAGATACACAAGCCTAAGACAGGCCGACCCACCCCTAATATACACAGACCTACGAGAGGCCGACCCACCCCTAACATACACAGACCTACGACAGGCCGACCCACCCCTAAGATACATAGGCTTAGGACAGGCCGACCCACCCCTAACAAACACAGGCCGACCCACCCCTAGCATACACGGACCTACGACAGGCCGACCCACCCCTAACATACACAGGCCTACGACAGGCCGACCCACACCTAACATACACAGGCCTAAGACAGGCCGACCCACCCCTAACATACACAGACCTACGACAGGCCGACCCACCCCTAAGATACACAGGCCTACGACAGGCCGACCCACCCCTAACATACACAGGCGTACGACAGGCCGACCCACCCCTAAGATACACAGGCCTAAGACAGGCCGACCCACCCCTAATATACACAGACCTACGAGAGGCCGACCCACTTCTAACATACACAGACCTATGACAGGCCGACCCACCCCTAAGATACACAGGCCTAAGACAGGCCGACCCACCCCTGATATACACAGACCTACGACAGGCCGACCCACCCCTAACATACACAGACCTATGACAGGCCGACCCACCCCTAAGATACACAGGCCTAAGACAGGCCGACCCACCCTTGATATAAACAGACCTACGACAGGCCGACCCACCCCTAACATACACAGGCCGACCCACCCCTAACATACACAGACCTACGACAGACCGACCCACCCGTAACATACACAGGCCTACGACAGGCCGACCCACCCCTAACAAACACAGGCCGACCCACCCCTAACATACACAGACCTACGACAGGCCGACCCACCCCGAACATACACTGGCCTACGACAGGCCGACCCACCCCTAACATACACAGACCTACGAGAGGCCACCTCACACCTAACAAACACATGAAGACCCACCCCTAAGATACACAGGCCTACGACAGGCCGAGCCACCCCTAACATACATAGACCTACGAGAGGCCACCTCACACCTAACAAACACATGAAGACCCACCCCTAAGGTACACAGACCTACGACAGGCCGACCCACCCCTAACATACACAGGCCTACGACAGGCCGACCCACCCCTAACATACACAGGCCTAAGACAGGCCGACCCACCCCTAACATACACAGGCCTACGACAGGCCGACCTACCCCTAACATACACAGGCCTACGCCAGGCCGACCCACCCCTCACAAACACAGGCCGACCCACCCCTAACATACACAGGCCTACGACAGGCCGACCCACCCCTAACATACACAGGCCTACGACAGGCCGACCCACCCCTAACATACACAGACGTACGACAGGCCGACCCACCCCTAAGATACACAGACCTACGACAGGCCGACCCACCCCTAACATACACAGGCCTAAGACAGGCCGACCCACCCCTAAGATACACAGACCTACGACAGGCCGACCCACCCCTAACATACACAGGCCTAAGACAGGCCGACCTACCCCTAAGATACACAGGCCTAAAACAGGCCGACCCACCCCTGATATACACGGACCTACGACAGGCCGACCCACCCCTGACAAACACAGGCCGACTCACCCCTAACATACACGGACCTACGACAGGCCGACCCACCCCTAACATACACAGGCCTACGACAGGCCGACCCACCCCTACATACACAGGCCTACGACAGGCCGACCTAATCCTAACATACACAGGCCTACGACAGGCCGACCCACCCCTCACAAACACAGACCGAACAACCCCTAACATACACAGGCCTACGACAGGCCGACCCACCCCTAACATACACAGGCCCAAGACAGGCCGACCCACCCCTAACATACACAGGCCCACGACAGGCCGACCCACCCCTAACATACACAGACCTACGACAGGCCGACCCACCCCTAAGATACGCAGGCCTACGACAGGCCGACCCACCCCTAAGATACACAGGCCTAAGACAGGCCGACCCACCCCTAATATACACAGACCTACGAGAGGCCGACCCACCCCTAACATACACAGACCTACGACAGGGCGACCCACCCCTAAGATACAGAGACCTACGACAGGCCGACCCACCCCTAACATACGCAGGCCTAAGACAGGCCGACCCACCCCTAAGATACACAGGCCTACGACAGGCCGACCCACCCCTAACATACACGGACCTACGACAGGCCGACCCACCCCTAACAAACACAGGCCGACCCACCCCTAACATACACGGACCTACGACAGGCCGACCCACCCCTAACATTCACAGGCCTACGACAGGCCGACCCACACCTAACATACACAGGCCTAAGCCAGGCCGAACCACCCCTAACATACACAGGCCTACGACAGGCGGACCCACCTCTAACATACACAGGCCTGCGACAGGCCGACCCACCCCTAACATACACAGGCCTACGACAGGCCGACCCACCCCTAAGATACACAGACCTACGAGAGGCCGACCCACCCCTAACATACACAGACCTACGACAGGCTGACCCAACCCTAAGATACACATACCTACGACAGGCCGACCCACCCCTAACATACACAAGCCTAAGACAGGCCGACCCACCCCTAAGATACACAGACCTACGACAGGCCGACCCACCCTAACATACACAGGCCTAAGACAGGCCGACCTACCCCTAAGATACACAGGCCTAAGACAGGCCGACCCACCCCTGATATACACGGACCTACGACAGGCCGACCCACCCCTAACATACACAGGCCTAAAACAGGCTGACCTACCCCTACGATACACAGGCCTAAGACAGGCCGACCCACCCCTGATACACACGGACCTACGACAGGCCGACCCACCCCTAAGATACACAGGCCTAAGACAGGCCGACCCACCCCTAATATACACAGACCTACGAGAGGCCGACCCACCCCTAACATACACAGACCTACGACAGGCCGACCCACCCCTAAGATACACAGACCTACGACAGGCCGACCCACCCCTAACATACACAGGCCTAAGACAGGCCGACCCACCCCTAAGATACACAGACCTACGATAGGCCGACCCACCCCTAACATACACGGACCTACGACAGGCCGACCCCCCCTAACAAACACAGGCCGACCCACCCCTAACATACACGGACCTACGACAGGCCGACCCACCCCTAACATACACAGGCCTACGACAGGCCGACCCACACCTAACATACACAGGCCTAAGACAGGCCGACCCACCCCTAACATACACAGGCCTACCACAGGCCGACCCACCCCTAAGATACACAGGCCTAAGACAGGCGGACCCACCCCTAATATTTACAGACCTACGAGAGGCCGACCCACCCCTAACATGCACAGACCTACGACAGGCCGACCCACCCCTAAGATACACGGGCCTACGACAGGCCGACCCACCCCTAACATACACAGGCCTAAGACAGGCCGACCCACCCCTAACATACACAGGCCTACGACAGGCCGACCCACCCCTAACATACACGGGACTACGACAGGCCGACCCACCCCTAACATACACAGACCTACGACAGGCCGACCCACCCCTAAGATACACAGACCTACGAGAGGCCGACCCACCCCTAACATACACAGACCTACGACAGGCCGACCCACCCCTAAGATACATAGGCTTAGGACAGGCCGACCCACCCCTAACAAACACAGGCCGACCCACCCCTAACATACACGGACCTACGACAGGCCGACCCACCCCTAACATACACAGGCCTACGACAGGCCGACCCACACCTAACATACACAGGCCTAAGACAGGCCGACCCACCCCTAACATACACAGACCTACGACAGGCCGACCCACCCCTAAGATACACAGGCCTACGACAGGCCGACCCACCCCTAACATACACAGGCGTACGACAGGCCGACCCACCCCTAAGATACACAGGCCTAAGACAGGCCGACGCACCCCTAATATACACAGACCTACGAGAGGCCGACCCACTCCTAACATATACAGACCTATGACAGGCCGACCCACCCCTAAGATACACAGGCCTAAGACAGGCCGAGCCACCCCTGATATACACAGACCTACGAGAGGCCGACCCACCCCTAACATACACAGACCTATGACAGGCCGACCCACCCCTAAGATACACAGGCCTAAGACAGGCCGACCCACCCTTGATATAAACAGACCTACGACAGGCCGACCCACCCCTAACATACACAGGCCGACCCACCCCTAACATACACAGACCTACGACAGACCGACCCACCCGTAACATACACAGGCCTACGACAGGCCGACCCACCCCTAACAAACACAGGCCGACCCACCCCTAACATACACAGACCTACGACAGGCCGACCCACCCCGAACATACACTGGCCTACGACAGGCCGACCCACCCCTAACATACACAGACCTACGAGAGGCCACCTCACACCTAACAAACACATGAAGACCCACCCCTAAGATACACAGGCCTACGACAGGCCGAGCCACCCCTAACATACATAGACCTACGAGAGGCCACCTCACACCTAACAAACACATGAAGAACCACCCCTAAGGTACACAGACCTACGACAGGCCGACCCACCCCTAACATACACAGGCCTACGACAGGCCGACCCACCCCTAACATACACAGGCCTAAGACAGGCCGACCCACCCCTAACATACACAGGCCTAAGACAGGCCGACCCACCCCTAACATACACAGACCTACGAGAGGCCACCTCACACCTAACAAACACATGAAGACCCACCCCTAAGATACACAGGCCTACGACAGGCCGAGCCACCCCTAACATACATAGACCTACGAGAGGCCACCTCACACCTAACAAACACATGAAGAACCACCCCTAAGGTACACAGACCTACGACAGGCCGACCCACCCCTAACATACACAGGCCTACGACAGGCCGACCCACCCCTAACATACACAGGCCTACGACAGGCCGACCCACCCCTAACATACACAGGCCTAAGACAGGCCGACCCACCCCTAACATACACAGGCCTACGACAGGCCGACCTACCCCTAATATACACAGGCCTACGCCAGGCCGACCCACCCCTCACAAACACAGGCCAACCCACCCCTAACATACACAGGCCTACGACAGGCCGACCCACCCCTAACATACACAGGCCTACGACAGGCCGACCCACCCCTAACATACACAGACGTACGACAGGCCGACCCACCCCTAAGATACACAGACCTACGACAGGCCGACCCACCCCTAACATACACAGGCCTAAGACAGGCCGACCCACCCCTAAGATACACAGACCTACGACAGGCCGACCCACCCCTAACATACACAGGCCTAAGACAGGCCGACCTACCCCTAAGATACACAGGCCTAAAACAGGCCGACCCACCCCTGATATACACGGACCTACGACAGGCCGACCCACCCCTGACAAACACAGGCCGACTCACCCCTAACATACACGGACCTACGACAGGCCGACCCACCCCTAACATACACAGGCCTACGACAGGCCGACCCACCCCTACATACACAGGCCTATGACAGCCCGACCTAATCCTAACATACACAGGCCTACGACAGGCCGACCCACCCCTCACAAACGCAGACCGAACCACCCCTAACATACACAGGCCTACGACAGGCCGACCCACCCCTAACATACACAGGCCTAAGACAGGCCGACCCACCCCTAACATACACAGGCCTACGACAGGCCGACCCACCCCTAACATACACAGGCCTACGACAGGCCGACCCACCCCTAAGATACGCAGGCCTACGACAGGCCGACCCACCCCTAAGATACACAGGCCTAAGACAGGCCGACCCACCCCTAATATACACAGACCTACGAGAGGCCGACCCACCCCTAACATACACAGACCTACGATAGGCCGACCCACCCCTAAGATACAGAGACCTACGACAGGCCGACCCACCCCTAACATACGCAGGCCTAAGACAGGCCGACCCACCCCTAAGATACACAGACCTACGACAGGCCGACCCACCCCTAACATACACGGACCTACGACAGGCCGACCCACCCCTAACAAACACAGGCCGACCCACCCCTAACATACACGGACCTACGACAGGCCGACCCACCCCTAACATACACAGGCCTACGACAGGCCGACCCACACCTAACATACACAGGCCTAAGCCAGGCCGAACCACCCCTAACATACACAGGCCTACGACAGGCGGACCCACCTCTAACATACACAGGCCTGCGACAGGCCGACCCACCCCTAACATACACAGGCCTACGACAGGCCGACCCACCCCTAAGATACACAGACCTACGAGAGGCCGACCCACCCCTAACATACACAGACCTACGACAGGCTGACCCACCCCTAAGATACACATACCTACGACAGGCCGACCCACCCCTAACATACACAAGCCTAAGACAGGCCGACCCACCCCTAAGATACACAGACCTACGACAGGCCGACCCACCCTAACATACACAGGCCTAAGACAGGCCGACCTACCCCTAAGATACACAGGCCTAAGACAGGCCGACCCACCCCTGATATACACGGACCTACGACAGGCCGACCCACCCCTAACATACACAGGCCTAAAACAGGCCGACCTACCCCTAAGATACACAGGCCTAAGACATGCCGACCCACCCCTGATACACACGGACCTACGACAGGCCGACCCACCCCTAACAAACACAGGCCTACGAAAGGCCGACCCACCCCTCACAAACACAGGCCGACCCACCCCTAACATACACAGGCCTACGACAGGCCGACCCACCCCTAACATACACAGGCCTACGACAGGCCGACCCACCCCTAACATACACGGGCCTACGACAGGCCGACCTACCCCTAACATACACAGGCCTACGACAGGCCGACCCACCCCTCACAAACACAGGCCGACCCACCCCTAACATACACAGGCCTACGACAGGCCGACCCACCCGTAACATACACAGGCTTACGACAGGCCGACCCACCCCTAACATACACAGACCTACGACAGGCCGACCCACCCCTAACAAACACAGGCCGACCCACCCCTAACATACACAGGCCTACGACAGGCCGACCCACCCGTAACATACACAGGCCGACGACAGGCCGACCCACCCCTAACATACACAGACCTAGGACAGGCCGACCCACCCCTAAGATACACAGACCTACGACAGGCCGACCCACCCCTAACATACACAGGCCTAAGACAGGCCGACCCACCCCTAAGATACACAGACCTACGACAGGCCGACCCACCTCTAACATACACAGGCCTAAGACAGGCCGACCCACCCCTAACATACACAGGCCTAAAACAGGCCGACCCACCCCTGATATACACGGACCTACGACAGGCCGACCCACCTCTAACATACACAGGCCTACGACAGGCCGATCTACCCCTAACATACACAGGCCTACGACCGGCCGACCCACCCCTCACAAACACAGACCGAACCACCCCTAACATACACAGGCCTACGACAGACCGACCCACCCCTAACATACACAGGCCTAAGACAGGCCGATCCACCCCTAACATACACAGGCCTACGACAGGCCGACCTACCCCTAAGATACACAGGCCTAAAACAGGCCGACCCACCCCTGATATACACGGACCTACGGCAGGCCGACCCACCCCTAACTTACACAGGCCTACGACAGGCCAACCCACCCCTAACATGCACAGGCCTACGACAGGCCGACCCACCCCTAAGATACACAGGCCTACGACAGGCCGACCCACTCTTAAGATACACAAGCCTAAGACAGGCCGACCCACCCCTAATATACACAGACCTTCGAGAGGCCGATCAACCCCTAACATACACAGACCTACGACAGGCCGACCCACCCCTAAGATACATAGGCTTAGGACAGGCCGACCCACCCCTAACAAACACAGGCCTACGACAGACCGACCCACCCCTAACAAACACAGGCCGACCCACCCCTAACATACACGTGCCTACGACAGGCCGACCCACCCCTAACATACACAGGCCTACGACAGGCCGACCCACACCTAAAATACACAGGCCTAAGACAGGCCGACCCACCCCTAACATACACGGACCTAAGACAGGCCGACCCACCCTTAACATACACAGGCCTACGACAGGCCGACCCACCCCTAACATACACAGACCTACGACAGGCCGACCCACCCCTAAGATACACAGGCCTAAGACAGGCCGACCCACCCCTAATATACACAGACCTATGAGAGGCCGACCCACTCCTAACATACACAGACCTATGACAGGCCGACCCACCCCTAAGATACACAGGCCTAAGACAGGCCGATCCACCCCTGATATACACAGACCTACGACAGGCCCACCCACCCCTAACAAACACAGGCCGACCCACCCCCAACATACACAGACCTACGACAGACCGACCCACCCCTAACATACACAGGCCTACGACAGGCCGACCCACCCCTAACATACACTGGCCTACGACAGGCCGACCCACCCCTAACATACACAGACCTACGAGAGGCCAGCTCACACCTAACAAACACATGAAGACCCACCCCTAAGATACACAGGCCTACGACAGGCCGACACACCCCTCACAAACACAGGCCGACCCACCCCTAACATACACAGGCCTACGACAGGCCGACCCACCCCTAACATACATAGACCTACGAGAGGCCACCTCACACCTAACAAACACATGAAGACCCACCCCTAAGGTACACAGACCTACGACAGGCCGACACACCCCTCACAAACACAGGCCAACCCACCCCTAACATACACAGGCCTACGACCGGCCGACCCACCCCTAACATACACAGGCCTAAGACAGGCCGACCCACCCCTAACATACACAGGCCTACGACAGGCCGACCTACCCCTAACATACACAGGCCTACGACAGGCCGACCCACGCCTCACAAACACAGGCCGACCCACCCCTGATATACACGGACCTACGACAGGCCGACCCACCCCTAACATACACAGGCCTACGACAGGCCGATCTACCCCTAACATACACAGGCCTACGACCGGCCGACCCACCCCTCACAAACACAGACCGAACCACCCCTAACATACACAGGCCTACGACAGGCCGACCCACCCCTAACATACACAGGCCTAAGACAGGCCGATCCACCCCTAACATACACAGGCCTACGACAGGCCGACCTACCCCTAAGATACACAGGCCTAAAACAGGCCGACCCACCCCTGATATACACGGACCTACGGCAGGCCGACCCACCCCTAACTTACACAGGCCTACGACAGGCCAACCCACCCCTAACATACACAGGCCTACGACAGGCCGACCCACCCCTAAGATACACAGGCCTACGACAGGCCGACCCACTCTTAAGATACACAAGCCTAAGACAGGCCGACCCACCCCTAATATACACAGACCTTCGAGAGGCCGATCAACCCCTAACATACACAGACCTACGACAGGCCGACCCACCCCTAAGATACATAGGCTTAGGACAGGCCGACCCACCCCTAACAAACACAGGCCTACGACAGACCGACCCACCCCTAACAAACACAGGCCGACCCACCCCTAACATACACGTACCTACGACAGGCCGACCCACCCCTAACATACACAGGCCTACGACAGGCCGACCCACACCTAAAATACACAGGCCTAAGACAGGCCGACCCACCCCTAATATACACGGACCTACGACAGGCCGACCCACCCTTAACATACACAGGCCTACGACAGGCCGACCCACCCCTAACATACACAGGCCTACGACAGGCCGACCCACCCCTAAGATACACAGGCCTAAGACAGGCCGACCCACCCCTAATATACACAGACCTATGAGAGGCCGACCCACTCCTAACATACACAGACCTATGACAGGCCGACCCACCCCTAAGATACACAGGCCTAAGACAGGCCGACCCACCCCTGATATACACAGACCTACGACAGGCCCACCCACCCCTAACAAACACAGGCCGACCCACACCCAACATACACAGACCTACGACAGACCGACCCACCCCTAACATACATAGGCCTACGACAGGCCGACCCACCCCTAACATACACTGGCCTACGACAGGCCGACCCACCCCTAACATACACAGACCTACGAGAGGCCAGCTCACACCTAACAAACACATGAAGACCCACCCCTAAGATACACAGGCCTACGACAGGCCGACACACCCCTCACAAACACAGGCCGACCCACCCCTAACATACACAGGCCTACGACAGGCCGACCCACCCCTAACATACATAGACCTACGAGAGGCCACCTCACACCTAACAAACACATGAAGACCCACCCCTTAGGTACACAGACCTACGACAGGCCGACACACCCCTCACAAACACAGGCCGACCCACCCCTAACATACACAGGCCTACGACCGGCCGACCCACCCCTAACATACACAGGCCTAAGACAAGCCGACCCACCCCTAACATACACAGGCCTACGACAGGCCGACCTACCCCTAACATACACAGGCCTACGACAGGCCGACCCACGCCTCACAAACACAGGCCGACCCACCCCTAACATACACAGGCCTACGACAGGCCGACCCACCCGTAACATACACAGGCCTACGACAGGCCGACCCACCCCTAACATACACAGACCTACGACAGGCCAACCCACCCCTAAGATACACAGACCTACGACAGGCCGACCCACCCCTAACATACACAGGCCTAAGACAGGCCGAGCCACCCCTAAGATACACAGACCTACGACAGGCCGACCCACCCCTAACATACACAGGCCTAAGACAGGCCGACCTACCCCTAAGATACACAGGCCTAAAACAGGCCGACCCCCCCCTGATATACACGGACCTACGACAGGCCGACCCACCCCTAACAAACACAGGCCGACCCACCCCTAACATACACGGACCTACGACAGGCCGACCCACCCCTAACATACACAGGCCTACGACAGGCCGACCCACCCCTAACATACACAGGCCTACGACAGGCCGACCTAATCCTAACATACACAGGCCTACGACAGGCCGACCCACCCCTCACAAACACAGACCGAACCACCCCTAACATACACAGGCCTACGACAGGCCGACCCACCCCTAACATACACAGGCCTACGACAGGCCGACCCACCCTTAAGATACACAGGCCTGCGACAGGCCGACCCACCCCTAACATACACAGGCCTAAGACAGGCCGACCTACCCCTAACATACACAGGCCTACGACAGGCCGACCCACCCCTAACATACACAGGCCTACGACAGGCCGACCCACCCCTAAGATACGCAGGCCTACGACAGGCCGACCCACCCCTAAGATACACAGGCCTACGACAGGCCGACCCACCCCTAAGATACACAGGCCTACGACAGGCCGACCCACCCCTAAGATACACAGGCCTAAGACAGGCCGACCCACCCCTAACATACACAGGCCTACGACAGGCCGACCCACCCCTAACATACACAGACCTACGACAGGCCGACCCACCCCTAAGATACACAGACCTACGACAGGCCGACCCACCCCTAACATACACAGGCCTAAGAGAGGCCGACCTACCCCTAAGATACACAGGCCTAAAACAGGCCGACCCACCCCTGATATACACGGACCTACGACAGGCCGACCCACCCCTAACAAACACAGGCCGACCCACCCCTAACATACACGGACCTACGACAGGCCGACCCACCCCTAACATACACAGGCCTAAGACAGGCCGACCCACCCTTAACATACACAGGCCTACGACAGACCGACCCACCCCTAACATACACAGGCCTACGACAGGCCGACCCACCCCTAAGATACACAGGCCTACGACAGGCCGACCCACCCCTCACAAACACAGACCGAACCACCCCTAACATACACAGGCCTACGACAGGCCGACCCACCCCTAACATACACAGGCCTAAGACAGGCCGACCCACCCCTAACATACACAGGCCTACGACAGGCCGACCCACCCCTAACATGCACAGGCCTACGACAGGCCGACCCACCCCTAAGATACACAGGCCTACGACAGGCCGACCCACCCCTAAGATACACAGGCCTAAGACAGGCCGACCCACCCCTAATATACACAGGCCTACGACAGGCCGACCCACCCCTAACATACACAGACCTACGAGAGGCCGATTCACCCCTAACATACACAGACCTACGACAGGCCGACCCACCCCAAGGATACATAGGCTTAAGACAGGCCGACCCACCCCTAACAAACACAGGCCGACCCACCCCTAACATACACGGACCTACGACAGACCGACCCACCCCTAACAAACACAGGCCGACCCACCCCTAACATACACGGACCTACGACAGGCCGACCCACCCCTAACATACACAGGCCTACGACAGGCCGACCCACACCTAACATACACAGGCCTAAGACAGGCCGACCCACCCCTAACATACACGTACCTACGACAGGCCGACCCACCCCTAACATACACAGGCCTACGACAGGCCGACCCACCCCTAACATACACAGGCCTACGACAGGCCGACCCACCCCTAAGATACACAGGCCTAAGACCGGCCGACCCACCCCTAATATACACAGACCTACGAGAGGCCGACCCACTCCTAACATACACAGACCTATGACAGGCCGACCCACCCCTGATATACACAGACCTACGACAGGCCGACCCACCCCTAACAAACACAGGCCGACCCACCCCTAGCAAACACAGGCCGACCCACCCGTAACATACACAGACCTACGACAGGCCGACCCACCCCTAACATACACAGGCCTACGACAGGCCGACCCACCCCTAACATACACAGGCCTACGACAGGCCGACCCACCCCTAACATACACAGGCCTACGACAGGCCGACCCACCCCTAACATACACAGGCCGACCCACCCCTAACATACACAGACCCACGACAGGCCGACCCACCCGTAACATACACAGGCCTACGACAGGCCGACCCACCCCTAACAAACACAGGCCGACCCACCCCTAACATACACAGACCTACGACAGGCCGACCCACCCGTAACATACACAGGCCTACGACAGGCCGACCCACCCCTAACAAACACAGGCCGACCCACCCCTAACATACACAGACCTACGACAGGCGGACCCACCCCTAAGATACACAGGCCGACCCACCCCTAACATACACAGACCTACGACAGGCCGACCCACCCCTAAGATACACAGGCCTACGACAGGCCGCCCCACCCCTAACATACACTGGCCTACGACAGGCCGAGCCACCCCTAACATACATAGACCTACGAGAGGCCACCTCACATCTAACAAACACATGAAGACCCACCCCTAAGATACACAGGCCTACGACAGGCCGACACACCCCTCACAAACACAGGCCGACCCACCCCTAACATACACAGGCCTACGACAGGCCGACCCACCCCTAACATACACAGGCCTACGACAGGCCGACCCACCCCTAACATACACAGGCCTACGACAGGCCGACCCACCCCTAACATACACAGGCCTACGACAGGCCGACCCACCCCTAAGATACACAGGCCTAAGACCGGCCGACCCACCCCTAATATACACAGACCTACGAGAGGCCGACCCACTCCTAACATACACAGACCTATGACAGGCCGACCCACCCCTGATATACACAGACCTACGACAGGCCGACCCACCCCTAACAAACACAGGCCGACCCACCCCTAGCAAACACAGGCCGACCCACCCGTAACATACACAGACCTACGACAGGCCGACCCACCCCTAACATACACAGGCCTACGACAGGCCGACCCACCCCTAACATACACAGGCCTACGACAGGCCGACCCACCCCTAACATACACAGGCCTACGACAGGCCGACCCACCCCTAACATACACAGGCCGACCCACCCCTAACATACACAGACCTACGACAGGCCGACCCACCCGTAACATACACAGGCCTACGACAGGCCGACCCACCCCTAACAAACACAGGCCGACCCACCCCTAACATACACAGACCTACGACAGGCCGACCCACCCGTAACATACACAGGCCTACGACAGGCCGACCCACCCCTAACAAACACAGGCCGACCCACCCCTAACACACACAGACCTACGACAGGCGGACCCACCCCTAAGATACACAGGCCGACCCACCCCTAACATACACAGACCTACGACAGGCCGACCCACCCCTAAGATACACAGGCCTACGACAGGCCGCCCCACCCCTAACATACACTGGCCTACGACAGGCCGAGCCACCCCTAACATACATAGACCTACGAGAGGCCACCTCACATCTAACAAACACATGAAGACCCACCCCTAAGATACACAGGCCTACGACAGGCCGACACACCCCTCACAAACACAGGCCGACCCACCCCTAACATACACAGGCCTACGACAGGCCGACCCACCCCTAACATATACAGGCCTAAGATAGGCCGACCCACCCCTAACATATACAGGCCTAAGATAGGCCGACCCACCCCTAAGGTACACAGAACTACGACAGGCCGACACACCCCTAACATACACAGGCCGACCAACCCCTTACATACACAGATCTGAGTCAGGCCGACCCACCCCTAACATACACAGGCCTAGGACAGACCGACATATCCCTAACATACACAGGCCTACGACAGGCCGACCCACCCCTAACATACACAGGCCTACGACAGGCCGACCCACCCCTAACATACACAGGCCTAAGACAGGCCGACCCACCCCTAACATACACAGGCCTACGACAGGCCGACCCACCCCTAACATACACAGGCCTAAGACAGGCCGACCCACCCGTAACATACACAGGCCTAAGACAGGCCGACCCACCCGTAACATACACAGGCCTACGACATGGGTGTATGTGCCTGAGCCTGCCAAGATAAGACCTGTTATACATAATACGACATTGAGCAAACAGGAGTCCACTTTCGGGTTTTTTGCCTTGGCTGTTAACCCGAAGATTGGGCTTTGGACCCTCGCCTGTTTCGTGTGGCTTCGCACATCATGCGAGTGGGTTGGGCGTCAGACGTGGAGTCCGCTGGGTCGTATTGCAAACACACACGGAAAGGGTCAATATCAGGGTGAGCTCTGATCGCTTAGCGGTATAGACCTGACGGAATAGGTGAACGTCTAGAACGTTCTTTTGCCAGTATGGACCCGGCGGGATGGGTGAACGTCTAGAACGTTCGTTTGTCAGTATAGACAATACTAAATGGGTGAACGTCTAGAACGTTCTTTTGTCAGTATAGACCAGCCGGAATGGGTGAAAGTTTAGAACAGTCTCTTGTCAGTATATGCCAGACCGAATGAGTGGGAGTTTAGAATGATCTCTCAGCAATGTCAACCAGACGGATTGGGTAAAATATAAAATAAAAAAGTAGTAGTGGGTCAAGTGTAGAACACTTTCCGGTCGAAGACTAGGTGTCCTTTGAGGATCATTATTGTCAACAATTACGCTATCCGGAACAAATAATGATTTATTGTAAACATCATTTGCGTAACCGGGAAGGACAAGTATTTTTAGCTGTGTAGCAATTTGTATGGATATTTGTACTGAAAATATTGTAAATAATATTATGTAATTTAAAGTGCTTAAAACCTGACAACACTTTTTTGCGAATACTATTATTTGGGAACCGATTTATCGGTTATCTTGTCTGAAGAGGGATATTGGTAAACTCCCACATTTATCGTAAACATATAACATATAATCATCGTAAACAAATTACATGACGGGACTCTATTGCCAAACTGTCAAAGGTTACTTTTTCCTGTGCTCTATCAATGCTTACATTGTCCAATGCTCCATCAATGCTTACATTGTTCAATGCTCCATCAAGGCTTACCTTGTTCAATGCTCCATCAAGGCTTACCTTTTCCAATGCTCCATCAAGACTTACCTTGTTCAATGCCTAATCAAGGCTACCCGCCACGTTTTCTAATGCACCACTGAGGCTTTGCCACGTTGATCTGCTGCCCTTTTCTACAGTCCCAAAAATCAGTCCAGAAACAAGGTGTGTCTGAAGATCTGTGAACAGGAATCACACTTTCAGTTTTTCTGAATATTATGCGTCTCTTGATATCATTTAACTTGATAACTGATCCTTGTGTTCGCCTAGATCCCCAGCCACAATGGATCGAGACACCCTTTTCTCCTGGACCACAATATGGGTGTAATTGGGCGAAGTCTCAATGTGGACTCAGACGATGTGGACTGTCGTACAGACCAGGCATATAGCGGTATAAGTGGTAATTACCCGGGGACCCCGGATGACAGTATTGCGGGTTTTTTGTCGCCGGCTGAAAAACAGAGAAATGTAATGAGAGTAGGAGGCCCATATCTCCAGCGCTATGTGTGGTGGACTCTGTGGCGGACGTGCTACCGGCAGAGCGGCCAACTGGACGACGAGCAAAGCTCAACTTCTAAGTTTCCGGATTTTTGCAAACACGACTGTACGGGTAACGCCCCTAACCCTTATAACCGCCCTCTTCCTTCAGCCCGGTCACGACAGTCCTAGCGGGTGTTTTGTCGCCGGCTGAAAAACGGAGGAGTGTAGCGAGATTGCGTCACCCGTAGGGTGAGAATGACGTAAAATGTCAAATCCGGATTATGTCTTCGGCCCACTACAATGACCTTGACCTTAACAATTGACTTGACTGTGACTTTATTTGTGACATATTTGGCTCGTCAGATCCATATTTGACACCTTAGATCCAGATTGACCCCTCAGATCTATATTTAATACCTCATATCCATATTGACCCTTCAGATCCGGCAGCTCTAAAACTGTCGCTATAGTGAGCATAATCTCAATTGTTGGTCCTATCCCCAATGTAAAAGTCACTCTTTAGTTTCACCCCCGGGCTCAACGATCTCGCTCGGTGGACAGCTAAAACCAAACTGCCCGTTTATTTAGTTTCGGTCTACATTTCTGGTTTTTACATCCCTACCATGCACATTTTCATAGCAACCAACTGAATCATCCCACCACCTCAGCTTCAACCACCCCTCCCCCGCCCCGCCCCCCACAACAGTATGTCTACACTGGCACCGCGGCACCGCCCGCGACAGTGAAAATAATCGCTGTAGTGTTGTTATGATAAGATTAGCGAGTCGCGCTGTGTTGACATCTCGATAAGCCAAGTGACGAGTCTCCGGCCACACATCATTATGACGTAAAATCTACGATTTTACGGCATCTATCACTTCGTTCGTTTGTCTGTGTGTGTGTGTGTGTGTGCGTATGTGTGTGCGCGCTCTGTAGGTCGCAAAACGCAACATTTTGTTCTGTAACTTTACCCATCGATAGGTATTCGACATATCTCGGTCAAGTTCGTTAGCGGGGTATGTACGTCAAAGGTCAAGGTCACAGGAATTTTTTGTTTGTTCCTTAACCATTGGGAGATAGGACCAAAAATCGGAAGAGTCCTTATAACGTTCACAGTGTTCATTTAATGACGCTGTACATTATGTCACGTATTGAGCCCGTCGGTAACTTGTATCACGTCTTTGAATTTTGCAAATCGCCTAATTAGTTTGTCTGCAAAAAAATGCTAAACTTTAACATAGGACCCTACGAGAGCTATTAACTATTAAAAACAGCTGGTTGACATCCATGATGTGTCGCCGGAGTCTCGTCACTTGGCTTATCGAGATGTCAACACAGCGCAGCTCTCTAATCTTACTTATCATAACAACATTACAGCGAAGCTCTTCACTGTCGCGAGCGGCGCCAGTGACCACGGTTCCAGTGTAGGTATACTGTTGTGGGGGGCGGGGCGGGGGAGGGGTGGTTGAAGGTGGTCTGGGGTGGTGGGATGATTCATTTGGTTGCTATGAAAATGGGCATGGTAGGGATGTAGAAACTAGACCGAAACTAAATAAACGGGCAGTTTGGTTTTAGCTGTCCACCGAGCGAGATCGTTGAGCCCGGGGGCGAAACTAAGGAGTGACTTTTACTTTTCGGATGGGACCAACAATTGAGAGGATGCTCACTAAAGCGACAGTTTTAGAGCTGCCGTATCTGAGGTATCAAATATGCCAAATATAGCTCTGAGGAGTCAATCTGTATCTAAGGTGTCAAATCTGGATCTGAGGGGCTCAATACGTCACAAAATGATTAAGGTCAAGGCCATTGTTGTGGACCGAAAACATAATCCGGATTTTACATTTTACGTCATTTTTACTCTACGGGTGACGCAATCTCGTCATTAATGTCAGCCAGCTGTTTTTAATAGTTAATAGCTCTCGTAGGGTCCCATGTTAAAGTTCAGCAATTTTTTGCAGACAAACTACTTAGGCGATTTGCAAAATTCAAAGACGTGATACCAGGTACCTACGGGCTCAATACGTGACATAATGTATGGCGCCATTAAATGGAAACTGTGAACGTTATAGCGACTTCCCCGATTTTTGGTCCTATCTACCAATGGTTAAGGAACAAACCAAAAAATCCCGTGTCCTTGACCTTTGACCTACATACTCCGCTGAAGAACTCGACCGAGCCATGTCGGATACCTATCGATGGGTAAAGTTACAGAACGAAATGTTGCGTTTTGCGACCTACAGAGCGCGTACACACACACACACACACACACACACACACGCACACACACACACACACCACACACACACGCCACACACACACCTCACACACACACACACCACACAGACACCACACACACCACACACACACACACACACACGCACATACACACACACACCACACACACACCACACACACACACACCACACACCACACACCACACACACACACCACACACACACACACACACACCACACACCACACACCACACACACACACACACACCACACACACCACACACACACACACACACACACCACACACACACACACACACCACACACACACACCACACACACACACACACCACACACACCACACATACACACACACACACACACACACCACACACACCACACACACACACACACACACCACACACACACACACACACCACACACACACACCACACACACACCACACACACACCACACACACACACACACACACACCACACACACACACACACACACACACACACCACACACACACACACACCACACACACACACCACACACACACACACACACACACCACACACACACACCACACACACACACACACCACACAGACACCACACACACCACACACACCACACACACACACCACACACACACCACACACCACACACCACACACACACCACACACACCACACACACACACACACACACACCACACACACACACACACACACCACACACACACACCACACACACCACACACACACACACACACACACCACACACACACACACACCACACACACATACCACACACACACACCACACACACACCACACACACACCACACACACACACCACACACACACACACACACACCACACACACCACACACACACACACACACACACACCACACACACACACACACCACACACACATACCACACACACACACCACACACACACCACACACACACCACACACACACACCACACACACACACACACACCACACACACACACACACACACACACACACACACACACACACACACACACACACCACACACACACACACCACACACACACACCACACACACACACACACCACACACACATTTCAAGTGCTTTCACTCTGCATTCATCACAAGTGCTTTCACTCTGCATTCATCACAAGTGCTTTCACTCTGCATTCATCACAAGTGCGTTTACCACTATGCATTCATCTCAAGTGCTTTCACCACTATGCATTCATGGCAAGTGCATTCACCACTATGCATTCATCACAGGTGTTTTCACTATGCATTCATCACAAGTGCTTTCACCACTATGCATTCATCCGGCACTTATCCGGTAAATCAGAAGTTCCGCATATTTTCATAAATTACTTTCCCGGTCAGAGCTCGAAATTAGCGCTTCCGCTAGCTAACTAGCAAATTGCTACCCATTTTGTCACGTCTGCTAATAGGAGGCCAATGAAAGTCTCATTAGCTATTTGATGATGTTGCAAAACGTTGCCAGCGGCTTCACAACTCTCATGTCCGAACCTCTCGCTGTTTTTTTAGTTCGATTTAACATGTTTGCGCATGAGTTATACCAATGAAATGATTGTCGTTGGGACCTTTATTTATAACATCTTTGCATGCCACAGCTCATGTGTAGACGCCACAGAGGAGGCGTCATCGACGTGTACACGGTACACGTGTGTACACGGTACACGTGTGTACACGGTACACGTGTGTACACGGTACACGTGTGTACACGGTACACGTGTGTACACGGTACGCGTGTGTACACGGTACACGTGTGTACACGGTACACGTATGTACACGGTACACGTGTGTACACGGTACACGTATGTACACGGTACACGTGTGTACACGCAACACGTATGTACACGGTACACGTATGTACACGGTACACGTGTGTACACGGTACACGTGTGTACACGGTACACGTGTGTACACGGTACACGTGTGTACACGGTACACGGGTGTGCACGGTACACGTGTGTACACGGTACACGTGTGTACACGGTACACGTGTGTACACGGTACACGTGTGTACACGGTACACGTGTGTACACGGTACACGTGTGTACACGGTACACGTGTGTACACGGTACACGGGTGTGCACGGTACACGTATGTACACGGTACACGTGTGTACACGGTACACGTGTGTACACGGTACACGTATGTACACGGTACACGTGTGTACAGGGTACACGTGTGTACACGGTACACGTGTGTACACGGTACACGTGTGTACACGGTATATATGATGTAAATAGCACCCCCATTCCTACCGCTACCCGCCAGCTAAACGACGCGAGGACACCGCCTTAAACTTGCCAAGAGGTACTATGACAAACAAATTAGGGCTCAGTTCTTCGGCATGATAGTCACGAACCAATCAGCGAATGCTCACTTCCGTTGATCATAAGCAGTACCAGCTGTGCCATCCGCGCACGGCGGCCCCCATGTACAATATATACCCAAGAACTCAGCGCCCATGGCCCACCTCACACTTCGGCCCGCCTCATGGATCAATGCCAGATCCAATCCACCGATATATCGGCCTTTTTCTTATCTAAAATGATTAAACTTTTGAAATTACTCACTTAAGGCTTACTATACTCACTCAATGCTTCAAACCGTCCTTTGCGACCTTACTTATGTACAGGAACCGGAAGTTGCGGCATATGCAAATGTGTAATGAGGTCCCCGAGGGGGAGAGCACTACTCGTCTTGTACAATGGTAGATCATGGAAATGTAAACTATAAATTATACTTGCGCATTTAATACAACAAAATAAGTGTATAATTGTGAAAAAGTGATAACGGAGAGCGCACTTCTTTTTTTTCGAAGTGCTTCGCGTTCTTTTAAATTAGAGTTCATGCTATGCTGTGACTGTCAGTGTCTGTTGTGAAGATTAAAAAGTAATTTTCGATTTGGAATATCTCGATGGCCACATGCTCGCGTACATTCGCTCTCCATATGTCCTGTATGGTATAGGCGGCACACCCCCATCACTGCAGTACGGTTGAACCCGTCCACACTTTCAGGACGTGAGCACAAGTTAGAGATGAGATACAACTTGTTGTCTGGACACAAGTTGTTAATTTCGTGTTAAAGGCCGATTTGGTGCGCACAAGGGCTAACTTGCGCTACGGGGACGTAGCAACTATTAAAGTTACTCCTACGGAACTATTTTTCTTGAGAACCATAAAACAATGTTATGCTGGAAATTATGTATTTAATATATTCGTATCATATAAGTACATAAAAGACCTGTCATGTTGTTAACCCCTTTCTGGCGTCAAATTAGTGCATCTCATATGGTGGCTTTCTTGTGTACTATGTCATCAAAATTTTCACATCACGGCAGTTCGTTTACGTTTTAGCATCTCATTACACAACTTTTTCTCGCATAGTTAACTTTTAAACAGACGGACAATGTACCCAGAACGTTTTACCAAAGTATTTCAAAAAACATAATATTAGTGAAAAAATGCTGTATGAGCAGCTTTAATATCAAGTCATGTTAATAATCTGAATGCATGGCCAGGCACGTTAAACGGAAATAAACATGTGCTTACCTACATTAAGATGCGGGCCTAGATGTCCGTCAGCCGTTGCCTTTCGGTAGTTCCGTGAATAAAGTAACTGATTGTCTCTCAATGCCCGACCACCCTTTAACTCATTAACGAACGGACGGACGACACATCGCTATTTTTTGTGTTAGACTGTAGTCTTAATGTACAATCGGTTAATCGCGAATAACAACGCCTCTCACAGTGGGCTGATCAATGGCGCGTGACTTTCAGTAGTAGTAAGACAGAGTACATGGTTTTTAGTAAGAAGCTCCAGTCGCATACTTCAATAGATCTTTACCTGGGAAATTCCAAACTCAGAAGAGTCAATACCCACTGCCATTTAGGTTTTACTTTATCAAGTAATATGACTTGGGAAGCGCATACGCGTAATCTGATCGAGAAAGCCGGTAAATCTGTTTCCTTGTTAAGACGACTCCCAAGAAAAATTGGTAGACAAACCAAGCTATCTGTCTATAAAAGCTATATACGACCGTCTCTTGAATATGGAACTGCAGTGTATCACGGTAATCTAACTAAAATCCAGACAGAGAGCCTTGAAAGGGTACAACGAAAAGCCTTACTAGCCATCAGCGGGGCCTACAGTTGCACGTCACACAGCAAGCTATTAGAGGAGGTTGGTGTGGAGAAACTTGCGCTTAGACGCAATTACTTTAGCCTGTGCATGTTGTACAAAATGGTCAATGGTGTCTGTCAACCGTACTTGGTGTCCTTACTTCCCCAAACCAATCGCAATTTCGCATATTCCCTTCGAAATTTAAATGACATCAGAGTGCCAAAAGTAACAAAAAAATACTCGTTGAACTCATTTCTTTGGCACACGGTTCGCGAATGGAATAGATTATCCCAAGACATCAGGCACGCGTCTTCCCTCCCCGAGTTCAAAACCAAATTTAAGTCTGTTTTCTTCTCTCAGAATCGTGATTTGTACAACCTACAGTGTGGCGCTGAGTCTATCTACCACGCTCGGCTTCGACTCGGCCTAAGCGCTCTCAATGGCCACCGTAAGAAGTATGGTTTTATTAGCGACAACCGCTGCCCCAAGTGCAATTTAAAGCCCGAAGATAATGCTCACTTCTTACTCCAATGTTCAGCTTACCGATCGTCCCGAGAACTTCTCAAGACGGACATTTCCTTCCTTACAGACCATGGTATTAACATTGACCCATCCTCAGGCCCCGATCGGAAATCCCTCTGCGAAGTATTATTATTCGGCTGCTCTAATATTTCCTTCGACCTAAACAACGTATTATTCAGCGCGGTTCATAAGTATATCGAACGTACTGGTAGGTTTGCTATGACCGAATGATTTTACTAAATTGCTTTTGTTATGAATTTGTTACGTCATGTCGCGCTTCTTTATCGATACTTTGTATATATTATACCGACACAATATGTTTGTAAACAATTATTCAATTATCACCACGACCAATGCATGAACGTTTGAGGTGAGCATTTACATGTGAATTCGATGTTGCAAACCTCAGAAAATAAATTATGTTTAAACCAACGAACGGATCTCTCTACTCTAGCCGGTTTCCTGCTTATAACTCACGCAGATATTTGCTTGACTGACGACTGACTGGTTCCCTGTCAGTACTTCTACTGTGGTGTTGCCATAGATCAGTAAATGGCGCTCGTTTTTTCAGTCACGGCGTCTGTTTTACAGAGATAAGCATCGTCGTAAACAAGGAAGTCAATAGCAATTATCACTAAATCAATGAATACTTCTCGCTGAAAGCCAACACGTCGGTATGTAACACGTTACTGTTTTATCCTGTCACAGCACTGGATTGGATACAGGAAGCAAACGTACACGTCAGTCAGCTACGTGGTAATTTACTACGCCAAACTTCGACGCAGTAAAGTAACACGAAGCGTCGCACTACTATATATACGATTTACATCGAAGTTCGACGTCCAAAAACTACGTCGAAGTTCGACGTACAAAAACAACGTCGAACTTCGACGTAGTTTTTCTCAAAAAACATCCAATTTGTGCATATCTATGCATGCGGCGAATTCAATCTCAGAACGGGGCTGCCCACGCAGCAACGCAAAGCGTCTGGCGCAAAGTTATGTACCCGGATGTGTAAAAATAGCCTCCGTACGTTAATTGAATACGAATGTATTGCCTAGAGTTTACTAGTATTACAGACCCTACGTATGGCTAACCGTACACGTTGCTTGGCGAGGCCGACCGGTGTCCTACATGGATATCTGTATGGAACAGGGAACGCGACAAGAAAACCAGATGGCCCTTCCAGATCCCTCCTTGTCAATGGGGCCAATGATAGTCACACATAACGGCGTGTCCTGAGTCTCAGTTTCCGTTAATCTCAGATTTTAATCAAAAGCCACGGTCTCCACATCCATCCATCTGGTCATCTCTTGGGGCTATCTCTTTCTTTGGGGGTTACTCCATGGAAAGGTGTGGTTGGGCCGGATATGTTAATACATGCAATTTAGTATTACTTATTATTCCTCTTATAAACATTGGAGAGATAGAACCGGGTGGAAGAAAAATATATTTACCAATGAAAACCCTGTAAAAGATACGTCGAAGTTCGACGTTAAAATAGTACGTCGAACTTCGACGTAACTGCATTAATGGCTCCACCTCGGCGTATTAAATTAACACGTAGCTGACTGACGTGTACATTTGCTTCGTGTATCCAATCCAGCGCTGTGATAGGATGGAACAGTAACGTGTTACAGAGCTTCGTGTTGGTTTTTTATGTGTTGGTTCTTCGACGTTTATGCATTGGTTGGCCTTCCATATTTGGAGACCTTTCTTAATATTCCTCATGAATAATTAATTTATGCTTGGAGTGTAAACATCCATGCGGCGCTCGCACGCGGTGGCAACATGGACGGAACCATAGCCGTCTTGTTATCGCGATCTATCCGTAGGGCCCAGATTGTTATCACTTACTCTTGCGGAAAATTATCTGAACGAGAATTCCAAAGCATCCCGCGAGTGACATGTATCCCAAAAGTATTCAAGTATTTCAGTGAGGGTTACATCAATGAAGTCAGAGTCGGAACTCTTGTTACAGACAAGAAGGAATAGCAGGTTTTTCTTGTCTTCCGCTAAGATTAAAAGTGTCTGATTGTTAGATAAATTGTTTATTGGTAACTTCAGGCACCAGGCCCATCGTACAAAAACAAAACACAAAAATAACATGCAAAAAAAAACGACAAGGGCAAATCTTGTTACTTAGAAAGAACTGGCTAAACCTTTTTTCATAAATATTGAACGTTTTCTTGAATAAATTTTGCCAAGGTGGTTAAACATGTTCGGATGTCATAATACACTAAAAAAACCCTCTTAATATCATATATCATTCAATATCTTGAAGGAAACAAATTTTGGCGGATATGATCATACAACGGGCATTTCATTAAAATATGGAACTCATCAAGAGAGGATGTATTTTCACCTTCTAAGAAATATTTACAGGGGTTACCCCCCCCCCTTCCTGCAGAATGATCTAGTTAACAGCACCCTACACCTGAATCTGACTAAAATCTGTCGTAGTCTGAAGTCCTCAAGAAGACACAAGTATGATATTCGTATGAGCAACGTCTTATACTCTTTATAATTCATCAGGACTAGTCAATGTAGTGTGGGGTAGTGGTCAACCCGTGGTCACCATGGCTGGCCGCACCCCTTCATATGCGATAATAATGATTTTGCAGTCTGTTATTTTTTGTAACTAAGTTAAGTCTGTAAATGTGAATCTTTATGTGAATATGTGTAGATTGTAGACCTCTATAGATACACTAGCTGCAATTGGGCGTTCGACAAAGAAAGTTTGGATGGTGTTTATATTAATACATTTACGGTAGGCCGGAGCGCCTGCTTTCAGATTGTCAGCGCCGTGGTCTTTTCAAGGTCAGACCCAATATAATATTACAAGGACCGGGCAGAGGTTTTTAAGACGTTCACACAACGTGTTGAACATTTTGTTTGAGTCATACCAGGACGTTATATTTTAGAGTAAACACCCGAGTCCATTGCGTTTTTGACACAGATGTTCTCTCTGGATTATAACTCTTAACCTAAATAACGGACTTTCTTTCCGCCGGATAACATGTAACCACAGATTTTTTTCACTTTTCTGGCTTGGAGAAGCATGTAAGTGAGTATTATCATCTTTTCCTGCAGACGAGGAACATACTGGTACTGAATAAAAGGCGTGACTTTGCCCAGAACTGGACGCGTCTGGATCCGCCATGGCGTTAGGCTGTAGCACGTGGCGCTTGTTTACATCGTTTACACTCCTAGCCTCGTTCTCGCTCTGCATGCATAATTTTTGAGGGTCACTCGAGGTAACTAGACATTTGAAAAGACAAAGTTTCTGAAGCTGCTTGCCAAACAAGTTCATGGATAATTACTGTGTTTAAATATGTGTGGTGTGCGATTAAATATGGTCAATATTGTGTTTTTAACACGACTTTTTAGTTTCGTCACGCAGTTCTATGGAGCCTCCACTGTAGGGGAACATGGGGCAAAATGACCACCTTAACGTTATTTGTATTTTTTGGGGGACAAGCAGTGCTATAAAAAGAGCCAAATTTTGGTAAACTGACAACAGTAGTATTGTGAATATCATAGCCTGGATACATGCGAGTGGCACGAACAAAATTTGTTACTAGCACAAAAAGCAGGTTTTATGTCACAGTGGGTCATTTTGTCCCCCTAAAGGGCAAAATGGTCAGCACTTTATTTCAGCATGTTAATGAGTGAACTGAACAGCCTACGAAGGCAAACTCCTAACTCTCTGGAACAGTTTGACCCAGAAGGATCACACACAGAAATTACAAATAACGGTAACGTCAGCGGAGGCGGATCGGGCGGGGGGGGGGGGGGCACCCTTTCCCCCACTCTTTACTATTTGTTCGTGCTAGATTTAGGCCATCTTAGGCGTAGAACTCAGCTTTCATGCGAAGTCCTAAAAAGATCCGGGGCAGGGGCGGATCCAAGGGGGGCCGACCCGGCGCCAGCTCTCTTTATAGGGCCGAAATTTATATAATTTATACCATTTACCATATGAAAATCAAAACCGCCCCCCGCCCCTATCCAGCATATCCGGATCCGATCCTGAAACCGTCACCCCCTATCCAGCTTTTCTGGATCCGCCCCTGCGGGGGGAGGGGGGGGGAGGGTGATATTTAATACATTGCTGGGTTTTGGGGGGTTCCGCGGTAAACCCCCCCTTTTTTCAACGCCAAAATCCGCTCTATGAACGCACATTTTCAAAGCCCCCCCCGATCGCAAGTTTTAAAACATTCGCTCTATAGAGGTATCTTTTTCCTCATAAATGTTTGCTCTATAGGGGTATCTTTCTCATCACAAATATCCGCTCTCTCAGGCATCAAGGCACCCGCGGAATCCCCCCACCTGATTTGTATAATAGCTTTCTTCTTCAAACATATTCGTGATCATCAAAGATGTTCCGATTCAGCGGACATATCACCCAGTTTGCTAAAGGTAATCGTTTCTGTTAGAGTATACGTATTAAATTGGATGTGGGTAAAACGGCCCACTGTTTCATTTTGCCCCAAGCAGCGTGGGTCATTTTGCCCCTGTACGTAACCTTAACATTTGACCGCTGCATGAAAAATACGGGGCAGTATATTCCGCATCTGATTTACGTTTGGGGCTTGACTTGGACTTACCTTTGATCGTGTGAATTCATCAAAATTTTCCCCCAAGCTGTATTTTCTTCCAGTGTTTACCATAGATGGCAACAGCCCAGAATATTTTACTTCGGTAACGAAGGCCAGCTGTTCGCAATGGACCGATCCAGGCGTCAATCAATCACTGACGTCACTCTTGTTTTTATGCAATCGTGTGACAAATA
This sequence comes from Arenicola marina, assembly GCA_964019135.1. Taxonomy (NCBI): domain Eukaryota; kingdom Metazoa; phylum Annelida; class Polychaeta; family Arenicolidae; genus Arenicola; species Arenicola marina. The sequence continues at coordinate 12,279,739 of OZ025260.1, read as the reverse complement.
CAGGTACCCCACGTGCGTTATGTCGGACAAACAAGTCGGCTGAAAGCATCATGTCACTGTGTTGTCAGTCTCAGTCAGAGAGGAGCACTGCTCACTGGTACCTATCATCAGCTATGATTGTCAATTTCATACTCACTCAATATAAAACGCTTCAATACAGGTGGCAGCAACGCAATTGCGCGATATTGTGGTGGGCCATTTGACCCCGATGGGTCAGTTTACCCCATGTTCCCCTATCAACTGTTAACTTGGGTCATGCTATGGTAACGGTCCATAAACTGTCCCTTATATAGGCAATACAGTGCATACTTCCTTATAACCCCCTCCCTCTCCCGTCCTGGTTCTGCTGGGCGTAAAAAGAGCACACCTTCACAAACTGGTGGGAGTGGGTAGAGGTGGGTGGGTAAACAGATGCTGAGTCACCCGGTGTTATCTCACCCCAAGGCCGTCACCCCTCGACATGACATCAATTAACCGGAACCAAAATGACAAGGGCGTATATATAGCGTCAGATAGAGGAGGGAGGAAAGAGAGGGGTATCAAGGCTATATGGTGAAATATGGTAGCGCCCACCCGCGCCGCCGCACCCTCCTCCCCCCCCCACCTATTGAGATGACAGGGATGTTGTGAAGCGGAGCGCAAACATTGATACCGCTGTAGATTCATGACCCCAGTCAGCTGTTGTATACCATTGACGGCCACCAACAGGTCGCTGAAAGCAGCCTGGCAATCAGGATAGATATCAGACATGGTACTGAGTGTGATACTGGGGCATGGTACTGTGTGTGATCCTGGGGCATGTGATACTTGAGCAGGGTACTAGGTGTGATAAACGGGCATGGTACTGGGTGTGGTACTCGGGCATGGTACTGGGTGTGATACTTGAGCAGGGCACTAGGTGTGATAATCGGGCATGGTACTGGATGTGATACTTGAGCAGGGTACTAGGTGTGATAATCGGGCTTGGTACTGGGTGTGATACTCGAGCATGGTAGTCGGTGTGGTACTCGGGCATGGTACTGGGTGTGATACTCGGGCATGGTACTGGGTGTGAAACTTGAGCAGAGTACTAGGTGTGATACTCGGGCATGGTACTGGGTGTGATACTGGGGCATGGTACTGGATGTGATACTGGGGCATGGTACTGGGTGTGATACTCGGGCATGGTACTGGGTGTGATACTCGGGCATGGTAGTGGGTGTGATACTCGGGCATGGTACTGGGTGTGATACTCGGGCATGGTACTGGGTGTGATACTCGGGCATGGTAGTGGGTGTGATACTCGGGCATGGTACTGGGTGTGATACTGGGGCATGGTACTGGGTGTGATACTCGGGCATGGTACTGGGTGTGATACTCGGGCATGGTAGTGGGTGTGATACTCGGGCATGGTAGTGGGTGTGATAATCGGGCATGGTACTGGGTGTGATACTCGGGCATGGTACTGGGTGTGATACTGGGGCATGGTACTGGGTGCGATACTCGGGCATGGTACTGGGTGCGATACTCGGGCATGGTACTGGGTGTGATACTCGGGCATGGTACTGGGTGTGATACTCGGGCATGGTACTGGGTGTGATACTCGGGCATGGTACTGGGTGTGATACTGGGGCATGGTACTGGGTGCGATACTCGGGCATGGTACTGGGTGCGATACTCGGGTATGGTACTGGGTGCGATACTCGGGCATGGTAGTGGGTGTGATAATCGGGCATGGTACTGGGTGCGATACTCGGTCATGGTACTGGGTGTGATACTCGGGCATGGTACTGGGTGTGATACTCGGGCATGGTACTGGGTGTGATACTGGGGCATGGTACTGGGTGTGATACTGGGGCATGGTAGTGGGTGTGATACTCGGGCATGGTAGTGGGTGTGATACTCGGGCATGGTACTGGGTGTGATACTCGGGCATGGTACTGGGTGTGATACTGGGGCATGGTACTGGGTGTGATACTCGGGCATGGTACTGGGTGTGATACTCGGGCATGGTACTGGGTGTGACACTGGGGCATGGTACTCGGTGTGATACTGGGGCATGGTAGTGGGTGTGATACTCGGGCATGGTACTGGGTGTGATACTGGGGCATGGTACTGGGTGTGATACTCGGACATGGTACTGGGTGTGATACTCGGGCATGGTACTGGGTGTGATACTCGGGCATGGTACTGGGTGCGATACTCGGGCATGGTACTGGGTGTGATACTCGGGCATGGTAGTGGGTGTGATCCTCGGGCATGGTACTGGGTGTGATACTGGGGCATGGTACTGGGTGTGATACTGGGGCATGGTAGTGGGTGTGATACTCGGGCATGGTAGTGGGTGTGATACTCGGGCATGGTACTGGGTGTGATACTGGGGCATGGTAGTGGGTGTGATACTCGGGCATGGTACTGGGTGTGATACTCGGGCATGGTACTGGGTGTGATACTCGGGCATGGTACTGGGTGTGACACTGGGGCATGGTACTCGGTGTGATACTGGGGCATGGTAGTGGGTGTGATACTCGGGCATGGTACTGGGTGTGATACTGGGGCATGGTACTGGGTGTGATACTCGGACATGGTACTGGGTGTGATACTCGGGCATGGTACTGGGTGTGATACTCGGGCATGGTACTGGGTGCGATACTCGGGCATGGTACTGGGTGTGATACTCGGGCATGGTAGTGGGTGTGATCCTCGGGCATGGTACTGGGTGGGATACTGGGGCATGGTACTGGGTGTGATACTCGGGCATGGTACTGGGTGTGATACTGGGGCATGGTGCTGGGTGTGATACTCGGGCATGGTACTGGGTGCGATACTGGGGCATGGTACTGGGTGTGATACTCGGGCATGGTACTGGGTGTGATACTCGGGCATGGTACTGGGTGTGATACTCGGGCATGGTACTGGGTGTGATACTCGGGCATGGTACTGGGTGTGATACTGGGGCATGGTAGTGGGTGTGATACTCGGGCATGGTACTGGGTGTGATACTCGGGCATGGTACTGGGTGTGATACTCGGGCATGGTACTGGGTGTGATACTCGGGCATGGTACTGGGTGTGATACTCGGGCATGGTACTGGGTGTGATACTCGGGCATGGTACTGGGTGTGATACTCGGGCATGGTAGTGGGTGTGATACTCGGGCATGGTACTGGGTGGGATACTGGGGCATGGTAGTGGGTGTGATACTCGGGCATGGTACTGGGTGTGATACTCGGGCATGGTACTGGGTGTGATACTGGGGCATGGTACTGGATGTGATACTGGGGCATGGTACTGGGTGTGATACTCGGGCATGGTACTGGGTGTGATACTCGGGCATGGTAGTGGGTGTGATACTCGGGCATGGTACTGGGTGTGATACTCGGGCATGGTACTGGGTGTGATACTCGGGCATGGTAGTGGGTGTGATACTCGGGCATGGTACTGGGTGTGATACTGGGGCATGGTACTGGGTGTGATACTCGGGCATGGTACTGGGTGTGATACTCGGGCATGGTAGTGGGTGTGATACTCGGGCATGGTAGTGGGTGTGATAATCGGGCATGGTACTGGGTGTGATACTCGGGCATGGTACTGGGTGTGATACTGGGGCATGGTACTGGGTGCGATACTCGGGCATGGTACTGGGTGCGATACTCGGGCATGGTACTGGGTGTGATACTCGGGCATGGTACTGGGTGTGATACTCGGGCATGGTACTGGGTGTGATACTCGGGCATGGTACTGGGTGTGATACTGGGGCATGGTACTGGGTGCGATACTCGGGCATGGTACTGGGTGCGATACTCGGGTATGGTACTGGGTGCGATACTCGGGCATGGTAGTGGGTGTGATAATCGGGCATGGTACTGGGTGCGATACTCGGTCATGGTACTGGGTGTGATACTCGGGCATGGTACTGGGTGTGATACTCGGGCATGGTACTGGGTGCGATACTCGGGCATGGTACTGCGTGTGATACTCGGGCACTCATGCCCCCCCCCCGGTCCCTGCCCCCTCTCCCCCTCCCCCCTCCCACGATCCCGCCCCTCCTCGGTTCCTGCCCCCACCCTCGCCCTCCCCCCTCTCACGACCCCGCCTCCCCGGTCCCTGCCCCCCCTCGCCCTTCCCCCTCCCACGACCCCGCCCCCCCCGGTCCCTGCCGCCACCGTCGCCGTACCCCCTCACACGACCCCGCCCCCCGGCCCGTGCCCCGTCCCGACCTTGGCGCGAAATCTGTGGTTTAGCATAAAGCGAGAAAACGATAGCGAAATCGATGCATCAAGCCTTGAAAAAAACCCTCTAAAGTTGGCATTTTTCAGTTATTCCGGACCGGAATTACTTTCGTAATGTCAAATATTGACAAGAGTTGGGTTATCTGGCCCGGACCAGGCGTAATGACTATGACTATGACAGTCCCTAGGAGTGTATACTTTCTATACAATAAACTGGCTTGGCGCCTGCCTCTTTGACCTCAAAGAGGCCGTGTAGGAGAGACTGTTCACGATTTCCAGATATCAAGAAAGGAAGAGTGGCTATAAGACATGACGTCCTTGATAACTATATGTATACGATATACGGTCCGTAGCGAATAGGGAATCAGTTTACAACTGCCCCCCAAAGTAGACCCATGCAGGTACCAAACGTGCATAATTTAGGACCCATTGCATTCTCTGCCTTCGACTCACTCCGCTAGGGTTCCCTTATATCTCTGTTGTCGCCTACGTCCTCAATATATTTTCACACTCGCTCGCCAGGGCGGCGCTGTGCAAATCGATAGGAAACAAGTGTCGCGCATTTCTACAAATTAGTTTTGGGACCCAGGCTAGGCCTAATAACACATGAAATCAGGTGATGCAAAAAAAGAGTTCTGTAACAATTATAACTTTTTCGAAAGGGTACAACATGTTTTTTGCTGTATTAAATACGCAAAGCTATACACATTATTATTTTGGAGAATAAAACGTAACAATAACGTTGTTACGTTTTATTCTCCAAAATTATAATGTTGCAAAAAAGTACAGCTGATTTGACCCAAGAATCTTGAAATTTGTCCTCGGCCGACAGCAGCGGTAACAGCTAGCTTGCGTAGCGCCACCGTGCGGGGAGCTTTGACCCATTGGCGTAACAGCATGCTGGCAAGAGACACCCTTTCCGGCGGCAGGTCCAAAGCAGTTATTGATCTTGAGATAGCCGAGCGGATTCTAAATGGTTTGCAATGTCCCGGATGCTCGGCGTCAGATCTTGGGGTAAGGAACCTCTAGCGGACTCATCGTGCCGGTGTACCAACAAGTCAGGGATACGCCTCATTGCATATTGTCTAGGGTTGTGCACAAATAAATAATCATAAATAGTTCGGAGACTCTCTGTTGCCTATTTTCTCGGGTCGTGTTCAGACGGGGGTAATCCGTATTATAGGCGCATTCGATCCCGTGTGCAATTTGTAAGTTATAATGTAAAGAGTGACAATGTTTATGTTTACATCCGTGCCACATCCGCGCCCAGCGCGTCACAAGTCTCGCGGAATTTCCCTGGGAATCCTCGCGGGATATCCCTACTGTAGCCTCGTTTTCTCCTGAGCAACTCGGGAGCAATGGTTGCAGGATCGTTGAGCCTAAAGGGTCGTCAATATACACTTGTCCCAATGTTTTTGCCGCAATGCAGATCGTATAACTTAAGCCAAAACAAAGCTGCAAATCCATCGTCTTTCGCAGACGACGGATACCAACCATTAACCTATTTTCCGTTTCACCCGGCCTGATGCCGTACAGAGCGAACACTGGCGGTGTCGCTCCCGGCCTGATCCTGAACAGAGCAAACACGGGCGGCGTCCCCCGTGCTATTATTAGCCATTGTACAGTAAGCAACCGGTGTTTGCCGTTCCAGACAGCCTGGAAGGCCAGACAGGACTGTCACACAGAGCGCACGCAACCTGAGCTGGCAGCGCACTGCCGCTAGATCTCTGTGGGGCCCTGCACCCGAGAACACTCCCAAGGGGAAACTCCCCAAGGGTTGTCAGTGACAATATGACGTGCGTTTGCAAACGCCGTCGACGGGACTTTCATGTATTTCAATGTCTATGGGACATAACAAGTAATACGGCAGTAATCTCCAGCCCGTCTGATAATTAATCCCGGTGAAATTGAACTTTGAAATGTAGGTTTTATAAAGGTGGAATCTCACATTCATTCCAAATTTCACATTTACGTTTTTGGCTATTATGGATTATACCCCACCCCCACCCCGCCCCCAAACAATCCAGTAGATGACATGCACAAATTGTCCTGCGTCAATCATTATCCAGACGGACGGATGCCAACAACCAATCCTTACCATCCTTGCCAATCATTTTCCATTGTCACACACTGGCCAGTTCAGGAAATAGATGTATAGAATGTACATAATAACATCAATGTTTGACTTCATTGACTCCGGTTCGTCATACGTTCTTCTAATCGGTATTTGGCATGTGAGCGCCTTGTTGACAAGGCAACTATTACCACAACAACCACTTGATCGCGACTCCCACGACCTGTAGCGACAAGTCGAAGCCACTTCGGTTAGTTGACCCCAAATCAAGATGGCGTCGAATATTGACAGTGAGTTAGTTGCACAAAGGTCACGACGCACGACAATGAGGCTCTGTGGTTGTGGGAGGTTAAAATGTAGGCCTATAGAACCTTCTTAATATTATCTCATGAATAATCCAGGACGAGGCTACCATGGCAGCGGTCCTACTGCATGCGGCGCTATAACATGGCGACTGGCACTAACCTCTCTGGTGTTTCGCATAATCCGTCGGTTACAGAGCGATCGTGACTTTTTATCGTTCTTGGCTATATATTTACATTTGTTGAAGAATATGTCACAAAGTGTAGTAAATCGTCAGGACATAACCACACCAGCAAAGGCTAGTTCAACTTTTAAAGTTCAAAGTTTATATCCATAACATGAGAGGCAATTTTGAAACTGTCATGAAAGCAAGTCCTGGCGTATTCCAAAACTTCCCAAGATACCCTTCAGTACACGAGCCTGGCATTTGAAAAAGTACACTGAGGCTGATGACAACAGCGTGATCCAGAAGCTTGTAATAGAACATCTAAAATCTGGGGGTCACTCCACGGATCGTCTAGCTATGGCTAATAAATAAATCGGGTTGAGACGATAAAGTGCATTTGATCAATTAATATTCGAAATCGAAATTTCTATTGCAATAATAATAATGCTTCGTGTTACGTTATAATTGCATTAATTATTATCGTTCAAGCAATGGATGCCGGTTGTAGGCATATATTGCAGGAGTCTTTGCAACCTAAAGATGCTGGGCTGACGGTTCGAGTCACATGGTAATTAGAAAAGCCTGTTACAAACGATTATCATACCATTGTAAAAGTTCAAAACGCCCAATGACGATTTATTTTCTCATCAAGTTTGACTGGGGTTCTTGTATTTTTTTCCGGGGAAATGCTTTTCTTTTGCACCTGTGTCAGATTTCTTCTATCACTTGAGGCTTCTCTTGGACAGCTTCAGTGGTATATGTGTCGGATGTGTATGTATGTGGGTCCTACAATGTCATGAGAAACACACCTAATCATGTTGATATGTTTTGTTTACGGCACGATGTCTTTTTCTAGCTCCCATATTTTATATAGTGGGTAAGAATATATGCGGACGATATAAACCACAGTAATGTTCACTCTATTATGCACCCAAACTTGACGTGAGTCTGGAGGGAACGGCACCAGGTCTTTCACCAATTAAAATCGTCTTTGGTAAATTGCTCCCAGCACATCAATGCTAGTTGTAATCTGTCAAAAAGAGGAATAGTACATACATGCAGAATTACATGTATTAACATATCCCCACCACAGTACTCCATGGGGTAACCCCCCAAGAAAGAGATGGCCCCAGAAAGGTGACTGTATGGAGGTGGAGACTGCCCCATTAATTTGAGATAAGGCCAACTGACACATAGGACACGCCATTAAATTATGTGTTTCTCATTCAGTTTGAACCACTTTAAATAATCAAACAAGCGATATTCGACCATAGGTCGAGGACGAAAATAAGTAAGTACATTTGGAAGCTGTATTAATGGCGACGTTACGAGTCGTCAGGGCCAATTTGGGCTACATGCTGCCTTCGACAGGCAGTGTGGCACTGTAGGCGGAGTTTAAATGGACATCCAGTTTGAAGCCAAGAGCGCTTCTCTTGAAGCAATATTAACGGTACTTTCCTACCTTTTATTTATTATGTCTTCGTGACTTCACGAACTTCATTTGACGATCACGACAATATTCGCGATGGCTTCTATGTTGTTAAATATACGTACTGACGAAATCATGGGTGATGGTAGCTATTGCAAAGTTAACTGAACATCAAGCAGGCCCAAACTTTCGTAGGAGCACGTAAGCTATGACGTTGACGCTTAGCCCCCTCGCCATAAGGTGTCTCTGAAGACGACGTGTTTAAGTGAACATGAACTTTTGTTCTCAAGAGAGATTGCTTGACTCGTTATGAATGGCGCTACGAATTTTAACTTTTATCTAATTATACGTCATCGTGACGTGACATGACGTCATTTGACGTTCGCGAAAATCCTCAAGGTGGCTTCTATTTCTTTAATATTTCTACTTATCAACTCGGGTTATGACAGCTATTGCCAAAGTGGCTGAAAATAAAGCAAACCCAACATTTCGTAGGAGCACGTTAGCTATGACGTCATTTTTGACGCATACTTATCCCCTGGGCCAAAAAAGTTACACACGGCACAAACTGTCCCTGAACACGACCTGCAACGTCAAGCAACCCGGAAGTCGCCATACCTTATAATAGCTGAGTAATAGCTTACGTAAGATGTGTGACGTCATGACGTCATAGTGACGTTATGACGTGACGCACGACAACGTCCAAGTGGCAATACGCCAAGGTTTACTGCCCCAACTTATTCGATTAAAGAGCTAGGCGACAGAAAGGATAGTCCTTCAGCTATGGCTTGACGAAATGGCCAAAAGTTGCATTAGTTTATCATTGCGGAGACACGGAGACCTAGGTCAAGCACAAAGAACACTGCAGGCGAAGTGCTATAGCAACCCATTTTTTTCTATTACTAGTTCTCTGAAGATCAATTGTCCCTACCTATTATTGTATACAAATATGTGGAGGCAAACAACCGGCAGTGATGGCATTATTTTGATGACTTTCCCACAGGAGAGGCAACAGTTTGGCATAAAAAGGTGGCTTTAGAACATGCCCTATTATTGTATACAAATATGTGTATCCTTATCACTAAGAACATACACACCTTATTTCAAATATTGTTTTTAATAAAAGATTGCAAATAAGTTTCGGAGGGAAAATATTGCTCTATGAGTAAGTTTAAAGGAAATCGTTGTTTCAAATAGGACTCACGTCCATTAGTGCAGTGCAATTGATTTTTTTGGGCTCCTACCCCCCGACCCCCCCCCTTACCGGGGCATTTACTGTGATTGTCGATGTCGTGACCACCAACAGAAAAGGAATTTTGTTTCACTGCACTCACTGAGTCTCAATTTCTCAGCTCGCCGTAACAGTGCATTCGTGACATTACTGTACCGATTACATGACAGCATGAAAGTAGTTTAATGTCCCTTGAAGCAGGTCTCCTGCTACTCGGCGACTGTTTGCTAACACTTGTGCATGATAACGTAGGTTTGTCGGTGGGGTGGGTGCAAGGTGGCCGCAGACAAGCATCCAGGAAGGGTAGGACAGGCCCAGGACATTGCCGCTGGTGACAGGAGCACAGGTGCCCGGTCCGAAGTGGGTGGTACGTGACCGGCATCGACATTAGGTGGGAGATTCGAGAACAAACTGATAAGGTAGAGTGCGTCGGACCATTACTCCCACTTAACATTGTCTTATTATTGACTTATTTTGACGTATTTAAAGTATCCAACTTAGGTCAGTAAATCTCTTGAAGCCGCCGTCAGGAACGCGAACTGCATCCGGCGGTCGTTCGTTAACTGTTAAGCGCTAACATACTTGCATGAAAAACGTGTGGATCGGGTGGGTGTAGCTCCAGTTCTAAGCGATTAGGATAACAGTCACACACAAGGATCGCCAGGCATTAAGTTGTGGGGCTGCGGTAGGCATCTTCGTGGCCAAGATAAACCAGAAGTCAAGTTTCGTTTGAGTATAAAGCATTCTATGTGACCCGATCTGACTGGAAACCCGCGTCATTACCGCAGTAGGAGACAGAGAAAAGTGGTACAGAGAGGCCAAGTAAAGAGTAGACATCTCCTGTGAAATCAGATTCGGATCGGAGGCAACACTCCTGCATCTGGTTGTTAGGTCACTGGTTATGTATGCATAGAACAGATAATCTCATTTGTAGAAGCTGTAAGTATTGTTACTTTAAAGTAAAAATAGTACAGACGCCTATAAGCGCTTTACGGCGGCCATCGCAACCCGAAGGAGTGCCGGTCGATATCCCCGTTGACTCATAATGGGAGCCTCAGCAAGGTGGGGTGCAACTCTTGCGAGCGTTCTAGCGGCCAATTCTAGGGCAATTCTGTGGCGATTTACCATAGTCAACCATACATTTCTCTCTCGCTTCATGCCAAATCTGGGTTTCCTATCTCAAATATTAACCGAGTTATGGCCATAATCTGTATACTGTATGACGGGCTGGTGATTTTGAATTTTTGATATGCTATGGTGCATATGGCTTTTCATCGAGCCTATTTACCGCGCAGTAATGCTATAAACCCGCTAATAGTTCCGTTTTGATTGTCTAATTACCAGACGGGTTCGTTTACGGCGGGGTTTGAAGCATTAACACTGGCTATCACACTTTGAAGTATCGTCGTGAACATGTTTCGTTGGGGTTTGAGTCGATGTCAGGAGTGAGGCGGAAGCGTGGAGTGCTGCGATAGACCTTATGGAAGGCCGATATCATGATATTGTGTGGAAAACTACATTTTGAAAGCTATAACTTTACGATTATTGTCACCGCCCGAAACTGAGCAACCCGGCCATTGGACATCAATTACATGCGACACGCCAACGTTAACGCTGTCTGGCTGGCTCAGTGGGTATAGCATCGGACTTTAGATCCAAAGGTCGCGCGTTCGATCCCGTCTTTCTGAACATGTTGATCCAAACCGCGACCGTCCACGATGATTATTACGGGAACGAGGGTCATTTCTAGATTCCAGTATATGGAGTACATATGCTCGGTCCCCTGGCTTGAACTTTACATTGAATATGATAGCGTGTTTTGAGGTCAAGACGGGGCCTCGGAATTAGGTCAGAGGCTTGAGTGAATGTTATTACAAATGCTAGTGCCGACCTAGTTTGAAAAAAAGTAAGTTAGTAGCCCAAATGGTGTGTATTGTTGCCTAAGGTCGTCTCTTACATTGCCGTTGCATGAGATTTTTGTAAAATTTTCCCCAAATTTTGTTTTCGGATTTCCTGGGGATGTGTGTTGGGATGACAGCACCGTGGCCACTGGTAATTCATTAGAGGACTAAACAAAATCACCCCAAGCTCCAATCAGGATTCGTGGGACCAATTGGTATCTGATGGACCGATTATGATTGCGTGGGACAAATCGAGATGTGCAGGGTCGAATTCGACGGTTCGAAACGGGATCCGTGGGACACGTTGGGATACGATGGGTCGAAGCTGGTTTCGTTGGGTCCAAGCTGAATTGTTCAATCGGGATCACCAGGGTCGAATGGGGATCTGAAGGTCAAATAGGGATGCGACGGGTCAATCTGCATTTTAGTTGTCAAATCTCTATCTTGCGGCAACCATCAGGTTCTGAGGGAGTCAATATGGATCATGTGAGTCCAATCTGGATTCGACGGATTAAATATGGGTCTAGTGGGGATGCCGGATGACTACTCGGGATCTGAGAGGGCAAATGTGGATGTCCAGGTCGAATGGGGATCTGAGGGGTCAATCTGGATCCGAGAGGCAAAATAGGCGTCTGTGAATCAAATCTGGACCTGAGGGATCAATCTGGATCTGAGAGGTCAAATCCGGATCTGAGAGGTCAAATCTGGATCTGAGAGGTCAAATCCGGATCTGAGAGGCCAAGTCTTGATCTGAGAGGTCAAATCTGAATCTAAGAGGTCAAATCTGGATCTGAGGGATCACTCTGGATCTAAATAGTCAATCTGGATCTGAGAGGTCAAATCTGGATCTGAGAGGTCAAATCTGGATCTGAGAGGTCAAATCTGGATCTGAGAGATCAAATCTTGACCTGAGGGGTCAATCTGGATCTGAGAGGTCAAATCTGGATCTGAGAGGTCAATCTGGATCTTAGAGGTCAAATCTGGATCTGACGGGTCAATCTGGATCTTGGCAAAATGGAGCCATTTGTTCGCAAAATAAAGCTTTTTGTTGGCAAAATAAAGATTTTGTGACCTACGTAGAGCTTTCAGCAGGCAATTTGAGGTAAATATCGCACATAACTGGCCATTTGGGCTAAATTGCGCATGTAGCAGGTAATTGTCGGTTAAAAAGCGCATGTAACGCGTAATTTATGCTAAATAGCAAGTATAACGGGCGATTTGCACTGAACAGCGCACATAGGGGCAATTTTGGATAAACAGCGCGCATACGGGACAATTCGGGCTAAACGGCGCGTATAACGGGGAATTTGAGCCAAATGGCGCAATCATCCGACAACGTGCGCACCGCAGGCTCTATTTTGGGATGGTGAAATGCAATGAGCAATTAACCGATATTAACGGAATTACAGGCAAAACCGTTGTTTGTGCCGGTAACGCGACGATGATGTCATGTGACGCAATCTCTAGTCACTCATCATTGGTGGCCCCGCAAAGGTGTCGTCGAACTTCGAAGCGCTCTAGCGCCATAACTGAGCAACATCCGCTTGATTGAAGCATTAAGTGATCTGTAGATGCTTATTGGCAACTAGTTGGTAAAAGATTGCAATTTTAGCATTTTTATCTGATTTTTGACGATTTGTATGGCAATCTGTATGTTTATCATTAGGCTAGTGGCTTCGTTGCCATGGAAACAAAAAGTATTATTAAGATCGCCGTGTGTTTCTTATAACTTGCTTTGAGGTAACATTACCTCATTGTGTGGCGAAGGAGACTGAAATAGCTTAAGGGGAAGTAGGTCATTTTCACTCAAGTACATTTTTCCTCATAGGATCCCATGTTAAACGATTTTGACTATATACCGAAAACTAATATGGCTATGGCACCATGTTCACAGATTATCACTTAGCGTGGTATTATCCATCCACAGCTGCAAGCATTTAGTGATGGCTTGAGTAGGACGCCCGTGAGAGCCTCAGCTAGCACCAAAAAACCGTATCTTTCACCATTGGCCAAATTTCAAAAAAATCCTGTGACGTCACTTTTTGCTCCAATTGCATATAGTAAGCACTATGGCTACTATGTCTCATGTTTAACTAAGGAAAAAATCGCGGTGTTGCTCGATGGAGGCACTTGTGAAGTACACGACAAAACATTTTTCCCAGCCTAAAGATACAGCGCTTTAACATGGGAAGTCCTATTGAGAAATGCCGTCGGCCCTGGAACCGAAAGTAAGAGAGGAACGTATTGTTTTTAGTTTGCACCTATACGAGGAATGACTTTTTCTACAATATGACGCCAGTCGAGCATTTTTTAGATTTTTTGCCGATTTTTGACAATTTTCTGTAAGTACCAAAATTGACGTCATTGTGACGTCACTTGACGCCTCAGAAAACTCTAAGATTTCACACAAGTCATCTCAATTCATATATCTATGACATATTTGAACAACATAGCGATAGCTTTATGCTAATGGTGTCAAAAAACGTGAAAACTTACAGAGATCATTTACGGCATTTTGCGCAAAACCTATGACATCATTTTACTCGAAAATGAGTGATACACATCAAAAAGTAAACAATACACGAAAACTGCGCATTGGAGGGTAGCACATTCTAAAACTAACCAGAGAAATTTAGCTTCAATATTTACGGAGATATAAGCGTTTTCAGTGATTTGTTCAAAAAATCGCTGTGACCTTGACCTTTGACCTTTCGATCTGCGTGACAAATACGTTGTAGCTCTATTGTGTAGCTATTAGGTACTGAAGACTGCGAACCGATGCATGCAATTGTTAGGCCATAAGAAAATTTTCCGTTTTTGCATGAAACAGACATACATATATATATAGAAACAGACAAACAAACACGAATTGAAAATTGAAAATTTTCGTCATAACAAACAAACACGACCAACTGACATATGACGAAAATTGAAAATTTTCGTCATAACAAGAGATATTCGACCGTAGGTCGAGGACGAAAATCCATAAGTAAATTTGGAAGCTGTATTAATGGCGACGTTACGAGTCGTCAGGGCCAATGTCCGCTAAAGGGCCTCATAGGGGCAATTTGGGCTAAATGCTGCCTTCGACAGGCCGTGTGGCACTGTGGGCGGAGCTTAAATGGACATCCAGTTTGAAGCCAAAAGCGCTTCTCTTGAAGCAATATTAACGGTACTTTCCTACCTTTTATTTATTATGTCTTCGTGACTTCACGAACTTCATTTGACGATAACGACAATATTCACGAGGGCTTCTATTTTGTCAAATATATCTACTTACGAAATCATGGGTGAACTCATGAACTTATGGGTGATGGTAGCTATTGCCAAATTACCTGAACATCAAGCAGGCCCAAACTTTCGTAGGAGCACGTAAGCTATGACGTTGACGCACACTTAGCCCCCTCGCCATAAGGTGTCTCTGAAGACGACGTGTTTAAGTGAACATGAAATTTTGTTCTCAAGAGCGATTGCTTGACTCATTATGAATGGCGCTACGAATTTAACGTTTTATCTAATAATACGTCATCGTGACGTGTCATGACGTCATTTGACTTTCGCGAAAATGCTCAAGATGGCTTTTATTTTTTTTAATATGCCTACTGATCAACTCGGGTTGTGACAGCTATTGCCAAAGTGGCTGAAAATAAAGCAAACCAAGCATTTCGTAGGAGCACGTTAGCTATGACGTCATTTTTTTACGCATAATTATCCTTTGCGCCAAAAGAGTTACACACGGCACACACTGTCCCTGAACACGACCCGCAACGTCAAGCGACCCGAAGGTCGCCATACCTTATAATAGCTGAGTAATAGCTTACGTAAGAAGTCTGACGTCATGACGTCATAGTGACGTTATGACGTGACGCACGACAACGTCCAAGTGGCAATACGCCAAGGTTTACTACCACAACTTATTCGATTAAAGAGCTAGGCGATGGAAAGAATAGTCCTTCAGCTATGGGTTGACGAAATGGCCAAAAGTTGCATTAGTTCATCATTGCGGAGACACGGAGACCTAGGTCAAGAACAAAGAACACTGCATGCGAAGTGATATAGCAACTCATTTGTTTCTTTTACTAGTTCTCTGCCGATCAATGGTCCCTACCATTTGGCGTAAAGATCACAGCTCTGGCATGATTTTCTTAATTTTGACGTTGTTTTCAAGATGGACACAATCCCCATTCACTCATCATTGGTGGCCCCGCAAAGGTGTCGTCCCACTTTGAAGCGCTCTAGCGCCATAACTAAGCAACATTCGCCTGATTGAAGCATTAAGTGATCTGTAGATGCTTATTGGGAACTAGTTGGCGAAAAGATTACAATTTTAGCATTTCTATCTGATTTTTGACGATTTTTCTTTCAATGGCAAGAATCTGTATGTTTATCATTAAGCCAGTGGCTTCGTTGCCATGGAAACAAAAAGTAATACAGAGATCGCCGTGTTGTTCTTATAACTTGCTTTAAGGTGATATTACCTCACTGTGTGGTGAAGGAGACTGAAATAGCTTGAGCGGAAGTAGGTCATATTCACTCAAGTACATTTTTCCTCATAGGATCCCATGTTAAACGATTTTGACTATATACCGAAAAGTAATATGACTATGGAATCATGTGGACAGATTATGACTGAGCTTATTATTATCCATCCACGGCTGCAAGCATTGAGTGATGGCTTGAATAGAACGCCTGTGGGAGCCTCTGCTAACACTAAAAAGCCGTATCTTTCACCATTGGCCAAATTTCAAAAAAATCGTGTGACGTCACTATTTGATCCAATCGCATGTGGTAAGCATATAGGCTACTATATATCATGTTTAACTAAGGAAAAAATCCCAGTGTGCCTTGATGGCGGCACTTGTGAAATACACGACAAAACAGTTTTCCCAGCCTGAAGATACAGCGCTTTAACATGGGAAGTCCCATAGAGAAATGCCGTCGGCCCTGGAACCGGAAGTAAGATAGGAACATATTGTTTTTAGTTTGCAGCTATACGAGGAACTACGTTTCCTACAATATGATGCTACTCACTCATTTTTGGGATTTTTTCCTGATTTTTGACGATTTTGTTTAAGTACTAAAAGTGACGTCATCGTGACGTCACGTGACGCATCGGAGAACTCTAAGATTCGACACAACTCATCTCAATTCATATTTCTATGGCATATTAGAACATCATAGCGATAGCTTGATGGCAAATGTGCCCAAAAGCGAGAAAACTGACAAAGGTCATTTAGTGCCTTTTCCGCCAAACTTATTACCTCATTTTACTCGAAAATGAATATTACGCATCAAAAAGTGAACAATACCCGAAAATTGCGCCTTGAATGCTAGCACATCTTGAAACTGACCAGAGATCTGTAGCGTCAATATTAACGGAGATATAAGCGTTTTTAGTTATTTTTTCAAAAAATCGCTGTGACCTTGACCTTTGACCTTTTAACCTGGGTGACGAGTATGGTGTAGCCCTATAGCCTAGCTATTAGATACTGAACACTGCGAACTGATGTATGCAGCCGTTAGGTCACAAGACGACTTCCCGTTTTTTAGTGAAACAGACATACAAAAAAACGAACAAACAAACACGACCAACTGACATATGACGAATTTTCGTCATAACAAACAAACACGACCAACTGACATATGACGAATTTTCGACATAATAACGAACAAACAAACACGACCAACTGACAAAAGATTGAACTTCTTCATTTAGCTCTTTTCAAGCTACTGAGTTGTTGTTGTTGAGTCAATCCATGCGTCATACTTCACTTTTTAGTGTCAAGGGTAAAAAAATAAATTTGTCACACAAAGCCAAGAAACTAAATTGTGACTATCATTGGCCTTGGGCAAGGCGGGATCTCGAAGGGCCATCTGGTTTCAATGTCATCTTCACTAGACCATGCAATATCCAGATAAGATACCGGTAGACCTTGCTACCGTGGCCCCGATTACCCGCCATACACCCCCGCCCCTCCCGCACACACACACACACATCGTGGGTGTGAGTCAGCAGCTGACGCTTAATGTCCTTGTCGTGACCGGAGGATCAAAGCGCTTCCTGGAAAGTCTGACTCATGGAAGTCATTATAACGAGGCGCCATCCTCTGATTGGAGTGTCCAGTCACATGACGCAAGAGGGTGGTTGTGGGTAGAGTGCGCGGAAAGATCATAACGTTATTGGCCCCACTGGGAAGTCATTGATGCAGTGGTGGGTGAGAGGGTAAGAGGGGCGGGGGCGGGGGCGGGGGCGGGGCGGGGGCGGGAAGGGGGGTGGGGCGGGGGCGGGGCGGGGGTGGGGCCGGGGGGGGGGGATGGGTTGTTCTGGTCGCGCGACAGGGAAGTCATTCCTGGAGGGGACGGGTGGCAGGATGGTCATTCCTGGAGGGGACAGGTGGGAGGATGGTCATTCCTGGAGGGGACGGGTGGGAGGATGGTCATTCCTGTAGGGGCCGGGTGGGAGGATGGTCATTCCTGGAGGGGACGGGTGGGAGGATGGTCATTCCTGTAGGGGACGGGTGGGAGGATGGTCATTCCTGTAGGGGACGGGTGGGAGGATGGTCATTCCTGTAGGGGACGGGTGGGAGGATGGTCATTCCTGTAGGGGACGGGTGGGAGGATGGTCATTCCTGTAGGGGACGGGTGGGAGGATGGTCATTCCTGTAGGGGACGGGTGGGAGGATGGTCATTCCTTTAGGGGACGGGTGGGAAGATGGTCATTCCTGGAGGGGACAGGTGGGAGGATGGTCATTCCTGTAGGGGACGGGTGGGAGGATGGTCATTCCTGTAGGGGACGGGTGGGAGGATGGTCATTCCTGGAGGGGACGGGTGGGAGGATGGTCATTCCTGTAGGGGACGGGTGGGAGGATGGTCATTCCTGGAGGGGACGGGTGGGAGGCTGTTCATTACTGGAGGGGACGGGTGGGAGGATGGTCATTCCTGTAGGGGACGGGTGGGAGGATGGTCATTCCTGTAGGGGACGGGTGGGAGGATGGTCATTCCTGTAGGGGACAGGTGGGAGGATGGTCATTCCTGGAGGGGACGGGTGGGAGGATGGTCATTCCTGTAGGGGACGGGTGGGAGGATGGTCATTCCTGTAGGGGACGGGTGGGAGGATGGTCATTCCTGTAGGGGACGGGTGGGAGGATGGTCATTCCTGTAGGGGACGGGTGGGAGGATGGTCATTCCTGGAGGGGACGGGTGGGAGGATGGTCATTCCTGTAGGGGACGGGTGGGAGGATGGTCATTCCTGTAGGGGACGGGTGGGAGGATGGTCATTCCTGTAGGGGACGGGTGGGAGGATGGTCATTCCTGTAGGGGACGGGTGGGAGGATGGTCATTCCTGTAGGGGACGGGTGGGAGGATGGTCATTCCTGGAGGGGACGGGTGGGAGGATGGTCATTCCTGTAGGGGACGGGTGGGAGGATGGTCATTCCTGTAGGGGACGGGTGGGAGCATGGTCATTCCTGGAGGGGACGGGTGGGAGGATGGTCATTCCTGGAGGGGACGGGTGGGAGGATGGTCACTCCTGGAGGGGACGGGTGGGAGGCTGTTCATTACTGGAGGGGACGTTTGGGAGGATGGTCACTCCTGGAGGGGACGGGTGGGAGCTGTTCATTCCTGGAGGGGACGGGTGGGAGGATGGTCATTCCTGGAGGGGACGGGTGGGAGGATGGTCATTCCTGTAGGGGACGGGTGGGAGGATGGTCATTCCTGTAGGGGACGGGTGGGAGGATGGTCATTCCTGTAGGGGCCGGTGGGAGGATGGTCATTCCTGGAGGGGACGGGTGGGAGGATGGTCATTCCTGTAGGGGATGGGTTGGAGAGAAGCGAGGAGCGCGTGCGTCCCTTGATAACGATTGGAGTGCTGTCTCCTGGTGGGGGCTTGAATTGGTATTGTGATAGGGCTGTACATTGACTACGAGATCTTATCGAGACCCCACGAGACAGGCATACTTATGCTCTACGTCAATGCGTAGCAACAAAGGCCTGTACTTGCTGGCTAATTTCCGGTTGTTTGCCTTCACTCGCCTCACACAGAAGATCGGCTAAAGCTGTCGTTTTCTGCGCATATCAGAATTATAGCCATCCGAGTAGATTTATGTAATATATAAGCGGTAAGACAGTTTATAAACCAGGATGCGCTTATCTCATGAGTGACTGTCAGTGTCAGACGATCTAATGCGTTGCGCGGGGGTTTCCATGTCGTATGACGTAATAATCATCAGAACTCGCATGTCTGCGCGCGGTATCTACGTTGTTATGTAACAACGCTCCTTATATGGACTGACCAGGCGAGGAAAATGGTGTTCCGTTTGTCCAGAAATGTAAACATCGATGAATTACCTCAAAATACAACGCTTCCAACAGTCTCATCGAACGGACCACATGCATTATGGAGAGATAAATGTCTTACAGTTAACTATATTATCATTTCATAGTTAGCACTGCCTAGACCAAAGCAAACAAAAAATAGTTTCACACCCACTCGATTTTTCACGCACAAACCGCGCAGTGTCATGCGACCAGCGTGATGCGCACTCGTTCTAAGAGCACATGTTTTTTTGTTGGTCCTCAAAAGACCTAAACCGGAAATAGAACCCGCAGGAACTGTACAGCCCTATCGGCTGAGGACCCCTGGCGGTTGGTTCCCCCCCCCCCCCTGACGCAATTACTTGCCCGCGTCCGCAGCGACCTGCCCGCGGGCGCCCGCGCCCGCAGAGACCTGCCCGCGCCCACCCCGCGCCCGCGTCTCATATCCATTTGCTGCCTGCGCCCGCCCCGCGCCCGCAATTACTTGCCCGCGTCCGCAGCGACCTGCCCGCGGGCGCCCACGCCCGCAGAGACCTGCCCGCGCCCACCCCGCGCCCGCGTCTCATATCCATTTGCTGCCTGCGCCCGCCCCGCGCCCGCAATTACTTGCCCGCGTCCGCAGCGACTTGCCCGCGGGCGCCCACGCCCGCAGAGAGCTGCCCGCAACAACTTGCCCGCCGGCGCCCGCGCCCGCAGAGAGCTGCCCGCAGCGATTTGCCCACAGAGAGTTGCCCGCAACCCGCCCCGCGCCCGCACAAGCTAGATACATGTCTGAAAGGGAGGGTGAGGGTCCAGTCTCCACTGTCCAGTGTCGACTTTTCATAATTATCAGTGTCGAATGTCGATTTTTCACGACAATCCGTGTGGCTTTTTTGTTCAGCGTCGTTTTTTTCTTCTAAAATGCCAATGTATGTGCCGACGTCACTTTTTCAGATGCTCAGTTTCGGAATTTAGGGGTCAATGTCGAGTGTCAATTTTTCAAATATGCCAGTGTGGCGTCTCGCTATTTACCCCTTTTAGACCCGTCAAAACAAAAAAGGACAAGGAACTGTCTCATCTTTGAATGTCGCAGTGAAAGCCTATTTTAATGTCTTTTTTCTCAGTTATCACCAGTCCATCTATCGCTATTTCAACGGCTGCTTGCCTTCCAATTTGTAACATTTCTAAAAGTATTTTTTTTAAAGAAATAGAGACGAACAGAGCAGTAGGGGAGTGTGCGGGGGTTGAAGAAATACGTCGAGTGTACCCCCAGTAAAGTCGGTAGCACAAGAAACGACCGTAGGCCTACCTACTGGCTAGAAATAATAAATAATCCCACCTCTCTCCTCAACCCCTATTCCTGCCGCTTATCTCTCAGCCTTGTATCCGCAAGAGCGCAGATTGTTTAAAGGATTAAGGCTGACAAGCCGCCTGAGCCACAACACATTTCATTTCAGCCTTCGCCACCTACCGCCAGGGGGCCAGAGTGCCAACACGGCTCTGTGCTCAGTGGACCTACGGTGGCTCCACCGTGCGGGGAGCTTGGTTGTAAATAGGCTGGACAAGAACTTCTGTATTAACTCAACTAACTCAGGAGCTGTTTAACTTCAGCCACGGAACAACGGAGCGATACTAGGTACATTAAGTGTACGGTGATGGGTCTGTCTCTGCCGGTCTTGATATCATCATGCACCCACCTTGGCCAGCCCAGAAAGAATCGTCACATAAAACGTTTGTGGCAGGTTCTCCACTCCGCTATGCATTTGCAGACCCTCCTAACAATGTCTTATTCCTAAGTTGCTACGCGAAAAATGTGCCTGTCATTGACCCGGTGTGTGTCGCGGCTCCATGCATCCAAGTACGAAATGACTCGTCGTCCATCTTAGCTTGGACGGAATCCATTAATAGACCGATCCAGGCTATCACTCATTCACTGACGTCACTGTTGCTTTTATCCAATCATGTGGTGAAGATAGGTCTTCCATGTGCGTTATGTCGGACAAACAAGTCGGTCAAACAAAGCAGCATGTCGCTTTGTTGTCAGTTTCAGAGATGAGTACTTCTCACGATATCTACCTTTAGCTATGATCGTCAATTCATACTCACGATTAAGGAAAAAGGACTCAAGAGTGGGCGGGGCGTAGTGTCGGAGCCTGGATCGGTCTATTGCCGGGCCATCGATGACATGTTGGTAGCGAGTAAAAGTGGGCTGTTCCGACACAATGGTTAGACCTCACATAGACGAGAGGCCCCAATGGGCATGCATGGGACATGTCCCTAGTCCTGTTGCATGCCCCTTCCTGGCTTATCCGCTCTGGGGAGCGGGCCGGAGCGCCATGAAGTAAATATTCAAATTTAGCGTTGATTAAAAAAATGTGCACTCTTCGGGCGGCGATTACCGATAAGTAGACAAATAAACGGTCCTTATCGATGTGTCAAGTTGTTCTTCATACCTTTGTAGTTCGGTTGGCAAAGTGATTGAATACACACAAATGTGATCACTTTTTGTACGTGCAAAACTTTCCAACAACAATTTTTTACAACTGCTCCTCACGGCCATGTTGCTGTTACGTCACAATTCTCGTCGATCTCCCGGCAGACGGAGGTCGTTCCTCACATCACACTTTTCCATAGGATTATGGCGTAAGCGTAACGCCCTTTGCAAGTACAAACAGTGATCACATTTGTGTGTATTCAATCACTTTGCCGACGGAACTATAAAGGTATGAAGAACAACTTGACACATCGATAAGCACCGTTTATTTGTCTACTTTTCTGTAATCGCCGCCCGAAGAGTGCACATTTGTTAATCAACGCTAAATTTGAATATTTACTTCGTGGCCTTCCGGCCCGCTCCCCAGAGCGGATAAGCCAGGGATGGGCATGCAACAGGACTAGGGACATGTCCTGATTCCGTGGTGTATCCGAGGGCAGAAGGACACGTGGCTAATGGTGATGAACGCCTGCCATGGGACGGCAGAAGGGCACGTGGCTAATGGTGATGAACACCTGCCATGGGACGGCAGACGGGCACATGGCTAATGGTGATGAACACCGGCCATGGGACGGCAGAAGGACACATGGCTAATGGTGATGAACACCTGCCATGGGACGGCAGAAGGACACATGGCTAATGGTGATGAAAACCTGCCATGGGACGGCAGAAGGACACATGGCTAATGGTGCTGAACACCTGCCATGGGACGGCAGAAGGGCACGTGGCTAATGGTGATGAACACCTGCCATGAGACGGCAGAAAGACACGTGGCTAAAGGTGATGAACACCGGCCATGGTACGACAGAAGGACACGTGGCTAATGGTGATGAACACCTGCCATGGGACAGCAGAAAGACACGTGGCTAATGGTGATGAACACCTGCCATTGGACGGCAGAAGGACACGTGGGTAATGGTGATGAACACCTGCCATGGGACGACAGAAGGGCACGTGGCTAATGATGATGAACACCTGCCATGGGACGGCAGAAGGGCACGTGGCTAATGGTGATGAACACCTGCCATGGGACGGCAGAAGGACACGTGGCTAATGGTGATGGACACCTGCCATGGGACGGCAGAAGGGCACGTGGCTAATGGTGATGAACACCTGCCATGGGACGGCAGAAGGACACGTGGCTAATGGTGATGGACACCTGCCATGGGACGGCAGAAGGGCACGTGCCTAATGGTGATGAACACCTGCCATGGGACGGCAGAAGGGCACGTGGCTAATGGTGATGAACACCTGCCATGGGACGGCAGAAGGGCACGTGGCTAATGGTGATGAACACCTGCCATGGGACGGCAGAAGGACACGTGGCTAATGGTGATGAACACCTGCCATGGGACGGCAGAAGGGCACGTGGCTAATGGTGATGAACACCTGCCATGGGACGGCAGAACGGCACGTGGCTAATGGTGATGAACACCTGCCATGGGACGGCAGAAGGACACGTGGCTAATGGTGATGAACACCTGCCATGGGACGGCAGAACGGCACGTGGATAATGGTGATGAACACCTGCCATGGGACGGCAGAAGGGCACGTGGCTAATGGTGATGAACACCTGCCATGGGACGGCAGAAAGGCACATGACTATTGGTGATGAACACCTGCAATGGGATGGCAGCAGGGAAAATGGCTTTCCTTGCTGATAAATTGCTGATTGCACCAGTTGGTGTAATCTATTAAGATGAGTCAAGGATAGGGGGCCCGGTTGGGGTGTGATGGTTGGGGGTATCATTATAGAGCCAAAGCTCAAGGGGTTGGTGTGGGGTAGGGGCGGGGTTGGGTAGGAGTGAGGAGAGGAGGAGGGGGTTACATTTCTTGCACCCTTCAGACCGCGACCTCCGTACCTACATGTGTAAATCCCTTAACATGTGGTCCTCGCGTATAAGTGGCGGCTTCTCATGGAGGCTCGGTGGTTGCCATGGGGTCTGTGTGTTCTTCCTCGCCCTACCTCAACCCTCCGTCTGCTGCCCGGTCCAGGGATTCATTCATCACCTGACGGCCGTCCTAAGCCTACAGAGCCAGCCCTGACCCCTGAGCAACCCTGAGCAACCCTGAGCAATCCCCCACTACTCCCACAACCCTGTACAACTCCCACAACCCTGTACAACTCCCACAACCCTGTACAACTCCCACAACCCCCACACCCCCCACAACCCCCACATCCCACCAGTGCTACCCTTGACCCTTGCACGTGACCCACGACTAATACCCACACAATTAAAGGACATCCCCCTACCCCACCACCCTAAGGCGCCAATCTTGTACGCCCCACCCAAAAGGTACCTCCCCAACTCTTGTTACCAACCCCTCCCCCGACACCCCTCCCCCGACACCCACAGTACCACACTTCCCAGCTGGCCAAATCACGCGGTGACCACGAAGTGTTATCGAGGCGCCCGCGTTACTTGACCACGTGGCAACGACGAGATGTTGTATGGTAGCTGGCACCTTGCTACCACGCGACGCTGAAGCACCGTTAAAATACCACGTCTGTAACATGTCTAGATACCAGATAGTCTAGTCTACATAGGGTTTCGCTAAATTATTCTATATTTTATATTTATCTTTCCTATAATAGGACTTTACTACCGTTATGGAGTGCCTGGTACCAGCATAATCATATACAGTGGAACCCCGCTATTAAGACCACCTACGGGACTGGGCAAAAGTGGTCTCAATAGCGGGGTGGTCTCATTAGCGAAACTTGCCCAATAAAAACATTTAGTGTTATTATCGATGGGATTAAGGGATTATGGGATTATCTTGCACCAACAATGAAGCGGTGAGATGCAGTGGGGGGGGGGGGGGGAGGGCGTGATATTTCCTGTATGATGTAAGACATAGCCCGCGGCGGTGTCTCTGATATTACAGATCTAATAACGATGTGTGTTACGATGATGCCTTTGTACGCATCAATGTTCACACATACAAAACCATCAATACTGTACAACAGTCGAGAAGAGGATAATCCGCATCCTTTAAGCCGTAAAAAAACATGTCACTAACAACAAAGACAGAGCGCTGCCCTGTTACTCTTTGTCTCGAAAAAAATCGCCGAAACTTTGGTGGTCGCATTAGCGGGGTTGAGTTCCATTGAAATTTATTGGTTGGGTCTGGTCTTGGTGGTCTTAATACCGGATTAGCGGGGTGGTCACATTAGCGGGGTTCAGTCCAATGTTAAATATAGGAAAAAAATCGGGACTGGGAAAAGGTGGTCTTAATGGCGGGGTGGGCTCATTACCCGGGTGGTCTTAAAGCGGGGTTCCACTGTATATCCATGTGGCCTGCGATATGGGTTGTCACCTCACACTGCCACACCCCAACAAGACCATCCCTGACACTGCCACACCCCAACAGGACCACCCCTGATACTGCCACACCCCAACAGGTCCACCCCTGACAGTGCCACACCACAACAGG
Source organism: Arenicola marina (assembly GCA_964019135.1). Taxonomy (NCBI): domain Eukaryota; kingdom Metazoa; phylum Annelida; class Polychaeta; family Arenicolidae; genus Arenicola; species Arenicola marina. The sequence continues at coordinate 12,254,201 of OZ025260.1, read as the reverse complement.
TCCACAGCTGACACTGCCACACCCCAACAGGACCATCCTTGACACCGCCACACCCCAACAGGACCACCCCTGACACTGCCGCACCCCAACAGGTCCACCCCTGACACTGCCACACCCCAACAGGTCCACCCCTGACACTGCCACACCCCAACAGGTCCACCCCTGACAATGCCACACCCCAACAGGACCAATCCTGACACTACCACACCCCAACAGGTCCACAACTGACACTGCCACACCCCAAAAGGACCACCCCTGACACCGCCACAACACAACAGGTCCACCCCTGACACTGCCGCACCCCAAAAGGACCACCCCTGACACCGCCACACCCCAACAGGACCATCCTTGACACCGCCACACCCCAACAGGACCACCCCTGACACTGCCACACCCCAACAGGACCAATCCTGACACTACCACACCCCAACAGGTCCACCCCTGACACTGCCACACCCCAAAAGGACCACCCCTGACACTGCCACAACACAACAGGTCCACCCCTGACACTGCCGCACCCCAAAAGGACCACCCCTGACACTGGCACAACCCAACAGGACCACCCCTGACACTACCACACCCCAACAGGTCCACCCCTGACACTGCCACACCCCAACAGGTCCACCCCTGACACTGCCACACCCCAACAGGTCCACCCCTGACACTGCCATACCCCAAAAGGACCACCCCTGACACTGCCACAACACAACAGGTCCACCCCTGACACTGCCGCACCCCAAAAGGACCACCCCTGACACTGGCACAACCCAACAGGACCACCCCTGACACTACCACACCCCAACAGGTCCACTCCTGACACTACCACACCCCAACAGGTCCACCCCAGACACTGCCACGCCCCAACAGGTCCACCCCTGACACTGCCACACCCCAACAGATCCAACCACAGACACTGTCACGCCCCAACAGGTCCACCCCTGACACTGCAACACCCCAACAGGTCCACCCCTGACACTGCCACACCCCAACAGGACCATCCATGACACTGCCACGCCCCAACAGGACGACCCCTGACACTGCCACACCCCAACAGGTCCACCCCAGACACTGCCGCACCCCAACAGGTCCACCCCTGACACTGCCACACCCCAAAAGGACCATCCCTGACACTGCCACACCCCAACAGGACCATTCATGACACTGCCACACCCCAACAGGTCCACCCCTGACACTGCCACACCCCAACAGGACCACCCCTGACACTGCCACACCCCAACAGGTCCACCCCAGACACTGCCACACCCCAACAGGTCCACCCCTGACACTGCCACACCCCAACAGGTCCACCCCTGACACTGCCACATCCCAACAGGTCCAACCCTGACACTGCCACACCCCAACAGGACCAATCCTGACACTACCACACCCCAACAGGTCCATCCTTGACACTGCCACACCCCAAAAGGACCACCCCTGACACTGCCACAACACAACAGGTCCACCCCTGACACTGCCGCACCCCAAAAGGACCACCCCTGACACTGGCACAACCCAACAGGACCACCCCTGACACTACCACACCCCAACAGGTCCAACCCTGACACTGCCACACCCCAACAGGTCCACCCCTGACACTGCCACGCCCCAACAGGTCCACCCCTGACACTGCCACACCCCAACAGGTCCACCCCAGACACTGCCGCACCCCAACAGGTCCACCCCTGACACTGCCACACCCCAAAAGGACCACCCCTGACACTGCCACACCCCAACAGGTCCACCCCTGACACTGCCACACCCCAACAGGTCCACCCCTGACACTGCCACACCCCAACAGGTCCACCCCTGACAATGCCACACCCCAACAGGACCAATCCTGACACTGCCACACCCCAACAGGTCCACCCAAAACACTGCCACACCCCAACAGGTCCACCCCTGACACTGCCACACCCCAACAGGACCACCCCTGACACTGCCACACCCCAACAGGTCCACCCCAGACACTGCCACACCCCAACAGGTCCACCCCTGACACTGCCACAACACAACAGGTTCACCCCTGACACCGCCACACCCCAAAAGGACCACCCCTGACACTGCCACAACACAACAGGTCCACCCCTGACACTGCCGCACCCCAAAAGGACCACCCCTGACACTGGCACAACCCAACAGGACCACCCCTGACACTACCACACCCCAACAGGTCCACCCGAGACACTGCCACACCCCAACAGGACCATCCATGACACTGCCACACCCCAACAGGTCCACCCCTGACACTGCCACACCCCAACAGGTCCACCCCTGACACTGCCACACCCCAACAGGACCAATCCTGACACTGCCACACCCCAACAGGTCCACCCCTGACACTGCCACACCCCAACAGGACCAATCCTGACACTGCCACACCTCAACAGGACCACCCCTGACACTGCCACACCCCAACAGGACCATTCCTGACACTGCCACACCCCAACAGGACCACCCCTGACACTGCCACACCCCAACAGGACCACCCCTGACACTGCCACACCCCAACAGGACCACCCCTGACAATACCACACCCTAACAGGTCCACCCCTGACACCGCCACACCCCAACAGGACCACCCCTGACAATACCACACCCTAACAGGTCCACCCCTGACACCGCCACACCCCAACAGGACCACCCCTGACACTGCCACACCCCAACAGGTCCACCCCTGACAATGTCACACCCCAACAGGTCCACCCCTGACACTGCCACACCCTAACAGGTCCACCCCTGACACTGCCACACCCCAACAGGTCCACCCCTGACACTGCCACACCCCAACAGGTCCACCCCTGACACTGCCACACCCCAACAGGTCCACCCCTGACACTGCCACACCCCAACAGGTCCACCGCTGACACTGCCACACCCCAACAGGACCATCCCTGACACTGCCACACCCCAACAGGACGACCCCTGACACTGCCACACCCCAACAGGACCACCCCTGACACTGCCACACCCCAACAGGTCCACCCCTGACACTGCCACGCCCCAACAGGACCACCCCTGACACTGCCACATCCCAACAGGTCCACCCCTGACACTGCCACGCCCCAACAGGTCCACCCCTGACACTGCCACACCCCAACAGGACCAACCTGACACTGCCACACCCCAACAAGGCCACCCCTGACACCGCCACACCCCAACAAGACCATCCCTGACACTGCCACGCCCCAACAGGACCACCCCTGACATTGCCACACCCCAACAGGTCCACCCCTGACACTGCCACACCCCAAAAGGACCACCCCTGACACTGCCACACCCCAACAAGACCACCCCTGACACCGCCACACCCCAACAAGACCATCCCTGACACTGCCGCACCCCAACAGGACCACCCCTGACACTGCCACACCCCAACAGGTCCACCCCGGACACTGCCACACCCCAACAGGTCCACCCCTGACACTGCCACACCCCAACAGGACCACCCCTGACACTGCCACACCCCAACAGGTCCACCCCTGACACTGCCACACCCCAACAGGACCACCCCTGACACTGCCACACCCCAACAGGACCATCCCTGACACTACCACACCCCAACAAGACCATCCCTGACACTTCCACACCCCAACAGGCCCACCCCTGACACTGCCACACCCCAACAGGACCACCCCTGACACTGCCACACCCCAACAGGACCACCCCTGACACTACCACACCCCAACAGGTCCACCCCTGACACCGCCACACCCAACAGGACCACCCCTGACACTGCCACACCCCAACAGGTCCACCCCTGACAATGTCACACCCCAACAGGTCCACCCCTGACACTGCCACACCCCAACAGGTCCACCCCTGACACTGCCACACCCCAACAGGTCCACCCCTGACACTGCCACACCCCAACAGGTCCACCCCTGACAATGTCACACCCCAACAGGTCCACCCCTGACACTGCCACACCCCAACAGGTCCACCCCAGACACTGCCACACCCCAACAGGTCCACCCCAGACACTGCCGCACCCCAACAGGTCCACCCCTGACACTGCCACACCCCAAAAGGACCACCCCTGACACTGCCACACCCCAACAGGACCATTCATGACACTGCCACACCCCAACAGGTCCACCCCTGACACTGCCACACCCCAACAGGACCACCCCTGACACTGCCACACCCCAACAGGTCCACCCCAGACACTGCCACACCCCAACAGGTCCACCCCTGACACTGCCACACCCCAACAGGTCCACCCCTGACACTGCCACATTCCAACAGGTCCAACCCTGACACTGCCACACCCCAACAGGACCAATCCTGACACTACCACACCCCAACAGGTCCATCCTTGACACTGCCACACCCCAAAAGGACCACCCCTGACACTGCCACAACACAACAGGTCCACCCCTGACACTGCCGCACCCCAAAAGGACCACCCCTGACACTGGCACAACCCAACAGGACCACCCCTGACACTACCACACCCCAACAGGTCCAACCCTGACACTGCCACACCCCAACAGGTCCACCCCTGACACTGCCACGCCCAACAGGTCCACCCCTGACACTGCCACACCCCAACAGATCCGACCACAGACACTGCCACGCCCCAACAGGTCCACCCCTGACACTGCCACACCCCAACAGGTCCACCCCAGACACTGCCGCACCCCAACAGGTCCACCCCTGACACTGCCACACCCCAAAAGGACCACCCCTGACACTGCCACACCCCAACAGGTCCACCCCTGACACTGCCACACCCCAACAGGTCCACCCCTGACACTGCCACACCCCAACAGGTCCACCCCTGACAATGCCACACCCCAACAGAACCAATCCTGACACTGCCACACCCCAACAGGTCCACCCAAAACACTGCCACACCCCAACAGGTCCACCCCTGACACTGCCACACCCCAACAGGACCACCCCTGACACTGCCACACCCCAACAGGTCCACCCCAGACACTGCCACACCCCAACAGGTCCACCCCTGACACTGCCACAACACAACAGGTTCACCCCTGACACCGCCACACCCCAAAAGGACCACCCCTGACACTGCCACAACACAACAGGTCCACCCCTGACACTGCCGCACCCCAAAAGGACCACCCCTGACACTGGCACAACCCAACAGGACCACCCCTGACACTACCACACCCCAACAGGTCCACCCGAGACACTGCCACACCCCAACAGGACCATCCATGACACTGCCACACCCCAACAGGTCCACCCCTGACACTGCCACACCCCAACAGGTCCACCCCTGACACTGCCACACCCCAACAGGACCAATCCTGACACTGCCACACCCCAACATGTCCACCCCTGACACTGCCACACCCCAACAGGACCAATCCTGACACTGCCACACCTCAACAGGACCACCCCTGACACTGCCACACCCCAACATGACCATTCCTGACACTGCCACACCCCAACAGGACCACCCCTGACACTGCCACACCCCAACAGGACCACCCCTGACACTGCCACACCCCAACAGGACCACCCCTGACAATACCACACCCTAACGGGTCCACCCCTGACACCGCCACACCCCAACAGGACCACCCCTGACAATACCACACCCTAACAGGTCCACCCATGACACCGCCACACCCCAACAGGACCACCCCTGACACTGCCACACCCCAACAGGTCCACCCCTGACAATGTCACACCCCAACAGGTCCACCCCTGACACTGCCACACCCTAACAGGTCCACCCCTGACACTGCCACACCCCAACAGGTCCACCCCTGACACTGCCACACCCCAACAGGTCCACCCCTGACACTGCCACACCCCAACAGGTCCACCCCTGACACTGCCACACCCCAACAGGTCCACCGCTGACACTGCCACACCCCAACAGGACCATCCCTGACACTGCCACACCCCAACAGGACGACCCCTGACACTGCCACACCCCAACAGGACCACCCCTGACACTGCCACACCCCAACAGGTCCACCCCTGACACTGCCACGCCCCAACAGGACCACCCCTGACACTGCCACACCCCAACAGGTCCACCCCTGACACTGCCACGCCCCAACAGGTCCACCCCTGACACTGCCACACCCCAACAGGACCAACCTGACACTGCCACACCCCAACAAGGCCACCCCTGACACCGCCACACCCCAACAAGACCATCGCTGACACTGCCACACCCCAACAGGACCACCCCTGACATTGCCACACCCCAACAGGTCCACCCCTGACACTGCCACACCCCAAAAGGACCACCCCTGACACTGCCACACCCCAACAAGACCACCCCTGACACCGCCACACCCCAACAAGACCATCCCTGACACTGCCGCACCCCAACAGGACCACCCCTGACACTGCCACACCCCAACAGGTCCACCCCGGACACTGCCACACCCCAACAGGTCCACCCCTGACACTGCCACACCCCAACAGGACCACCCCTGACACTGCCACACCCCAACAGGTCCACCCCTGACACTGCCACACCCCAACAGGACCACCCCTGACACTGCCACACCCCAACAGGACCATCCCTGACACTACCACACCCCAACAAGACCATCCCTGACACTGCCACACCCCAACAGGCCCACCACTGACACTGCCACACCCCAACAGGACCACCCCTGACACTGCCACACCCCAACAGGACCACCCCTGACAATACCACACCCTAACAGGTCCACCCCTGACACCGCCACACCCCAACAGGACCACCCCTGACAATACCACACCCTAACACGTCCACCCCTGACACCGCCACACCCCAACAGGACCACCCCTGACACTGCCACACCCCAACAGGTCCACCCCTGACAATGTCACACCCCAACAGGTCCACCCCTGACACTGCCACACCCTAACAGGTCCACCCCTGACACTGCCACACCCCAACAGGTCCACCCCTGACACTGCCACACCCCAACAGGTCCACCCCTGACACTGCCACACCCCAACAGGTCCACCCCTGACACTGCCACACCCCAACAGGTCCACCGCTGACACTGCCACACCCCAACAGGACCATCCCTGACACTGCCACACCCCAACAGGACGACCCCTGACACTGCCACACCCCAACAGGACCACCCCTGACACTGCCACACCCCAACAGGTCCACCCCTGGCACTGCCACGCCCCAACAGGACCACCCCTGACACTGCCACACCCCAACAGGTCCACCCCTGACACTGCCACGCCCCAACAGGTCCACCCCTGACACTGCCACACCCCAACAGGACCAACCTGACACTGCCACACCCCAACAAGGCCACCCCTGACACCGCCACACCCCAACAAGACCATCCCTGACACTGCCACACCCCAACAGGACCACCCCTGACATTGCCACACCCCAACAGGTCCACCCCTGACACTGCCACACCCCAAAAGGACCACCCCTGACACTGCCACACCCCAACAAGACCACCCCTGACACCGCCACACCCCAAAAAGACCATCCCTGACACTGCCGCACCCCAACAGGACCACCCCTGACACTGCCACACCCCAACAGGTCCACCCCGGACACTGCCACACCCCAACAGGTCCACCCCTGACACTGCCACACCCCAACAGGACCACCCCTGACACTGCCACACCCCAACAGGTCCACCCCTGACACTGCCACACCCCAACAGGACCACCCCTGACACTGCCACACCCCAACAGGACCATCCCTGACACTACCACACCCCAACAAGACCATCCCTGACACTGCCACACCCCAACAGGCCCACCCCTGACACTGCCACACCCCAACAGGACCACCCCTGACACTGCCACACCCCAACAGGACCACCCCTGACACTACCACACCCCAACAGGTCCACCCCTGACACCGCCACACCCAACAGGACCACCCCTGACACTGCCACACCCCAACAGGTCCACCCCTGACAATGTCACACCCCAACAGGTCCACCCCTGACACTGCCACACCCCAACAGGTCCACCCCTGACACTGCCACACCCCAACAGGTCCACCCCTGACACTGCCACACCCCAACAGGTCCACCCCTGACAATGTCACACCCCAACAGGTCCACCCCTGACACTGCCACACCCCAACAGGTCCACCCCAGACACTGCCACACCCCAACAGGTCCACCCCTGACACCGCCACACCCCAACAGGACCACCCCTGACACTGCCACACCCCAACAGGTCCACCCCTGACAATGTCACACCCCAACAGGTCCACCCCTGACACTGCCACACCCCAACAGGTCCACCCCTGACACTGCCACACCCCAACAGGTCCACCCCAGACACTGCCACACCCCAACAGGTCCACCCCTGACACTGCCACACCCCAACAGGTCCACCCCAGACACTGCCACACCCCAACAGATCCACCCCTGACACTGCCACACCCCAACAGGACCACCCCTGACACTGCCACAACACAACAGGTCCACCACTGACAATGTCACACCCCAACAGGTCCACCCCTGACAATGTCACACCCCAACAGGTCCACCCCTGACACTGCCACACCCCAACAGGACCACCCCTGACACTGGCACACCCCAAACGGACAACCCCTGACACTGCCACAACCGAACAGGACCACCCCTGACACTGCCACACCCCAGCAGGTCCACCCCTGACACTGCCACACCCCAACAGGTCCACCCCGGACACTGCCACACCCCAACAGGACCATCCATGACACCGCCACACCCCAACATGTCCACCCCCGACACTGCCACAACCCAACAGGACCATCCATGACACTGCCACACCCCAACAGGTCCACCCCTGACACTGCCACACCCCAACAGGTCCACCCCAGACACTGCCACGCCCCAACAGGTCCACCCCTGACACTGCCACACCCCAACAGGACCACCCCTGATACTGCCACACCCCAACAGGACCATCCATGACACCGACACACCCCAACATGTCCACCCCTGACAATGTCACACCCCAACAGGTCCACCCCTGACACTGCCACACCCCAACAGGACCACCCCTGATACTGCCACACCCCAACAGGACCATCCATGACACCGACACACCCCAACATGTCCACCCCTGACACTGCCACACCCCAACAGGTCCACCCCTGACACTGCCACACCCCAACAAGACCACCCCTGACACCGCCACACCCCAACAGGTCCACCCCTGACACTGCCACACCCCAACAGGACCACCCCTGACACTGCCACACCCCAACAGGTCCACCCCTGACACTGCCATACCCCAACAGGTCCACCCCTGACACTGCCACACCCCAACAGGTCCACCCATGACACTGCCACACCCCAACAGGTCCACCCCTGACACTGCCACACCCCAACAGGACCATCCTTGACACCGCCACACCCCTACAAGTCCACCCCAGACACTGCCACACCCCAACAGGACCATCCATGACACTGCCACGCCGCAAAAAACAAGGCGCCCCCTGACACTGCCACACCCCAACAGGTCCACCCCTGACACTGCCACACCCCAACAGGTCCACCGCTGACACTGCCACACCCCAACAGGACCATCCCTGACACTGCCACACCCCAACAGGACGACCCCTGACACTGCCACACCCCAACAGGACCAATCCTGAGACTACCACACCCCAACAGGTCCACCCCTGACACTGCCACACCCCAACAGGACCAATCCTGAGACTACCACACCCCAACAGGTCCACCCCTGACACTGCCACACCCCAACAGGACCAATCCTGACACTGCCACACCCCAACAGGACCACCCCTGACACTGCCACACCCCAACAGGACCATCCCTGACACTGCCACACCCCAACAGGACCACCCCTGACACTGCCACACCCCAACAGGACCACCCCTGACACTGCCACACCCCAACAGGACCATCCCTGACACTACCACACCCCAACAAGACCATCCCTGACACTGCCACACCCCAACAGGTCCACCCCTGACACTGCCACACCCCAACAGGACCACCCCTGACACTGCCACACCCCAACAGGACCACCCCTGACACTACCACACCCCAACAGGTCCACCCCTGACACCGCCACACCCAACAGGACCACCCCTGACACTGCCACACCCCAACAGGTCCACCCCTGACAATGTCACACCCCAACAGGTCCACCCCTGGCACTGCCACACCTCAACAGGTCCACCCCTGACACTGCCACACCCCAACAGGTCCACCCCTGACACTGCCACACCCCGACAGGTCCACCCCTGACAATGTCACACCCCAACAGGTCCACCCCTGACACTGCCACACCCCAACAGGTCCACCCCAGACACTGCCACACCCCAACAGGTCCACCCCTGACACCGCCACACCCCAACAGGACCACCCCTGACACTGCCACACCCCAACAGGTCCACCCCTGACAATGTCACACCCCAACAGGTCCACCCCTGACACTGCCACACCCCAACAGGTCCACCCCTGACACTGCCACACCCCAACAGGTCCACCCCTGACAATGTCACACCCCAACAGGTCCACCTCTGACACTGCCACACCCCAACAGGTCCACCCCAGACACTGCCACACCCCAACAGGTCCACCCCTGACACTGCCACGCCCCAACAGGTCCACCCCAGACACTGCCACACCCCAACAGGACCACCCCTGACACTGCCACAACACAACAGGTCCACCCCTGACAATGTCACACCCCAACAGGTCCACCCCTGACAATGTCACACCCCAACAGGTCCACCCCTGACACTGGCACACCCCAACAGGACCACCCCTGACACTGCCACACCCCAAACGGACCACCCCTGACACTGCCACAACCCAACAGGACCACCCCTGACACTGCCACACCCCAACAGGTCCACCCCTGACACTGCCACACCCCAACAGGTCCACCCCTGACACTGCCACACCCCAACAGGACCATCCATGACACCGCCACACCCCAACATGTCCACCCCTGACACTGCCACACCCCAACAGGACCACCCCTGACACTGCCACACCCCAACAAGACCACCCCTGACACTGCCACACCCCAACAGGTCCACCCCTGACACTGCCACACCCCAACAGGACCACCCCTGACACTGCCACACCCCAACAAGACCACCCCTGACACTGCCACACCCCAACAGGTCCACCCCTGACACTGCCACAACCCAACAGGACCACCCCTGACACTGCCACACCCCAACCGGTCCACCCCTGACACTGCCACACCCCAACAGGTCCACCCCTGACACTGCCACACCCCAACAGGACCACCCCTGACACTGCCACACCCCAACAGGACCATCCATGACACTGCCACACCCCAACAGGTCCACCCCTGACACTGCCACACCCCAACAGGTCCACCCCTGACACTGCCACACCCCAACAGGTCCACCCCAGACACTGCCACGCCCCAACAGGTCCACCCCTGACACCGCCACACCCCAACAGGTCCACCCCTGACACTGCCACACCCCAACAGGACCACCTCTGACACTGCCACACCCCAACAGGTCCACCCCTGACACTGCCACACCCCAACAGGACCATCCATGACACTGCCACGCCCCAACAGGACGACCCCTGACACTGCCGCACCCCAAGAGGTCCACCTCTGACACTGTCACACCCCAACAGGTCCACCCCTGACACTGCCACACCGCAACAGGACCACCCCTGACACTGCCACACCCCAACAGGACCACCCCTGACACTGCCACACCCCAACAGGTCCACCCCTGACCCTGCCACACCCCAACAGGTCCACCCCTGACACTGCCACACCCCAACAGGACGACCGCTGACACTGCCGCCACCCCCATAGTGCCACCCTTGACACATGGCACAACCCCCAGGTGCCCTGTCCTCTGCCCCTACCACCCCTGACCCCACTTACAAAGCCTCTCCGTATCATTGCAGCCTCCTCCCCTCCTCCCCTCAAGTCGCCACCCAGAATCCAACACGCCACGCCGCCCCCGCCCCCCCCCTCCCCCCACCCCACTGCGCCTGGCAGCGGCCAGCGCGAGCGCTGACCACTCAGCCAACAGGCCATTACCAAGACCCTTCGTGCTTAGTGGTGCCTGCACCCCCCATCCCCACTCTCCGACCCCCCGACCCCCGACAGCCACAGAGAGATGATTGCCGCGGTGCTGTCTGTTTGCCCAACGGCCCCCAGACCGTCAGACCGTCGTCTCGAGGACTCTCGCTTGAGAGGGGTGGTGACGTACGAGACTTGTGCGAGACCAAGTGCCCTGGCGGGTGCCGCTGTATCGGCCGAGCCTCAGTCGCGGTTTGGCTTTGAGCGACTTCCATTTATGTCACTCACAATGCCGACGTCATGTGACGAACACGTACACGAACATACCAGTAGGCGCCCTCTGACGGTCGTCGTGAACATATGGCGGTCAGTAAGCATGGCGCGTCATTGACGTTATTATGACGTCAATGTGGAGGTGATACGTCAGTGGCGCTGTGTTTTGTGGCGCGCTTTCTTACCGCATCTCGCTAATTGGTATTGGACAGTATCTGTTCTGGGGTGTCGTTTTGTCTGCGTCATTCGGCATGTCAAGCCTCCATAGCTGTATCTTCACGCTGCATAATCACTGGATTGGTCAGCGTAACCTACACAGTGGTGACTCGGGTCGCCGCATCTCAGTGCAAGTGCACGGACCGTGACAACGTCGTGTATAGCAGCGTGGACAGCAAGGACTGGGGGTACGGCGAACGTCACGTCATCCAGTGTGAGAGAAGGCGGTGCTGGGCGAACATCACGTCATCCAGTGTGAGAGAAGGCGGTGCTGGGCGAACATCACGTCATCCAGTGTGAGAGAAGGCGGTGCTGGGCGAACATCACGTCATCCAGTGTGAGAGAAGGCGGTGCTGGGGGAACATCACGTCATCCAGTGTGAGAGAAGGCGGTGCTGGGCGAACATCACGTCATCCAGTGTGAGAGAAGGCGGTGCTGGGCGAACATCACGTCATCCAGTGTGAGAGAAGGCGGTGCTGGGCGAACAATGAGGTAACACAAAATGGAAACAACCGTCCGAATCGCGATACTAAACGGCTCCATCTTCTATGTTAAAACCCACACACTGGATTATTACTGTAATTGCTACGCATGAGTCACACGTGAGCTATGTTGAAACAATGATTCACTTTAACATGGAAGAAGGATTAATGAAACGACGCCAGGGAAATCGAAATCAAACTAACAGCGCAACCCAATATCATGATTGTGGGCGATAATACGACAATGGAGGAAGCAGGCAGGGAACACAAGGAGGTGTGTGATCTATTCAGCCTGGTGGTATCCGGCTTATTGCTGGGTGGATGCTGTCTCCTTGGTTACGTGGGTAACAGCCTGGCGCTGGTGATCCTGCGTCGGACCCCCCAGGCCCGGGTGTCCCCCACCGTCTTCCTGCTACAGACCCTGGCTGTCGTGGATACCGTCTTCCTCATCCCGCCATGGTTCGTTCTCGTCGTCCCCAAGTTCTGTCTCTACTGGGACGCCTGTTCCTGGTACATGGGCCAAGTGCACCCGCACTTGCGTGCTTATCTGTGGCCCTTGGCAACCATGAGTCACGTAGCCACGATATGGGTCACGGTGCTGGTAACCATTCACCGCTACCTCGCCGTCTGTCACCCACTCTCCACTTTCACTTCTCGCGTCGATCGCATGAGCGCCGTCTACGCGCAAGTCTGCGTCGTCTGCGCATGCGCAATAGTCTACAACATACCGCGTTTTCTGGAAATGGAAGTGGTCCCGGTTGCGCGCGGACACAATGTGACGTCATCGCGGAATGTTGAAGTGGTAAAGACAGCGCTCTACAGCGACCGGGTCTACCAGATCCTATACCGCAACGTCAGTTTTTTCGCTATGATGAACGTACTACCGTTGACACTCCTCACCGCGCTCACTTACAAACTAGTGCGCGCGCTGCGCTGCGCCAACCGGATGCGCAAGACGCTGACGAGCGACGGCGAAGCTTCTTCACATCCGGGTTACGATCGGGACAAGACACTGACGCGGATCCTCATTGTGGTGGTGGTCGTCTTCCTCGTCTGCCAGACGCCGGCCGCCATTCAGCGCGTCCTGGGTGCCGTCTTCGGACCGGAAGCCCGTGTCTGTCCCGGCTTCCTGTACTTCTACCCGGCCATCAGCGATCTGCTCGCCTTCTTCAACTCCTCCGTCAACTTTCTCATCTACTGCTGCTGCAGCCGCAGTTTCCGCCGCCATCTTGGTTTGGTGGTGCGATGTCGCCGCGCGGGGGTTGCCGGGAAGGAACCCCCCACGACCCACATCCCGACCTTCGTTAACGTCTCTAGACGACAGAGCCCGGAGGTCGTGACCTTGAGACAGGTCATGTCCGTTCCCGGTATAGTGCTCGCTGTTGACGGGACTGATCCCTCGACACACAGGACGTCTGGCACGTCCCATACAGGCCACGTGTCCAAGAAACACTCGCCAAGACACGACATTAACGGCTATATCCCGAAGTGCGATGTGGTGACCCGGAAGTCACAGGCTAGTGATACTTCCTGCGCCCAACTCTGACACGCAGCAGATGAAAATAATTGAACGTAGTCATCAGATTAAATTTACCTTTTTAGGGCAACGAAGTGATGTTGAACGTTCATTCATGTAAACGAGTGAAATCTCAAGGTTGCAGCAAATTTCATTTAATGTAATGATTTTTTTTCACCATTGTTTACATACATGTTTTTGACAACCATCCATTTCATTGGTCAATATGTTTGGGGATGAAAATCTCTGAACATTTATAGCGATACTTTGCCTTTTGTATCGTACCAACTTATAACTTTCAGTCGGAGCTGCGTGGGTTCTGTACCCGGGGTCAGTATACAGTAGTGATGTGCTTGTGTGGCGACCAGGTAAGGTCTTCTGGCGCAATAAACAAAACATGCTTTCCTCGATGTACCGTCTCTATCAAGTCTATCATATGAGAACCAATTACGAAGTAGTCACCCAGAATTAATTATTAGGATAAGCATGGTTAACCCTAATTCACATGTCCGACAACAAAACAGTCTGCAATATTACTCATCATAGGATGACATTATATGAAGTAGGTCGCGGCTCGCTAGGACGTCCGCGCGCGATAATTTGAGATACTTTTAGTCTTGATTCTTAAATGTAAAATATATAATATGGCGCATGTAAGTAGGCTGCTTTAAACTTATATGCACTATATTCATCAGATGTTTCGCATTTTAAAAAATATTAACAATTGGATAGAACAACTCAGAATCAGCGGAAAGCAGATCAGGTCAATCGCTAAGTCACGTGACTACATTACGCCACATTGGATGTTTTATTTGGATTATATAAAGTCTTCCTGTTAATAAACGAGTTGGTGAGTAAATATATTTTGTTAATTGATATTAACTAATAGACGAATGAATTCCTAAATGCAGGCACCATAAGATAAAACAGTTTGACGAAAATGCCATGAGCATTTAAATAGCAGTCTGCTTTCCCAAGTTAGAATGATACCAATGGCTCCTAAAGATGTAATTATTTCCTTCAATGAGAGCCCTTTTAGTAGCCCAAATAGTACTCTTTTAATAGTTTCGAAGAACCTGCTGAGAGTGACGATGACATTGGGACTAAGCCACGCAGTGAGATACCAAACGCCAGTGATGGGCAAGGCGCCCGATGACCCGACCCTTGCCCTCCGTGAAGCCATGAGGTCGTCCGCCCGATGACCCGACGCTTGCCCTTCTTGAAGCCGTGAGGTCGTCCACTGGACCTCTAATGACCACCTTTCTATTCCAAACCCAGCCTGGTCGCCTTGGTTACCACCTATCTATCGCCAGACGGCAGCACGGTCATCAGATTTGGTCCCGGGAAAATGAGAATTTATGGCTTCTATGCAAAGGGCGGGACCGGCTGGCTGGCTGGCTGGCTGGCTGGCCTCTCGGGCTTCGTAGGCTGTCGGCTGGAAGACTTCATTTTATTTTCCCGGGCGCCGGTTATCGCGGGACCTAAAGTTGATTTTGCCTGCCGATTGTGCTGGAACTATTTGCCCACAGCCTTGGCGGGGACATTAAAGGGGGAGGGGGGACTAGGGGCTGGGGGCTGGGGGCTGGGAGCTGGGAGCTGGGGGCTGGGGTAGGGTTAGGGTGGAGAAGTGTGAGCGGGGGGGGGGTGGGGCGGGGAGGACCAGGGGTACGTGCCGCCAATCATGTGTCAACATCGCCAGTAAGCGATCAGATCGAGAACGACGGCGTGCATTACGCATGATGACGTCATCACCATGTTGTAATGTTGTCGGTGGAGCCTAAATCTAGATATGGACTACCAGGAGAACCTCGTCCTAGTGTCCGAGATTTCGCTGAGAGGCACTCTTGCCATACTGTGGAGGCACGTACTCTGACCTACAATAACTGAATTAAAACTGAACTTTCAGAACATACGTCTTACATTCATGTCATCTTCTTTCGTTCAGGCGTTTTGGTTGTTTTCATTTCCATTCGCCGGATATCCCAATGATGGTCCCTTGTTCGTCTCAACCGGCTCACATATGTGACAAATTTAATTATCTAGGTATATCTGTAAACGCACTTGTAGCAGAAGACACTTGCCAACTATGGGTTAGCAAGTCTAATCTAGCAAGGTAATAATAGATAGGCCTATTCAAGCCCATCGTTGCCGTGTGACGGACATGTTACGGCTGACAAGTCTATGTTCACGTGTTCTTTGTGTTAAACTATAAACTATAAAGCAGAAGGCTCGGTAAAATGTATTTATCGCGAATATGACAAACTGAATGCCCAGCCAGGAAACAGATGATATAACAAGCACACGCAAGACTCTGCTATAACGACTCCCCACTCCTGTCCCCAGTCGATGTCACAACATGCCCGTCGTGCCCCACATTATACGCCAGAGAATGTTTGATATCAACGTGACGTTACCTTCGGAGACGTTACTCCCAGAGACGTTACCTCCGGAGACGTTACTCCCGGAGACGTGACACCCGCAGACGTGACACCCGGAGACGTTACTACCGGAGACGTTAATCCCGGAGACGTTAAACCCGGAGGCGTTACTCCCGGAGACGTGACACCCGGAGACGTTACTCCAGGGGACGTTACCTCCGGAGACGTTACTCCCGGAGACGTTACACTCGGAGACGTTACACTCGGAGACGTTACTCCCGGAGACGTTACCTCCGGAGACGTTACTCCCGGAGACGTTACACTCGGAGACGTTACACTCGGAGACGTTACTCCCGGAGACGTTACTCCCGGAGACGTTACACTCGGATACGTTACAATCGGAGACGTTACACTCGGAGACGTTACTTCCGGAGACGTTATCTCCGGAGACGATACTCCCGGAGACGTTACTCCCGGAGACGTTACACTCGGAGACGCTACACTCGGACACGTTACCTCCGGAGACGTGTCACCCGGAGACGTTACACCCGGAGACGTTACACCTCTCTTTCCCCACCATTGCCGCGCTATGACCAGCACGCTTACTTGTAATAATATCCATGACTCAAACTTAACCAGCTATTTCACTGGTGGACCTTCTTTCTTGAAAGGCAGGCTGTAAGATTTAGGTACCACTAACTTAGGTAAGGTGACTTTGACATGATGATATCGGTTTATTCCAAGCGCTCCCACGCTTCTTAACGTCACGTTCACACAACACAGGGCGGGGGCTTTACACACGTTACACGACCTGCACGAAAATGATGAGATATGTGGATAATGCGAACAAGCCTTATTTATTCATAATATTAAGAATAATAACAATAATAATAATAGGTTTATTTCATCTAAAACACATGTACATTACATCTTAAAGGGCAAACTGAGCAGAAGCGGTGTTTATATGCTCGAGCAAGAAAAAAAACACAAAAGAGAGAAAGGAAAAAATATATATATATAATAAAAAATCTTTGCAAGGTTATATATATAGATATAGATATAGATCTATACATATAAAATTTAAAAGAATTTTTTATAATAATGCCGTACACAAGACAAATGTTTAATTACTCATATATTGTTAGGCTACGAAAGGTATGCAAGCTATAAATACTATCACAAATGCTATTTCTCAATTATCAATAATATCTTTTAACAACATACTTTTTCCCCGTTCTCTTGAAAACATTTAGCATAGAAAGTAAAGCCTGGTAAGCCACTTATTAAATATACGCGTTCCCATATTTCTGACTGACATCTTCACACAGTTATTTCTATATTTCGGGGTACGTAAGTTATTGGACGACCTTGTTACATACATCTTGTTTACGAACAAACATTCTCTTGATAATTGCTGGATGAATCTCACGGTATTGCTTGTACATAAAAATACAAATATTATATTTATAAAGGGAGGCTAAGGGTAGTAGGTTGTTTGAGACAAAAAGTGGTTTAGTATGAGCAAGTTTAGGAGCACCCTTATTCAGTGGCTTACTATAGTATTCAAATGCAGCTCCCCATAATTCGATAGCATACGAGAGATACTGAAATATATAACTATAGTATACCATACGTAAGGTTTCACTTTGAAATACCTTTTTGACCTTTGTAGGTATTCTTAACCGCCTAGTTATTTGGCCCTATATATAGTGTACATGGTCTTTCCAAAATAAATCGGAGTCAAGTTGAACCCCTAGGAATTTTATAGTATTTACTTGAGTAATAATTTCTCCTGCCATCACGATTTCGCTCTGCATGATAATATTTATACGAGGACATTTAAATATCATGAACTTCGTCTTTCCGAAGTTGATAGTGAGTTTGTTTAATTACAGCCAGTATCTATTTTTTCCAGTTCAGAATTCAGGGTAGAAGTTACATCAGCAATACCTTTACCCGATATAAAGAAATCAGATTAATCAGCAGATAAAATACTGAATAGTTTCGCACTGACCTGGGCAATATCATTAATATAAATTTAAAATACCAGGGGACCAAGAGTAGATCCTTGAGGCACCTCACAGTTGATTTTTGACCTTGATGATTTGGTGTGGTTATATTCCACATACTGGTCCCTTGAATCGAGATAACTGTTAAGCCACTTTAAGAGCTACTCAGCGAATCCCATACCGTTCGAGTTTCAACAAAAGAATTCCGGAATTAACCGCGTGGAATGCTTTTTAAAAGTCTAAAAATACCCCTAATGTGAACTCCCCCTTATCTATTGCTGAGGCTGTTCGATCTGTTAAAAGTACTAACGCCAATGTGGTGGAGTGGTTAGCTCGAAAGTCAAATTTATTCTCATAAAGCAAATTATACTTGTTAATGTTATTTATCAGTCGTTCTTACATTTACTGTTCAAATATCTTTGAAGGGGTAGGAAGGATAGAAATGGGATGGTAGTTGCTAAAAAGTGTATCGTTACCTCCTTTACAGATGGGAATTACTCTAGCTAGTTTTAGCTCGGTCGAGAAAGGGCCCTTATTGAACGAGAGATTAATAACATTTGAGACGGGAGTCAAAGGTTCTATAATTGTATTTCTAGCAGGCTTATTTGTCTTGGCCGTCATCGACTCCCACCTAGAGGAACTGTCTATCAAAGATCCTATCACCTGACTGATTTCTTCTTCGTTGACCGGATTAAGAACCGGTTAAGAACGCAAAAACAAGGTGTTGAAGTGTCAGCCAGGGCCAGCCTGCCAAGCATGCTTGCTCTTGTCAAACAATGACGTCTTCGTTGGCTTGGGAACGTTGATCGTGTGCCAGTGTAGCGTACCGAGTGTGTGTGTGGCCAAATCCCACCGCTACCACCCAAACTGTAGCGTGCCGAAGATGTATGTCTCTGAATTTATGTCAGGAAGGAGGCGTAAAGAGGTGCGCGGATGCTGCGCTAAGGGGAGAGGGTAAAGAGGTGCGCGGATGCTGCGCCAAGAGGAGAGAGCAAAGAGGTGCGCGGATGCTGCGCTAAGGGGAGAGGGCAAAGAGGTGTGCGGATGCTGCGCTAAAAGGAGAGGGCAAGAAGGTCGCGGATGCTGCGCTAAGGGGAGAGGGCAATAGGTGCGCGGATGCTGCGCCAAGAGGAGAGGGCAAAGAGGTGCGCGGATGCTGCGCTAAGGGGAGAGGGAAAAGAGGTGCGCGGATGCTGCGCTAAGAGGAGAGGGCAAAGAGGTGCGCGGATGCTGCGCTAAGAGGAGAGGGTAAAGAAGTGCGCGGATGCTGCGCTAAGGGGAGAGGGCAAAGAGGTGTGCGGATGCTGCGCTGAGGGAAGAGGGCAAAGGGGTGCGCGGATGCTGTGCTAAGGGGAGAAGGTAAAGAGATGCGCGGATGCTGCGCTAAGGGGAGAGGGTAAAGAGGTGCGCGGATGCTGCGCTAAGAGGAGAGGGCAAAGAGGTGCGCGGATGCTGCGCTAAGAGGAGAGGGTAAAGAGGTGCGCGGATGCTGCGCTAAGAGGAGAGGGCAAAGAGGTGTGCGGATGCTGCGCTAAGAGGGAAGGGGAAAGGAGGTGCGCGGATGGTGCGCTAAGGGGAGAGGGTAAAGAGGTGCGCGGATGCTGCGCTAAGAGGAGAGGGCAAAGAGGTGCGCGGATGCTGCGCTAAGAGGAGAGGGTAAAGAGGTGCGCGGATGCTGCGCTAAGAGGAGAGGGCAAAGAGGTGCGCGGATGCTGCGCTAAGAGGGAAGGGGAAAGGTGGTGCGCGGATGGTGCGCTAAGGGGAGAGGGTAAAGAGGTGCGCGGATGCTGCGCTAAGAGGGAAGGGGAAAGGAGGTGCGCGGATGGTGCGCTAAGGAGAGAGGGTAAAGAGGTGCGCGGATGCTGCGCTAAGAGGAGAGGGCAAAGAGGTGCGCGGATGCTGCGCTGAGAGGAGAGGGCAAAGAGGTGCGCGGATGGTGCGCTAAGAGGAGAGGGTAAAGAGGTGCGCGGATGCTGCGCTAAGAGGAGAGGGCAAAGAGGTGCGCCGATGCTGCGCTAAGAGGAGAGGGCAAAGAGGTGCGCGGATGCTGCGCTAAGGGGAGAGGGTAAAGAGGTGCGCGGATGCTGCGCTAAGAGGAGAGGGCAAAGAGGTGCGCGGATGCTGCGCTAAGAGGAGAGGGTAAAGAGGTGCGCGGATGCTGCGCTAAGAGGAGAGGGTAAAGAGGTGCGCGGATGCTGCGCTAAGAGGAGAGGGTAAAGAAGTGCGCGGATGCTGCGTTAAGAGGAGAGGGCAAAGAGGTGCGCGGATGCTGCGCTAAGGGGAGAGGTGGCGCAGCGCTGTCCCCCCCACTCAAACTGACTTCTGGCTGTGATGCACGCCCTTTTATATCCCCCATCCTAGGGACGCTAACTCCAGTGACGATACCCGCTAAATTGACCAATGGGCGATAACGAAAGCAGCTGTATTTATACACTTAAAAATAGGGCCAAAATGCTCATCATTATCCTTCAAACTTCTGGGGAAACTTGCTTAACAACTTGCATAAAAAGTTACATAAACCATTCATAAATTTACTGGCGATATATAATACTCGAATCCTCTAAATCTTCTTTCTCTCGAACTTGCTCAAACTTCTTTCCTGTCCTGGCGGATGTTTACTACCCAATCTCACCCACGCGCCCCCTGCCGTCCTACTTCGTCCTACCATTGCGCTAGTTCCCATATGCCGTGCTACTTCTTATCATTCCGCTAATTCCCCTAAGCAAATTCGCTACACAAGATGAAGGCATTCCAAATGACGTCGGCAAAAAGGCTAACTGAACGGCCGGAGGTCAGGTTAAAGAATGTTTGCAAAGTCACATGAAGGATTTTGGCATCGAATCGAATTCTTGGGAGGATCTAGCGATGGGCACGCTTAGAGCGTAAGGGAATGACCCACCACGACGGGCTCGGCCGGATTTGAGAAACTGGATTTGAAACGCCAATCTAGGCGTCGAACGAGTAATAACCAAGACCTAACGACAGGTCACCGATGCGACGACTGCGGTAAACTGTGTCGGTCACAGATAGGCATTATTCAGTCATAAGCGCAAATGCCGTTAAGTAACGTTAGATCTCGATCAGATTCCGTAGGGACGGTAGAGCCATGGTGCGGCGCGAGTAGCTATTAGGGCTCTTGTAATAATCCAGCCCTTGCTTGCAGTCGGCCGTCATTTCGAAGACTTGTCTGGTCGTGTCCCACACCGGGTGATTGACGTCCACGGGACAGCGCAAGGTCCGCTCCACGTACTCCGCGCCACCCTTCCCGTCAACCATTAGCAGCGTGGTAGTCCTGCAACAGTCACGTGACCATCTTCAGTGCCGCAGTCACGCCACGTGACACCAAGATCGACTTGACGTCATATGGAAAAGGTCCGTGATAAAACAACCGAAAGGGCACCAGGCTTGTGACTAAGAGATCAGTAATTAAGGCATACTTGTACTGTTACAGATCCATTTCGATGTCGTATTATATTTATTAAAAAATGCTGATGCATCACCTTGAATTATATCAACTAGAACACAATGCATTGCTGAATCAGACCTCGTCGCATGGCTAACGTTTCTGGTTGTCACACCTGGTCCCACAGCCAATGTACTGGGACGCCTCACCTGGTCCCACAGTCAATGTCCATAGTCGCCTCACCTGGTCCCACAGTCAATGTCCATGGAAGCCTCACTTGGTCCCACAGGCAATGTTCACGGACGCCTCACCTGGTCCCACAGCCAATGTCCATGGACACCTCACCTAGTCCCACAGCCAATGTCCTTGGACGCCTCACCTGGTCCCACAGGCAATGTCCATGGACGCCTCACCTGGTCCCACAGTCAATGTCCTTGGACGCCTCACCTCGTCCCACAGTCAATGTCCATGGACGCCTCACATGGTCCCACAGGCAATGTCCATGGACGCCTCACCTGGTCCCACAGTCAATGTCCATGGACGCCTCACCTGGTCCCACAGCCAATGTCCTTGGACGCCTCACCTGGTCCCACAGGCAATGTTCATGGACGCCTCACCTGGTCTCACAGTCAATGTCTATGGACGCCTCACCTGGTCCCACAGGCAATGTCAATGGACACCTCACCTGGTCTCACAGTCAATGTCCATGGACGCCTCACATGGTCCAACAGGCAATGTCCACGGACGCCTCACCTGGTCCCACAGCCAATGTCCTTGGACGCCTCACCTGGCCCCACAGCCAATGTCCATGGACGCCTCACCTGGTCCCACAGCCAATGTCCATGGACGCCTCACTTGGTCCCTCAGGCAATGTCCACGGACGCCTCACCTGGTCCCACAGCCAATGTCCATGGACACCTCACCTAGTCCCACAGCCAATGTCCTTGGACGCCTCACCTGGTCCCACAGGCAATGTCCATGGACACCTCACCTGGTCCCACAGTCAATGTCCACGGACGCCTCACCTGGTCCCACAGGCAATGTCCATGGACGCCTCACATGGTCCAACAGTCAATGTCAATGGACACCTCACCTGGTCTCACAGTCAATGTCCATGGACGCCTCACCTGGTCCCACAGTCAATGTCCACGGACGCCTCACCTGGTCCCACAGGCAATGTCCATGGACGCCTCACCCGGTCCCACAGGCAATGTCCATGGACGCCTCAGCTGGCCCCACAGCCAATGTCCATGGACACCTCACCTGGTCCCACAGCCAGTGTCATTGGACACCTCACCTGGTCCCACAGTCAATGTCCACGGACGCCTCACCTGGTCTCACAGTCAATGTCCATGGACGCCTCACCTGGTCCCACAGTCAATGTTCATGGACACCTCACCTGGTCTCACAGTCAATGTCCATGGACGCCTCACCTGGTCCCACAATCAATGTTCATGGACGCCTCACCTGGTCCCACAGCCAGTGTCCATGGACGCCTCGCCTTGCCTTACAGTCAATGTCCATGGACACCTCACCTGGTCTCACATTCAATGTCCATGGACGCCTCACCTGGTCCCACAGTCAGTGTCCAAGGACGCCTCACCTGGTTCCACAGTCAATATCAATGGACGCCTCACCTGGTCCCACAGTCAATGTCCATGGACGCCTCACCTGGTCCCACACTCAGAGTCCTTGGACGCCTCACCTGGTCCCACAGTCAATGTCCATGGTCGCCTCACCTGGTCCCACAGTCAATGTCCATGGTCGCCTAACCTAGTCCCACAGTCAATGTCCATGGTCGCCTCACCTGGTCCCACAGTCAATGTCCATGGTCGCCTCACCTGGTCCCACAGTCAATGTCCATGGTCGCCTAACCTAGTCCCACAGTCAATGTCCATGGTCGCCTCACCTGGTCCCACAGTCAATGTCCATGGACGCCTCACCTGATCCCACAATCAATGTCCTTGGACGCCTCATCTGGCCCCACAGTCAATGTCCATGGACGCCTCACCTGGTCCCACAGTCAATGTCCATGGACGCCTCACCTGATCCCACAATCAATGTCCTTGGACGCCTCATGTGGTTCCACAGTCAATGTCCATGGGCGCCTCACCTGATCCCACAATCAATGTCCTTGGACGCCTCATGTGGTTCCACAGTCAATGTCCATGGGCGCCTCACCTGGTCCCACAGTCAATGTCCATGGACGCCTCACCTGATCCCACAATCAATGTCCTTGGACGCCTCATCTGGCCCCACAGTCAATGTCCATGGACGCCTCACCTGGTCCCACAGCCAGTGTCCTTGGACGTCTCACCTGGTCCCACAGCCAGTGTCCTTGGACGCCTCACCTGGTCCCACAGCCAATGTCCATGGACGCCTCACCTGGTCCCACAGCCAATGTCTTTGGAGTCCTCACCTGGTCCCACAGTCAATGTCCATAGACACATCACCTGGTCCCACAGCCAATGTCCATAGACGCCTCACCTGGTCCCACAGCCAACGTCTTTGGAGTCCTCACCTGGTCTCACAGTCAATGTCCATAGAAACCTCACCTGGTCCCACAGCCAATGTCCATGGACGCCTCACCTGGTCCCACAGCCAGTGTCCTGGGACGCCTCACCTGGTCCCACAGTCAATGTTCATGGACGCCTCACCTGGTCCAACAGCCAATGTCCATAGACGCCTCACCTGGTCCCACAGTCAATGTCCATGGACGCCTCACCTGGTCCCACAGCCAGTGTCCTTGGACGTCTCACCTGGTCTAACAGCCAATGTCCATAGACGCCTCACCTGGTCCCACAGCCAATGTCTTTGGAGTCCTCACCTGGTCCCACAGTCAATGTCCATGGTCGCCTAACCTAGTCCCACAGTCAATGTCCATGGTCGCCTCACCTGGTCCCACAGTCAATGTCCATGGACGTCTCACCTGGTCCCACAGTCAATGTCAATGGACACCTCACCTGGTCCCACAGTCAATGTCCATGGACACCTCGTCTGGTTCCACAGTCAATGTCCATGGTCGCCTAACCTAGTCCCACAGTCAATGTCCATGGTCGCCTCACCTGGTCCCACAGTCAATGTCCATGGTCGCCTCACCTGGTCCCACAGTCAATGTCCATGGACGCCTCACCTGGTACTACAGTCAATGTCAATGGAAACCTCACCTGGTCCCCCGGTCAATGTCCATGGACACCTCACCTGGTCCCACAGTCAATGTCCATGGACGCCTCATGTGGTTCCACAGTCAATGTCCATGGGCGCCTCACCTGGTCCCATAGTCAATGTCCATGGACGCCTCACCTGATCCCACAATCAATGTCCTTGGACGCCTCATCTGGCCCCACAGTCAATGTCCATGGACGCCTCACCTGGTCCCACAGCCAGTGTCCTTGGACGTCTCACCTGGTCCCACAGTCAATGTCCATGGACGCCTCACCTGGTCCCACAGTCAATGTCAATGGACACCTCACCTGGTCCCACAGCCAATGTCTTTGGAGTCCTCATCTGGTTCCACAGTCAATGTCCATGGTCGCCTAACCTAGTCCCACAGTAAATGTCCATGGTCGCCTCACCTGGTCCCACAGTCAATGTCCATGGTCGCCTCACCTGGTCTCACAGTCAATGTCCATGGACGCCTCACCTGGTCCTACAGTCAATGTCAATGGACACCTCACCTGGTCCCACGGTCAATGTCCATGGACACCTCACCTGGTCCCACAGTCAATGTCCATGGACGCCTCATGTGGTTCCACAGTCAATGTCCATGGGCGCCTCACCTGGTCTCACAGTCAATGTCCATGGACGCCTCACCTGATCCCACAATCAATGTCCTTGGACGCCTCATCTGGCCCCACGGTCAATGTCCATGGACGCCTCACCTGGTCCCACAGCCAGTGTCCTTGGACGTCTCACCTGGTCCCACAGCCAGTGTCCTTGGACGCCTCACCTGGTCCCACAGCCAATGTCCATGGACGCCTCACCTGGTCGCACAGCCAATGTCTTTAGAGTCCTCACCTGGTCCCACAGTCAATGTCCATAGACACATCACCTGGTCCCACAGCCAATGTCCATAGACGCCTCACCTGGTCCCACAGCCAATGTCTTTGGAGTCCTCACCTGGTCTCACAGTCAATGTCCATAGAAACCTCACCTGGTCCCACAGCCAATGTCCATGGATGCCTCACCTGGTCCCACAGCCAGTGTCCTGGGACGCCTCACCTGGTCCCACAGCCAATGTCCATGGACGCCTCACCTGGTCCAACAGCCAATGTCCATAGACGACTCACCTGGTCCCACAGTCAATGTCCATGGACGCCTCACCTGGTCCCACAGCCAGTGTCCTTGGACGTCTCACCTGGTCTAACAGCCAATGTCCATAGACGCCTCACCTGGTCCCACAGCCAATGTCTTTGGAGTCCTCACCTGGTCCCACAGCCAATGTCCTTGGACGCCTCACCTGGTCCCACAGCCAGTGTCCATGAACGCGTCACCTGGTCCCACAGCCAATGTCCTTGGACGCCTCACCTGGTCCCACAGTCAATGTCCATAGACACCTCAGCTGGTACTAAAGTCAATGTCCTTGGACGCCTCACCTGGTGCCACAGTCAATGTCCATAGACACCTCACCCAGTCCCACAGCTAATGTCCTTGGACGCCTCACCTGGTCCCACAGTCAATGTCCTTGGACGCCTCACCTGGTCCCACAGTCAATGTCCATGGACGCCTCACCTGGTCCCACAGCCAGTCTCCATGGACGCCTCACCTGGTCCCACAGTCAATGTCCATGGACACCTCACCTGGTCCCACAGATCATGTCTATGGAAACCTCACCTGGCCTCACAGTCAATGTCCATGGACACCTCATCTGGTCCCACAGTCAACTGTCCATGGACACCTCACCTGGCCTCACAGTCAATGTCCTTGGACGCCTCACCTGGTCCCACAGTCAATGTCCATGGACACCCCACCCGGTCCCACAGTCAATGTCCATGGACGCCTCACCTGGTCCCACATTCAATGTTAATGGACGCCTCACCTGGTCCCACAGTCAATGTCCATGGACGCCTCACCTGGTCCCACCGTCAATGTTCATGGACACCTCACCTGGTCCCACAGTCAATGTCCATGGACACCTCACCTGGCCTCACAGTCAATGTCCTTGGACACCTCACCTGGCCTCACAGTCAATGTCCTTGGACGCCTCACCTGGTCCCACAGTCAATGTCCTTGGACACCCCACCCGGTCCCACAGTCAATGTCCATGGACGCCTCACCTGGTCCCACATTCAATGTTAATGGACGCCTCACCTGGCCTCACAGTCAATGTCCTTGGACGCCTCACCTGGTCCCACAGTCAATGTCCATGGACGCCTCACCTGGTCCCACATTCAATGTTAATGGACGCCTCACCTGGTCCCACAGTCAATGTCCATGGACGCCTCACCTGGTCCCACCGTCAATGTTCATGGACACCTCACCTGGTCCCACAGTCAATGTCCATGGACACCTCACCTGGCCTCACAGTCAATGTCCTTGGACACCTCACCTGGTCCCACAGTCAATGTCCATGGACGCCTCACCTGGTCCCACAGTCAATGTCCTTGGACACCCCACCCGGTCCCACAGTCAATGTCCATAGACACCTCACCTGGCCTCACAGTCAATGTCCTTGGACACCCCACCCGGTCCCGCTGTCAATGTCCATGGACGCCTCACCTGGTCCCACAGTCAATGTCCATGGACGCCTCACCTGGTCCCACAGTCAATGTCCATTGACGTCTCACCTGGTCCCACACTCAATGTCCTTGGACGTGAAGTGGATGGCACTTCTCTCGCGGATCTGCCTCTTGGTCAGTTCGCCCTCCGCCTGGGCCTGGAGCTGTGCATCCGGTAGCTGGCTGGAACACCGCAACACTCTCACACTTACAAGGGGCGTGGGCCTGCGACATATACAGACTATGGGAGGGGAGACAACTGAAGAACAGGGGAAGATACGGTGTCCAGTGTGCCTAAGGTTCAGTTACCGCTGGATAACATCTATTCCCCGTTACTATATATGTGCAAGATGATGTGGGGCCAAGAGAGAGGAGATATTATAATCACTCACGGGGTGGAATCGGTCATCATGGTCAGTATCTCGTCTTCCAGCCGGTCTTTCTTGTCGACGGTGCCATAGTTGTGGATGATGTCGGCGAACCAGTCTTTACCTCGAAGCACCTTCTGCCAGGGCGTGTTGTTGCTGGAGTTGCTGACCCCCAGGACACCTGGCAAGGAGAGTGCCAGAGTACTTCACCACATGACATAGGTACATATTAAATTGTAAATGTTCAGACATAAAATTACGGATATCCGGAATCTAATTGTTGATATCAGGAATTGCATTATTGTTTATTAGAATGGATTTGCTGATATTCGGAATTGAATTGTTGATATCAGGAATAGAATTGTTGATATCAGGAGAATTGAACTGTCAGGCGCTGATCCCGGAATTTGAAACGAGGAGTCTATTTGCGGCTTCACATTTCTTCCAATGGCATTCCTTCCGATGGCTATGAGGTCCGCAAAATAATATAGGGTTCAGCAAAAAATGGGGGTACGGGGGAGGGGGTTAGCATCTTAGATGGCGTAGAGTTACCAGTGCCAAAGTGCATCCTCGTTCATATAAGAGAAGGGGAGAAGTCGAGTCCCTCAAGACCCCCTGCCCTTGAGTCTTAATTTCTTGATATCAACAATTGTTTAAGAAATGTTTCATTGGCCCTTTTCTCGCGGGCCTCCAGGGTCCGTGGCGGATTTCACGAACGCAGTTTAGCCGACTGCCGGGCTTACTCGGCTAAGGTTACCATGTAAATGACTAAGCCCTGTAGCCGGCTAAACTACGTACAGGCAATAGGTCGCCGGGGAGGAGGTGTCTAGCTACCGTGTGTCAGGCGGTGCGGCTCCACCATGTCCTGGTTGTTGTAGTAATGAATGGCCCACCTCTGCCTCCTGGAACCGAAGAGACGTCGTGTGAATTAACAAAGACTTGGCTCCAGATGTGCGTTACAAACAAATGTAGAGTTCGTGTGTCTAAAAAATTAACTGAGCGACACTTGACACTCTGACGTTTAATGTTGAAGTTTTTTTATTGTCTTAGCGCTCTTAACATTAGCCAACGAAAACGTTAAGTATATTTATTATCGTTGAAATATGCATACCGAAGATATCGTTCGATTAGGAAGATTGCTAGATTACTATCATACTTAATCGTGTCAGGTTTTTCCACCCTCGCATGGTGATAACGATCAGCGGATGGATTAAATACAAGTCATATGTAACAGCGATTTGTTGTTAAGGTCATTTATTAAATGACGGATGGGAAGCAATACCTATTGGCAGGTTGCATATCATAAATACACAGCTTCAAGCAAAGCTTGACCACATTGAAATGTCTGCCTTTTAGCAGTGCCATATAATTAAATCTATATCTTGTAAATACCAAATAACTTTAATTGATCCTCCTTTAAATATAAGCAATGACAGGACTGTTGTGAGGGCGTCCAAAGGCCCGAACCAATACAAAGACTCCTTAATCAAGGAATAGGGAGAGGTGGGCGGATTGTTGTCGCACGTCCAGCGTCACCAACGTCCACAGCAGAGAGAAGGAACGGCGGCTCCGATTGGATGTATATATGGACGAGCTCAGAGCTGTGATTGGACAATACATTTTTATCTAATAACCGAAACAACCGATCACCACCAACAAGTTGGCCACACCGACCGCCAACAATAAAATAGCTTTCATAGTAACCTTTGAATCTCCTCTTAAGGGTTTACAAGTAGCCAACGGTGAGCCACCAGCCACATTTGTATTTAGGCAAGCGCAATTATTGCCAAAGAAAACTTCTGAAAATGCAATTACATTTTTGCCTCGAAAACTATGTCCCTGCATATATTGCATTGTGGCTGTAAAGGGAGATATCGCCCCAAGACAAGCGTTAAAGCCAACCTAATCTAATCGCGATCTGCACCGGAAGTTTACACCTTACACGTTTGACGAGTGTTTACGCTTTGTTTCGGCCGACCGGTAAAGAAACAAAAATAAGCCAACCCGCCCCCATCAATGTCGAGCAGCGCGCCATTTTGCCAAAGGAAGTGACGTATATTGTGACCCTTCATGCGGCGCCGCATCTTTAAGCATGTTATAACAGCTTTTGAAATACCTATTATTTGGCATCCGTAATATCTTTAACCAGTACTTAATACACTTAACATTGTAAATCTTTGCTAAGGGTAACCTGCCACATTCCCCTAGTGCGGCGGCGTCCGATGTTGACCTGGGCAGTCCCAATAATCTCTTACAAAACCTAGCTTGGACTTTCTCGATTTCCTTATACTCTTGATAACCCCAGATTTCGGCTCCATACGTGAGAATTGGCACGATAATTCTATCAAACAAAGTAAATGCTGCTTCTGTAGGTAGACCGTTAAGTTTCTTATCAAGCTTGTAGATAGAGGCCAATGCTCTGTTGGCTTGACCAGTCAGTGAAGAAACAGCTTTCGACCATCTGAATGTGCTAGTTAATACCAGGCCTAAATATTTATACGACGATACAACTTTTAGCCGTTCACCATCGAAAAACCATCGTTCATTTGCTTTAACTATTCCTCCTCTCCGAATTACCATTATATCTTACAATATGCCTCTAAGATATTTATCGTTTGCTGCAGACGTCCTACAGTATCCGAGCAGTTTGCTAAGTCGTCGGCAAACATGCGTGATATTATGTTTGGGGCATCATTGCTTACGTAGATACCTGGGCAGTTAGAATTTGATAACATGGATAAATACTCTTCTATATATAAAGCAAACAGCAAGGGACTTAATATACAACCCTGTCGTGTTCCGATTTTACACTGAAAATAGTCTGTCAAACTAGAATGTGTCTTAATACACGATTTCAAGTTAGCGTACATATCGCGAATAACCGTCATTATATTACCATGAATACCTTTACCTAGTAGACTAAACCATAACAGACTATGAGACATGCTGTCGAACGCCTTTGAAAAATCAATAAATAGGATATAACATCTGCCTTTCTCTTTCGTTACATACTTTTGAATTATGGACTGCAAGGCAAATATTTGATCACACGTCGAATATCCTTTTCGATATCCCGCCTGCTCTTCTGACCGTAGCTCGTTTTGGTCGACCCATATAGTTAATCTCTCGTTGATTAATTTAGTGAATAACTTACTGAGGGCAGACAGTAAGGATATACCTCTATAATTTCCCATATCAGACCGTGATCCTTTCTTATGTACCGGCAATATGAGGGCTTTACACCAGTCTTTCGGAAATTTCCCCGTTTTTAGTATCAGATTAAACAGTCGAACAAGATATGGTAACAACAGTTCGGCAACCCCTTTCCGCATTTCATTCGGTATTACATCGTAACCTGCAGCTTTGCCGTTGGATAAATGTCGTATACAACCTAGTATTTCCTCAGCATCAAAAGCTTTATTCAGATGATCTCTTTCCAAACTTCCTTCCCGTTCAACATCACACTTAGTACATACATCATCATGATCAGCTAGGGTGGATAAAACCTCTTCCAAAAAAATGAAATCTGTTTTCGCAGTCGGCACATTTAATAACTTTGCGAAGTATTCTTTCCACTCCTCAGGTTTAATAGTAGAACTACTCCTACTGTTACTGTTCAATTGCTGGATACAACGCCAAAA
The DNA here is from genome assembly GCA_964019135.1 of Arenicola marina. Taxonomy (NCBI): domain Eukaryota; kingdom Metazoa; phylum Annelida; class Polychaeta; family Arenicolidae; genus Arenicola; species Arenicola marina. Next base: position 12,222,237 of record OZ025260.1, on the reverse strand, counting down.
GGTAGTACAATCGGTAGAGCTATCTATCAACGACTGCTGTAAGACTCGTGCATGTAGTAGCTTTTTACCTTTACAAAGGTTTTTAAATATTTTCCGAGCTCCCTTATATTCCTTAAGATGATCTTGCGAATTTGAACCGCGAAAGAGGTCCAGCATATCTAGTTTGCGTTGCTTTGCTCGACTGCAATCTGCATCCCACCACTCAGGCTGACACTGTTGTACGCTTACTCTCATTGCACGCCTGGCTGGTCTACGCATCGCACTCCCACTCAACTGCAGGGTATCGACTATCAGTTTGACAAGCTCGTCTGTGTTATTTGTATTGCAATGTTCATTAAATATGCTTTCAAACTCACTGTCCATAGACTCTGAAACATGCAAACTAAATTCTTCAGAGAGATCGGCATTCCATTTAAATATATCGTGAGACTTCAGACCCGTTGTCATGCACACTCCAGTTTCGCTGTCATCCATATCTACGATGTCACATCGAAATATGCAACTTACAGGGAGATGATTTGTTACCCAGTGAGTATCTGGTTTCAGCATTTCAAATTTGACTATTGAATTAAACATATCACTTGGGGCAATAATATAATCTACGATACTACAACCACTTTATGCATTATTGAAGTAACGACCGGCCGAAGTTATTTACCCCTTGGTCTTTTGATGCACGTGGGATGTTGAAGTCATCACTTCTATACCACTCCATGTTAGGAATATGTTTCACAGTATCATCAATGTAATCGTTTTCTCGAGTTCAAGTCTCCCATGACGACAACCTTATCATTCGGATACCTCACTTTGATGTCTATAATTTGTTCGTACAGTATTTCTACCACATTTTGCTCATGTGATTGGTGTAAATAATCAGCAGCACCTTCGGGGGGTAAGTACGAACAGATGAGCACTATATCATCCTTAAGTTTTGATACGGAAGGTTTCACTCTTATTATTACACCATATAGGAAATTCTCAAATACGCGTTCCACACCGACAGCAAAGGATGATCTATAAAATACAATCGTTCCCCCGCCGGCTCTACCGTGTTTGCTATATCGCCTTGCATTTATCGCTTCGTATGTAAAGTTTGGAGTATCAATCATATTGCTTAAGGTACTTTCCTCAACAGCCCACGTTTCGTTTATAGCTACAATATCAAAGCAGTTTAGGAATGGATTCATATTATACCCTTCGTTCAAAAAACGTATCAAACCGTCGGGATGCCATGAACATATCTTAAGGTATGCTGATGGTACTGACTGACTAGGGACATCATCAGTTTGTGAGTAATCCATCGCTTGGATGAGGTGAGCGAAGGAAGAGACAGCAGTTTGTGGAACGACAGCAGCTTGCGAAGAGACAGCAGCTTGCGAAGAGACAGCAGCTTGCGAAGAGACGGCAGCTTGCGAAGAGACAGCAGCTTTCGGTGAGACACCAGCTTGTGCAGAGACAGCAGCTTGCGAAGAGACAGCAGCTTGCGAAGAGACAGCAGCTTGCGAAGAGACAGCAGCTTGCCAAGAGACAGCAGATATCATGATGATGTACACATACGTCTTGGAAATACAAAGTTACTTACAGGCCGGTAAGTGTTTTCTCCTGTAAATTAAATTTGAACTGTTATTGCGTAAACAGCTAGTGTCCTTTATGGGACCCGTTTTGTCATCAACACCGTGGTTTCAGAGACACAGTTGCAAAATCGTGCAAAAAGACCGGTTTGAATGGTTAAATAGCATAGCATCGACCCACCCCCCCACCCCCCACCACCCACACACACACACCACCACCACCACCACTTCCACCCCACGGATACCTCACCATTGTTCCAACAAAACTAAGTTGTAGCCGTAATATGCGGGCTCACTGGACCACAAATGTCGCATATAGTCCGTTGCATTAACTGGTGAGGTCAGGAAATCAGTAACTAGAAACCCTACAAAATACCAAGAAGTCATCAAATGTTCACAATTGAAAGTATCAATTGGTTTTAATCGGCCATTTTGGTACTTTCCCCATATCCATCTCAATTTGCCTTTGTTAAGTCTATCCGCGGACGGTATTTTTTTGTGCGAGAGAGTTGATTGTCGTTGTTAAATGATAAGGTATAACAGCTCTGGAAAGTTGGAATGGTCAGAGGGGTGAATTTAGGATTTTAAAAGGGTGGGGCACTGAAAACTTGCGACTAGTGGGAGGGGGAGGTTGAAAATGACCAAAGGGTCATTGAAAGTATGTCGCCTTTAACAGTCCTTAAAATCCCCTCGCGTGAGGTAGGGGGGGGGGGGGAACCCCCAGCCATCCCCTTCTTGAATCTGCCACTGATGGTGTAAATAAGACCGCAGCTTGACCATATGTCACGCCCACAGTATATGACAAGTCGCAACATTATATCTGATTCAGGCAGCCGATTCAAGCAGCCGAACCAGGTATAAATCCAGTCGTGCACCATCCCAATAGCCACGTCCAGACCCAATAGCCACGTCCAGACCCACTAGCCACGTTCAGACCCACTAGCCACGTCCAGACCCAATAGCCATGTCCAGACCCATTAGCCACGTCTAGACCCACTAGCCACGTCCAGACCCAATATCCACGTCGAGACCCAATAGCTACGTCCAGACCCAATAGTCACGTCTAGACCCAATAGCCACGTCCAGACCCAATAGCCACGTCCAGACCCAATAGCCACGTCCAGACCCACTAGTCACGTCTAAACCCAATAGCTACGTCCAGACCCAATAGCCACGTGCAAACTCAATAGCCACATTCAGACCCAATAGCCACGTCCAGGCCACGTCCAGGCCCAATAGCCACGTCCAGACCTAATAGCCACGTCCAGGCCACGTCCAAACCCACTAGCCACGTCCAGGCCCAATAGATACGTCCAGACGTCCGAATAGATACGTCCAGGCCACGTCCAGACCCAATAGCCACGTCCAGGCCACGTCCAGACCCAATAGCCACGTCCAGGCCCAGTAGCCACGTCCAGGCCACGTCCAGACCCAATAGCCACGTGCATACCCAATAGTCACGTCCAGGCCCAATAGCCACGTGCAGACCCAATAGCCACGTCCAGACCCAATAGCCACGTCCAGGCCACGTCCAGACCCAATAGCCACGTCCAGGTCACGTCCAGACCCACTAGCTACGTCCAGACCCAATAGCCACGTCCAGACTCACTAGCCACGTCCAGACCCACTAGCCACGTCCAGACCCACTAGCCACGTCAAGACCCACTAGCCCAGTCTAGACCCAATAGCCACGTGCAGACCCAATAGCCACGTCCACACCCACTAGCCACATCCAGACCTAATAGCAACGTCCAGACTCAATAGCCACGTCCAGACTCAATAGCCACGTCCAGACCCAATAGCCACGTCCAGACCCACTAGCCACGTCCCGACCCAATAGCCACGTCCAGACCCACTAGTCACGTCTAAACCCAATAGCTACGTCCAGACCCAATAGCCACGTGCAAACCCAATAGCCACCTCCAGATCCAATAGCCACGTCCAGGCCACGTCCAGGCCCAATAGCCACGTCCAGACCTAATAGCCACGTCCAGGCCACGTCCAAACCCACTAGCCACGTCCAGGGCCAATAAATACGTCCAGACGTCCCAATAGATACGTCCAGGCCACGTCCAGACCCAATAGCCACGTCCAGGCCACGTCCAGACCCAATAGCCACGTCCAGGCCCAGTAGCCACGTCCAGGCCACGTCCAGGCCACGTCCAGACCCAATAGCCACGTCCCTACCCAATAGCCACGTCCAGGCCACGTCCAGACCCAATAGCCACGTGCATACCCAATAGCCACGTCCAGGCCCAATAGCCACGTGCAGACCCAATAGCCACGTCCAGACCCAATAGCCACGTCCAGGCCCAATAGCCACGTGCAGACCCAATAGCCACGTCCATACCCAATAGCCACGTCCAGGCCACGTCCAGACCCAATAGCCACGTCCAGGTCACGTCCAGACCCACTAGCTACGTCCAAACCCAATAGCCACGTCCAGACTCACTAGTCACGTCCAGACCCACTAGCCACGTCCAGACCCAATAGCCACGTCCAGACCCACTAGCCCAGTCCAGACCCAATAGCCACGTGCAGACCCAATAGCCACGTCCACACCCACTAGCCACATCTAGATCCAATAGCCACGTCCAGACCGACTAGCCACGTCCAGACCTAATAGCAACGTCCAGACTCAATAGCCACGTCCAGACTCAATAGCCACGTCCAGACCCAATAGCCACGTCCAGACCCACTAGCCACGTCCAGACCCACTAGCCACGTCCAGACCCAATAGCTACATCCAGACCCAATAGCCACGTCCAGACCGAAGAGCCACGTCCAGACCACGTTTCCTTTACCAAGCTGCAGCACAGCTTCGTTTTCATAATGAACTGCTACAGCCTTAACTTGCGTAACGTCCCTCTTACGTTATTGTTATATCTCTTACGTTATTGTTATATCTGGCAACCTTTTAAAGGTCAGTCAGAAGACGTATTTCAAGGGGGGCCTAAACGTATAAACGGTGACAGGATTACAGAGCAGTGTCCACGGAAACTGTACGAACATTAAAACCGTGTAGCAATGTGTAACAGTCGGCCAGTGACTTTATAGTAAACAGCGAATGGCGCCATGAGACGGACCATCTACGTCGTCTCACAAACAAGTCATATCTGGTGACATGTGATTAATAACATAGTTTGTATAGAAAGTCATTGCCATTACCTTATCGCTTAACATGTTCTCTTAAAATGAAAACTCCGAGAGTTTCCAATGAGAGTTATTAACACAACCATCAAATCGTAATAATAACAAGTTTGGAGTTTCAACTGAGCACGATGGTGTTTTGCAAGTTTTGCCCTACACGGTTACCTCGGCCCTTTTTACGCTGTCCGGCGATGTAAGGTTCCATTATGTTCGTCAATATGCCGATTTTGCCGCTTCCTTTGTTCACCCCCATCCAAGTGCCTCCGTGCTTGCCCGGCTGCAGGTCCAGCCCTGTGAGGAAGAAACAGCAACTGATTTAAGATACACACGCATCAAAGTCTTCCCCAAAACGTGCATTAAAACAAACATCTTGCTATCTGCTAAAGTAAGTCATTATTCACATTTTATTATGCAAACACACATTACAATGAAACATAAATATATATCATAAACATTACGAAAATCGTTAATCGTATTTAGATAAAATGGGCGTGCCAACAAGCCGGTCGATAAAATGTTGTCTTCTCTCTCACGGTGACCATGACAACCGAAGGCAGACACGGTGCTGGCCTCACATACACTCTCGCGCCGTGACCTTGAGTACGGAAGTCAGAAACGGTGCTGGCGTCTTATATCCTCTCACGCCCTGACCTTGACTACGGAAGTCAGAAACGGTGCTGGCCTCACATCAACTCTCTCACTGTAACTGCGACAACCGGACGTAACTTACCTCCTATACAGTGCGGATGGGTATCCCAGAAGGCAGCGGGCGCCGTTGGTCGGCAGTAGTATTCGTCCCTGTTGTTGGCTATGACGACGCGGTAGCCAGTGGGGTCAGCCTCATTACTGACGTACACGAAAGCGATACACATGGCTTGTTTGTCACAACGGCCGGTGTCAACAGCTTACCGGCAACTCTGCTGTGTAAAATGCGTGTAGGATCTCAAAGACTGTGGCAATGAATTGTCAATACATACCGGTAAGTATTACTATAAAATACATTCGCCTATGAGATTGTTGCTAATAGATCGTTGTCACGGGGCCAACGTCAGTAGTGCTTTGCCATCCCCCGTTCCTGGGCTTTGGGGGTGATTAACTCACCCAGCGAGCTGTTCTCGCACCTTGGAGCGCGAGGGGCACCGATAATTAGTTGGCAGTGACACGGGTTTACCTGGCACTCCTTTGCCGGTGGAGTTTAAATATAACAAGACGCGACAGGGAAAGACAGAGGGTGACCGGAGACGAAGCCTGCGTCGTCCTGCTCCGCGCTGTGTGCTGCCAGCGCGTCCTGCTCCGTGCTGTATGCTGTGTGCTGCCAGCGCGTCCTGCTCCGTGCTGTATGCTGTGTGCTGTCAGCGCGTCCTGCTCCGTGCTGTATGCTGTGTGCCGTCAACGCGTCCTGCTGTGAGCTGTGTGCTGTCTGCGTTGTCCTGCTGCGTGCTGTATGCTGCGTCCTGGCTACTGGTCCGCGTCCTTCTGCGTGATGTTTGCTGTGACGTGGCTCGCGTCCTTCTGCGTGCCGGCCCGCATCCCTGCGTGAATTCTTCGTGAACTCCTCGTGTTGACTGATGGAACAGATCGGATCCAAGCTGGCCCTTGGAACATGTAAATATCTTGGTATATAAATTGTCTGCAGAGTTCATAATCTGATGCGTTAGTTGTCATTTCACCTACTCTGATCCCGACCTTGTCAGTGTGACAATCGTTTTGTGGCATTTTCAAGTTTAGATGTTCAATTCGAGTTAAGTGCAGACCGGTATATTAAAAGCCAGTGTAAATTCATTCTTGCAATTAATATAATTTATCCATAGAAAAACATTTTTTTTAAAGCAATCTGGGTGGTTTTGCAAAATGTATATGCGACTGATGGTTTGGTAAGTGTGTTACTTTGTATTGACGAAATCTGAACAAACTTTGAAATTGTAGCGTGAAAATCGCGGGGCGTTGAGAATTAGTACCCAGTCGGACCCGCATTTTTCGCACAGTTTGTATTTGACCCTATGAATTTCTAGCCCTGATACATGGCTGCTCATAGGCGCTGGTACCCGACGCGCGAGAGAGCCATGAAGTGCACCCCACATGAGGCCAGGAATTGGTGGGGATGTTTGTGCATCATGTAGGCTTTTGCCCTTATCAATAAATCGTCTACCTTCCAAAGTGATCTGGGGCATGTTTCATTCCTTCATCCTTCATCGTCCCGGGAGGTTCCTTGGCCCAATTTAGCCTGTATGTGCACAAAAGTGGCCTAAAACACCAACATTTCATTTCATTTCATTTCACCTACCAAAGTGATAAAAGGTAATTCCACGATTGTTGAACTTTTCTTTCGTTGTCTTATATTCGCTGGGCGGATATAAAAAAAGGGTCATTACTGCAATAAACAACACACATTTTTCTCGACACTCGCTCCGCCGTTTTGGCTTATCTTTCGTTGCGAGATTCTCAAAGTGGCGGAGCGAGTTTGCGTAAACTTGCTATTTAGTGTATGTATAAAAGGCCCACATTGAATATGAAGCCACGAAAGAAAAGTTTAACACTTGTGGAATTACTTTTCATCACTTTTGGTGGTAGGCTATTTAGTAATATGGGCAAATAGCTACATGATGCTATAGCCCCAGTCAATCTCAAAAGCTTGGTTTTAAAAACCAACTCATGGTTTTATTTTCTGACAATTTTTGACTTTACCGTTTCGCCATTCTTCACTTTCATGGTTTTATGACAATCTACTCCATCATATTACTTGATATCCTCAGGGTTTTAGTAATCTATTAATCGATTCCACAAAGACTGCATTCATGGTTTTAATCATATCACGTTTATTGATTTTCAGGGTTTTAATATTGACTAATATTTACCAATATGGCACGATATAGCCTTCCAGGCTGAAAGTGCCGTTAAGCCCCAATCAAATCAAATCAAATCTATAGCCCCAGTCAACACGACACCACCGGGCCAGTGGCGGGCCAGTGCCGAATGGCCGCTGCCCCCGACGCCGGTCCTGTGATGGCATCCAGCACTGGCCCAGATACCGGAGTGCAAATTGGCGCTGGCCCGATGCTGGCTGGCCAGAGCAAAACCGACGCTTGCCAGCACTTGCCCGAAGCCGTCCTCTATCATGGATCGTCACAGGCCCAGCGCCGGCTAGCTTGAATCCACCCGCCTGTTGTCAGCAATTTAATGGTCTTTCAACGATATTTATGTATTATGACATAATTTGTACAGTCTGTGAAAAAAGGTGACGAGAATACATGTTGCGCGCTTTATATTTCCTTTGTATTCCGCATGTATCACAGGTAGCCTACATAATGCCCATATAGGATCAGGGACCATAGTCAGAAACTGAGCCTCTGGCTGCCCGTATGTCTCACTGTAACCGTCCATGTCTGTCACTTTTTAATTCCGGCTGTGTGACAATTCGATTCTAAGTCCCGTTACCATTCACAGTATGATTGTAAAGTGAAGTACGTGATCAGATTATGCCATTACAGTAAGCACTTAGAGTCACAGAAATGTCAATGTCAAAGTCTGTTTTCAAGTCAATAAAACATAAACACACCGAAATGTCACATTCCGAGTGAAAAGTAACAAGATGGCGTCTAAAGTGAAGCGCAACGAACAGTCAGATTTACTTCAACCCCAAACGAAATTCAAATAGTGTCGGCAGCGGCGGATTATCAGACACAAGTTTTCATATGTCCCTCAGATCGATTAAAACTAATGATTTTTTATATTTCGAGAATGTCAAACGTTCAGCTTGAGGCACTTTCTATCTGCAGATTAACCAAACGTTTCGTAAACCGCTACAGCGCCAATTTGTGTTATAGTCCTATTCTGCTTCACGTGCACGCGCTTGCTGTCACCCACCCGACATCAGCCCAGGATTTGAGCCGTTGGCGACTCGTGACTGGTCCGACGCTGGCCCGACGTCGGCAGCGCCGGCTCGCACTTGCCGGCGTTGCCGCCTCCAGGCCATTGTCAGCCGGCACTGGCCCGGTGATGTCATGTTTACTGGGGCTAAATCATGCACCCCCACCAGTTCTCTTCATGACTCTCTCGCGCGTCGGGTACCAGCGCGTATGAGAGTCATGTATCAGGGCTAAAGAATTTCATGCAACAACATCAACTCTAAACGATCAACGCTGTATTTATCTCGGCAAGTGACGCAGATACAGATTCCGGCTTATCATGCTAATTATGGGCAGGTTCAGGGTTTTCTTTTTTTAATATGTAGGTGAGTAGATATTTTTGAGAAAGGACGTACCTCGACAAGACCTATCGGTCATGAAATAGCCTATGGGTTTGTCCGGGCGCCTGTCATGACCCATAGGCGGTATCTATAGGTAACATCGTGTCGTCTGGACAGGGCTTCAGATTTGGATGCCCCACCTGTTTTTTGTACTGGACATCCATATTATTATGTGGACCCCTTAAATTATTTTGGTCCAACCGCCCCCCCCCCCCAGTTTACCCCCCCCCACCCTCTCAAATTCTGAAATTCCTGGATCCACGCCAGCTTGTGACCCCCACATGATTGTCTGCTGGATCCGCCCCTGCATGCCTGGCATTAAAACAGGCAGACACAGTTGTCGAGTTGTGAACCTCAATGTAGATCAGCGACCGTTGTAAGACATGTGTCCTTAAATCCAGTCATGCACGGGCAACCATGCGTCTGGCGTCTGGCCCAGTTTAGGGACCCCACTTTGCTACCACACTGAAAAATGGTGCAGACAGATAAACCCTCTATCTGTGGGGGGGGGGGGGGCGGGGGGGGGAACATGCGTGACGCAACTCCACTTTGTTCCATATTTTTTATTTGGAATACCATTTTTTCGGGGAGGTATGTGCGCTGTTTACATCTCCAGCTTTTTGAGCCGTCACCTATTCTCCTCATTCCCCGGAGAAGTCATCCGACCCAAGGTGGGCTCGACACAATGTCACAAAGCAACACATATTTAGGTTTATACCTGGGTCTATAAAAATTCAAACCTGTGTAGCTTTAGTAGTTTATGTGTTCCTTCTTTATCTTACCGACGATTATAAAGTGTGCGCATAGCACGTGGTCACGTACGGTCACCCACGTCTCAGGCTTTTACACGCAATTTGTTCATGTTTTGTGTAACAATTTATTGTGCCTTCCCCTCTCAAGAATTCCTACATACACCCCAGCGTGACCATCAGCACTTCCGCACACCACGCCCGGGGTCTCGGCGAATGGGTCTTAATCCCGACTTTCTACGTGTGCTTGGTCAAGCGCTAAACCATTTCTCATAGACATAGACGTTAAAGCAATATACTTACATGCGCCATCTTAGATTTTTTTACATTTTAGAATCAAGACTAAAAGTATCTAAACAATTATGATGCATATGTTTTATATCTCTTTGAGTCTGTAGAACAAACATTTCAACATAAAACTGCGCGGTATATTTTTATCCGCGGTGTTAAGTGTCTTAAGTGTTACTGGTAAGCTCTTCGCCAGAATTGCCTTAAAGAGACTGCAACTCCTTGCAAATAGAATATATCCGGAAGCGCAGTGTGGATTCACATTCGGACGATCGACTGTTGACATGATATTTTCGTTGCGTCAACTTCAAGAGAAATGTAGAGAACAACACAAGCCCCTCTACCTTGCTTTTGTTGATCTTACCAAGGCTTTTGATACTGTCAGCAGATCTGGCTTGTACAAAATCTTGGAGTCTATTGGGTGCCCCCGTAGACTACTTAACCTCATCCGCTCCTTTCATGAACACTCGTTCAGCACAGTACAGTTCGACGGAGCAACGTCCGAGAGCTTTCAAGTCAGAAATGGCGTGAAGCAGGGCTGTGTTCTTGCGCCAACTTTATTTGGCATCTTCTTCTCTATGCTTCTTTCTCACGCATTTAATGAGGATGCGGAGGGTGTTTACTTGCACACCAGAACTGATGGGAAGCTGTACAACCTTTCAAGGTTGCGCGCTAAGTCCAAGCGGAGGCGCTTCCTAATAAGAGAACTACTATTCGCTGACGACGCAGCGTTGGTTGCGCACTCAGAAAGCCAGCTACAGAGACTCATGGATCGGCTCTCAAATGCGTGTACTTTATTTGCTTTGACTATTAGTGTTATAAAAACAGTCGTGCTGAGCCAAGGGGCTATCACACCGCCAGTGATTACCCTTAACAACCTGCCTTTAGATGTGGTTAATAAGTGTTGTTACCTGGGAAGTACCGTCACGGATAATCTATCCCTGGACGAGGAAATAAATACTCGAATTGGAAAGGTAGCCACCATGTTTGGTATGTTAAACAAACGTGCTTGGCGTAATTCAAAACTTACCATTCGCGCCAAAATGCTAATCTACAGGGCGTGCGTTCTAAGTAGCTTGCTGTATGGCAGAGAAACGTGGACTACGTATTGTAGCCAAGAAAGTAAATTGAATAACTTCCATTTTCGTTGCCTGCGAAACATTTTAGGCATATCTTGGCAAGACAAGGTCACGAATGCTGAAGTGTTAGCCCGGGCCAACCTACCAAGCACTCTTGCACTTGTGAAGCAAAGTCGTCTACGTTGGCTTGTTCACTTTTGCTACTTTGACGAAGGCGTTTATAGTGATATCGTGGAATAAAAAATTACTACCATTGAAACAAATGGTTATTTGTTTATCTTCCCTGAACCAAGTTAACTCTGAGCAAGACAAAATCGTGGCACGAACCCTTGTCTGGTGCCCCTCTCGAGCTGGAAAGATTCAGATACATGACCATTGTTTAGTACGGCGCTAGATCCCTGTATACATTATTTGTATCCACTAACAAAACGTGACCCGAAGCCAAAACATTTTAACGTTCGAACCCGAAAATTCCAGTCGACCCCGTCGAAAGGTTTAATCTGGTCGAGGCAGATGAGAGCTCCCGACACAATATTATTATTGCAATAGCTAATAACATCTCTAATAAAAGTGGTCGTCTCATTAATGGAGCGGCCTGGTACGGAGCAGGATTGATCGCTATGGACCACGTATCGTAAAACATTTCTGAGCCTATTGGCTAACAAGTTCGTGATTAACTTGTAATCCAGATTTAGGAGAGAAATCGGTCTTAGCTAGTGGCTAAGTAGGTTGAAATAAAACGATTTTACAATTTTGTGGGTAACGTAAATTTGGACGTCATTTTTGACGCATACGTTTGGTACCGCAAAAAACGTTAGGCGAGGCAACAATTGTCCCTCGGGAGACATAAGTCACAACGTGAAAAAAAACGGGAAGTCGCTATGACGTGTTATAGCCCAGTAATGGCCTTTATAAATCTATGACGTCATCACGTCCTTTTGACGTTATGGCATGACGCACGGTAACGGTCAAATAATAAGACGGAAGCTAAGACGGAAGCTAAGTCAAGCTTTTTTCTCCAAAACGTTGACCACGGTGGTGGGCGCAGCAGCGTATCAACTTATATGATGACGGTGGTTCTTCCATGTAAGGGCGAACCATTGTTTCAGCATAACTCACGTGTTACTTACGCCTAACGTTTACTACAATAATACATTTTGTGGGTTCTTACATGGCAGATGGACCATGATGACGTAGATGACTGTACACGCTATTGGTAGGAGATATTTCAAAGGGCAGTCGACCATTATGTACCAAGTAAATCAATCAATGTTAAAAGTAAAGACAAACCATGGATGACTAAAAATGTTTGAAAAGAGGTTCATCAGGAAGAGAGATCGGTTATATAAACCCTTTATTAAATGCAAAACTGATCATCGCCTCAGTTCATACATAACTTGTCGGCGTGAGGCTCATGTAGAGATTGATCGCGCCAAAGAGAACTATTACGCTAGACTCTTTCGGCTCTGTAAAGTGTTTTATAACGGCAAAGTCAATACTGGTATTCCATCAATATTAGATTATGGAGTTAAGTTCGCTGAGCCCCGATGTAAGGTTAATCTATTCAAGGATTTTTTTCCCTCGAACTCAACGTTGCCCCTAGTAGACGCCGGTTTTGCTTTACCACTCATGCTAGCCTCTGCAATAGACGCTAGGTACGCTGCGGTCGCTTCGCATCTGGCGTGTGCGTTTTCTGTGATTCAGTGGGTGCCCCTACATTTCTCAATTTCCGCAAGGTCATTCCTGCTTTTAGAACACCTTTCCCTTTCCGGTTCGTTGGCTGAGACCTTGAGGTACGTGAAAGTGAATGTGACGCGTTAAAATCTCTATTTAATACATTTTTATGACGATTTGAAATTTTAAACAGGGTTAAAATGAAGGAAAGGGTGTTGTAGCCAATTTTCCGCAGGCATCATAAGATTATTTGATGCCTATTCTCCTATAATTGAACATTTTCGTAATGCCATCTCCAATTCTAAACGCCGTACTGAAGAGGTGACATAGTGGGCGATAATAAGGGCTTTTGTCGGGTCTCCGCCATTGACATTTTTTGGCTCTCGCTCAGCGGTGTCGAGTGGTGACGATATCCGTCATCATCCTCCGTTTATTCCACCCATCATGTGATTTTGAGTATTTAACTATCTAAAGGAGGTGTTGCTTATTATTTTTAAATGTTAAATCTTTATTCTTAATGTGACTTACAGAAAGAACTTCTGGGCAAGGATAATAACTTGACATTAAATGACGCTATATGAAGCTTCGATTAACCACATGTTACTACAACTGGCAGAAACGCAAGGAGCAAGTGACGTCAATATAGTGCATACTGTCAAGAGGTCATACCCTCACCAGGCATACTCTCAACAAACCTGTGGGTATTGCGGAGGGAATCATCCATTGAAAGAGAAGGAAAAATGTCCAGCATATGGAACTATATGTCGAAAATGTCAAAAACCAAATCACTGGGCAAACATGTGTCGTTCTGGAATGAAACCTAGAGGTAGACCTGGAGGTAAACCAACCACACACAGAATTAGGCAGGATTACTCAAAATCTCCATATCGCAACCAGAGGAGCCATCAACGTCATCCTAAAGTGCAATCCAGATCCAGATTGACCCCTGAGATCCAGATATGACCTATCAGATCCAGATTGACCCCTTAGATCCAGATTTGGCCTCTTCGATCCAGATCTGACATCCCAGATCCGGATGTGAACCCTTAGATTCAGATGTAAACCCTTAGATTCAGATTTGACCTCTCATATCCAGATTGACCATTCAGATCCAGATTTGACCATTCGGATCCAGATTTGACCTCTCAGAGGCAGATCAACCGCTTAGATCCAGATTTGACCTCTCAGATCCAGATTTGACCTTTCAGATCCAGATTGACCTCTCAGATCCAGACTGACCTCTCAGATCCTGGAGACACGCAGAGATGGACAGAACCAAACGCCACACTGCTCTGTTCCCTCCCCGTCAATGCTCACGCACACACGCAGCGTTGAGCGATCCTCCACCCTGAAAGGCGGCACGGCTTATTGCTCACGATGAGTAGAGCTTATTGCTCAAATATGTAGCCTCATAGAGTCCCATGTTAAAGTTTCTTTTTCATAATCTTTCTAATGGCGGCGGAGTGAGGCAGCGGTTCGCGTGCTCTGCAGCTTTCCCTGTTTGGAGAAGTCAGAAATGGTGATATGGTTCTGAGATTCTGTGCATTTATAGCAGAAAGCATGTAGATTAAGTTTGTGAAAGAATATTTGTGTTACATGAATGCTTGGTTATTATATGGACTTGGCAAAGTAACGACAAGATACACTGTTCAGTAAAACGGCTGCCATCAAAAATCGGAGAAGGCCAAGCAAACTCAATTCATGAGTGTGCGTAGCAGGTCTGAGGCGTTTTCTTCTACTTCGTCGGAGGAGCAACTCGAATTGCAAAAAGGTTGCTACAGAGACGGGAACTCGCCAGCATCGAACGTTTGTGTAAAATCCGAACACGGCATGTCCGCCACGGAAATTGTAGAGATCCTTGACCGTTTCCAAACGAAATTGGATGAAAAATTGACTGACCTGGAGAGAAACATCAAGGCAGAAGTTTCAACAATCAAGGCTTCGCTTAGTGCTCTGGAGGATAACTTGAGCCAAAGGATATCCCAGCTTGATCAGCAAAACACCTTACTGAAAGAGGAGGTAAACGTCCTCAAGACCGAAAAACAACAACTGGAGTCCCAAGTAGGGTCTTTGGTACAAGAAACCAAACTCGCAAGAAGAGAAGCTACTGAGAACGCCCAGTATTCGCGAAGGGATAACATCAGGATATTTGGGTTACAGATGCCAGCAGGAGCAAACAACTGTAAGTTAACTGTTCTGCAGTTCCTTCAAACGAAACTCGCATGCAACCTGAATGAAAAAAACAGTGCGGGACCACCCTTTACCCAGCAAGAACCCTGTGAAGCCCATTATTGTGAGATTCGATTGTGAAGATACTAAAGAAGAAGTGATGAGAAGAAGAAAAACCCTCATAGACTCGGGCATCTCGATAGCGGATGATCTCTGCGATGAGCTCTACAAACTCATCAATCGCGTTAAGAACAGTGAACACATCGCACAAAGCTGGAATTGGAGGGGAAAGTGTTTCATCAAAGACAAGCGTGGAAAAGTTGCGCGCATCAGATGGGGTGAAACAACGGAAGAGGCACTGACCAGGGCCGACCAGTAGCTGGAGCCGAATGACCTGTGGGACTATTACATGTATTTGCCATTCCCGGTGGAACTGTAATGTTGGTTAAAAAGTATTTTGTGTGTTTTTTGCTATTACTTGTAGAACTATTATTTAGTTGGTTGAACATTATTTTGTGTGTTTTTTTTTCTGATTACGCACATGTGTCTTTCTTTTGGCCTATGTTCTTAGCCCTCAGGCCGGCAGTGCAGTACACGGTCCGGTGCACACCAGTGAAATTGACAATAATGTGGCCGGCCTAGTGTACCGCTATACACACCACACACAGTACTGGTATTACTTCTCTTTCTCCTCGACAGGGAGAGCTGCGGACCAATAGAGCTCGTTTTTGGTCTATGTTGGCGACCCGTTGAACCGCTTTGCAGCTACTAAAATTTTACCATCGATGGTCTCTGGAGGTTACGTAACATGAGTTCAACTCTTGTGTTTCGTTCTTCACATCTTGCATCGCCATACAATGCAAATGAATCTTATCGATATACACTGAACGGCGCAGACCGACCGAAGACCATCTGTTTATATTTTGTTGATTTGCTCGTTGAAAAATGTGCATGTGATAGGGGTTTTAAGGAACAAGAAACGGTACTTTAAGATTGATGACTGGTCTTAACATCTTGACACAAAATGAAAGAGGGCTGCGAAAATATTTAAAACGTCAAAAAATGTTTGAGTGGTTTGAAGTTAATCAAAAAGCCGATGTTGTCTTTCTGCAAGAGACCCACAGTACGGAACAGGATGAGTCAATGTGGAAGACAGAATGGGGAGGAAAAATATTTTTCTCGCACGGTACTAGTTCTGCTCGAGGAGTGTGTATACTGTTGAGAGAAACCCTCGATGTTAACCTCTTTACCTTTCTGAACGATGACGAAGGTCGATTCGTCATACTGGATTTAGAAATGTTTTATACCAGATTAACTATGGCAAATATATATGGCTATAATGTTGATAAACCAGAGTTTTTTACCGGGATATTTTTATAAAGATAGATGAAGCATTACTTGCCACCAATTTAGTGGTTGGGGGTGATTTCAATTGTATTTTAGATTATCAAATGGATAAGAAAGGAGGTCGAAAGGATCATCCCAATGTAAAGAGTAGAGCGGTAATTAAGAGTCAAATGGAAGAAAAAGACTTATGCGATATATAGAGAGTACAACATGAGTCCCAACGTGAATATACGTACTATACTCAATACCCTAAATTGATATTCACCGGGTTGGATTTTTTTATCATTTCGTTTGAACTGGTAAATATAACACAGTACTCTGAGATTCTATATAAATTTCAGTCAGATCATTCAGCCGTAAGAATATGTATCACACTTGGTGACTGTAAACGGGGAAGAGGGTTTTGGAAGTTCAAATAGCTCATTCTTGGGAGACGACGATTATAGAGAAAAAATGAAGCAAACAGTAAAGGATACCATGCGGGTAGAAAACGGGTCAAGACCATATGTTGTTATGGGATACGATAAAAAGTAACATTCGAGGCGAATCTATTAAGTATACAGCTAATAAAAATAAGTCTCAAAATAACAAATTAACGGTACTAGAGAGACGGTTGAAACGCCTTGAACAGAAAGTTTCACAGAATTCAGATAGTGATACACTTATCGATATAAATCTAATTAGAGAAGATATTAATGAAATAGTTGAAGCAAAAACTAAAGGGGCAATTCTCAGAAGTAAGGCTTTGTTTTACCAAGAGGGGGAAAAATGCACACAGTTTTTTCAAAATCTGGAGAAACGCAATTATAATAATAAACTGATAAAGAGACTAAAGACGCCTGGTGGAGATATTATAACTGGGAAAACTAGCATCCTTGAAGAATGTAAGAGATTTTATGCCAATTTGCATACTAACCAACCACAAACAGAAGGTTTAAACCAAGATTGCTTTGCAGATGAACACACAACGTTAACTATGGAAGAAAGGGATGGCATTGAGGGTATATTAAGTGAAGATGAAGTATTTTGCGCCCTCCAGAATTGCGACGATAACAAATCTCCAGGTCCTGATGGGTTACCTTACGAATTCTACAGAGTATTTTGGGAGGATATCAAGAGGCCACTAATTAATGCATTTAACTTAGCATACGAGAAAGGTCATATGTCGGTATCACAAAAGCAAGGAGTTTTAACGCTGATCCCCAAACCAGGTAAAGATAGTACTTACCTTAAAAACTGGCGACCTATTTCTCTTTTAAATACAGATTATAAACTTACAACAAAAAGTGTTGCCAAGAGAACAAAGTCTACGCTCGACAAATTAATACATCAAGATCAGACAGGCTTTATGAAAGGCCGATACATCGGCGAGAATATTGTCAAACTAACAACCATTATGGACTTAGCTAAGAAAGAAAATGTAGAGTTGTTATTTTTGTCAATAGACTTTGAAAAAGCCTTTGACACAGTCGACTGGACCTTTATTAAGCAAACGCTTAAACATTTTAATTTTGGAAAATCTATAACAAAATGGGTTGAAACGTTTTATACCGATATTAGTTCATGTGTAATTAATAATGGATGGACGTCGGATTACTTCCCCTTAACAAGAGGTCTAAGGCAAGGGTGTCCGCTTTCTCCCTACTTATTTATCTTGGTAGCCGAAATATTAGCCATCAAAATACGTAGTGACCCTGACATTATTGGTTTTAAATATAGGAATCAGGAATTTAAAATTATTCAATACGCAGACGATATGGGCTTGTTCCTAAAGTATTCTGAGCATGTGCTCAGAAAGGTCATTAATACTTTTAACGAATTTTACCAGTTATCAGGACTAAAGGTAAACTATGATAAGACGGTGATACTTCCGTTGGGGAAAATACGGGAAAGCTATCATATCCTCGTACCCGAGTCACAAATAATATGGTCCAAAGGTCCTATTACCGTTCTTGGAGTTAAAATTAGTGCAAATCCCAAAGAATTTATCGCGGAAAATTACAGCGGGGTGCAAAAACAAATGCAAAGTATGTTAAGTTTGTGGCAGCGCAGAAAAATGTCCCTGTTCGGCAGAACGGTTATAACCCAATCACTGGTCATTCCTAAATTAGTCTATTTAATGTCTGTGTTACCAAGCCCAGAACTTCTATTCTTCAAGCACATACAGAGAGACATTTTTATTTTCCTGTGGGACGGCAAACCTGACAAAATAAAGCGCACTGTTATGTACAATAAGAAAACCCTAGGAGGTATGAATGTTACAAATATTGCTGTGAAGGATAGTTCACTGAAGGCCGCCTGGGTCAAACGATTTGTGTCAAATCAAGCTCTCTCGTGTTTAGTAAGCGGTCACTTCGGATCAATTGGACAATTATTTTGGAAATGCAATGTACGCGTGAAATATGTGGTGAACCTCCCATTTTACCAACATATTAAAGGTACCTTTCTGTTTAATGTCGTGAATTCATGGTGTGAGTTTAACTTTCATGAGGTATCTACGAAAGAAGACGTTTTAGAGGAAGTAATATGGTTCAATTCGTCAATTAAGATCGATGGTAAACTGATCGCTCTGGAAAACTGGATAACAGTGGGAATAGTGTGGGTAAAAGATTTAGTTAGACTGGATGGTGCACTACTATCTTATGATGACCTGTGTGCGAAGTACAAGCTAAAAACAAATATATTGCATTACTATGGGGTGGTTCACAGTCTACCGGACAATTGGAAAAAAATGTTACATAATGCGGACAATCCTGTTGTAAATACCGATAGTTGTCCTTATGTAGCGTACAATCAAGTCAGCAATGTAAGCAAATATGTGTATGACAAATTAATGACAGGATATTCCTTGGATCCAGTGAGTGCCTTTGAGAAATGGCAACGTGATTTATCCGGAAATTTAACATTAACTGAGTTTGTGTCACATTTTAGACGTCTATACTCTGTCTCTCAGTGTGTGAAGTATCGACACTTCCAATTCCGTTTGCTCCATCGTATTATATTTAATAATGAAAAATTGTATGTGTGTAAGCTAAAAGATTCCGACTTGTGTGAATTATGTTGCGAAAAAATTGATAGTATTATGCATGCCTTTGTTGAATGCGAAGTAACTAAGTCATTCTGGATAAGGTTGTTAAACTGGTATGAACATAAAACGAAATCGCCTGTTGAATATGATTATAAAAAATTACTTCTTGGCGGTTATAATCCGTCGCTAGATTACATATGTCTAATAGGCAGACAGTTTATTTACACGAGTAAATGCCGCAATACATTCCCCACTTTTGCAGCTTTTAACGCGGTATTCCAGAATGTTTTAATATATGAGAAATATATAGCTGTGTTAAGAGGAAACTTTACCATTAGATTTCAAAGAGTATGGGGTAATTTTTTGTGATGCAACTTCAAAATAGCCCATTAGAAAAACTTAATGAACTGATTGTGTTACTGTACCTATGTTATGTACCTGTACCGTGTATCCCTTGCATGCATGTATGGATCGAGCAATCAATAAACTATATCTAAACCCACCCCCCCCCCAAAAAAAAAAAAAAGTTTCTTTTTCAAGTTAAAATGTTCTTTAGCGACCAAACTTCTTAATCGATTTCGATGCAAATTGGCACAGGGCGAGAAACGCCAGAGGACCATATGTGTATTTTTTTCCCAAGCGCTGGCTCGAAAACTGTCTGTACAATGACCTTATTATTATTATTATTGGCCCTATTTCCCAATGGTTAAGGACAAACAAAAAATTCATGTGACCTTGACCTTTGACCCTTATACCCCGCTAACGAACTTGACCGAGCCATGTCGGATACCTATCGGTGGGTAAAGTTACAGAACGATCTGTTGCGATTTGCGATCTGCAGAGCGCGAACACACAGACAAACGGACAAAGTAATAGATTGCTGAAATCGAAGATTTCCGTCATAACTAGACTTGTACCTAGGTTTAACCAAAATACGGCGCGTAGACAGTCATACCCATCTTGGTGTCACTATCACCAGAAACATGAACTGGGATTAACAACATGGTGTGCAGATCTTCTAAGTCTGTTGCTCTATTGTGGTAACAGTGTTAACACGAGAGCAACGGGACCCGAACCTAACCAGGTACATTTATTTGAGCTCACTAAACGTGCAGCTCAGGCGCGCCAAGTTCAGCTCACGGATGCCTGATTAACTTGTAGCGAAAAGCAGATTGTTTACTATAATGACTATTTTAACCCAGGAAGAAGCGCTAAGTCTCTGATACAGAGCGAGAGAGAGAGAGTAGTTACGACGGCCCTGTTACCTAAATCAGTACTTTCAAGTTCTTTGGCGTGAGTACTTGTTTATTCTAGAACCAGACTTTGATGGGAGAATGATTGTACTTTGCATTTAAGTTGGTATTCTGGATTGTTGTGGTGTGTATGCGTGTATAGAAGAGTTTAAACCGAGTGGTTGTTGCCGTCCACGCTGGTCCGCGGAACGGCAGCGCACCTTATGAATATTCATGTTCAGTATATATATATAGCGGGCCGCTGTGGCGGTCCGGGGAGTCCGTCAGGCAGACAGCCAGCGAGGGACAGGTCCAGCAGTCAGCGCTCCGGCCTACCAGTAACCCACGGGGTTAACATCGGCAACCCGGGGTTAACATCTGTAACCTAGGGGTTAACATCTGTAACCCGGGGTTAACATCTGTAACCCAGGGGTTAACATCGGCAACCCAGGGGTTAACATCGGCAACCCAGGGGTTAACATCTGTAACCCGGGGTTAACATCTGTAACCCTGGGTTAACATCTGTAACCCAGGGGTTAACATCTGTAACCCGGGGTTAACATCTGTAACCCGGGGTTAAAATAGGCAACCCAGGGGTTAACATTCACCACGATGGATTGATGTACATATATTCCACTACAAAATAAATCCCAGAACTTTAAGATTGGCTTGTCTGCTGCTGAACATTGCATGTGAACATACGACTCGAACGCTACAAACTCAAGCGACACGGCATTCGGACACTTGTTTAGGGGCACCTGCTAACTCGGGGGTCTTATCAAAAATCCAAATAACAGTTACACATTTACCGCGACTGTGACATAGATTCAACCCAGTGAGTGGGAAGAGAACTAATAGAGTTAACGGTTTTTGCCTTTCCATTCACTTTTAGTTTATTTCGCGACACACTTGCCATCTTTCCGTCCCGCCGAGCAGCCTTCATCCCTGGAAGTAGCCCCGTTTGATGGCGTTAAGGGCCAGTAGAAGTGGCATTGTGAGCCTGGAAATTTTCAAGTGTGAAAATTGGTTTGCACTCTCTTGGGGCCATTTATAAGCATAACCTATTAATTGATATACCATTGCAGTCTATGCACCCAGAAGAGCTAACTAAGCTATGGTCATGCCTGGGGGACATATTTTTGTGAAATTGTGTATCATTCAAAAATATTTCATTTCAGGCAGTGCCGACAGAAAGCGGCCAGTGGAAAACTTGCTAAACCTCATCTAAATGAAATTAGACGTAATGGTTTAGTGCCAAGGAGGCTTATTTTGTTAATGTAACTTAAATTGGATTCTTAACTAAGACTTGAAGTTAACTTGTTGTCCCAAGTTTTTGTAAAGTCGGTCGTCATTTTTCAATCCTGCTTCGCAGAAAAGTAGTCCGTTTTATGGCATATTAACCCTTTATTTTCCAGTCGTATACCATTGACACATTGGGTACGATGTTATACCTATTGGGGCTGTCCGTTGTTTAACAATTTATATTTGGCACATACATATCTGTACAATAACATTAATCAAAGCCACTTACACCATTCAGCTCTGTGCAACGAAGTCGCCTCCTTCGAACAACTCGAAAAAATTGGCCTGCAACAGCAAACACCATGGATATTGAAATATGACTTGAGAGCAATCTGAAACATGATCGAATGATTTCTTTAACTCCATTATTTTTGTTTATTACATTAGTAAAGTTTGCTTGTCTGATTTAGCTGAAATGTATACCGACTTCTTGAAAAACCTGCGAAACTAACGCACGTGCGGTAACTGAACAACATATTTGGGGTGTCGACGTCTCACTGAAAACATAGTTCCTGAAGATATATGAGCAATTTATATCAATTCAGTTATCAAATATGAATACATGTTTTGATTATATTCAGTTCAAGTGTATATCAGCTAGAGACTGGCAGATTATAGACTGGTAAACAAATGCGTAGTAATATGAGACTATGTGCGAAGTGTCCGCGAAAAAAAAGAGGTGAAGAAGACCCACAATATATAAGAAAATCGCAGGTAATGTGATGTGATCACTCTGATAAAGCTCAATAACTGGTAGGTATGAAGTTTTAGAACATGCTTGTCAAGTATAAACGTAATCCGACAACATATGGCATGTGTTAAATCCATTCTAAAATTAAGCTTTGCTAAAATGCTTCTATTATCGCCTTCGGCCAAAAATGGCCGTTCTTACCGCCACGGCGTAGGTCGCCATATTCAGTCTAAAAACGGTGAGATGTCCACGTTACAAGTTGCTGGAGGTTTTGACACCAAACACTCACCTCTAATTTTTAGTTGTTTAAGTTCAGGAGCATTGTCCTCAAGGAGTGTCCGACTGAAATACGTTTCATGCAACTAACAATAGCTCAACTCATTCATTTTGTCCACTAACAAGTTTTCCTGGCGAGCGTTGCCGTCTTATTGTGTTGTCTCGTCCCACGAGATCGCCAGATATCGCTAGTTCTTTCCGCCCTCTAGCAAACTGGCTGCGCATTTTTCAACGACCTGGTTCCCGTTCTATTTTATCAGCAGTGACATGTGTCTACTCACCTGTTTTCTGTAGACTCTTGATAAACAGAAACGGTAACGGGTATCCTCCATTTTAGAAAGGGCCGGAATTCCAGCCTTTTTCCTTAGTCTCCAAATTTAAAAAACATAACTGATGTTCCCATACTGCACTTCATAATTGTTTCTATGTACCTTCACGAAACCTCGCATTGTAATTTATCTAAGGAAATATCTAATTACGACATATGCTGACTTATAAGACGGGGGTCTGACCTCGAAACTATGGAAAGCCAAAGTGGAATTTAATCGACTGATGAATGCAACTGATCGTGAGACCTTGCGGAGAGGAGATAGTATGAACATGATCAAGTTCGAGATTGCGGGTAGGTGTCAGACGCCTTACCACGTGTTTTAAATTATGAAAAGGAAAGAAAACAGTTACATACGTTTGTACGTGCGTGCGCGTCCGCCTTCCCTCATTTGCAATACTACATTTCAATAATGAACGTGTGTTTTAGATCTTTTCTAGCTGACCATTAAAGACATGGAGTATTACCGAGTTGTACTACAGGATGTCATGTCATTTTGTGGTAAAAGGATGAAATTTGGCTCACATGTTAGAAATTCATGTCTAATCGAATTTAGTTAAGTATCGAGTCAGATTTAAATGGTGGACAATGTCACCAATTATAAGCGATATCTTGGACTCACAATAAGAAGGATAAAACTGTTATTTCGATGTCTGTCCATAGGCTTTTGTGTAAGCAAAGGTAAAATAAGTCCTTACTGGATATTCAAGAACAACGCATGAGCCGTTTCCCTATATAAGGACCCTGCATGCACCTCTTAGTCTTTAAGATATTGAGCATGTTTGCTGGCCTTTGTCCGCCATCGTGGAACTAGAGGATGAGTTGCAACTAGATACACACAAATATCTTCTGTTTAATTCAGCGACCCCGAAAACCTATGCATAAACATAAAATATTAGTTCGATCGTTGATTTGCGAGATATTGAGCTTTTTTGGGGTAATTTTGCCCGTCCAAAGCCGCCAGGGGTAAAGTCGACTTGACATTAGCTAAATTTAAGTACAAGGATATTAAGGACAAGTGTGCTAACTTTCATGCTTTTACCACCAAATGCACAACTCAACATAATTGGTCGTTTAGCCGCTGAACTATCACGGAATATAGGCAATATTACCGTTTCGTCAACACAATTATAACCAGTAATGACGACGAGGACGACATCAGCTTCGTATAATATTTGCCAAAATATCCTCCTTCCGGGCAAACAAATTAAATGTCTCTCTATTCCTAATCTCTATGTTTCATATGCTATATGAAAATTATTATCCAATTTACTTCACATTGTAATATGTTTTTAAATAATAGGACCTATATGTCCAACTCATGTAAAGACGTGTATACAACAATTTTACGGTTAATTTCTTGAAGATATGAAAATTCATTTTGGCTTGCCATAGCATCTGCACGACAACTGGCGCTCGACCAATCACGGAGGCTTCAAAATTAGTTACTAAAAATTAGTTACCGGCCTAGTATGCTGCGTGCAGCTCTAGGCCGGTTCCCAACCTATCTACTGACTCAGCCATTCAACGTCACCCACGCGTGGCGGGCAGACTTTTGTCGTTGTTACGCAAGAGAGCTACAAAACTCCCCTTTATAGGTCGCTACACACCGCCGCCGACCGACCGATTTTAATGCGACCGACCGAATTCCACGCCGACCGTTTATTATAGAACTCATGTTTTAAGCACAACTCGTGCCGTCCCGGTGCAAGCGTACGCTTGCACCGGGACGACACGGAATAGAATTTGCTCTATAAAATCGCGTCGGACTCGTTCACCCGTCATTTGTCGCAGCACACTCCTGGACGAAAAACTGATACTCGAGGTGCAAAAATTTGACCTGTTGTACAACTCTGCTAATTGCCATTACAAGGACAATCTAAAGAAGGAAAATGCCTGGGTAGCAATCTCATCATCAATCGACATGCCAGTGCATGTCTATAAGACCGTTTTGTACACGAGTGCTCGTCTCTATAATTTATTTCGCCATGCCACCCGCCATACAATATATAATATTCATGGTTTGGTAAATTTGCTTGTGTCAAGAGGCACATACAGTGTGGGACAGTATAAACATTCAGGGTCAACAGGTAACCTGTAGTCGCCAAACAAAAGTTTTTTTCGATTATAATCCCCAATAACACTTTTGGGGCTAAACCTGTTGTGACCTGTCTAACATATGTCAGAAATGCCTATATAAACATCGTGGTGATCTGTATCTTTTGCTTTTCTAGTGCATGAATGCGAGACAAAATGGCGCAATTTGCGGGATGCCTTCACTAGACATGATAAGACACTGAGCTCAAAAAAATGGGGATGCAACAAAATTGTCTATGCTGTTCTTGAAAGATATATGTAAAGGGAGAAATATTGTCACAAACTTTCGGGATCACGAAGACGTCGACAGTGATCATGAGGAAGAGTTGAAACTAGGTCAAGGGACAAATAACAATTCCGACGACGACGATGGCCACGTGGACCAGGACCAAGGTGACCATGAAGACAATGCACCAGCCACGTTCGATGGCGAACCTGGGGCAATGACTATGACAGCCAGACCCGTTACTTGCGCAAGCAAGACTGAATCCATTGTCGCAGGAAGGAGAAAGAGAAAGCCTTAAGATTGGGTGGAGGAGAAGATGCTTAAAATCGCGGAAAAACTAAGTGAACCAGACTCCACCAGCAAAGCAACTAAAACAAGACCATCACATAACGTACTTTTTTCGTAGTTTAGAACCCGCTTTGCGTGAGTTGCGGCCATATAAGCAGTCATTGGCCAAACATAAAATCCAGACAAATGTGCACGAGATGGCTTATAGCGAAGAATTGCCTCGCGCTCATTACTCTAATCATTCCAGTGTCTCAGGAAATTGGTCACACGACAGGAGCAGTTATCATGACTCCGAAGCATATCCTCAAGCCAGTAATCTTCCGTACGTTAACCAAGTATAAAGTAACGGAAGAACAACAATTAGATCATGCATAAGAAAATAAAGATTTTATATCATCGAATGCCTTTATTTCTTGTCTTCTGGTCAAATGATTTACTTGATTCGAATACAAGGGGACAATAGTTCGAATCAATTAATAGCATGAATGATTTCACCTTGCCATAGAACCTGACCCTCTTCAGATAAGAAATAGTCAGCGAAAGCATCCCAAACTCGCATTGCCGCTGTTGTGGGACGATTACCTCCCAGTTGGCCTGGTTCACGAAGGCCATTCAGTGCTCTATGCTGATCATTTTCATCGGCGATATTATTGTTCTGCTGGAGGTAATTGTGTAGCAAAATAGTAGCTTTTACTACATGATCCAGAGTGGTCGGGTCGAGTGGCCCTTCTGTAATTGGTGTCTTGCTTGGCAATGTCAGGCGTCAGTCTGGCTAGCAGCTCGTCAAATTAAGGAATACTCAGCCGGAAATACTGCTGGAATCTGCCTGGATCCTGTCTCAATTGGGGTACTAGTCTGTGGTATTCTACAAAATCAGATCGTCTTTGGCAAATTGGATGGATCCATAAATTACGTCGCCTTTTCTGCCTCCTCCGAGCCATCATCAATATCCACAGGCCAACAGATCGCCTTCTTCTGACACCCATGTGACGGTTTTCTTCATTTTGTGCTTCGTCAACATCAGACATTATCAAATAAAGCAAACGCGTTCACGATTAAAACCTCAATTTACACGTGCCAGTTTTAACTTCTCAATGCTTCCATATGTCGCACGCTCAACTCAAAATCGGTCTGATTCTGTGTGCATGCAAAAATCGCACGCAAGTGAAATCTGTCGTCCGCATCATAAAAAACGGTCGCATTAAAATCGGTCGGTCGGCGGCGGTGTGTAACGACCTTATGTGTGGGTTCGGGTATGCGAGCGGAGTAGTCGGACTCCGCGGAGTGCAACTTGGCGTCCAGGCTCAACAATACGTAAAAAAGATATAATGTAGTACTTCGACCTGCCAAACACTAGAATAAAATAATGAACATAACATGCATCCGTTGATTTTTTTTATTGTACTGTTTAAGGTTCTTCATGACTTGTGCAGTTCAGCCTGTGCAACATTCACGCGAACCGCGGATTTTGCGTTCGGTTTAACTTGATCCGCACATGAGCGGAAAGTATGAGTGCGCATGCTCCAAATATCTGCGCCGATTACTCGGATCGCATATCCGAACTCAATCTATGACGGAGAGTGAGCAATGAAACAGTTGTGAAATTCCCACGCCGAAAACTGGCTAATCGAGTAAATTTGCGTGGCGAGCGACAGAAGTCGCCTTGTAACATTAAATGGTGGTAGGTCATGTTTCAAAAGTAGCTGCAAATGTTTCACAAAGGTTCGTGGAAGGCAGGTAGGTGACTGATTTGGAGATTCAGCCCTTAGTTTTGCAAATACAAGGATTTGAAGTGGGGGTTGGCGCTCCGTGGCAGCCGTTGAGTCGTATAACCTGTTCTTATTTAGCTCGTCGCGGCGCATCCCAGGCCTTCACCATAGCCCTCTTCTATTGGCCTGATGCAAAAAACCGTGTGCGGGCATAAAGAGTTGCAGCTCAGAAGGTCACAATACACGTCACTTGCTCCGGCAACATGGCACGCTGCTCGACATTGATGCTTTTCAGTATCATTAAGCGGGACAATTTATAACAGAATATGGATTGCTATAACAGCCTCGGAGAAACCCTGTCAATATCACAGGCAGCTAACTCGACGGACACAGAAGGGAGGGGGAGGGGGTGGGCTTCCGTGCGCACCCCCTCCCTCCCTCCCTCTCCTGTCCAAATCTTTGAAATGTATTGAACGATTTCTTAAATTACACACCCCCCGTGCTGGGTTTGGGGGGGGGTTCCGCGGTAAAGCCCCCCCCCCCGTATTCACCGCCAACATCCGATCGGAAGGGGTATTTTTTCTAGGTGACCCTCTCTAGGAGCGCACATTTTCAGAGCCCCCTCCCGGTCGCAAGTTTTCAAATATCACAATTGTCCGCTCTCTCTCTCTCTACAATTGTGTAAACAAGATAACAACCATTGCTCTATTTACATCGTAATAACGTCATGTGAAACATCAACAATGAACAATGCAAATAACTATAGAGGTATTTCCCTTCTTCCTAATATCGCTAAATTATTCTGAATGAAAGATGTGTTTTATGGGCAGAAGAATCAGGCAAATATGCAGAGAAACAGGCAGGATTCAGGAGAGGACGGGGTACTATTGACCAGAAGTTTACCTTACAACCAATGATCCAAAAATACACTTGAAAACAAACTTGAAAGAAAGTTATATCGAAAAGCCGAAAATAGAACTTCCCCTGGAACGGTCTGTTGTTCCTTGTCTATTTTCAATGGCGTACGTGCTGTTGATTACCATCTGAAATAGTTCACAATGGCTGTGTATTTCTTGACTGCTTTGTTGTTGTCTCGGTCACTTGTCGACCGCTTATTTTTTTGTATGGACGACTTACAATGTTACCAAATAATATGTAAATGTGTTGTACCATGGAAGCAAGCATGCGTAATATACACTTCGCAAACTGTCCTGACCCTAAGTAGAAAAATGTGATCCTCAGACCTCAGAAACAAACTATTTACTATCTTAGACAGATGCCAACATTAAATCAATCGTCGAGTTGGGTTTATATACTTCATCTCGACATGCAAAGAAAAGAAGTTAAGACGATATACAGGGGCCTGGAAAGGGGGGTCCAGTGTAGATTTTTCATATTCACAGTGTCGAATATCAGTTTTTCACGACCTACGGGGTCGCTTTTTGGCTAAGTTCAGTGTAGTTTTTTTCGAAAATCTGTATCGAATATGCCCGTGTCGCCATTTACCCCTTCCGGACCCCTACGTAAGGCCACGCCTGCCTGAAACGGTGGTGTCACGGCGACCGCGTTATTGGACAGCAGGCCCAGTAGAGGGGCACAGAGTGTAAAAGCAATCATGCAACCTAAGCCTATTTACGGGAGGGACAGCTGTGTCATTTCGCTTAGCGTGAAAGATGCGTTATTCTATGGCTACATATATGTATCGCATGGTTGAAATTCCGATGTAAGCATCACCGGGCATACGTAACCAGTGGCCACTTCGAGAAAAAGCAGTAGTTATGCTTGGCGTTCGCTTAGGGATTAAAGAGCAGTGTGAGCAACTTTAGGTTGAGAAAGACCGGCCAGTCTGTACCGGGCCAATATCGTATACTGTACCGGCCAAATGCCGCATACTGTATTGGGCCAATGCCGCATACTGTACCGGGCCAGTGACTCTCCGGTACAGGGCCAGTACTGGGCCACCACCGGCACATATTACTGGCCCATTACAGCGCCAGTGTACAAGGCGCTACAGGTCAGTACTGTGTGCCGGTAAGGGGCCAATAAAATCAGATACTGGCTGAGTGTACCGGGCCAGTACCGGGCCAGTACCGGGCCATTACCGTCATGCTTACTGGTTACAGGCCAATGATGGTGCACGGGGAGGCACCGGGAACAAAATTAGAATCATATTTGGAAAAAATTCCAATGCCGCATGGGACAAAGACTTTCGTGAGCGTCCCCTAGAGCCCCCCCGATTGGTCCTCGGCCACCGCCTAATTACAGAAAATCGCGAGGCTGACCGCACAGTCCAGCAAAGCTATCCGGGTAACCTGACTCCTGCGTAATTTATCGTCCGCGTCCGTCTCTGCTGCCGTCAAATTCGGTCCCGGACGTTAAAGGCGTGTGATAACGCCAATGAGTTATAATGGATCCCTTTAAGACGGTCGACTAACGACGGACGTGGAGGCGTGTGTTAACGCCAATGAGTTATAGTGGATCTCTTTGAGACGTGCGACTAACGACGGACGTGGAGGCGCGTGTTCACGCCAATGAGTTATAGTGGATTCCTTTAAGACAGGCGACTAACGACGGACGTGGAGGCGTGTGTTAACGCCAGTGATTTATAGTGGATCCCTTTAAGACGGGCAACTAACGACGGACGTGGAGGCGTGTGTTAACGCCAATGAATTATAGAGAATCCCTCTAAGACGGGCGACTAACGAAGGACGGGGAGGCGTGAGTTCACGCCAATGAGTTATAGTGGATCCCTTTAAGACGGGTGACTAACGACGGGACGTGGAGGCGTGTGTTGACGCCAATGAGTGATAGTGGATCCCTTTAAGACGGGTAACTAACGACGGACGTGGAGGCGTGTGTTAACGCCAATGAGTGATAGTGGATCTCTTTAAGACGGGTGACTAACGACGGACGTGGAGGCGTGTGTTCACGCCAATGAGTTATAGTGGATCTCTCTAAGACGGGCGACTAACGACGGACGTGGAGGCGTGTGTTCACGCCAATGAGTTATAGTGGATCCCTTTAAGACGGGTGACTAACGACGGACGTGGAGGCGTGTGTTAACGCCAATGAGGTGTATTTGATCTCTTTAAGACGGGTGACTACGACGGACGTGGAAGCGTGTGTTCACTCCAATGAGTTACAGTGGATCTCTTTAAGACGGGCGACTAACGACGGACGTGGAGGCGTGTGTTCACGCCAATGAGTTGTATTTGATCCCTTTAAGAAGGACGACTAACGACGGGCGTGGAGGCGTGTGTTCACGCCAATGAGTTGTATTTGATCCCTTTAAGACGGGCGACTAACGACGGACGTGGAGGCGTGTGCTCACGCCAATGAGTTATAGTGGATCCCTTTAAGAATGACGACTAACGACGGGCGTGGAGGCGTGTGTTCACGCCAATGAGTTGTAGTTGATCCCTTTAAGACGGGTGACTAACGACGGACGTGGAGGCGTGTGTTCACGCTAATGACTTATAGTGGATCCCTTCAAGACGGGCGACTAACGACGGACGTGGAGGCGTGTGTTCACGCCAATGAGTTGTAGTGGATCCTTTTAGGACGGGCGACTAACGACGGACGTAGAAGCGTGTGTTCACGCCAATGACTTATAGTGGATCCCTTTAAGACGGGCGACTAACGACTGACGTGGAGGCGTGTGTTCACGCCAATGACTTATAGTGGATGCTTTTAAGACGGGCGACTAACGACGGGCGTGGAGGCGTGTGTTCACGCCAATGAGTTATAGTGGATCCCTTTAAGAGGGCTGACTAACGAGGGACGTGGAGGCGTGTGTTCACGCCAATGAGTTATAGTGGATCTCTTTAAGACGGGCGACTAACGACGGACGTGGAGGCGTTTGTTCACGCCAATGAGTTGTAGTTGATCCCTTTAAGACGGGCGACTAACGACGGACGTGGAGGCGTGTGTTCACGCAAATGAGTTATAGTGGATCTCTTTAAGACGGGCGACTAACGACGGACGTGGAGGCGTTTGTTCACGCCAATGAGTTGTAGTTGATCCCGTTAAGACGGGTGACTAAAGACGGACATGGAGGCGTGTGTTCTTGTCAATGGCTTATAGTGGATCTCTTTAAGACGGGAGACTAACGACGGAGGTGGAGGCGTGTGTTAACGCCAATGAGTTATAGTGGATCTCTTTAAGACGGGTGACTAACGACGGACGTGGAGGCGTGTGTTAACGCCAATGAGTTATAGTGGATCTCTTTAAGACGGGCGACTAACGACGGACGTGGAGGCGTGTGTTCACACCAATGAGTTATAGTGGATCTCTTTAAGACGGGCGACTAACGACGGGCGTGGAGGCGTGTGTTCACGCCAATGAGTTATAGTGGATCTCTTTAAGACGGGCAACTAACGACGGACGTGGAGGCGTGTGTTCACACCAATGAGTTATAGTGGATCTCTTTAAGACGGGCGACTAACGACGGACGTGGAGGCGTGTGTTCACACCAATGAGTTATAGTGGATCTCTTTAAGACGGGCGACTAACGACGGACGTGGAGGCGTGTGTTCACACCAATGAGTTATAGTGGATCTCTTTAAGACGGGCGACTAACGACGGGCGTGGAGGCGTGTGTTCACGCCAATGAGTTATAGTGGATCCCTTTAAGACGGGTGACAAACGACGGATGTGGAGGCGTGTGTTCACGCCAATGAGTTATAGTGGATCCCTTTAAGACGGGCGACTAACGACGGACGTGGAGGCGTGTGTTCACGCCAATGAGTTATTGTGGATCCCTTTAAGACCGGCGATTAACGACGGGCGTACAGGCGTGTGTTCACGCCATAGAGTTATAGTTGATCCCTTTAGGACGGGCGACTAACGACGGACGTGGAGGCGTGTGTCCACGCCAATGGCTTATAGTGGATCCCTTTAAGACGGGCGACTAACGACGGACGTGGAGGCGTGTGTTCACGCCAATGACTTATAGTGGATTCTTTTAAGACGGGCGACTAACGACGGACGTGGAGGCGTGTGTTCACGCCAATGAATTATAGCGGATCCCTTTAAGAAGGGCGACTAACGACGGACGTGGAGGCGTGCGTTCACGCCAATGAGTTATAGTGGATCCCTTTAAGACGGCTGACTAACGACGGACGTTCAGGCGTGTGCTGACGCCAATGAGTTATAGTGGATCCCGTTAAGACGGGTGACTAACGACGGACATGGAGGCGTGTGTTCTTGTCAATGGCTTATAGTGGATCCCTTTAAGACGGGCGACTAACGACGGACGTGGAGGCGTTTGTTGACGCCAATGAGTTGTAGTTGATCCCGTTAAGACGGGTGACTAACGACGGACATGGAGGCGTGTGTTCTTGTCAATGAGTTATAGTGGATCTCTTTAAGACGGGTGACTAACGACGTACGTGGAGGCGTGTGTTCACGCTAATGAGTTATAGTTGATCCCTTTAAGACGGGCGACTAACGACGGACGTGGAGGCGTGAGTTCACGCCAATGAGTTATAGTGGATCTCTTTAAGACGGGCGACTAACGACGGACGTGGAGGCGTGTGTTCACGCCAATGACTTATTATGGAACCCTTTAAGACGGGCGACTAACGACGGACGTGGAGGCGTGTGTTCACGCCAATGAGTTGTAGTTGATCCCTTTAAGACGGGTGACTAACGACGGACGTGGAGGCGTGTGTTCACGTCAATGACTTATAGTGGATCCCTTTAAGACGGGCGACTAACGACGGACGTGGAGGCGTGTGTTCACGCCAATGAGTTATAGTGGATCTCTTTCAGACGGGTGACTAACGACGGATGTGGAGGCGTGTGTTAACGCCAATGAGTTGTATTTGATCCCGTTAAGACGGGTGACTAACGACGGACATGCAGGCGTGTGTTCTTGTCAATGGCTTATAGTGGATCTCTTTAAGACGGGAGACTAACGACGGAGGTGGAGGCGTGTGTTAACGCCAATGAGTTATAGTGGATCTCTTTAAGACGGGTGACTAACGACGGACGTGGAGGCGTGTGTTAACGCCAATGAGTTATAGTGGATCTCTTTAAGACGGGCGACTAACGACGGACGTGGAGGCGTGTGTTCACACCAATGAGTTATAGTGGATCTCTTTAAGACGGGCGACTAACGACGGGCGTGGAGGCGTGTGTTCACGCCAATGAGTTATAGTGGATCTCTTTAAGACGGGCAACTAACGACGGACGTGGAGGCGTGTGTTCACACCAATGAGTTATAGTGGATCTCTTTAAGACGGGCGACTAACGACGGGCGTGGAGGCGTGTGTTCACGCCAATGAGTTATAGTGGATCCCTTTAAGACGGGTGACAAACGACGGATGTGGAGGCGTGTGTTCACGCCAATGAGTTATAGTGGATCCCTTTAAGACGGGCGACTAACGACGGACGTGGAGGCGTGTGTTCACGCCAATGAGTTATAGTGGATCCCTTTAAGACCGGCGATTAACGACGGGCGTACAGGCGTGTGTTCACGCCAATGAGTTATAGATGATCCCTTTAAGACGGGCGACTAACGACGGACGTGGAGGCGTGTGTTCACGCCAATGGCTTATAGTGGATCCCTTTAAGACGGGCGACTAACGACGGACGTGGAGGCGTGTGTTCACGCCAATGACTTATAGTGGATTCCTTTAAGACGGGCGACTAACGACAGACGTGGAGGCGTGTGTTCACGCCAATGAATTATAGCGGATCCCTTTAAGAAGGGCGACTAACGACGGGCGTGGAGGCGTGCGTTCACGCCAATGAGTTATAGTGGATCCCTTTAAGACGGCTGACTAACGACGGACGTTCAGGCGTGTGCTGACGCCAATGAGTTATAGTGGATCCCGTTAAGACGGGTGACTAACGACGGACATGGAGGCGTGTGTTCTTGTCAATGGCTTATAGTGGATCCCTTTAAGACGGGCGACTAACGACGGACGTGGAGGCGTTTGTTGACGCCAATGAGTTGTAGTTGATCCCGTTAAGACGGGTGACTAACGACGGACATGGAGACGTGTGTTCTTGTCAATGAGTTATAGTGGATCTCTTTCAGACGGGTGACTAACGACGTACGTGGAGGCGTGTGTTCACGCTAATGAGTTATAGTTGATCCCTTTAAGACGGGCGACTAACGACGGACGTGGAGGCGTGTGTTCACGCCAATGAGTTATAGTGGATCTCTTTAAGACGGGCGACTAACGACGGACGTGGAGGCGTGTGTTCACGCCAATGACTTATTATGGAACCCTTTAAGACGGGCGACTAACGACGGACGTGGAGGCGTGTGTTCACGCCAATGAGTTGTAGTTGATCCCTTTAAGACGGGTGACTAACGACGGACGTGGAGGCGTGTGTTCACGTCAATGACTTATAGTGGATCCCTTTAAGACGGGCGACTAACGACGGACGTGGAGGCGTGTGTTCACGCCAATGAGTTATAGTGGATCTCTTTAAGACGGGCGACTAACGACGGACATGGAGGCGTGTGTTCACACCAATGAGTTATAGTGGATCTCTTTAAGACGGGCGACTAACGACGGACGTGGAGGCGTGTGTTCACACCAATGAGTTATAGTGGATCTCTTTAAGACCGGCGACTAACGACGGGCGTGGAGGCGTGTGTTCACGCCAATGAGTTATAGTGGATCCCTTTAAGACGGGTGGCAAACGACGGATGTGGAGGCGTGTGTTCACGCCAATGAGTTATAGTGGATCCCTTTAAGACGGGCGACTAACGACGGACGTGGAGGCGTGTGTTCACGCCAATGAGTTATAGTGGATCCCTTTAAGACCGGCGATTAACGACGGGCGTACAGGCGTGTGTTCACGCCAATGAGTTATAGTTGATCCCTTTAAGACGGGCGACTAACGACGAACGTGGAGGCGTGTGTCCACGCCAATGGCTTATAGTGGATCCCTTTAAGACGGGCGACTAACGACGGACGTGGAGGCGTGTGTTCACGCCAATGACTTATAGTGGATTCCTTTAAGACGGGCGACTAACGACGGACGTGGAGGCGTGTGTTCACGCCAATGAATTATAGCGGATCCCTTTAAGAAGGGCGACTAACGACGGACGTGGAGGCGTGCGTTCACGCCAATGAGTTATAGTGGATCCCTTTAAGACGGCTGACTAACGACGGACATGGAGGCGTGTGTTCTTGTCAATGGCTTATAGTGGATCCCTTTAAGACGGGCGACTAACGACGGACGTGGAGGCGTTTGTTGACGCCAATGAGTTGTAGTTGATCCCGTTAAGACGGGTGACTAACGACGGACATGGAGGCGTGTGTTCTTGTCAATGAGTTATAGTGGATCTCTTTAAGACGGGTGACTAACGACGTACGTGGAGGCGTGTGTTCACGCTAATGAGTTATAGTTGATCCCTTTAAGACGGGCGACTAACGACGGACGTGGAGGCGTGTGTTCACGCCAATGAGTTATAGTGGATCTCTTTAAGACGGGCGACTAACGACGGACGTGGAGGCGTGTGTTCACGCCAATGACTTATTATGGAACCCTTTAAGACGGGCGACTAACGACGGACGTGGAGGCGTGTGTCCACGCCAATGGCTTATAGTGGATCCCTTTAAGACGGGCGACTAACGACGGACGTGGAGGCGTGTGTTCACGTCAATGACTTATAGTGGATCCCTTTAAGACGAGCGACTAACGACGGACGTGGAGGCGTGTGTTCACGCCAATGAGTTATAGTGGATCTCTTTAAGACGGGCGACTAACGACGGACATGGAGGCGTGTGTTCACACCAATGAGTTATAGTGGATCTCTTTAAGACGGGCGACTAACGACGGACGTGGAGGCGTGTGTTCACACCAATGAGTTATAGTGGATCTCTTTAAGACGGGCGACTAACGACGGGCGTGGAGGCGTGTGTTCACGCCAATGAGTTATAGTGGATCCCTTTAAGACGGGTGACAAACGACGGATGTGGAGGCGTGTGTTCACGCCAATGAGTTATAGTGGATCCCTTTAAGACGGGCGACTAACGACGGACGTGGAGGCGTGTGTTCACGCCAATGAGTTATAGTGGATCCCTTTAAGACCGGCGATTAACGACGGGCGTACAGGCGTGTGTTCACGCCAATGAGTTATAGTTGATCCCTTTAAAACGGGCGACTAACGACGAACGTGGAGGCGTGTGTCCACGCCAATGGCTTATAGTGGATCCCTTTAAGACGGGCGACTAACGACGGACGTGGAGGCGTGTGTTCACGCCAATGACTTATAGTGGATTCCTTTAAGACGGGCGACTAACGACGGACGTGGAGGCGTGTGTTCACGCCAATGAATTATAGCGGATCCCTTTAAGAAGGGCGACTAACGACGGGCGTGGAGGCGTGCGTTCACGCCAATGAGTTATAGTGGATCCCTTTAAGACGGCTGACTAACGACGGACATGGAGGCGTGTGTTCTTGTCAATGGCTTATAGTGGATCCCTTTAAGACGGGCGACTAACGACGGACGTGGAGGCGTTTGTTGACGCCAATGAGTTGTAGTTGATCCCGTTAAGACGGGTGACTAACGACGGACATGGAGGCGTGTGTTCTTGTCAATGAGTTATAGTGGATCTCTTTAAGACGGGTGACTAACGACGTACGTGGAGGCGTGTGTTCACGCTAATGAGTTATAGTTGATTCCTTTAAGACGGGCGACTAACGACGGACGTGGAGGCGTGTGTTCACGCCAATGAGTTATAGTGGATCTCTTTAAGACGGGCGACTAACGACGGACGTGGAGGCGTGTGTTCACGCCAATGACTTATTATGGAACCCTTTAAGACGGGCGACTAACGACGGACGTGGAGGCGTGTGTCCACGCCAATGGCTTATAGTGGATCCCTTTAAGACGGGCGATTAACGACGGACGTGGAGGCGTGTGTTCACGCCAATGACTTATAGTGGATTCCTTTAAGACGGGCGACTAACGACGGACGTGGAGGCGTGTGTTCACGCCAATGAATTATAGCGGATCCCTTTAAGAAGGGCGACTAACGACGGGCGTGGAGGCGTGCGTTCACGCCAATGAGTTATAGTGGATCCCTTTAAGACGGCTGACTAACGACGGACGTTCAGGCGTGTGCTGACGCCAATGAGTTATAGTGGATCCCGTTAAGACGGGTGACTAACGACGGACATGGAGGCGTGTGTTCTTGTCAATGGCTTATAGTGGATCCCTTTAAGACGGGCGACTAACGACGGACGTGGAGGCGTTTGTTGACGCCAATGAGTTGTAGTTGATCCCGTTAAGACGGGTGACTAACGACGGACATGGAGGCGTGTGTTCACGCCAATGAGTTGTAGTTGATCCCTTTAAGACGGGTGACTAACGACGGACGTGGAGGCGTGTGTTCACGTCAATGACTTATAGTGGATCCCTTTAAGACGGGCGACTAACGACGGACGTGGAGGCGTGTGTTCACGCCAATGAGTTATTGTGGATCTCTTTCAGACGGGTGACTAACGACGGATGTGGAGGCGTGTGTTAACGCCAATGAGTTATAGTGGATCTCTTTAAGACGGGCGTCTAACGCCTGACGTGGAGGCGTCTGTTCAGGCCAATGAGTAATAGTGGATCCATTTAAGAAGGGCGACTAACGACGGACGTAGAAGCGTGCGTTCACGCCAATGAGTTGTAGTTGACCCCTTTAGGACGGGTGACTAACGACGGATATGGAGGCGTGTGTTCACACCTATGGCTTATAGTGGATCCCTTTAAGAGGGGCGACTAACGACGGACGTAGAAGCGTTTGTTCACGCCAATGAGTTGTAGTTGGTACCTTTTAGAAGGGCGACTAACGACGGGCGTGGAGGCGTGTGTTCACGCCAATGACTTATAATGGATGCCTTTAAGACGGGCGACTAACGACATGCGTGGAGGCGTGTGTTAACGCCAATGACTTATAGTGGATCCCTTTAGAACGGGTGACTAACGACGGACGTGGAGGCGTGTGTTCACGTCAATGACTTATAGTGGATCCCTTTAAGACGGGCGACTAACGACGGACGTGGAGGCGTGTGTTCACGCCAATGAGTTATTGTGGATCTCTTTCAGACGGGTGACTAACGACGGATGTGGAGGCGTGTGTTCAAGCCAATGAGTTATAGTGGATCCCTTTAGGACGGGTGACTAACGACGGATGTGGAGGCGTGTGTTCACGCCAATGAGTTATAGTGGATCCCTTTAAGAGGGGCGACTAACGACGGACGTAGAAGCGTTTGTTCACGCCAATGAGTTGTAGTTGGTACCTTTAAGAAGGGCGACTAACGACGGGCGTGGAGGCGTGTGTTCACGCCAATGACTTATAATGGATGCCTTTAAGACGGGCGACTAACGACATGCGTGGAGGCGTGTGTTAACGCCAATGACTTATAGTGGATCCCTTTAAGACCGGCGATAACGACGGGCGTACAGGCGTGTGTTCACGCCAATGAGTTATAGTGGATCCCTTTAAGACGGGTGACTAACGACGGATGTGGAGGCGTGTGTTAACGCCAATGAGTTATAGTGGATCCCTTTAAGACCGGCGACTAACGACGGGCGTGGAGGCGTGTGTTCACGCCAATGAGTTATAGTGGATCCCTTTAAGACGGGTGACTAACGACGGATGTGGAGGCGTGTGTTAACGCCAATGAGTTATAGTGGATCCCTTTAAGACCGGCGACTAACGACGGACGTGGGGCCGTGTGTTCACGCCAATGAGTTATAGTGGATCCCTTTAAGACGGGCGACTAACGACGGACGTTGAGGCGTGTGTTCACGCCAATGAGTCATAGTGGATCCCTTTAAGACGGGCGAGTAACGACGGACGTGGAGGCGTGTGTTCACGCCAATGAGTTATAGTGGATCCCTTTAAGACGGGCGACTAACGGCGGACTTGGAGGCGTGTGTTAACGCCAATGAATTTTAGTGGATCTCTCTAAGACGGGCGACTAACGACGGACGTGGAGGCGTCTGTTCAGGCCAATGAGTTATAGTGGATCCATTTAAGACGGGCGACTAACGACGGACGTAGAAGCGTGTGTTCACGCCAATGAGTTGTAGTTGACCCCTTTAAGACGGGTGACTAACGACGGATATGGAGGCGTGTGTTCACACCTATGGCTTATAGTGGATCCCTTTAAGAGGGGCGACTAACGACGGACGTAGAAGCGTGTGTTCACGCCAATGAGTTGTAGTTGATCCCTTTAAGAAGGGCGACTAACGACGGGCGTGGAGGCGTGTGTTCACGCCAATGACTTATAATGGATGCCTTTAAGACGGGTGATTAACGACGGACGTGGAGGCGTGTGTTCACGCCAATGAGTTGTAGTTGATCCATTTAAGACGGGTGACTAACGACGGACGTGGAGCAGTGTGTTCACGCCAATGAGTTGTAGTTGATCCCTTTAAGACAGGCGACTAACGACGGATGTGGATATCGTGTGTTTACGCCAATGACTTATAGTGGATCCCTTTAAGACGGGCGACTAACGACGGACGTGGAGGCGTGTGTTCACGCCAAACACCTTATTATTTCATGTGGGATTTCTTAAGCATTTGGGATTTGAATGAAAGTTTTCATGGTTTAAATCCGGCCCGTATCACATATTTCTATTGGGTTTCTCATATTCTTTGATTCCGTGTGAATCTTCGTTATAAACTGTAAGGACGCCGACCCGGGCCTTGATATCAAGGCCCCGGTCGGTGTGAGTCTGCAGAAGGAGCTGTAAACACGCCGACCCGGGCCTTGATATCAAGGCCCGGGTCCGCGCAGTCTTCTGTCTGGGGAAAGATGTGGGCTGATAAGTCAAGAAGGATATGTTGTGGGTGGTGGTGCGGGGTAAAAGGGGAGGGGTAGTAGGGCGGAGGGGGTGGTGCTTAACTAATAGGCTGATAACGACCCGCCACCTGCCGAGAGGTATAGTGGCTTGGGCTGGATACATTGTGATTTGTAAATAGAGTAGTCACCGGAACCCTACAACCAGAGATCCATATCAAGGTCTCTTATAGGTCTGCGGCATAACCAGTGTGGTTATTCACGTGCAGTAATGTTATTTCGTCATTAGATAACGATTGCGCTACATTTCCGTGTTAAGATACGCTTCCTATCGTTTCGATGTTTCATTCTCGCGCGGCGCATAAATAAGAGATATTGCTGTCGGTGTTCAGTCGACAGTCGTAAGCGTGGAAGGGAAGGCATGTTTTTCACAACTAAAAAATGCGATCAACGTAGAAAGCGAATATCATTTAACCGTAAATTGAATACTCAATTGAGTCAGACTCAATACCGTGCACAAGCATCTTTGAAGTATCCTCTCCCGATAACTACAAAATCTGAGACATGCATTCGGAGAAAAAAGAAGATATTAAAGTAATTCTTTGAGCTGTGAAACTGACTGCCTAAATGTTAGAAAGGCCACTTATACGCTGTTCCGCAAACATAGATATATATATAGGTCTGTTCTGGTGACGTAATGCGCATCGGATTACGTTTACGGATACGTTCAATCGCCAAAAACGTAGTGCAATAACTCCCTGTCGTCATTTTTATGATACATTCTGTATGTTATTAACATATAACCGGTGCGCTACAGCCTCGGAGGGCGCCGCCGGCTGGTCCGACAGGTCTGGTAAACCAATTAAGTTGTACGTCAAGTGGAATGGAGAAGGCGCGGGTATGAACTGTAGGCTAACCGGCCTCTGCGGTCCAGAAAAGTGCCCAGCGTGCTGGCCAGCCCGTACGCATCTCTTATCTTATGGGGCGCCAAGTGTAACCCCCTTCATTTCGTCCACAAAAGTCCATTTTGTAGACACAAAATGTATTCTGTAGAGACAAAAGTTATTCTGTGGAGACAAAAGTTATTCTGTGGAGACAAAAGTTATTCTGTGGAGACAAAATGCATTCTGTGGAGACAAAATACATTCTGTCGAGACAAAATGCATTCTGTCGAGACAAAATTAACTTTTGTAGACAGAAGTTGATTTTGTGTAACAGAAGTTCATTTTGTTTGGTGATTTCTACAAGGCGGAAGAACCAAGCGACAAACGGAATGTCTGTGGCTAGTGATTCTAAATACTGAAAACATTATAACTGTCGATACACTTTCTGATCCTTCATGCCATCTTGAGTGATGATTTCCTACTCATCAGAACCCGTTTGTAATTTGTATTGAACGTTATCCTAATTACTTTACATAACACCATAATGAGGTGATCGAGACACACAGTATATGACATGGCGGTAAATAGCCTAGAGAAATCATTCTCAAACAAGGATTATATTTTCTTCAACTTGTATATATAACTTGCATACCTTCATGAATGTAGCACAGGGCACACTTAATGCAACCAGAATTGTGTTGGTTTCTTTTCTAATGTGTCCATTATGCTAATAATAACTTTGATGAGCCTTTACGGGACACGTGAGTCGATTTTAGTGCAATTATTCCTATTATCGCTGACACAGGCACTTCTGGCCGCGTTGTACCAGGACAGGTCATGCTACACATACATATATATACCGTCACAACGTCCGTGTGTGAAACGGCAGGGACATACAAATTATGGTTTAACCGGGACTGATATAATGTTTGAGTACAGATTATTTTAATGACGTTTTACTCGGGACTAATCTGGTCAAATGTTTGTAGTGTTTCAAGAAAACAATATAGATAGAAACAGAAGGATTTGTCTCCGAGTGCTGAGCCCAGTGCCAGGCCGCCATTTTGGTTGTTGTCGTAGTAAGACTCTTAGAGTCACCACTTGGCGGCGCCACCGGCGCACTATTAGTCACCTGCAATAGTGGCTGCGTGCTCGAAAGTAGTTTCGCTAAAGCCGAAAAGCCGCCCGTGATCAAGTTGTGGGTGGGGCAGAAGAATATATTCCCCAAAATCAAAAACGACTAATGCAAGAAAATAACAAGTGGAACAATTTATTATTTGGCAAAAAACGCTCGTCAATGTACAGGGTTTAGTCGGCGCCGGTGGCGCCGCCAAGTTGCGGCCTGGCACGGGGCTCAGCACTCAGACAATACCTTCACATTTCTACGTAAATATTATACGAATATAACAGAAGCATTGATAAGTGTACTTTTAAGCAAAACTGAACTTCCTGCACCTTGTCTAACTGGTAATTTGCGCCCGGTTCCGCTACTTTTTACCCGGTTTCGCTCGGTTTCGCTCGGTTCCGCTAAAACGATGTACCCGTGAAGCGGCCGTGCAATTTTCCAAACCACACGACCATGAGTATGTTCCGTTTGCCGATCGGTTCTTCCGTCTTGTAGAAATCACCAGACAGAATGAACTCTGAACAACGAAATTAATTTCTGTCCACGAAAGCAACTTTTGTCCACAAAATTAATTTTGTCTCGACAGAATGGATTTTGTCTGGACAGAATGAATTTTGTCTCGACCGAATGAATTTTGTCTCGACAGAATGGATTTTGTCTGGACAGAATAGATTTTGCAAAGTCAAGAGTCACTTTGGTGGACAGAATAGAGTTTCTCTTGACTAAAGGTTATTCTGTCGACAGAATGGTATTTTGTCTCTACAAAATGGACTTTTGTGGACGGAATGAACGGGGTTACACTTGGCGCCCCATATTATCTGATCGCGGCACCTCCTCTAATCGTTCCATGTCTAAATGTGCATACCTCACCCATTGCTGCGTACGCTGGTATACCACAGAAACATCTGGACCCTGCCGATCTCCAGCGATAATGGTACCTAATCGCTGACAACCGCTGGGGTATCACATCGCTCACATATTGTTTAGTCTGTCCTGAACTAAGGTGGTTCTTGAAATAATACACCCATTGCGATTTCAAAAGACTGTATTATTACATATCTTGAAATTTATGCTTTACGATGTGATATGACGTCTTTTACAATTGAAGATACAGATAAGCCCCCCATATAATCCCCGCATAGTTGCTTATGTTGTTTACACGTGAGTTTACTGCAATATGAGTACTTTAACGCAAGCGATCGTTCTCCCTAATAATCCGGGCAGCCTATGCTGAATCAGGGGTCAGCCCCCACACATTGCAATAGTAATCAAACCTACTTTTTTTCATTACTTAGAACTTGATGGGGA
This sequence comes from Arenicola marina, assembly GCA_964019135.1. NCBI lineage: Eukaryota > Metazoa > Annelida > Polychaeta > Arenicolidae > Arenicola > Arenicola marina. The sequence goes on along the minus strand of OZ025260.1, from coordinate 12,178,699 downwards.
ATGTAATTTACAAAATCTATCAACATCTATTCAGTAGAACATATATTTTTACGGCCGTGTTTTACCTACCCCTGTAACACCTGTAACACAAAGGGGCAGAGAAGCGTAGCAGTTGAGACACCTAATACGAATTGTGACCCTGGCAGGGGGAGGAGGGGGGTGGGGGGGGGGTAACTCGATACAAAAATGTACGAGCTCGTCAAGCATAGCTTTAGAAAAACGAAACTTAGGGGCATAGGTGCAACTTTAACATGTTAATAGCGACTGCGACTATGTACATCGACCGAGTTATATGATGCATTAAGCGTCACCGCGCCGTTCGTCGTTCGGCGTATCGAGGCTTCATAATGGGATTGGCCATGTTAAAGACGCTAAATATAGGTACTTATGATCAAGTTTCCCCTTAGCTTAGCATGCGATTACCGATCCACGTGGGTTAAAGGAAATGGCGAGGGGGCGGGACAAATTGTCATAGGCTGAATACAGCCATGACCAATTGTCCCCTTAGCTTAGCATGGGATTACCGATTCAGGTGGGTTAAGGGACATGAGGAGTGGGGTGGGGGAAAACTCTCATATGCCGAATATAGCCATGACCAAGTGTTCCATTAGCTAAGCTTGGAATTACCGATCCACGTGGGTTAAGGAAAAAGGCGAGGGGGGGGGGGGGGGCTGAATATAGCTATGACCGAGTGTTCGCTATAAATTAGGGGGTTTCCTCGTTCCGTGGCTCCGCTGTATGTGTTGTTCGCTCAAAATACAAGCTATGTGTCCTCGCAAATATTAGACCGGCGCTTATTAGAGATCAGGACACCTGACTGAAGTATTCAATTAAATACTGAAGTTATATCAATATGTTTATATATTTATGTTGATGTATTTATAATATGTATATAACACGGTCGCACGATATCAAACAAAAATAAAGATTAAAGCATGCCTTTAGCCAACACATGTAGAGATATATATTTATATTATTATAACTTATAATTAGTTAGTCTCGCTTAAATTTAATGCGGTCATAAGCATTTGCTGGTACGTGTTTGCTGGGGCTTCGTTCGGTAACCCGACCCCCACCCTACATGTGTATACTACCCTGCGCCATAATGCTGAGTGCTGATAATGAAGGACTGATCATCGACGCATGTTTCATGGTATTCAGCTACCATGCATGCACATTAGCGAACCGTTGACCAGTTTCCCGCTCTCTGCACTGGCTGACCTGCGTCCGATGTCCATCTTATCTGGATAGAAAGGTGTCGGCCGGGGGCAGACGCGCCAGACAGAGAGTGCGCTACATGACACAGGGGTCTCTACAGGGCTGCGATTCATGCGTGAAGCACTTTCTTTACTCCCTGCGCGGCGTGGGGGTCGGTGGGGGGCGGGGGGGGGGGGCAGCTATTATAGCGTGTGTATGGGTTCAGGTGAAGGAGAGATGGGGGAGTTGCCGGTGGGAGGGGTTATTATAAAGGGTTGTATGGAATGGGGCGGGGTTGGGAAGGGCTAAGAGAGTGTCTGGATTATGTTTCCTCTGATTTGGGTGTCAGGCGTGATCAAGCTACTACAGGAGTGAGTGCATTAGCATTACCTTGACCCGCGACAGAGAACGAACCTTGCTATACGTTTAAACTACGCGGATGTGGGTGTGTGGGTGTGTGGCCAGTTGGAGGCTTAATAATTAGGTGACATTAAAATATGTGGATGTTCGGGCTGGCTGGAGCAACTAACAGCGGGGGGCTATGGGGATTACATTCGGGCTGGCAAAGCACAGATAAGGGGCTAGGGAGGGTTATCAGGTTCTTTAATTGGATAGTCATTAGCTGCACGTGCTGCACGGGCTTAATTGCTTTTAGCCTTGCGAATGTACCTTTTCTCGATATACATTATTAATCTTTATACTCTGTCCATAACGTCGATCGTTACATTCTAGTATATGTGGCAGATGATATCCCAGATATTACCGTTTTTCATTTACAGTGATTGCTGCAATCAGTTAAGCAAAATATGAAAGAGAATACTTTCTTTAGAGAAGCGTCGTTTTGGCGTGAATTAGGGCGTGGCCGAGAAATTATATCAGCGGCCTGGGTTTTATTATACCTACATATGAAATCATAGTGATGGTAGCTGTTGCCTAAGTAGGTGAAAATGAACCAACTGCACTATTTGCTCCAGTCACGAGAACAATATTGAAACGGAAGTCCACATAACGTATAATAACAGAGCAATAGACTACGCAAAACTGGGATGTCATATATTGCGCCATCGGCCGGAAATATACACGCTATGCGCGCTATTTAGGGTTACGATTGTCGTTTTTTGGGCATATTGGGACCCCATGTTCTACATTAGACTGTGACCTCATTTGTTATAGAATAAGGGCCCAAATACATTGGGTGGCCAAAAAGTATTATTAAACATACTGTGAAATTACTTGTTTAACTGGCTTACTTTAGTTACCATAACGCATTTTCCATTAATAAAATTGACTTTCTTTAGACAATTTTTAGTGACAAACTTTGACTCTGACTTTTCCTCTTCCTTCGAACCTCATATTTTCCGAACGGGAAGATGCAAAGACAGTGTTGGAGCCAGAACATAAAAAGATAGCTGCATTACCCTCAAAGTTACTAGCCTTTCATTTGCTAATATCAATGACACCCATTTTCTGTCGTTTCGAGCGTCGCACGTCTTAAACTTGGGGAAAATCGAAAAGTTACGTAACGTAGAGTTCACTTATAAATAGCCACGGCGCCCTTAATATTGCTGGTAGAGACTTTATGTTACTTGTACCACTTTTGCCATCTTCTGGCCCTATACAATGTTTATAATACTATTCCTCATTGTCATTTACAACTTATTTAAAGCATGCAATACATATTCGAAGAAAAAGACATATTTTTTCCCCTTTCCGAGGGGTCAAATATGTTCAAATGGTTCGAACAACACCCGGAAAGGCACTAAATAGGCAAGAAAGTAATGTCTACTACAATAGACGACGAAAAAAATTGCAAAGATATCTTTAATATAGCTATAAATAGCAAAGACGCTACTTTCCCGCCCAAAATCACGGTTTGGGCGGGAAAATGGAAATTCTTGATTTTAAGTCTTTCTCCTCACTGTTGGGTTGTACCCTATAGGCAGTTACATAGTACCTCTCCCGAGCTTTCTGTTCAAGCATATATAATAATCAGACGAGCATTATTCCCTATCGAACGGATCGAAAACATGCTACTGATGTCTGAATTTTGGTCCATTTTTCACTTCCCAAGGTCAAATCGTGTCCGATTTCTATAGATATTGTTCTGATCGATATTGATTCATCCACGGAAGTCAATTGGGCATAGATTGCAATCAAACCCTGTCCAAGCGAGGCGTTTATAGTGGCGAACTGATACATTTCATAGACCAGGCGGGGTCAAAATTGCTCATAGCATCAATAATTCCCAGCGGGGTATGACCTTCCTCTTCAGGTATGTTATTAACCTTGACCTATTACATGACATACTAGAAGGATAAGCACCAAGGTCAATGGCAAGGGTAAGAAAACATTGTCGTTTTTTGTGCTTATTGAGACCCCATTTTCGACATTTGACTGTTACAGTAATCTCATTTGGTCTAGGATAAGAGGGCCCAAATACACACATTTACCGGTGAGAAAGTATTATTAAACATAATGTGAAAAAGTTTTTTTTTCTCACGATAATGGCAAAATTTCTGCTAGGGCTGCTAGGTCCAGACATATATACTGTGGAGGGAGGGGGTGGGGGCGGGGGTGTGGGAGGGGTATATAAGGAGGCGCGGCTGCCAGATGCCCTGACAGCGCTTTAACCTGGCCGCCGATTAAGTCGGCCGCGGAGGAGTGTGGGGGTGAAGGGAAGGGGAAGGGGGGGGGGGCTAGGGATTAGCAGCATTAGCAAGATGCCATTGAAAGGCAATGTGTTGTGTAATCGTGCATCCTGTTACTAGTGTTAGTGTCAGCTTAATAAATAGTTTTCACATCATCTCTTTTTTGTCTTGAAAGTTAAGCCACTTAACACCATCTCTAGCGACGTCAAACGATTTCGCCGACTGAAGTTTGCCTTTTGAGACAATGTACTACAAGCCACATGGAATTATTTTTCTCGCGTGATTCACCCAGCCATACGATTATTTCACTCTCGCCTCAAGCACTTGAAGTAAATGTTTTTGCAGGCGGAGATATAGCATTAGTATGGTGGCATATATGTGCCACTCGCGTTCTCGCCTCGCGCATTCTCGCCTCGCGCATTCTCGCCTCGCGCATTCTCGCGTTCTCGCCTCGCACATTCTCGCCTCGCGCGTTCTCGCGTTCTCGCCTCGCGCGTTCTCGCGTTCTCGCCTCGCGCGTTCTCGCCTCGCGCGTTCTCGCCTCGCGCGTTCTCGCCTCGCGCATTCTCGCTTTCCTATTTTGAATATGTGTGACCTTTGATGTCAGCCCTGTTATTGTCAGCCCTGTTACAGGATAACAGGGCTGACAGCATGGGTCACAGGGCTGACATTACAGCTATATTAGCCACCTTAATTATTCCTAGCGGGGAATACACTGGGGTGTCAGTGGCCTATTCGTGGAAGGGGAGGCCCCATGGATAATTAAGACCAGGGGCGATGGGGGTGCTGTTGAATTACTATCTAGGCACTTTTTTAAAACCAAATTATACATTCATTAAATGTAAGAATTTATCATTTCAAATATCTAAACTTATGTTATTTGCCGAATGGCACTGTCTGGAGGCAGAAAACAACTGCGGTACAGGGCGAGGCGCAATGCTGATCCCACACGACGTGCGCTTACCTAGAGAAACAAAACTGTTGGTCTGAAAGGAAGAAGACGGGCAAAATAAAACGCGTGAATGAGATAGCGGGAATAGAAAAAAGAAACCTGATAGAGAGAGATAGTCCCAGAATTTTGTTGGGGGGGGGGGGGGGGGGGGTGGGACCGAGGGTGTCCACTATTTTTTTTTACCGAAAGGACGGGGTTGATACCTCAGACAGCCTTACGTAGAAAAAGGGCATTCATCCTCCATAGGGACACTTGAAAGTATTTCGACTCGAACAGTCCTTGGGGGGGGGGGGGTGGTCTAACCACTAGGTCGGGTCTACAACATATCTTGGCTTTGCGATGAATTTCGTCGGAAAACGCGACTTTACAGTGTATTCTCAAGTTTCCAAGTGTGGGTGGTTTGCACCCTATGTGCCCCCCCCCCCCTCCCACCTAGATCCGCGCCTAGCTGCCGTCTCCGATGGTATTAGGCTCACCCATCTCACATGGCTTTCGCTGTTATTAGTCGTAATTTGGACAACCCGGTTTCGTTATCCTTCGCTGTTTGCTGGAATATCCTTTGGAAAGAAAGATATACTTTATTTAGGATTTATTGTTATGGGAAATTCAGTTGCAGATAAAAAAAGGCCAAAAAGGCGTTGACACGTTGATCGTTCGGTTATTTAAAGCAAATATGTTCTATCAATTGACTGTCAAATTAATACTTTATGGAGCAAATCAGCAGGATGGCGTCTTCTTTGAAGGCAGTCGTTGCATGAAGAGGTATGGAGATAATGATAAGCAATACTGTTATATACACAAATTGCACTGAAACAATATTGCAGCGAAGAGGTGGTTACGCATACATCCGTTTTTCACTCATTTTCCTCTTCGTGCATATTCTAAACTAATTTATCTATCACGCACTGTGGGTCAAAATATGGACCACATATTATATCTCGGGGTGCATATAGACTCTCCGCTGAACTTGCGTGGACGAAGTTTCAAAAGATACTAAAATGACCGTCGCGAATATAAGAATTTTAATCATCTCTGTGTGCATTTTCAGCGTACGCATGCACCGTTACCAGGAGTCAGCTCTGTTACCACACATGTTCCTTATTCCAAGTGGCTGACGGTTCACGACTTTTATAATTTAGGAATGACCGTCGCTGACGTAAAGCAGGCGAAGGTATGCATTTAAGCCACTTCTGTTGTGCATTCTCAACAATTGATAACACGCATGTCAGCCCTGTTACCAGACGTCAGCCCTGCTACCAGACGTCAGCCTGTTACCAGACGTCAGCCCTGTTACCAGACGTCAGCCCTGTTACCAGCTGTCAGCTCTGTTACAACACGTATATAATTCTTTTTTATTCTAAGTGGTAGACTGCTAATAGCTTCTATACTCTTAATGATAACCCTTATATTTGTTGTTAAGGTATAATACTGCAACGATCGTTCTGCACATTAGCAGTAACAATTCTCATGCAACAGATGGGATATTTTTTGGCTAATCAATTATTTGGTGCGTATTAATACCGAATTTTGTCGATTTTCAACAAGTAATTGTCCAGTGAAATGTTTGGGCATATTAATTGAACCCTCACCATGTAAAGCGAACACGTATTGATAAACAAGTTTTAAACGCGGGGCTTCTGAAATTGTCCGGTAACAGAGTTGACAAAATGTTGGTGACGTCAGCACTTGCCTGTTTAGTTGGAAAGTACTTACCAACGCACAAGCTCGGCGGCTCTGTTTGTTTTCAATAACATGAATATCCAGGTGATGATATTTGAATTCCTCCGAAGGATCTTTTCGAGTATTTCTTGTTTGTTGATCGGTTGCTGGTTGGAGTTGCAGATCGTGTTATCTATGACTATTTTGCTGTAAAATGGTGGTAATGGTGGTAGTGTTATCTTTCCGTCTATCTATTTGAATCTTAACATTCTAAAATGTCCTATAGAAAGCGTATATATTGCTGCCCCTGAAACTTCCAGCTGTCACTACCGTACCATCCGCAAAAATGCGTTTTAGCCAAATGATCGATATTAACAATCCGAAAATGAAATTTAACATCAATCATTTTAGCACCGCCATCATTTCTGGGGTAACATATTTCTTTGAAGATCAATAAAGTGGAAGCGGAAAAACAACTTACTCTTACATTTTATTAACAGACTGCAGGACACAGTAAACTTTGACATGATTTTGTGCGAAAACGAGTCAATGGCGGCACTAAGATGTGAAAGATAAATAACCCACCACTTCCACGTAATTTTCAATGAGCTACATGTGTCGGGAGATCTATACATTGATTTGTATGCAATAAAATGGAGTGGACACACCCCAGTTATAATGTGGTAATGGTCGCCAAAATAGCCGACAATTATTCTTTGTAGTTGAATGTAGTGAATGTTTGGATATATCAGAAGGACACTATAGAATAGTTGTAAGTCATCAAATCATTAAATGCATGAGAAGTCCCCGTTTCGTTAGCTAAACTCTCTGGCTTGAAAAAGTCCTGCTAGAAGGCATTGTTTATGGGGTATGCCTTATATGACAAATCGGCCAAATGGAAATTTTGGTGGCTAAAATTGCGGCAACATGGCACACGGCGAGAATGCGCGAGGCGAGAAAGCGCGAGGCGAGAACGCGAGAATGCGCGAGGCGAGAACGCGCGAGGCGAGAACGCGAGAACGCGCGAGGCGAGAATGCGCAAGGCGAGAAAGCGCAAGGCGAGAATGCGCGAGGCGAGAAAGCGCGAGGCGAGAACGCGAGAATGCGTGAGGCGAGAACGCGCGAGGCGAGAACGCGAGAACGCGCGAGGCGAGAATGCGCGAGGCGAGAATGCGCGTAGCGAGAACGCGAGAACGCGAGAATGCGCGGGCGAGATTAATCTCGCATTCTCGCCTCGCGCATTCTCGCATTCTCGCATTCTCGCCCGCGCATTCTCGCGTTTTTGCGTTCTCGCCTCGCGCATTCTCGCGTTCTCGCGATCTCGCCTCAGGTTGTGCCAGGCGAGAATGCGAGAACGCGAGTGGCACATATATGCCACCATACATTAGAATAAGTAACACTGAACTAGCTGTGCCTTGCTTCTTCACCGATCTCTATGTGTATCGGGCGTTGAGAGAGCTTGTTAAAGAATACAGTTTGTTCCTAAAAATGTCACAAAACCGGCAGAAAAGTTAGCAGGTCTAAATCGTTACAACTTCGTTAATATTCATCGTAGATCATTCAAATTAAGCTTATGGCTCAAATGGACAACTGACGCATGACGCATGACGCATGACTGCTGCATGGGGGTCATCTCGCCTCACATTATAAATCAAAGCGGGACCTTCTGGGCCAATTATTAAGGGAATTGCAGCGTTTCGTAGCTTCCCATCTTGATGCAACCGCTGTCACCTCGACCCCAGGTGTGGCCTGCGGGGGGGGGGGGGGGTGGAGAGAGCGGGCTCTCGGTTCGCGGTAAGGGCACCATGCAACAAGCACCATGCAACAAGCTGAACGGCAGCGGACCGGCCAGCAATACACAGGGTAGGGCTGTAAGGTAGGGGGTGGGTGTGGATAAGGGCAGGAGTGTGCGCCAGTGAAGCGCATCAAAGGCAAAATGCGTGTGTGTATTGGCGGGCATGGAGAAGGCCGGGGTGGGGGCGGCGGGACGTGGGGGGAGGGGGGGGGGTCGCGTTAGGAGAACGGGAACGCCGTATAGTGTAGTATTGCAACGATCTTTTCGTCGATTTACGCAAAAGTGTTTACACGGCGAATTTTATTGATATTTTTTCCTGACGGGCAATGAAATTCCACAGTCTCCTATACCATTTGGAAGTTTGTACGGTCAATATTGAGGACACCGTGAATTTCGTTAATTTTAAATTGAAATGACCCGCTACGTGATAACCGAGAGTTCCATTTTAGTAAAATTTTAAATATAAGGTCCTAATTTATGCCCCAGCCTGTGGTACATATTGGAGGGCGATAGCTTAAAAATTGAAAAACTCGGGTTCGAACCCGCAACTTCCAGGCTCTCTGCCACCGTTACGTTGTGCTCTCCGGGTTCGAGTTGAGATCGGATTTGGCATAAGCTACATCACCTCTATCCAACGGGACAAGTTTGGTGCTCAGGTGTTTTTTAGTTTTCGAGCTGCAACCGAGCACTCGACATTTACAATAGTCAAGGTCACGACCTTGACCCTTGACCCAGGTTGCTTAAATGTAACCAATTTTAATAAACTTTGATAAGGCCGACCCCTAGGAAGCCTGTACCAAGTAGCGTAATGCTATGTGAATTTTAACTGCACCGAACATGGAAAAAAGTTAAATTTGTATCTTTCATAATGGGATTTTCCGTTGCCTTGGAAACGAATACTACGAGTTCGATCGCCGTAATTTTTGGCATAGTCTATCTAGGTGGCGGACCGAATGTCTCTGCCAAGCGGCGTGGAGATACCTGTATGGCAAGTTGTCGACATCGGGTGGACAAAACTTCCATTGGCTCATAATGGGGAGTTTCGTCGCCTTGGAAACCGACAGTATTCATGGGATCACCATGCTTTTTGACATACGGTACCTGAGTGGAGTCCCTAATGTCCCTGCAAAGTCTCGTGACAATCGCGTTGAGATTTAAGAAAAATAAATGGTGTGGAAAATTTTGAAATTTCCAATTTTCGCCATAACAACTAGGACTGACTCACATGATGACGATTTTCGCCATAACGAACAGGACTGACTCACATGATGGCGATTTTCGCCGTAACACACCAACGTAGTTCTGCCCATCCGCCACACCCATCCACCCGTCTCCTGCAGCGCCCCAGCCCACCGACACGCTTCAAAATGCTGCACTCGGGCCCGCCACCCCGCCCACTGACACCCACGAGACTCCTGCACTCCCTTTCACCGTCCCCCGCTCACCGGCATCCACCACTGCTGCACTACTGCCCCCACCCCCCCCCCCCCCCCGCACACCGGCACCGACCGGCACCGACCTGACATATGCACTCCTGCCACTCCCCCCCCCCACCCGCTCGCCCACCGACGCCCACCAGACTCTAGCACTCCTGGGCCGTCCCTCGCCGTCAATTTAATGAAACAATCGAGTTTTCAGCAAATTGTGATGTCGCCTAGGCTTAGTATTGGCGGGAGAGAGCTTGATATGCAACTTTAAACGTATACAAGAGTACACAGGCCGTATGACGAGGGGGTGTATTAGAGGGAAACGTACCTCGCACCTTCTGTCAGAAAGAAAGTTGCAAAAGGAATGATTTTTTTGGGGGGAGGCAGACCGTGGCGGGCTTGGGGGCGTCGGCCCGCCGAGCTACGCAAGCTTTATTTATTACGTGTATCGGTGCAGTGACCGGCTGACTGACATTGACAAAGAAGGGGTCATAACGAAGAGTGAGTTCCCTGGGTGCAATGCCTGGGTGCAAAAAAAATGCACTATGTACATGTGTAATTTCGCGGCTCAAACGAATAGCACATCTCGGTACACTCAGACACCAGGGCCCTTATTCTGCATGCATCTACTGGACATGATACATCTAAGTTTCGGTTACTTTGGGACTTCAGTTACTTTGTGTCCGAAACAAGGTTCGGACACAAAAGTAACCGAAGTCCCAAACAGTAACCGAAGTCCCAAAAAGTAACCGAAACTTTAGAGGTACGAGAAAAAATCCAGAAAATTGGAAAAGTCGGGTTCGAACCCCCAGCTTCCAGGCGTCCCAAAAAGTAACCGAAACTTTAGAGGCAAGAAAACATTTCCAAAAAATTGGAAAAGTCGGGTTCGAACCCCCAACTTCCAGACCCTCTGGCACCGTTACGTTTCTCACTCCGGGTTCGAGCTGTGATTGGATTTGACATAAGCTACGTCACCCCTATCCGCCAGGGTAAGTTTGGTACTCAGATGTTGTTTAGTTTTCGAGCTACAGCCGAGCACTTTACATTTACAATAGTCAAGGACACGACCTTGACCCTTGACCCAGGTTGCTGAAATATAACCAATTTTAAGATACGACCTTAAGATACGTCTGATGACGCATGACTGATGCATGGGTGTCGTCCTGCTAGACAGTTTAATTTAAACCGGGACCTTCTGGGCCGAATATTAAATAAATTACAGCGTTTCGTAGGTGCTGTAGCCTGAAAACAAGACGTTACTGTCGTAAGACAGTTAGGGGATGGGACGGCATAGTAACGTCTGAACTCATCCGCCCCGGCCTCTGTTAGCAATACCTATTTTGTGCAAAATATCGAAACACTCACCTGTTAGACGAAATGTGAAATTAAACAAATATTCCTCAATCAAGAATGATGCATGGGCACACGATGTTGAAGAAATATAATCACACCCCCCTAGCGCGACCCGCCGAAAATTAAACACCCAGCGAATCAGCATGTGATGAGGTCGACCGAACCACGCACCCATAACTTCCGCAAGCATGATTAAATACGCCACAGATTAATGCAACAGGCATAATCTGGCCAAACATTAGTAAAAGAAACAATATATACAAAGAAAGAAGTAACCAGTAACCATATAACCCTGTTATACGATCATATTTTAGGCACTACTTGACGGTATATACTTTTCTACGCACGACCTATTGGTGTGTAACCTGAACATGGTGAACATGATAAGTGTGAACATGCATGTCCCAGTGGAGTATAACTTTTAATCCGAAGAAAGAAGTGTATATGACTTTAAAGTAAGAAGCTTAAGAGACCTAAAGAACTAAAGAACTTGTACCTGGATTTAACCTAAATACGGCGCGTAGATAGTCATAGCCATCTTGGTGTCACTATCACCAGAAACATGAACTGGGATACAAAAGTTAACAACATGGTGTGCAAATCTTTTAAGTCTGTTGCTCCATTGTGGTAACAGTGGTAACACGACAGCCACGGGAGCCGAACCTAACCAGGTACATTAATTTGAGCTCACTAAACGTGCAGCTCAGGGGCGCCAAGTTCTGCTCAATTAACTTGATTAACTCAAACAACACGGCCTTCGGATACATGTTTGGGGGCACCTGCTAACTCCGGGTCGTATCAAAAATCCAAATAACAGTTATAATTTACTGTGACATAGATTCAACCCAGTGAGTGGGAAGAGAACTAATAGAGTTAACGGTATATGCCTTTCCATCTACTTTTAGTTTATTTCCCGACACACTTGCCTTTTTTCCGTCCCGCCGAGCAGCCTTCATCACTGGAAGTAGCCTTCGTCACTCATTTCAGCGTGGTGCCGCTAAATCCCTAGCTCCAATATTTACCGAGATATACGTCCGCGTTGTTAGATTTTTTCTCAAAAAATCTCTGTGACTTTTAACTTTGACCTCTGTCAGTAATAACAACTTTTAACACAACATGTTCAATGTTGTAAAAGCTTACCCCAGAGCCGGAATGGTGGCGCGTGGCAAGATTGATAGGTAATAGTCAAGAGTACTGAAGTTTGCCACAGGCCGACAGCAGCGGTAAAAGCGGAGCTTGTGTAGCGCCACCGTGCGGGGAACTTGGGCACGTAGGCCTGCACCCACTTATGACAAGCCATGCGGGCATAAAGGGTTGCAACTCAAAAGGTCACAATACACGTCACTTGCTCCGGCAAAATGGCGCGCTGCTCGACATTGATGGGGGCGGGTTGTAAACGTTCGTAGATCGCGATTAGATTTAGGTCTGACACCTGCTTTAAAGTCGAGTTGGAAAGATACACTGTTAAAGTCGGAAATTGGAAAGATCCGATACGCCCTGGAGTATGCCGTTACTGTTGCCTCCAATGTGCTTTTCAGTAACAGAATATGGATTTGTATAACAGCCTCGGGGAAACCCTGTCAATAACACAGGCAGCTAACTCGACGGACAGAGAAGGGAGGGGGGGGGGCTTGGGTGCGCACCCCCCCCCCTCCCCCCCCTCCCTCTCCTGTCCAAATCTTTGAAATGTATTGAACGATTTCTTAAATTACACCCCCCCCCCGGGGGTGTACTTATATACTGCTGGGTTTGGGGGGGGGGGTTCCGCGGTAAAGCTCACCCCCCCCGTATTCACCGCCAAAATCCGATCGGAAGGGGTATTTTTTTCCGGAGAACCCGCACTACGAGCGCACCTTTTCAGAGCCCCCTCTCGGTCGCAAGTTTTAAAATATCACAAATGTCCGCTTTCTCTCTCTACTAGTGTGTAAACAAGATAACAACCATTGCTCTAATCACATCGTAGTAACGTCATGTAAACTTTAAGACGGGCGCCTAACGACGGACGTGGAGGCGTGTGTTCACGCCAATGAGTTATAGTGGATCCCTTTAAGACGGGCGACTAACGACGGACGTGGAGGCGTGTGTTAACGCCAATGAGTTATAGTGGATCTCTTTAAGACGCGCGACTAACGACGGGCGTGGAGGCGTGTGTTGACGCCAATGAGTTATAGTGGATCCCTTCAAGACGCGCGACTAGCGACGGACGTGGAGGCGTGTGTTGACGCAAATGAGTTATAGTGGATCTCTTTAAGACGCGCGACTAACGACGGACGTGGAGGCGTGTGTTAACGCCAATGAGTCACAGTGGATCCCTTCAAGACGCGCGACTAGCGAAGGACGTGGAGGCGTGTGTTGACGGCAATGAGTTACAGTGAATCCCTTCAAGACGCGCGACTAGCGACGGACGTGGAGGCGTGTGTTCACGCAAATGAGCTATAGTGGATCCCTTTAAGACGGGCGCTAACGACGGACGTGGAGGCGTGTGTTCACGCCAATGAGTTATAGTGGATCCCTTCAAGACGCGCGACTAGCGACGGACGTGGAGGCGTGTGTTTACGCCAATGGCTCATAGTGGATCCCTTTAAGACGGGCGACTAACGACGGACGTGGAGGCGTGTGTTGACGCCAGTGGCTTATAGTGGATCCCTTTAAGATGGGTGAATAACGACGGACGTGGAGGCGTGTGTTCACGCCAATGAGTTATAGTGGATCCCTTTAAGACGGGTGACTAACGACGGACGTGGAGGCGTGTGTTCACGCCAATGAGTTATAGTGGATCCCTTTAAGACGGGCGACTAACGACGGACGTGGAGGCGTGTGTTCACGCCAATGACTTACAGTGGATCCCTTTAAGACGGGCGACTAACGACGGACGTGGAGGCGTGTGTTCACGCCAATGACTTACAGTGGATCCCTTTAAGACGGGCGACTAACGACGGACGTGGAGGCGTGTGTTCACGCCAATGAGTTATAGTGGATCCCTTTAAGACGGGCGACTAACGACGGACATGGAGGCGTGTGTCCACGCCAATGGCTTATGGTGGATCCCTTTAAGATGGGTGACTAACGACAGACGTGGAGGCGTGTGTTCACGCCAATGGCTTATTGTGGATCTCTTTAAGACGGGTGACTAACGACGGACGTGGAGGCGTGTGTTCACGCCAATGGCTTATAGTGGATCCCGTTAAGACGGGCGACTAACGACAGACGTGGAGGCGTGTGTTCACGCCAATGGCTTATAGTGGATCCCTTTAAGACGGGCGACTAACGACGGACGTGGCGGCGTGTGTTCACCCCAATGAGTTATAGTTGATCCCTTTAAGACGGGTGACTAACGACGGACGTGGAGGCGTGTGTTCACGCCAATGAGTTATAGTTGATCCCTTTAAGACGGGTGACTAACGACGGACGTGGAGGCGTGTGTTAACGCCAATGATTTATGGTGGATCCCTTTAAGACGGGCGACTAACGACGGACGTGGAGGCGTGTGTTCACGCCAATGAGTTATAGTGGATCCCTTTAAGACAGGCGACTAACGACGGACGTGGAGGCGTGTGTTCACGCCAATGAGTTATAGTTGATCCTTTTAAGACGGGCGACTAACGACGGACGTGGAGGCGTGTGTTCACGCCAATGAGTTATAGTTGATCCCTTTAAGACGGGTGACTAACGAAGGACGTGGAGGCGTGTGTTGACGCCAATGAGTTATAGTGGATCCCTTTAAGACAGGCGACTAAGGACGGACGTGGAGGCGTGTGTTAACGCCAATGAGTTATAGTTGATCCCTTTAAGACGGGCGACTAACGACGGACGTGGAGGCGTGTGTTCACGCCAATGAGTTATAGTTGATCCCTTTAAGACTGGTGACTAACGACGGACGTGGAGGCGTGTGTTCACCCCAATGAGTTATAGTTGATCCCTTTAAGACGGGTGACTAACGACGGACGTGGAGGCGTGTGTTCACGCCAATGAGTTATAGTGGATCTGTTTAAGACGGCTGACTAACGACGGATGTGGAGGCGTGTGTTCACCCCAATGAGTTATAGTTGATCCCTTTAAGACGGGCGACTAACGACGGACGTGGAGGCGTGTGTTCACCCCAATGATTTATAGTTGATCCCTTTAAGACGGGTGACTAACGACGGACGTGGAGGCGTGTGTTCACCCCAATGAGTTATAGTTGATCCCTTTAAGACGGGTGACTAACGACGGACGTGGAGGCGTGTGTTCACGCCAATGAGTTATAGTTGATCCCTTTAAGACGGGTGACTAACGACGGACGTGGAGGCGTGTGTTAACGCCAATGATTTATGGTGGATCCCTTTAAGACGGGCGACTAACGACGGACGTGGAGGCGTGTGTTCACGCCAATGAGTTATAGTGGATCCCTTTAAGACAGGCGACTAACGACGGACGTGGAGGCGTGTGTTCACGCCAATGAGTTATAGTTGATCCTTTTAAGACGGGCGACTAACGACGGACGTGGAGGCGTGTGTTCACGCCAATGAGTTATAGTTGATCCCTTTAAGACGGGCGACTAACGACGGACGTGGAGGCGTGTGTTCACGCCAATGAGTTATAGTTGATCCCTTTAAGACTGGTGACTAACGACGGACGTGGAGGCGTGTGTTCACCCCAATGAGTTATAGTTGATCCCTTTAAGACGGGTGACTAACGACGGACGTGGAGGCGTGTGTTCACGCCAATGAGTTATAGTGGATCTGTTTAAGACGGCTGACTAACGACGGATGTGGAGGCGTGTGTTCACCCCAATGAGTTATAGTTGATCCCTTTAAGACGGGCGACTAACGACGGACGTGGAGGCGTGTGTTCACCCCAATGAGTTATAGTTGATCCCTTTAAGACGGGTGACTAACGACGGACGTGGAGGCGTGTGTTCACCCCAATGAGTTGTAGTTGATCCCTTTAAGAAGGGTGACTAACGACGGATGTGGAGGCGTGTGTTCACCCCAATGAGTTATAGTTGATCCCTTTAAGACGGGGGACTAACGACGGACGTGGAGGCGTGTGTTCACCCCAATGAGTTATAGTTGATCCCTTTAAGACGGGTGACTAACGACGGACGTGGAGGCGTGTGTTCACGCCCATGAGTTCCAGTGGATCTCTTTAAGACGGGCAACTATTCTTGAATTTTCCCTTGAACGCGCTGTTGTTTATTGTCTATTGTCAATGGCGTGCGTGCTGTTGTGTTTACCATCTGAAATAGTTCACAAATGGCTGTGTATTTCTTGACCACTTTGTTGTTGTCTCGGCCACTTGTCGACCGCTTTTTTTATGGACGACTCACAATGTTACCAAATAATGTGTAAATGTGGTGTACCATGGACCCATGGCCTAATAAACATATGTATACAATGATAGTTTCATGAAAAGTCTGCCACAATAAAGCATGCGTAATATGCACTTCGCAAACTTTCCTGACCCTAAGTAGAAAAATGTCGACAGATGCCAACATTTAATCAATCGTCGAGTTGGGTTTATATATGTAACGGGGCCTACGGCACACAACAACAGCAACGGATCACTGATGTGCTGGCTGGCAGCGATGATTTTATTGGTCTATAAAAGGCCCTATCCTGTCGTGCCCTCTCCACGCCACACAAGGAGAAGGTTCCAGCCCACTGGGGCCTTTGTGGCGGCCGCACCCGGTCTGGTGAGGACTGAGTTGAGAGAGGGACGAGAAACCCGCGCGCAACATCTTATATAGGGAGGAAACTCACTCCCGACATGCTTTGCTCTGACCTAATTATGACGTTTTAATTGGTCCCGTGTACAAACAAAATCCACATGGCGGCAGACACTCCCATAAACAAATCGTTACGTGACAAAACCAGAGAACACCAAATGGGTAGGTACTGGCATGATACAAAGTAAATACAGATTTGTAATAATATCTACAGGAAGGATATTTCACTCCGTTACACCACCCCCCATCAGGAAAATAATTGTCCCCTGACAATTTCGATTCTGTTATATTACCAACAGTACCACAATCCAATGCACCGTTCAATATTATTGAAACTATCAGATTACGGTGGGTAGCCTTACAGACACATCAGTTGTTTTTCCTTAATATATAAGTACAGTAACAGCGACTATTAGCATGGGATGAATACATTGTGGATTCGATTGATTGAATATATCGACAGTAAATGACACTTGACACATTTGCACAGCATCGGCCACTGGCACAGTGGAAGTGACACTGACATACATTTAACAGTGAAAACGAACATAATAGGTACTTATCTGTATTAATGACCAATAGACAATTAATCACATACGCAACCAGTCATTTCAAGAATAAGACATTGACAATTAATGTCTATACTAAGTACCGCTTAATTAAACAGTCTAAACTTTGACGAAGTACAGTATCTTCAAGGTTTTTACTTAATAACTCTGAACAAAGTTTCACTTTTTCTAAACCCATAACATGGTCTAGATACGCTGGATACTCAAATTTGTTCTTAACTAATACATCTAATTGGGATACAACATTAGGATCCCGATAACGAGCTGGAGCTCTCCGATGCCTCTTTGGCTGTGACATGTCAACAGGATATTCCTCATCCGAGACTGACGAATACAGTCTTAACTCTGGCTCATCATCAGTCTGTACACGATCGGATACATCATTATGAGCCTCCTGCTCCTCATCTACTACCGTCTCTAAGACGATACTAGTATCAGGAACAATCCTGAATGCTGACCCGGACTCTTCAGACACAGCCAGCGGTAAACATAAGGGCAATAACATATTTCGGTGCAATGTACAAGTTTTAGCCCTGTCATCCTCTTTGTGCATGATATATACAGGAATATCTGAGTTAGGCTGCTTAGCAACAACATAAACATCAGGTTGCCACTTGTCAGCTAATTTGTGGGCACCCTTGAACCCAACATTCTTAACTAATACACGATCTCCAACTTCTACTGTTGCACCTCTAATGCGTAGGTCATATTGTAGTTTTTGGCGTTGTCCTGCTTTCCTTGTAGCTAATTCTGCTCATAGGCTCGAGCCAGTTTATCCTTTAAACTAGCTCGCGATGCCTCTGCCGGCATCTCATCCTTTGATAACAAAATGTTTACAGGTAACCTCGGCCGTCTACCGAACATTAAGAAGAAGGGACTGAACCCTGTCGACTCGTGGCAAGTTGCATTATAAGCATGCACCAAACTGGCGACTTCACTCTTCCAGTCCACTTTCTGTTCGGGGGACAGACAACGCAACATGTTCAGAAGTGTACGATTAAACCGTTCTGAAATACCGTTCCCCATGGGATGATATGGTGTATTTCTAGATTTTTTACTCCAGTAATTTGGCACAGCTGCTGAATTATGTTACTTTCAAAATGTCTCCCCTGGTCCGAGTGGATACGCTTCTGGAATCCATAGTGGACGAAATAGTTTTCGAAGATTACTTTTCCAGTGGTTTGAGCGGTTTGGTTGCGAGTAGGTACAGCCTGAGCATACTTCGTGAAGTGATCAGTAATAATTAAAATATTTTCGTAACCCCCTTTTGATGGTTCAAGTTTGAGGAAGTCTATACTTACCAACTCCATAAGCTGAGAGGTGATTATACTTCGCAAAGGGGCAGCGCCAGGCAGTTGTGGGCTTTTGCCTGGATACAGCGTACACATTTTGACTTTTCTGTCAATGAAGGAACTCATCCCGGGCCAAAAAAACCGTTCTTGAAATAGAGACAGGGTGCGAGATTTCCCTATATGACCCATTCGATCATGCAAGTTTGTAAACGCCAAGTCACGGTACTTCTCAGGAAGCACTAACTGGAAAACTTGACCAGTTTTGGTCTGCACCTGTCTGTACAAAATGCCATCCTTAACTAAATACCTTGACCACTGATGAAGAAAGGCTCTAAGAGCCGGATCAGCGGCTTGGGTCTCTTTGTATGAGGGTTTATCACCACTAGCTATGAAGACTGACACTTTAGAAATCAACGGGTCCATTCCTTGCTCATGTTCCCAATCAATACTAGCAAACAGCTGACTTCCTGCGACACTATCAAGGGGGGACAGCGTGAACAGGGAGGCTTAGGGACTCAATGAGCCCAATTTCTTCCTCCCGATCTCCTTCTGGATAGAGAGCATGGAACATGTCCCGTGTAATTATCTCACAGTCTCCCTGACTAGACTGACGAGACAGCGCATCGGCATCCACATAGGTTTTGCCAGGCTTGTACTTAACAATGAAATCAAAAACTCCCAGCTCTGCCATCCAGCGATACCCAGTGGCGTCCAGCTTGGCTTTCGTGAGGAGATATGCGAGCGGGTTGTGATCAGTAAAAACAGTGAATTTGTGCCCATACAAGTAGTCGTAAAAATGCTGTGTAATAGCCCACTTAAGGGATAGGAATTCAAGCTTGTGGGCGCTATAGTTCACTTCCGCACCTCTCAGAGTGCGGCTCCCATAAGCTACAGGGTGAAACTTCCCTTCCACCTCCTGACCCAAGACACAGCCAAGACCCTTCCTGCTGGCATCTACATATAGCACAAACGGTTCATCAAAATTTGGATAAATGAGCGTGGGGGGTGAAGTTAACCGCAACTTCATGGTTTCGAAGGCTTCCTCGTGGTCTTTATCCCAGTGCCAAGGGACATTCTGACCCTTCCTGGACTTTCCATGGGACGTGGAACCTAAGAGGCCAAACAGAGGGTGTGCAATCTTGGAAAAATGCTGCACAAATTTCCTATAGAACCCAGCGAACCCAAGGAACCGCTGCAATTCATTGACATTAGAGGGTACAGGCCACTCTCGGACAGCCCGCAACTTCTCCGGGTCGCATTCTATACCCTCTTCAGATACTATAGGTACTTAGTTTTTGTTTGAAAGAATTCACATTTCTGAGTATTTAGCTTCAATCCGGCACCATGTAGGCGTTGAAAGACTAGTTCTAGATTCTTCAGTTTCTGCTCAGAAGTAGACCCAAACACTATAATATCGTCAAGATATACAATACAAATTTTACGATGCAGGTCCCCTAGAACATGATGCATTAAACCCTGAAATGACGAGGGGGCTGCTTTTAACCCGAAAGGGAGTCTGTGGAATTCGAACAACCCTAGGGGCCCTGTGGTAAACGCAGTTCTCTCCTTGTGTTCATCAGCGATGTCCATTTGCCAGTAACCACTTGAAAACCACTTTGCTCCTCTCAAAGACTGCACAATTTCATCTATTTTAGGTATAGCATAAGCATATGAGATAGTGCGTTGGTTTAGGCGAGAGTAGTCGACACAGAAACGAAGGGAACCATCCTTCTTCCTAACTAACACAATATTGGATGCCCAAGGACTTTGTGAAGGTTTAATTACACCCAAATCTAGCATTTGCTGCAAGTGCTGACGTACCTCAACATAAAGTGAGGGAGGTATGCGACGCGGCCTTTAAATGGAGTCTCATCAACAAGGTCAATACGGTGGGTCTGTAGGGTGGTATGACCCAAGTCGGAAGGACTGTCAGAGAATATATGCGACCATGACTTGAGAAACTTCTGAGCTTCTGTTGCAGCATCACCGGCTAAATGACCCAGATCAGGACGACTAGGACTGTCGCCCCAATCCAAGGACTTTGCCTCTAAACGAGCCACATGAAGACTACAGATAGGGAACCCAGACTGAATGTCGACACATCGATCACCTATATTGATTAATTGCACAGATACATACTGAACTTGACCCTCCAACCCTATCACTCCAGGAGTGACTTCAATGCCTTTAGCTTTCAACTCCTTACTTTCTTCAACTAAGGCAATCTGAGTGGTTACAGGAACTGTCACGTTAACTTTACCCAGAACGGTCACACAGTGACCTGGATCAACTCGACGAACTCCCTGACACCTGACCACTTCATAGACACCTCCTGACCTCTCAAGGTGACGTTGCTGCAAATTTAGGGAAGCAATAGCTAGATGGACAGGTTGGGGCAACGGACACCTCTGTAAGAAACGAACACCAAACTGTGCCCTTAACTGGTCACTGAAATCCCTCAGGACATGGGTTCCTATGAGGAGAGGAACCTTCTCAGTGTATGGGGTATCAGGTACAAACAAAACAGGATACTGGCACATGGGCAATTTAGTATCAGGAAGAGACAACTTTAATGTTACGAGACCTAAATATGGTAAAGTATGCCCGGTCACACTAGTAACCTGAATTAGGTCGTTAAGGGGTTGTAGGGACACATCAGCAAGGTGTGCCTTCCAATAAGACTTTGATAGGGTGGTGACCATCTAACCCGTATCAAAGAGAGCAGGACATAGGCCCACTCCACCTACAACCACACTACCCTCATTAGCACTCCCTACCAAACCAGCATCACGTTTGTGCCATTTTGTTATTTGGGCTTGGCACCTCCTGGGCCTGCGGTCGTCCTACACTGGAAACCTTGCTTAGTTTGGGGTTTTGGTCTTTCGGGACCTGGCCAACAACTTAGTCTGCACGGCCTGGGGATTCAGATCATTTTGGCAGGTCGCCACCACCTGATTGTTCTCCCCGCAACGGTAACAGAAACTCCTAAAACTTTTTCTACTACCGGACCGACAGGGGTTAGGAATCTTACTCGCCTGGGCTGGGGTCTTGTTCTCCTTATAAGAACTAAGATCGGCCCACAACTGATCCAGTTGCTTCTGCAGACCCTGCACCTATATTGACAGCGATTTATCCACAGACTCCGCCTTAGCCTCAGGTGTGGCCTGAGCTGCATGGCAGATGGGGCGTTTGGGTTTAAGGCGTGCTCTCTTCTCGTCCCGCTTAGCCTCTTCTTTCCGGACAGAGACTAGGAGGTCGGGAAAGGAGGAAGGGTTTTCCACAAGCTCCTCTAACCTCAACTTCTGTATCAGAAACTCGTCCTGACACCCTCTCACAAACTGATGGAACAGAGCACGCGGGAATTCTACTTCCGTGACACCCTTTCGATCTCGGACTTCCGAAAGAGACGTGAAAAGCATCAGTAGGTAGTCCGCCACGGACTCCTTGTCACCTTGGTATGTAACGAGAAATTTAACTAAAAGATCCTGGCCATCCTCAACATGGCCGTATATCTTCTCCAATAGATCAAAAACCTGGCCAGCAGTACAAGTGGCCGTTAGGGCGATATGGCTCACATGGTCTAACGCAGGTCTGAGTAGGCTCTGTAACATTGAACGCTTGGTACCAATATCAGAAATCTGCGGATCAAAATGTTGGAGGGCCAGTAACCTCCAAGTCGGGAAATCGACCTCCCCGTTGCCCAAGGCCTTATTCCTTGATAAGAGACGTAGCTTCCTCACTTGGGTTCTGGGAAGAGAACTGTCAACAGATGAATGAGTTTATACAGATGTGGGCGACACGAAGGACCGAGAAGACAAGGGGGGGGGGGTATGACCGAGAAGATATTACCGGGCCAATGCCGCATAATGTACCGGGCCAATGCCGCATACTGTACCGGGCCAATGCCGCATACTGTACTGGGCCAATGCCGCATAATGTACCGGGCCAATGCCGCATACTGTACTGGGCCAATGCCGCATACTGTACCGGGTCAATGCCGCATACTGTACCGGGCCAATGCCGCATACTGTACCGGGCCAATGCCGCATACTGTACTGGGCCAATGCCGCATACTGTACTGGGCCAATGCCGCATACTGTACCGGGCCAATTCCGCATACTGCACCGAGCCAATGCCGCATACTGTACCGGGCCAATGCCGCATACTGTACCGGGCCAATGCCGCATACTGTACCGGGCCAATGCCGCATACTGTACCGGGCCAATGCCGCATACTGTACCGGGCCAATGCCGCATAATGTACCGGGCCAATGCCGCATACTGTACCGGGCCAATGCCGCATACTGTACTGGGCCAATGCCGCATGCTGTACCGGGCCAATGCCGCATACTGTACCGGGCCAATGCCGCATACTGTACCGGGCCAATGCCGCATACGGTACGGGGCCAATGCCGCATAATGTACCGGGCCAATGCCGCATACTGTACCGGGCCAATGCCGCATACTGTACCGGGCCAATGCCGCATACTGTACCGGGCCAATGCCGCATACTGTACTGGGCCAATGCCGCATACTGTACCGGGCCATTGCCGCATACTGTACTGGGCCAATGCCGCATACTGTACTGGGCCAATGCCGCATACGGTACGGGGCCAATGCCGCATACTGTACAGGGCCAATGCCGCATACTGTACAGGGCCAATGCCGCATACTGTACCGGGTCAATGCCGCATACTGTACCGGGCCAATGCGCATACTGTACTGGGCCAATGCCGCACACTGTTCCGGGCCAATGACTCTCTGGTACAGCGCCAGTACTGGGCCACCACCGGCACATATTACTGGCCCATTACAGCGCAAGTGTGCAAGGCGCTACAGGTCAGTACTGTGTGCCGGTAAGGGGCCAATAAAATCAGATACTGGCTGAGTGTACTGGGCCAGTACCGGGCCAGTACCGTCATGTTTACTGGGTACAGGCCAATGAGGGCGCACGGGGAGGCAGCGGGAACGAAATTAGAATCATATTTGGAAAAAATTCCCATGCCGCATGGGACAAAGACTTTCGTGGGCGTCTCCTAGAGCCACCCTGATTGGTCCTCGGCCACCGCCTAATTAGTCTACAGAAATATTCCAGTTATCTGTTCATTTCACCTGTTAGTGTTAATTGTGTCATTTTTTTGGTAAGAAAACATACAGCAGCGGTGTGATAATATGACAATAGCGCGAGTTTGCGGGGCGTTAGGCAATTTTATTGGCCCGACATCAAGCTATAGCAGCCCGCCAATTTTTATTATCGGCCCGAGGCCGCAAGGCCGAGGGCGGATAATGAAAATGAAGGGCTGCTACAGCTTGATGAAGGGCCATTAAAATACCTAACGCCATGCAAAACTCGCGCTATTACTATTATTACGAGTTGAATTTAAATCTAAGGCGTTGACTTGTCTTCGCTTCTTTGGTTTAATTTCCGCATGCAACGACCAAAGTAAAACATTTTGGGACTGACTCAGCAAATCGTAAGCCTTTCCACATATAGTTGTCCAGTCGCCTTTTTATACCATATATATGTTGCCAAGAAACATAGCACGTGCAACTAGGCAACTAGTTATGGAAGCGGGCCATTTAAAGCTATAACTACAATTCTTTTGTGTGTGACGTCATGTTTCATTGTTCTATGCAGCGTCGCTATGGCAACGATTGTCGATTGCCTGGCCCCGGTTCCACGAACGGACTTAACTTAAGTCTGTTTTCCGACTTAAGTTTTGAGTTGTCTGACTTAACTAAGACTTTTGATAAGACGCGTTCCACGAAGCGACTTAGGTCCGGACTTAAGTAAGTCCAACTTAAAAAGTGGGTTTCACCAACAGGGTTCTGAGTTTGCATTTTAGAAGTGTTGCGCCGGAAACGCTCTTCATAATGTGCGGGTCAAATGAGGTAGAAATGTGGTATTATATGTAAATATTCAACACCGAACGTCTTCTCACTTCCGTTACTATGGAAACATGCCAATGAACATTTGGCGCGGTATTTCACGCATTCAGCCAGTTGCAGGTGTTGTTCAATTTCAAGGAGAAAACTGACAGTGCATGCCAGGCGAAAGAATCCTTACAGTACAGTTGTTCTCCATTAGACTTGTGTTACATGTTTGCAAAGGATTTTTTGGTGGATTTGTTTTAAAACTAATTTTAATTTATGGCAAACAAATGTCGTACTGTCATATACAGACTTTGTCAACAGATTTGCGCGTAAGATATCTTAATCAAGTACAAAAAGAGCTTTTAACAACATGCCATTATAATTATTGTTCAATAGATGTTTTTATTTACATAAAAAGGACCTAAATACATTGGTCCATTCAATATTAATCATGGGTATCAAATAATAACAATATTTGATTTCTGACAATGTACCATTTAGTATCGGAATTACAGAGGAACCCTAAAAAAAGTACTCAATCAGGTCATAGGCTAATATATATTTGTAGATCTACATCAGTTAATAAACATCGAAATGAATTATTTGGGTGCATTGAAAACACCATTAAATATTTTTTAGGGAAATATGCTGCATGTAAAGTTTAAATCTTGGAGGTCTAGCTGACTTCGTTTGCCATTTAGGTGACACCTATCCATATTAATATTGGTAATGAAATGGTATTACTTACTTATAGATAAATAAAAATTTAATAAAAAAAAAACTTTTTTTTTTGTTTTTTTTGTGACACTTTGTGACACTTTGTGTCACAAAGTGAATGAATCTTTATAGAGGCTGACCATGTGTCTGACTGTGACTCTCGCTGTGATCGTGAGTCGACAGAGGTCACAGTGTCAGTTTGTACGACAGTAGCAGTGTGCAGCCTGCACTATTGTGTAGGTGTCAGTGACTGTCACTGTCAGTGACACTGAAGTCAGTGAAGAGCGAAGACTGAAGTGTAGACGGTGATCTGTCAGTGTCAGTGAGGCGGTCATGCATGCAGACAGTGTCATCACGATTTATTGTTAACAATAGACGCTTATCACAACCACATACTCTCACTGACTGTCCTCACTGACCATATGGCAATAAACCAGTCGCAGTGCCCCTTTCATAGCCTGCTGCAACACTGACACTGTCGGTCTGTTTAGCGTAGTCTGTCAGTGGGTGCGTGAGCGATAATGCAAGAGTCATGGCGCATCGAGTCAAATTTGTATTGTGACTCACCCAGTTTTTAAGGGTCAGTGGGCATAATCATGACACTTGCTATGTTCGCATTTAAAATATTACATTAATGCCAGCGTTTCATTGGAAAAAATCCAGAAAATCGTAAATTGTTGGTCCCGAAGCGCGAAACTCAAAAGCCACACATTGGTGCGTTACAACGGCTGAGCGGGCCCTTTGCCAACTTAAGTCACCTACCAAGCAGACTTAGAAAGTTAAGTCAGCCGTCTGCGGCATCAGACTTAAGTTCTTTCGTGGAACGCATTTGAAGGGGCATGGACTTAAGTTAAGTCAAAACTTAGGATTTAAGTCAGAAAACGGACTTAAGTTCGTTCGTGGAACCGGGCCCAGGGCAGCAGGCCGGTTTAGGTCAAAATACAGCATTTTAGAGGCCTTCAGATGTAATGCTATTGTACTAGTTAACACGCCCACCAACTGGTAATAATTATGGTTAGGGAGTGCCTGTCTTGTTGTCATCTATGGCTAATGGAGATAAAATTTGGAAATCAGCAAATTTTGCTAAAAACGTAATTCCAATTGGGCTTGGTTCATCGCATTTGTCATACCCTATTGCATCCCGGTACTTCGGATCTAGAATGTAGGCCCCACGGGAGCCTGCGAGTTTATCACATAAATGCGAGTATTTTTTCGTAGTCAGATTACTCATCCGAGAAAGGCTCGGATTATGTACCTGCGAGTCTAAATTGTTATAAGATCGACAAAATACATCATTCCACGTTATTGACAGACAGGCTGATGTTATATGTGTCACAGAAAGCTGGTTTGACAGCAGTGTTTCAAATGATGAGAGTCATATCTCTGGTTACCAGGTATATCAAAGAGACAGAAATAGCCATTGTGGTGGTGTACTCATGTACGTGAGCAAGGAGCCTTCTACATTACTGAGACCTGATCTGCAGGAAGACGGCAATGAGTGTTTATGGCTAGAAATTTGCCTGGACAATGAACGACTACTAATAGGAGGTTATTATAGACCGCCAAGCAAACAGTCTGACGCGGTTAACAAATGTATGTATGATCTTCATGAATCATATCGTCTTGCTTCCGCCAATAACTCGAACGTGATTCTTTTGATGAGTGATGATTTTAGTAATACACGTAAGGAGTCTCGTGACGACAGTGATTTAAAATATCGAAAACAATGAACTATATTCGCCCATGAAAGAGCAAACGAGAATAACTAAATATTGTAAATCGCTATTGGATGAGGCTTTTTCAATTAGTTTGCAGGCAGTCTATAAATTCTAGCGTCGGCACTACACGAGCGGGGATCATTCCAACTTGAAAGAGGGGACCCCCCCCCCCCCCTCTTATATACCGCAAAAACGACAGCTCTAGATTGCTTTTGTGATTTTTGACGAATTTTCTAATTTAGTTAGAATCTGTATACTTTATCATTAGGCAACAATTTCGTTGCCATGGAAATGACGTCACTGACGATTATCAAATTAAACAAATTGGCTTCTAACTTCAATTTTACCTACTTATAGTGATGTTGGTATTTGTGTTTATTTCAAATCAACATTTCGATAACATGGTACATAAATGCACATCACAATCATAAAAGCGGTCACATCGAGATGTATATACGTGGGAATATAATATAGGCGCAACCTATAATGAGGAATACATTTATCCTAGGACTATTGGGGTTAGGCTTGACAGACCTGGGAATGCTTATAATTTTTCATGTGGGTTTTTTGTATCGTTTTATATTGGGGGGGCTGTTGGGGGGACGACCGGGAATTAATGTGACAGGAATAACGACGACTGTGGAATCCGGTTTATTGCATAAACAAACAAAAACCCTGGAGACAAGAAAAGAAACCAAAACAATGAACAATATGGCTGTGGCTGCATGGGGAGCAAATAGCTCTAATACATGAGACACGCTCATCACAGTCATTATCAGTATTTTTAGGTCTGTCTCACACAGGTATGACGTTAGTCATTGAACTATTTAAAAGGTAAAGATATAGTATAAGATATTACAAAATAGTATAAAGCACTCATATTTAGATAAGGATATCATCCAATAAAACAATCACTGAAAATAGGAGGAACACTCACCCCCAGGTAGGGTGCCCATCTACATGCTCACAGTACCAGCGGTGGAGCAATGCACAAACAGATAGGCTGCCCATCTACAGGCTCACGGGCTCAGTGACATGCAGGCTCTGACCTGAGTACGTTTTAAAACAATACAAAATACTGCGTTAACGACACCTAACGACTTATAAGTAAGTAATATAATAATGCCCAAGTATGGCATTATTAACAACAACACATGGCCATTAAAGTCACCACCAACTCGGCAATGCCGGCAGCTAACAAGTATTTACAAGTCGGTTCTAACCGGACTGATTCATATTTATTTGGACTCGCGTGGCTTTTTCGCACAGTAATAAAAGTGAAATAATGCCGGTTTTGTACACACTGGGACAAAACATAGGCCACGGAACGTCCGGGGTCGATGGATAATGAATGGATAACTGGATGAAACATGTCTAGGCCTGGATTCGATCCAGTATTGGGTTGATGTACGGTCTAGTGCGCTAGCAACTACCTCAGGGAAGCCACGTAGTAGTAATAGAACGGATCCATTTTTGGCCATTCCTTTGCCACTTCAAAGTCCGACATCAATGACAAGACGAGAATTTCTTCCATAGTTAACACAACCCAGATGAGACAATAATGTAATAAGGTGGTTGTCTTGCAATAAGAGAATAATAAGCTGCTTAAACAATTGGTGATGCCCCAAAACATCTTCAGGTCCTGTTATTCTCTTGTGCTTACCCCCTTATCTTACCGTTATAGTGCCTTGTAGGGGAGAGTAATATTCGTGTTTTCGCATCTGAATTTTACGAGCGAGGGAAATGACATTATAGAGAACACAAAATCTGGGTGCCTTCATATTAAAATTCTAATACTTGATCCCTTTTCATGGGCTTTAACTCAACGAAAGGAACTCAGTCATGACTGAAATACTCCCCGTCGACAATATATGCCATGCACAACATCACATGTTAATCGTGCGACATTATAGAGTAATTTCCAAACAGCGCCTATGGAAAATGCTCCCGGAAACAAACAAGCTGGATGTCAGTTTGGCTGCTTTGATTCATGTGTTTTCAGCGATTTCATGGAATAAAACCAGTAACCTGCTATTGTATGGTTCCTTGATTAGTTTGATTTGCAATAAAAAATCAGTTTCTAGTCGTTGGCAGACCCTAAAGACGATTGCCGCCTAGCTAAGCATCATTAATTCGCTTATCAAAACGCCTTTCCCCCTAAATAAACAGCATGTGTAGCAAGTTAATACTGCCAACATAATTACCCAACGCAGATAAGGTTCGAAAATGTGAAGAGGAGAAGAACAACAACAACCCATGTTTTAAACATGGGAACGGTTTACACCATCTCCATGTTACAGAAGCCATCTGGTCGTGCTGCCTGCTGGTAGATACTTACATTCATGACGGTCTGTGTGTCGATCATAGGCTGCCCGTGAAGCAAAGTGCCAGAATAGGTATTGTTTGTCTGTCCCAGATTCTGCCAGATTCGACAGTGTCTTACTTAAGGCTCTGTCGTTTGTGTGAATAGTCGATTACTTTCAATCATGGCAGATGATGAAGTAATTTCGACAGGCATAAAATCATTTGGATCATGTTAACCTTTTCAACAGACTTCATCTGGTCACCAAACCCCTTTCGCCAGTTCTTCGATTTTTTTCCATAACTGTCACAAGATTGAAATGTCAGGCAGATCAAAGTAGATTAATGCCAGTTTGCTTCGATAATCGCGGAAATGTATCTGGACATTGACCTGGACAATGACTTGCAAAATGATCTCGACAATGACCTGGACAATGACTTGCAGAATGATCTGGACAGTGACCTGGACAATGACTTGCAGAATGTCTTGGACAATGACATGGAAAATGAGATGTGAAATGACGTGGCAAATGTCATGGACAAAAATCTGTGCAAGTATATGATCAATGACATGGAAAGTGACCAGAGTAATGACGTGGACAATGACAGGGACCATGACTGGGACAAGGACAGGCAAAAATAACAAGGTGCAGAAGTCTTACCCATAAAATCAACAATAATGTTCATGAAAGAAAACGTATGAACGTCCAGATTTCAAAAGATCCGTTAGAATTGGTGAATGTACGCAATGAGTGGGTTATCTATTTATAGCCTAAACGTCTGTGGCTTGGGCTTCCCGATAAAGAGAGCAAATGTATTGGAATGGCTAACAGATCAACGTGGTTCGGTATGGTGTTTACAAGCCGTACATTTCAGTGTGTTAACACAGTGTCTTTTACAAAATGAGTGTAACAGTAAATGTTATATAAACTCACCGTCTTCGCAAGCCAATGGTTTAGCAATCATGTTGAAAAACGATTTTGAAAGCACAGATATGAGAAAGATTAACTGGGCGATTTTATATTATTAGACACTACAATCTGTGGAAATATGTTGACGTTTGCTAGTATTTATGGACCGTATATGGATAACCTCAGGTTCAGCAAAGAAATTAACTAAAAGTGGAGAAGCTAGACAATACAGGCATAATTGAGTGGGAGGATTTGAACCTAGTGTTAGACTTTGAGCTTGATATACGTGGCTATAAGCGCGAAGATAATAATGCGAAGAGAGAAGTCGTCAATGTTATCTTTAAAATTTAAGCTGATTGACTGTTGGCGAGTAGATCACCCTCAGACTAAGCGTTTTACGTGGACCAACCAGCAGCGAAAAGCTCAGACGGCTAGACTTTTTTGAAACATCGGCCGATATCCACGTAATGATGAAAACGTCAGATATAGGGCTGTACAGTCACTACGGGATCCTAACGAGACCCCACGAGACAGGCATACTGATGCTCTACGTCAATGCGTAGCATCAACGGCCTGTACTTGCCGCCTACCTTCCGGTTGTTTGCCTTCACTCGCCTCACACACAAGATCGGCTAAAGCTGTCGTTGGCTGCACAAATATCCACTGAAATTCTGCGCATATCAGAATTATAGCCATCCGAGTAGATTTATGTAATATATGAGCGGTTAGACAGTTGATAAACCAGAATGCGGTTGTCTCATGAGTGACTGTCAGTGTCAGGCGATCTAATGTGTTGCTCGGTCTTTTCCATGTCGTGTGACGTAATACGCATCATGACTCGCATGTCTGCGCGCGGTATCTATGGTTACGCAACAGCGCTCCATATATGGACTGGCCAGGCGAGGAAAATGGTGTTCCGTTTGTCCAGAAATGCAAACATAGATGATTTGCCTCAAAATGCAACGTTTCCAGTAGTCTCATCGAACGAACTACATGCATTATGGAGAGATAAATATCTTATCTTCAACTATATTATGATTTCATAGTTAGCAATGCCTGGACCAAAGCCAACAAAAACTAGTTTCACACCCACTCGATTCTTCACGCACAAACCGCGCAGCTGGCCGGTACCCAACACTCAAACGTTGAGTACAATGAGTGCTCTTCAAGCAGCTGTAGCAAGGCACCAGCGTGATGCGCACTCGTTCTAAGAGCACGTTTTATTTAGTTGGTCCTCAAAAGACCTAAAGAACTGTACGGCCCTATTGTTCGAGGAAATAGAACCG
This sequence comes from Arenicola marina, assembly GCA_964019135.1. NCBI lineage: Eukaryota > Metazoa > Annelida > Polychaeta > Arenicolidae > Arenicola > Arenicola marina. The sequence goes on along the minus strand of OZ025260.1, from coordinate 12,147,294 downwards.
ATCATCAGTGGATCGTCGTAACTCAGGGCAACAGAGGCTTAAAGCGCGGCCCGAACGCTTACGTCTGCCTGCCTGCCTAAAACGTGTCTTTTTTAGGTAAAAATCAAACATTGTACTATGAAGAAGATGAAAAACCAAGTAAATACTTTTGCAACATGGAAAAACCGAACTATGTCAACAAGATCATATATAGATTAATGGTTGACCGTAAAGAAGTGGTTGAGCTGCAAGGTATATTACATGAACAATTGTGTTATTGTCGAGCGTTGTATGCAAACCATGATAATCCGGGTGAAGATAATTATGCAATTTCTAAATGTTGAGCATGTTAAGATGCTCGATGGGACGCAAAGGCATTTTATCAGACCAATATATTGGAGAAAACACAAGAATGGTCTACGATGTTATGCACTATCTGATTGAAAAGGACAGAACGGGCTTGATGTGTTGGCACGGTATGCTACTAGAAAGTGGTTTAATAATTTACATAAGGATTATTTAAGCTACGCTAATAATAATGATTTTTCCGCAATGTTTTCTTGTAGTGGGTTTATTGTACTATAGATGCAACGGTGCCAAATACAACTGAATACATGCGTCAAATAAAAGGAATTATAATAATGTATATATATATATAATAATATATAATAATTGACATATCATTATAGCGTCATATTCGTTTTCAACGATGTGCGTCCCTGATAGAATACAATATTTACAAAGTCTGTCTTCCCTGTCTAACCTACCTCGCTCTTTCTCTATCACCGCTACGCGCTTCCTTCAGCCTCCTATAGATGAGTTGGCGCTGACGGCGGGCTCGGCGAATGAAGTCCTCTGATATTTTGAGCGTTGATTTTTTTTGGAAAGGGCCTGGCCTTTTCCTGGAAATTTGACGTTTTCAAACTGAGGAAACGAACGATGGCTGGCCTAGCTGTGTCCGGCTTGTCCTATGGGCTCTCTCGGTCTGCATCTCCTTCTCTTGGCCGTTCATGGCCAATGAATTGGTTTGAAAAATTCGGACCATAGTTTTAGTTTTGCTCCAATCTTCAGATTCCTGCTTCGGCAGGCCGTGGAAAATTGTTATTCTTTCACGATATTTCTTCATTGTCATTGGTATAATTCTCCAGTGTTTTAATTATTTCTCCCCGTAGTGGCCGCTAATTGTGTTATACGCTACTTCACATAATTTTGTTTCGTCGTGAGTTGATTTTGTCGCTCTTTAAGCACTTTGATGCTGGTCTTCTATAGAGCTTAGGTGTGCACGCAGCTCATCATGGGTCTTGCGTATCGATTGCAGCTCGCTCCTGATGTCCATCAGACACTCGGCTACAGTGAGCAAAACACTTTTTATCGCTGGCATTTGTTTCCCCTCGGTAGGGGACGCAGTGAAGGGGGCCCACTCTCACCATATTTATTCATGGTATGTACTGAATCGAGGAAATAACAAAAGATAACACAATCAAAGTATTGAGATTGACGGGAAACAATATAAAATTTTGCAATATGCTGAAGATACTTTTATTCTATTAGACGGAAGCGCATTATCCCTCAGAAATGTGTTAATGGTACTACAAATACTGCCGTAGCACAGGTAGCCTATATGTACCAACCTACCCTTAGCTTAGGTAAGGCACTTTCAACTGCTAGGAATTAAATTCAGTCAAGACCTGAGTAACATGATTAATTTAAACCATAGATGGAGACTACCAGTTTAAACAAAAAAATTATATGATAAGCGTATGTTATCTCTGCGGGTGAAGGGTCACGGTTGTCAAGACACATGCGAGATACTCACGAGATCTCCTGCGATATTTCATGAGACAGCGGCACTTATCCCACATGTCCAGGCCGTTTGTTATCTGCCCTCTGCGTCGCTTAGTTCTCCTGCATCATTTAGAACTGAGACTGCTGAGGATGGCCCCTGGTGCTGGTTGTCATTGCGTCAATAATAGCCACCCACGTGTTCCTGAGGGCGTGATACAAGATCTGGGGCATGATATGTATATTTGACATTTTCCTGCCCAGTCGTTATCATGTTGAGATATAATCCAAACGAAGGATTACTTTAAGCTATGGTTGCTCTGAAAGAAGTGGCACGTGTCTATTCCACAGCATTGGGTTTCCTACGCCGAAATATTGAGCAGCCTAAGGCCAGGCTGATTCAATTATCTTTTTTTGGATTTCTAGTGCCATAATGCTACCGAAATGGGGCCAGTTTTGTGCACACAGGGATTATACATGACATCAACGGCGATCAGTGTCTTTTTGCAATAAGAAAATTATTGTGAATCAGATATCATTTATTCAAACCAAGTGCACACACCTGTATGCATCAGGTCAAGGAAAAAATCAACAAGAAACGATGTCAAAGCTTGCCCGGTGTTTTGCGTAACTTGCGTAATTGATGGATTATATCGACTTCAGCTTATTATCATTATTATTATTGTTATCATACATAATTATATATATATATTGAACTTTTGGTAAGCAAATGTATTTGTCTGCGACAAAAAGGAAAGCTAAACATCAGAGGAGTAGCGCTATCACAATCAAACGCAGATTTGAAAACCCTATCCGAGAGTCGTATTTGTTTCGGATTTCAAAATCGGTCTCAAATTTGTAACAATGTATAAATGCAATCTACTATTTCAACATATCTTTCAGATCACATGCAATTTGTGGTCAGCTGACAACCCCTACAATTATGTTATGTAATAATTCGGTGAGGCGGATATGACTGCTATCATTATCAGTATTTACTATTCAATGCGGAATTCCTCAAACTTGTTCAATTCAAATGATGTTGTGTTTTATATATTAATATTAAAGAGAAAGCCAGGGCGATAAAGAGATTATCAACATATTCAGTATTCTATATGGAGTTTATCAAGCGTCTTCTTGACTTTCTCCAGTAGCTCGTCAGCGTATTTGATCATAATGTCTTCCTGGAAGAGCTCCTTGATTTTGTGTCCTTGCCTAGTGGTCCGCCGGTAGTGGCAGTCGAGCGCGACGTCTCTGGGGACGTAAAGCGTGTCTACCATGCTGTCACCCTCCAGCCTGGCGGTGCAAAAGTGGTTCCGCGCCGCCACGCAATGCATCGGGTCCAAGATGGACTTGACATGATTGTTTTTGTATTCCGCCCGGCGTCGGTAGCGCATGTAGGTGGAGAAGGCCGGGTAGTTCTCGTCCGGTACGGCGCCATACTCGTGCTGCAGGATGAACTCGTTGTGCATGAACCTGTAGTTGATGACCGGTTGGCTGCCGCGCGCCTGCTCCTCTCGGGCGAGGGTGTCGAGCAGCTCCACTAGGGTGCGCTCGCGTCGCGGGACAAGGATCTCGTCAGTGTCGATGACCATGAGTTTGTCGAAGGTGTAGGCCATGGCGTACATGCAGTGGGTGACGGACAACGTGCTGCGGGTGTGGATGTCTTTGTAGGTGTCCTTCAGTTCGATGAAGTTGGAACGTTGGACAGACAGGTATCCCTGGTCAATATAGTGACGAAGCACGTGCCACGACTCCGAATCTATGCCGTCGTTCGCCATGAAGACCTTGCCCACCCCGAGGATCCGCTGCAGCTCGAACCACTCGACCAGCAGCTTCGGGTTCAATTGGTTGAAGACGATAGGGACGCACGTGCCCAGCTTGACTCGCTTCCCGCGCGGGGCCATCGCCTCCACAGGTACCATCCGCCCTGCCCGCCACTGACCCACCGCCGTCTGCTTATCGGCGCTGTGGCCCAGCGACACGCGTCGGAGACGGCCCGCGCATGCGCGGGGCCTGCACGTGACCGTGACTGACATGTACAGCCGTTCTGGAGTGATGTCCATTTCACGGGCGACATTCAGGTTGATAGTGACCGGCCGAGAGATCTCGATGTGACCTTGTTCCCCATTATCGCCCATGCAATATATATAACAAAATATCGCCCTCGTCGTTTCATCCACTGTTGTGTTGTGTCCGATGACAGAGACGATCCGGATGAGGGGTTGTGGGAGGGGCGGCCGCTGGTCCCAGAAGGCGCTGAACATGTACATAGTCCGATCGGTACCCGCCACAGTCACGAAGGTCCCGTCGTCCAGCGATCGGTGGTCACTGAGGCCTTGAGGAATCGTCGACAGCAGCGGGTACTCCATGGGCACCCTGGATCCATCCTCCCGGAGCTCCACCGGTTCGGCTGAGGTGTTGACGAGGACTGGCTTGGCCGCGGGCGTGGAGACACCCTTGGGGATCTTCAGGGAAGCTGGCTGAGTCTCTTGTTTGCCAATTCTTGCTACTGGGGTGGCCGCGGCGGTCGAGGTCTCCTTCGCACTAGGTTCTGGGATGGTGGTCTCCTCCCCCGCCGCTGTCCTTTTCTGGCCGGAACCTTCCCCATACGCCGCTCCCCACTCCTGCCTGGGGCGTCCCCCGCGTGCCGTTCCTTGCTTCGATAGCTTGCTATTCTCTGGCGACGACCGCTGCTCATGCGAATCTAGAGACACCTCTCCGCTCTCTTGAGTCAGCCTCGCCATCGGAGGCGGAGTTATCGGACCCCTTTGACCCTCAATGAAAAGCGCCCTCTGACGGAGGTGCACCATGGTAGCGATGACTAAGATGGCGAGAATGGCCGCCGCACATTGACCAGTTTTCTGGCGAAAGAAAACACAGGCGTAACACAAATAATGTTAAATACAAATTGAACTGTCTGCTCTTTTTCACACTTCCCAATAACATCGTTGAAAATCGATTCCGTTTTTGTGCCCCTTCAACATCGTGGGCTAAATATTGTAATGCATGATGAATGCCAAGTGATTCACGCCAGGTCCACAAAGCCGTCGAATTATCTTTCAGCTTACGATTAAATCTCATGCAGAACTACTGATCTTTGTCCAATTATATATATATATATATATATATATATATATATATATATAGGGTACAATTTCCCCCCCCACCCTATCTTTGAAAAATTCTGGGTCCGCCACTGTAGAGCAACACCAATGGGCAAGACATGCCTGTTGGCACTTATTTACTTTTGTATAACTACAACGATATATTACGAAGAAAATCAATGGGCATGTGCTTTACAAGTTAGTTCCAGCCAGGCTGATCCATATCTATTTGGTTCCAGTGGTTTTCTCGTGCAATAATACATTGTAGGAGCAGCTTAAAATCGTTGGTAGATGCTACAGAGACTTGCCGCCATAACGATGCATCATCATAGATTCGTTTATAGGACGCTTTACCCGAAGAAAACACATATGTATCAAGTTATTACTGCGAAAATGGAATACCGAAACAAAGCTATGCTCTGATAATTTAAATAAAGAAAAACAATAGTTCAATTGATAAACATGAGAATAGTTCACACCACACCCATGTAACAGAAGCGATCTGGTCTCTTTGCATGCTGGTAGATACTTACTTTCATGCCGGTACGTGTGTCGATCCTCCTGCCGCCTGTGAAGTAAAGTGCAAAAGGATCTTGTTTGTCTGTCCCTGCCGCTATAGTGCCTTATTTAAGGGTCTATCGTTTGCGTGCCGCCCATAGTCGATTTACCCACATCCATTCATGGCATATGGTGAAGTAAGTTCGATAGCCAAGGCAAATATCATGACCAGTTTTATCATGTTAACCTTTCTAATCGATTTCATCTTGTAGCCAAATGGGTGCTCTAGTTCTTGCAGATCACGCCAATTCCAATAACGGTAAATTTGTTTAAAATAATAAATAATGTCAGATGTAACATAATGATCGACGGCATGTGAAAAAAATCTGACACTGACTCAACTGACAAAGCCGGAAGGGGGGAGGGGCGTCTGCACTGCCTACTAATCAAGCCTGTTGATGTGAGGTATATTTTTGAATGAGTTTTGAACATCATATTTAGCGCCTTTGTTTATTCAAAACAGGTTTAAGTTTAGCCAAACGTTAAACGTAAACATGCTATAGCGCGTATTTTTCTATTCTCATCAAATGAGAATCCTCAACAAGATTACTTCCACATCTTTAACAATTTCAATCTTGTTGACATTTTAGTTTACGCGATGACGTCAACATATTCATTACAAACCTCAACAAAACTACAAACGCGTTTCTTTATCCTCTTCGTTTACAATAATAAATCATTTCAGACGTAACCAACTTCTGAAGCTTTTCAGCTTTAATCAAAGGATAACAGCCCCATGGATGCTTTTGATTTTCCATTCACAGCCACGGCTCAGACACAACCAGGCCTGGCTCACTCTCCTTGGAGTAAAATCACTCTCCGTGGAGCGAGCCAGGCCTGGTTACCACAGGCACAGCCGACACGGCCACACTATTCACACAGGTCACGCTGAACGGAAATACCCATCTGAATTATTTTGAAAATTATATTATTTTAAATACATTTTGCGCTACAAATTGTGACGAGTGTATCCAAAAGCGTTTGATTTTATTCGCAGAAATATTGAATAACCGGTAAATCTATTCCGTTTTTGTACCCATTAAAAATAAAAGATTTATGCATTGTAATGCCTGATGAGCGCACAAAACATTCATAACAGGTCCTGTCACTGAAGACGTATCTGTCAACGACCAAATGTCAAGCAAAACTACTGACCTTTGTTCAATTATATATATATAAAAGATAAAGTATCGTGCCCCCTCCCCCCACTTTGTTGATCCTCCACAACTCCAATTTGAAGGATATGCGTGTTGGTCCATATTCATTTTTCATAACCACATAAATATATTGAGAAGAAAATCAATGGGCATGTACTTTACAGTTAGTACTGATTCATCGCTATTGGGACTCGAGTGGCTTTCTCGTAAAGTAATAACAATGAAATGATGCCGGTTTTGTGTACACAGGGTCTAAACATGGGCCGCGAAACGTCCCGAGAGAATGAATAATGAATGGATGACTGCATGAAGACCCGCAGTGCGTGTCTAGACCCGGATGTGCCCTACTGACTATTGATCAACTGTCTAGTGCCACTGCAGCTGCCCCTGGTAAGCGCCTTTGTCGTCATAGAACGGAGACATTTCTAGTCGTGTCATTGCCATCTTAAATTCAGAAATCAATTGCAATACGCGTCTTTACCTTCAGAGTTAACCAAATGGGTGCGCTAGTTCTCGGAAAGCACGCCAAAATGTCACACTATTGATATATATGCACAGCCGACACGGCCACACTGTCCACATCCATCCTCCAGGACCTCCACCGGTTCGGCTGAGGGGTTAACGATGGCTGGCTTGGGAGTGGTCGGGTGGACACCATCGTGGGTCGTCACTGTAGCTGGCTGGGTCTCCCGTTCGCCGATTACCGCTGTTGTGGTGGTATCGGCGGCCGAGGTCTTCATTCGACGGCGTTCTGGGATGGTGGTCTTCTCCCCGCCCGCCGCTACCCTTTCCAGGTCGGGGCCTCCCCCACCCGCCGATCCAGGTTCCTGGTTACGGCCTCCCCACGCGCGGCTCCCAGTTACTTGTCGCGGCCTTACCCGCACGCCGCTCCTTGCTCCCGATCGGTGGCCTCCACCCTCGACGATCTCCGCCGCAGCTTTCCGCCTCTATCATAACCGACGCCCCGCGCCGCCGCCGGTACCTCGCTATTCTCTGGAGACGACGTCTGGCCATCCGAACCCAGAGACACCTCTCCGCTCTCTTGAGTCAGCCTCGCCATCGGAGGCGGATTTATCGGACCGCCCTGACCCTCAATGAGAAGCACCCTCTGGCGGAAATACACCGGGGAGGCGATGACAAACATGGCGAGAATGGCCGCCGCACATTGAGCAGTTTTCTGGCGAAAAAAGCAAAGGAAAGAATATTATAAATACAAATGTAACGTCCTCGTCCACAGTTCCATAGCCATCATTTAAAATCTATTCCGTTTCTGTGCCGATTCAAAAGCATGCATGTAAACATTGCTGATGAGTGGAGCAAGGCTCCATACCAGGTCCTCTCACTGAAAGTCTTTGCCATAAAATTGGTATCTCCGCAGCATTCATAACACTGTGCACAAATCATTAGATTACACTCTGGCCAGGCTGATTCAATTATCTATTATCTAACGTTCTATTGCCATAATAAAAACTAAAACTGGCCAGTTTTGTGCACACAGGGATTATACCCGACATCAACGGCGATCAGTGTTTTTCTGCAATAAGAAAATTATTGTAAATCAAATATCATTGATTCAAACCAAGTGCATAAACCTGCATACATTAGGTCAAGGAAAAAGTAAACAAGAAGTCATTAGGCCACTGAAAATGAGAAAAGTTTGTGAGTATATATATACTTTGCTTCCGTTTGAAAATATCTACTAAAGTCGGCATTTTCCCGGATTCAAAGTGCGCATTGTCGACCATATTTTGGGCAATGTGAGCACTGTTGATGCTGTGTAGATTAAGGTGCGTGTTGTAGGCGCTAAATGTAGATCAAAGTGCGTACCATAGGCGGTGTGTAGGGCAAAGTGTTCCTAGTGTAACGTGCCGAGGGGGTGTCATGTTGTGGCGACTGCGCAGATATCCTTGTCTTGGTAGGGGTTGTGGCTTAAATCTTCGGTTCAGCATTTTACTACTCGGTTATCAGTTTAACGGCTTTTCGCATTCAGACAAGTTCGATATTGTAACCAGCAAACTTATACGAAATAACGAAAATGCAGATATACCGTTCCATTATTTATTTATAAAGACACTTTAAAGCCCTTGATACAGGGTATAAAACAATACACAAAGCACGGCTGATCCTACCCATGAATGGCCTCGCCTCCTCCGTCGTTCTCACCCATGAGAGAAGCCCCTTACCAGCCGGTGCGCAAGAAAACAAAGTCTGTAGTCCGACGCTGTTCGAATAGTTTTCAACGGGGCTTAACTAAATTACGTCACCGTTCATCCTTGGGTATTACGTGGTGAGGCTGCTAAGTAATCTGCCTCATTGGTGATCCCTTTATTGTGTATATGAGAACGACGGAGGAGGCGAGGCCATTCGTGGGTAGTCTGATCCCAACCAAAACTATACACTATTCCGGTTATATCCTGCCCCTGCGACTTCTCTCCACTAATAAACGTACACTTGATATAACCAACTTCATAGTTATCTCACCATAAAGAATATGGCTGAGAAACCAGACTGAAGTCGAACACACTAAAGCCGCGGCTACTGCGACAAGCTTGTAGCAAGTAGGATCCCTGGAGTCACTGGTAATTCCTCATTGGTAACTAATAGCACAGGACAAAGACTAATAGGACATTACAATAACTAATAGCACCCTACAGTAACTAATAGCACCACACAATAACTAATACCACCCCAAAATAACTAATAGCACCTCACAGAACCTCACAGTCACTGATAGGAGAGGAGAGCACCTTGCATATAATGAACATGACCAAGGAACCAGACTCAGGAATCACACTCACTACAGCCGCGGCTACTGCGGCAAGCTTATAGCAAGAATAACCCCTGGAGTCTGCAACAGCTTTTGTCTCTGTGGGTCTGTCTCTGTCTCTCTGTCTGTGGCTCTCTCTGTCTCGTGGCCTCCCGATGCACCTCTATTTATATCAGCCTGAGCCCCAAGCGTCCCACAGGCAGTAACTGTATACCTACGCTTGAAAATAGAACTAAACTACGCCTGGCTACACTTCAAAGTACTTGAGAAACCTGCTAGATAACCTACATAAAAAGATAGCTAAACTATTTATAAAGATACTCACGTTGAAAACCTTCTGTATCTAAACTTTCTCTCTCTCTGTTTCCTCTTCTGGCGGAAATTTACAAACCCAATCTCACCCACACCCCTACCGAGCTACCGTCCTACTTCCTGTCCTGCTACCCTAACTCCCCCAAGCGAGTGCTCGTCTACCTATCCTGACTTACGCTGCCGCTATTCGCTAGATGGAGCCACTAAAGTTGTAAGTCGGCGCAAGAAGAGGGTCTGGGGCCGTATTCATAATCACCACTTAGGCTACGCCACTAGACTTAGCGCTAAGTGGAAGATTTGTCGAGCAATGATGGGGTTCAAAATACATCAGTAGTCACCCAAGAAATGGATTTTCGGAATTAAGAAAGTGCTAAAATTATATTGCAGAGGATTTCTTAATCATGCACCTCACCACAACGAGCTGGTGAGGCTAAGACGAAACTTCTATTTTCGTGCGTAACTAACGAGGGGATTATGAATACGGCCCCTGGCCGTTACACCTGTATACGCTATGCAGGGCAATGCGGCCACTGTAGGCGTTACGGGGGGGAAATGCGCGCTGCAGGCGCTGTTTTGAGTAATTTGGGCATTGTATTAAACGATATGAACCGAATTATATGTCTAAACGTGGTTTGGGCCCGTGTATTAATGTTGCTATTAATTTTACATTGATTTAAAATGACATCGTGACGTCACCTGACGTCATTTGATGATCGACAAAATGCCCCCGATGTCTTATATTTTTGTTTTTTATACCTACCTACGAATTCGGGTGATGGTAGCTATTGCTAACGTGGCTGAAAATGAAGCAGGCCCAACACATCGTAAGACCACGTCAGCTACGTCCCTGGAGATGACGTGTAACGTCAAATAAACCGGAAGTCGCCATACCGTATAAGAGCTGGTTTTATGATCATAGCTGTCGAATTTAGCTCTTTTCGAGGTCCTGGTTATCCATCTGTAGAATGGTCATCTGACTGGCCAAGTGACCGAGATGCCAACTCTTTAGTAATACCAATGGGTCCATATATTTCACTGGTGTGCACGTCGTGTTGAGCCGATATGGTGTACAGCGTGCTATGAAGCCAGTGACTGCGCGATCTGCTCCATGTCACGCTACTTTGTTGGTGTGGATGGCGTGGGGCTGTCGCTAGACTCGTGTGTTTACATCTGCGACTAAGACTGACTGGACTATATAGAAACAGAGACAATGGACGATAGTGGGTTGCTTATAATGTCAGAAATTTTAAATTTTCCTCACAAAGAAGCATTGCCAGTTGCAATTTCTTTCCGAAAAAATGATTAAACATAACAATAACTCAACTGTTCATACTAGAATAATTTTTTCTAGTACAGGGCACAGGCTATGGCTCCGAGCGCCGGCTCCAGGTCTGTGCGCTGGACTGTGCTCCGGGAGAATATGGCGCTGTATGCTGGACTGGTGCTCAAGGCGCCGGATAATGGCTCCGGGCACGGACTATGGCTCCGGACTATGGCTACGCGCGCAGACTACTGTTCTGGGCTAAGGCTCCGAGCTCTCATTATCGCCTTGTCATGGCACCGGTCGCCTTGCCATGGCTCCAGTCGCCGGATCATGGCTCCGGTCGCCTTGCCATGGCTCCAGTCGCCGGATCGTGGCTCCGGTCGCCGGGTCACGGCTCCGGTCGCCTGGTCATCTCCGATCGCCGGGTCACGGCTCCGGTCGCCTGGTCATAGCTCCGATCGCCGGGTCATGGCTCCGGTCGCCGGGTCATGGATCCGGTCGCCTGGTCATAGCTCCGATCGCCGGGTCATGGATCCGGTCGCCGGGTCATGGATCAGGTCGCCTGGTCATAGCTCCGGTCGCCTGGTCATTGCTCCGGCCGTCGGGTCATGGATCAGGTCGCCTGGTCATAGCTCCGATCGCCGAGTCATTGCTCCCATAGCGGGCTATCCACATAAATATAATATATCAATATAAAACGTCACTGGTCCCGCATTGTGTTTATATTAAATGTTGCAACTATTGGATAACCAGTTCAATATGGATGTGGTATCCTTCGAGGGACTCTCAAAATCGCTGTTTTCAACACAAGCAACCCCTCCGTCCGTATCCCACCCTCTAAGCAAAATAACCCCTCCCCTCGCTGAACAATATTATCCACAAAATAGGAAAATATAATGTAAGACAAATATGTGGGTCAACACTGGCAACAGTCTCCGACAGGCCGTGGCACTCACCTAACTTTCAAGTAACCATAGGCCATTGAGAGAATTACATGTGGCCTCTCACTCCTAGCGTCCTATATTTAAGACACAAGCAGAACGACGGAATTTTCCATGGTCTAATTTAGTATTTCAGAAATGACAAAGTGCATTGGATTTTGCCGATAATACCAGAAGAAAACACCATAAACAGAAGCATTAACACGTGCTTGAGTAAGTTGTTGGTAACATTCCTGAAAGTGGGTGCCACGGTACAGCAAGATTTCGGTTAATGTCAAAATCAGTTGCGCCAACAATAGCTTCCCACATGTCACACAAGATATGGTGCTTGATATGTATATTTGACATTTCTTGCCCAGTCGTTATCATGTTGAAATACAATCCAAGTGAACGAGTACTTAAAGCTATGGTTGCATCAGACAACTGTGGCTAGTGTCTATCCCCATGCGTTTGGTTTCCTTTGCCGAAATATTGAATAACCTGTACAACATTGTGGAAACTTCTTTTGCTTTTTTTACGTTATCCCAAGTAGCCAAGTGATTTAATAGCAATTCAGCAGTGTCTCGCACAGCGAATGTGTAGATGTAAAATTAGTCCAGTGTTGCCCTGTCATTGCCAAATATTATCCACATGATTGTGTTGGTTTTAATCGGTATCATGTTGTGTCCTAACCATAATAATGTATCCTATGCGATGATATAAAACTAAAAGACACCATTTAGTTTCAGTACTGAAGACGTTCTTTTGAGCATTCGCCTGGTGACATTCGCCTTATTCACATGTTGGGAATTCCCACGCAAGAACGAGGCTGTACCTGCAAGTTTGCGCGCGAACGGCTAGTGCATATGATGTGTGGCCCTGGTGAGTGGCACAAGGGCCTTTCTCTCCTGCCGTCAATGGTCACTATTAAGTCTGTCAGGTCATTATTGTTCAAACTAATGAACCAATAAGACCTATTTCTGCAAATTTTAATCTTTTCGAGTACATTTGACAATAGCCGAACGTGTAGACCTATGCGACACGGAACGGGTGACCCCCTCCAGCTGGGGGGTATCCCCGACCAGCAGTGGGATGCTATAACTTCAACAGAGCTTATCTGCTTAGTGGAAGATAGCTACAAGTACAATATGACGCACTGAAACGCATTGCGTAACGTTGAAGACCGCGTAGCTCAGTCGGTAGAGCGTTTCCGTTTTGATACTGGGGTCGTGCGTTCAATTCTCGAGGGGTGCAATTATTTTTTTTCCCTGCATTTCGTGCAACAACCACATTCTCCCATAAAAGTGGTCATCACTATTTTAAGATGAGACCGATTACTTCATGCAACGGCACAGGCACAGTCAATCAATAAGTGTGTGGGGGGGGGGGGGGGTGGATAGATTTATTGCCACATTGGTCCTTTCATGAGATACAATATGTCAGCATAATTCCATATACCCAGCATAATATCTCCCCGGATAAAACACGGGGTTCAACAACGCACAAGTTTTCACGTGGTTTGATTTGGGTTCAACGGCACTTTCAGCCTGTAAGGCTATATAGGCCTATCGTGCCATTTCACGTGGGTCTATCATATGAGTAGTAGGCAAAGAATGTCCTTGTCATAAGATTCACTCAATACAATAAAAAATACTCATAATAAAAGCAAAAACAATAGTAGGTCCATAGACTAATATGTCACAGCACAAAGATCCTAACTGACGTGGAAAGCGAGTTAAAAAATATAGGGGGGCTTTCATGTCAATTGACCCTTGCTGCATGCCGCGGGAAATACCCCACTTTTTTCAAAAATACTAGCCCCAAAAGACCCTTCTTTTCCCCATGTACTTGCTCCAGAACACACACACCCTATGCATCTGCCTGAAATCGGTCATTTTATTACTTTAAATCACCCGGGAGCTATTTCGCAGCGAACCCGCAGCAGTGTCTCCCATTAGATTTCACGCGTTGGGCGAGTCACGCAGCTTGTGTTTGCAGGCACAGCCTCGTTTTGGCGTCGATATGGCGAGTCCGTGAATAAGGCGAATGGCGTCACGCGCGCGCAAACAATAAGGTATTACGTCACAGTGCTGTGGAATACCTGCGGCCTTGGAAGCTATGGCACGCCAAAGCATGACACAAAACATGTACTCTCTTCACAAACGGGATTTCGCTTCGATTTACAGCTTTCAGTGTAGTATCGCACAACTATTTTGTTATAAGACTTTCAACAAATGTTGCAACTTTCATGTTGCAAAGTATTGCCGAAATGTAGAAACTGATTTAAACTGCATTTGTATCAGTCTCTTTGTTTGTTGGTGAGATATACTTTATAGACAACAACGTTATGAATTTACGTGTCTCTGTATCAAATACAAATTTTCTCTGTAAATAAGCCTATAATGGTTAATAGTTGATAAAGCTTAAAGTTTATCAATATTATAATTTAATTCACTCTTGATTAAACTAAGGACAGATGCAAGTAGTTGTATCAAAACTGAATTGGTTACATAGTTAGCACTCCCTCTGGCTTAATATTATGTCAAGACCTGAGGGAAAACTGGAAATATAGTTTAATAAATACGTACTGGTGGTAATGCCTGTTACTGTATATACTGGTGGTAATGCCTGTTACTGTATATACTGGTGGTAATGCCTGTTACTGTATATACTGGTGGTAATGCCTGTTACTGTATATACTGGTGGTAATGCCTGTTACTGTATATACTGGTGGTAATGCCTGTTACTGTATACACTGGTGGCAATGCCTGTTACTGTATATACTGGTGGTAATGCCTGTTACTGTATATACTGGTGGTAATGCCTGTTACTGTATATACTGGTGGCAATGCCTGTTACTGTATATACTGGTGGTAATGCCTGTTAAGGTACATACTGGTGGCAATGCCTGTTACTGTATATACTGGTGGTAATGCCTGTTACTGTATATACTGGTGGCAATGCCTGTTACTGCATATACTGGTGGTAATGCCTGTTACTGTATATAATGGTGGCAATGCCTGTTACTGTATATACTGGTGGTAATGCCTGTTACTGCATATACTGGTGGTAACGCCTATTACTGTATATACTGGTGGTAATGCCTGTTACTCTATATACTGGTGGTAATGCCTGTTACTGTGTATACTGGTGGCAATGCCTGTTACTGTATATACTGGTGGTAATGCCTGTTACTGTATATACTGGTGGTAATGCCTGTTACTGTATATACTGGTGGCAATGCCTGTTACTGTATATACTGGTGGTAATGCCTGTTACTGTATATACTGGTGGTAATGCCTGTTACTGTATATACTGGTGGCAATGCCTGTTACTGTATATACTGGTGGTAATGCCTGTTACTGTATATACTGGTGGCAATGCCTGTTACTGTATATACTGGTGGTAATGCCTGTTACTGTATATACTTGTGGCAATGCCTGTTACTGCATATACTGGTGGTAATGCCTGTTACTGTATATAATGGTGGCAATGCCTGTTACTGTATATACTGGTGGTAATGCCTGTTACTGCATATGCTGGTGGTAACGACTATTACTGTATATACTGGTGGTAATGCCTGTTACTCTATATACTGGTGGTAATGCCTGTTACTGTGTATACCGGTGGCAATACCTGTTACTGTATATACTGGTGGTAATGCCTGTTAAGGTATATACTGGTGGCAATGCCTGTTACTGTATATACTGGTGGCAATGCCTGTTACTGTATATACTGGTGGTAATGCCTGTTACTGTATATACTGGTGGCAATGCCTGTTACTGTATATACTGGTGGCAATGCCTGTTAGTGTATATACTGGTGGTAATGCCTGTTACTGTATATACTGGTGGCAATGCCTGTTACTGAATATACTGGTGGCAATGCCTGTTACTGTATATACTGGTGGTAATGCCTGCTACTGTATATACTGGTGGCAATGCCTGTTACTGTATATACTTGTGGCAATGCCTGTTACTGTATATACTGGTGGCAATGCCTGTTACTATATATACTGGTGGTGATGCTTGTTACTGTATATACTGGTGGCAATGTCTGTTACTGCATATACTGGTGGTAATGCCTGTTACTGTATATACTGGTGGCAATGCCTGTTACTGTATATACTGGTGGTAATGCCTGTTACTGCATATACTGGTGGTAATGCCTGTTACTGTATATACTGGTGGTAATGCCTGTTACTCTATATACTGGTGGTAATGCCTGTTACTGTATATACCGGTGGCAATGCCTGTTACTGTATATACTGGTGGTAATGCCTGTTAAGGTATATACTGGTGGCAATGCCTGTTACTGTATATACTGGTGGCAATGCCTGTTACTGTATATACTGGTGGTAATGCCTGTTACTGTATATACTGGTGGCAATGCCTGTTACTGCATATACTGGTGGTAATGCCTGTTACTGTATATACTGGTGGCAATGCCTGTTACTGTATATACTGGTGGCAATGCCTGTTACTGTATATACTGGTGGTAATGCCTGTTACTGTATATACTGGTGGCAATGCCTGTTACTGTATATACTGGTGGCAATGCCTGTTACTGTATATACTGGTGGTAATGCCTGTTAAGATGTATACTGGTGGCAATGCCTGTTACTGTATATACTGGTGGCAATGCCTGTTACTGTATATACTGCTGGCAATGCCTGTTACTGTATAAACTGGTGGTAATGCCTGTTACTGTATATACTGGTGGTAATGCCTGTTACTGTATATACTGGTGGCAATGCCTGTTACTGTATATACTGGTGGCAATGCCTGTTACTGTATATACTGGTGGTAATGCCTGTTACTGTATATATAGGTGGCAATGCCTGTTACTGTATATACTGGTGGTAATGCCTGTTACTGTATATACTGGTGGTAATGCCTGTTACTGTATATACTGGTGGCAATGCCTGTTACTGCATATACTGGTGGTAATGCCTGTTACTGTATATACTGGTGGTAATGCCTGTTACTGTATATACTGGTGGCAATGCCTGTTACTGTATATACTGGTGGCAATGCCTGTTACTGTATATACTGGTGGTAATGCCTGTTACTGTATATACTGGTGGCAATGCCTGTTACTGTATATACTGGTGGCAATGCCTGTTACTGTATATACTGGTAGTAATGCCTGTCACTGTATATACTGGTGGCAATGCCTGTTACTGTATATACTGGTGGCAATGCCTGTTACTGTATATACTGGTGGTAATGCCTGTTACTGTATATACTGGTGGTAATGCCTGTTAAGATGTATACTGGTGGCAATGCCTGTTACTGTATATGTAGCAGTGCTGTGGGCCAGGTGTTAATAAGGCCGAAGACAGATTGTCTCAATAAACGTTTATTCAACACAGCCTCGGGGCTGGGGCTGGACAGGTGGCGAGCCCTAAATATACACCTGTAACGAATTAATTAGATTACAGTGACGTGACATATAACAACACAATTAATAATAATAGTCGTCTCTCGATGGCTGATTAGTAATAAAATATGAGAAACATCAGACAGCTTAAATATAACAATTCACACATTCTCACACCTGATTCAAATCATACATCATGCCGTATCTAAGTTATAATTAGGATATTCAGTATCTAGAAAATATTACAGATTAAGCAGATTATAATTAAAAGCGTGGCTCCGTTAACTTCAGTCAACTTTAATACAACAATCCACACCTTCTAACACTCGATTCGCATCATATATCATGTGATCTCTCAGTTATAATTGGGACATTTAGTACGTAAGACAATATTAATGATTCAAACAGATCATAAATAATTATTGTATACTGGTGGTAATGCCTGTTATGATGTATACTGGTGGTAATGCCTGTTACTGTATACTGGTGGTAATGCCTGTTACTGTATATACTGGTGGTAATGCCTGTTACTGTATATACTGGTGGTAATGCCTGTTACTGTATATACTGGTGGTAATGCCTGTTACTGTATACTGGTGGTAATGCCTGTTACTGTATATACTGGTGGTAATGCCTGTTAAGGTATATAATGGTGGTAATGCCTGTTACTGTATATACTGGTGGTAATGCCTGGTACTGTATATACTGGTGGTAATGCCTGTTACTGTATACTGGTGGTAATGCCTGTTACTGTATATACTGGTGGTAATGCCTGTTACTGTATATACTGGTGGTAATGCCTGTTACTGTATATACTGGTGGTAATGCCTGTTACTGTATACTGGTGGTAATGCCTGTTATGATGTATACTGGTGGTAATGCCTGTTACTGTATATACTGGTGGTAATGCCTGTTACTGTATATACTGGTGGTAATGCCTGTTACTTTATATACTGGTGGCAATGCCTGTTACTGTATATACTGGTGGTAACGCCTGTTACTGTATATACTGGTGGCAATGCCTGTTACTGTATATACTGGTGGCAATGCCTGTTACTGTATACTGGTGGTAATGCCTGTTACTGTATATACTGGTGGTAATGCCTGTTACTCTATATACTGGTGGTAATGCCTGTTACTCTATATACTGGTGGTAATGCCTGTTACTATATATACTGGTGGTAATGCCTGTTACTGTATACTGGTGGTAATGCCTGTTACTGTATATACTGGTGGTAATGCCTGTTACTGTATATACTGGTGGTAATGCCTGTTACTGTATACTGGTGGTAATGCCTGTTACTGTATATACTGGTGGTAATGCCTGTTACTGTATATACTGGTGGTAATGCCTGTTACTGTATATACTGGTGGTAATGCCTGTTACTGTATATACTGGTTGTAATGCCTGTTACTGTATACTGGTGGTAATGCCTGTTACTGTATATACTGGTGGTAATGCCTGTTACTGTATATACTGGTGGTAATGCCTGTTACTGTATATACTGGTGGTAATGCCTGTTACTGTATACTGGTGGTAATGCCTGTTATGATGTATACTGGTGGTAATGCCTGTTACTGTATATACTGGTGGTAATGCCTGTTACTGTATATACTGGTGGTAATGCCTGTTACTGTATATACTGGTGGCAATGCCTGTTACTGTATATACTGGTGGTAATGCCTGTTACTGTATATACTGGTGGCAATGCCTGTTACTGTATATACTGGTGGCAATGCCTGTTACTGTATACTGGTGGTAATGCCTGTTACTGTATATACTGGTGGTAATGCCTGTTACTCTATATACTGGTGGTAATGCCTGTTACTCTATATACTGGTGGTAATGCCTGTTACTATATATACTGGTGGTAATGCCTGTTACTGTATACTGGTGGTAATGCCTGTTACTGTACATACTGGTGGTAATGCCTGTTAAGGTATACACTGGTTGTAATGCCTGTTACTGTATATACTGGTGGTAATGCCTGTTAAGATATATAGTGGTGGTAATGCATTTTACAAACAATGACAAAAACAGTCACATGGTCTATCAGTAACAGACATTGGAGATAGTGGAGTAATGGCAGAGGCGACACATTACTGACAATTTTGCTTATGAATTAAATAATCTTGAAGGACTGCTCTATATCTATAGTATAACCTATGGTCTATGCCAGAGTCAATTCTTATTAAAGTGAACAGTGATAAACTCCTAATTGATTACGCTCATTACAAATCAACCACTGGACAATGTATTGAGGTGGATGCAACAAGTACTCTATGGGAAAAGCAAAAACAGATAACTAAATAATGAGCTTTGAGATCAAGATTTAATTCCAATATCATGAATATATGACAGAAACAATTGACCAAAAGACACTATATACCATATAATTAAGAGTTAACTTCGTAACACTTCTTGTGCAGGTTCTGTTTGTTACTTTGGCGAACAATGTTACATACGCTTTTTATGCTAGGTTAACAGACAACAAATCGATGAACAATAAAGTTGGATTATAACCTTTGGAATTTCATAAATGTATCCTAGTTAGAGATCTCTTTTTCAAATGAAACAGTCTTTGATGTTCTTGCACAGCACTATTTTATTATAGAGTTACAAATAAACGATCGAATAATTTGGGTTACCTGTTCGATGAAACTGGGTTGCGGCGACGGTAGCACCCACATAACATTAATCAGTTTGGGAATAGCCATTGTTTTAACCACGGTTACTTTTCCTCGAAGTGAAAGCTTACTCTTACTGTAATGACATTGAATACACTCTGAAATTCTAACATTTTCCCATTATAATTTCGGTTAACAATATCTTTCATATTTACCGTGAATATGATTCCAAGCAACTTAAGTCCTGCCACCCAGGTGGATCCTTTTAAGACCTGCAACTAACGACGGACGTGGAAGCGTGTGTTCACGCCAATGGCTTATAGTGGATCCCTTTAAGACGGGCGACTAACGACGGACGTGGAGGCGTGTGTTCAGGCCAAAGAGTTATAGTGGATCCCTTTAAGACGGGCGACTAACGACGGACGTGGAGGCGTGTGTTCACGCCAAAGAGTTATAGTGGATCCCTTTAAGACGGGCGACTAACGACGGACGTGGAGGCGTGTGTTCACGCCAAAGAGTTATAGTGGATCCCTTTAAGACGGGCGACTAACGACGGACGTGGAGGCGTGTGTTCACGCCAATGAGTTATAGTGGATCCCTTTAAGACGGGGGACTAACGACGGACGTGGAGGAGTGTGTTCACGCCAATGAGTTATAGTGGATCCCTTTAAGACGGGCGACTAACGACGGACGTGGAGGCGTGTGTTCACGCCAAAGAGTTATAGTGGATCCCTTTAAGACGGGCGACTAACGACGGACGTGGAGGCGTGTGTTCACGCCAAAGAGTTATAGTGGATCCCTTTAAGACGGGGGACTAACGACGGACGTGGAGGCATGTGTTCACGCCAAAGAGGTATAGTGGATCCCTTTAAGACGGGCGACTAACGACGGACGTGGAGGCGTGTGTTCACGCCAATGAGTTATAGTGGATCCCTTTAAGACGGGGGACTAACGACGGACGTGGAGGAGTGTGTTCACGCCAATGAGTTATAGTGGATCCCTTTAAGACGGGCGACTAACGACGAACGTGGAGGCGTGTGTTCACGCCAATGAGTTATAGTGGATCCCTTTAAGACGGGTGACTAACGACGGACGTGGAGGCGTGTGTTCACGCCAATGACTTATAGTGGATCCCTTTAAGACGGGCGACTAACGACGGACGTGGAGGCGTGTGTTCACGCCAATGGCTCATAGTGGATCCTTTTAAGACGGGCGACTAACGACGGACGTGGAGGCGTGTGTCCACGCAAATGACTTATAGTGGATCCCTTTAAGACGGGCGACTAACGACGGACGTGGAGGCGTGTGTTCACGCCAAAGAGTTATAGTGGATCCCTTTAAGACGGGCGACTAACGACGGACGTGGAGGCGTGTGTTCAGGCCAAAGAGTTATAGTGGATCCCTTTAAGACGGGCGACTAACGACGGACGTGGAGGCGTGTGTTCACGCCAAAGAGTTATAGTGGATCCCTTTAAGACGGGCGACTAACGACGGACGTGGAGGCGTGTGTTCACGCCAAAGAGTTATAGTGGATCCCTTTAAGACGGGCGACTAACGACGGACGTGGAGGCGTGTGTTCACGCCAATGAGTTATAGTGGATCCCTTTAAGACGGGGGACTAACGACGGACGTGGAGGAGTGTGTTCACGCCAATGAGTTATAGTGGATCCCTTTAAGACGGGCGACTAACGACGGACGTGGAGGCGTGTGTTCACGCCAAAGAGTTATAGTGGATCCCTTTAAGACGGGCGACTAACGACGGACGTGGAGGCGTGTGTTCACGCCAAAGAGTTATAGTGGATCCCTTTAAGACGGGGGACTAACGACGGACGTGGAGGCATGTGTTCACGCCAAAGAGGTATAGTGGATCCCTTTAAGACGGGCGACTAACGACGGACGTGGAGGCGTGTGTTCACGCCAATGAGTTATAGTGGATCCCTTTAAGACGGGGGACTAACGACGGACGTGGAGGAGTGTGTTCACGCCAATGAGTTATAGTGGATCCCTTTAAGACGGGCGACTAACGACGAACGTGGAGGCGTGTGTTCACGCCAATGAGTTATAGTGGATCCCTTTAAGACGGGTGACTAACGACGGACGTGGAGGCGTGTGTTCACGCCAATGACTTATAGTGGATCCCTTTAAGACGGGCGACTAACGACGGACGTGGAGGCGTGTGTTCACGCCAATGGCTCATAGTGGATCCTTTTAAGACGGGCGACTAACGACGGACGTGGAGGCGTGTGTCCACGCAAATGACTTATAGTGGATCCCTTTAAGACGGGCGACTAACGACGGACGTGGAGGCGTGTGTTCACGCCAAAGAGTTATAGTGGATCTCTTTAAGACGGGCGACTAACGACGGACGTGGAGGCGTGTGTTCACGCCAATGAGTTATAGTCGATCCCTTTAAGACGGGCGACTAACGACAGACGTGGACGCGTGTGTTCACGCCAATGAGTTATAGTGGATCCCTTTAAGACGGGCGACTAACGACGGACGTGGAGGCGTGTGTTCACGCCAAAGAGTTATAGTGGATCTCTTTAAGACGGGCGACTAACGACGGACGTGGAGGCGTGTGTTCACGCCAATGAGTTATAGTGGATCCCTTTAAAACGGGCGACTAACGACGGACGTGGAGGCGTGTGTTCACGCCAATGAGTTATAGTGGATCCCCTTAAGACGGGCGACTAACGACGGACGTGGAGGCGTGTGTTCACGCCAATGAGTTATAGTGGATCCCTTTAAGACGGGCGACTAACGACGGACGTGAAGGCGTGTGTTCACGCCAATGGCTTATAGTGGATCCCTTTAAGACGGGCGACTAACGACGGACGTGGAGGCGTGTGTTCACGCCAAAGAGTTATAGTGGATCCCTTTAAGACGGGGGACTAACGACGGACGTGGAGGCGTGTGTTCACGCCAAAGAGGTATAGTGGATCCCTTTAAGACGGGCGACTAACGACGGACGTGGAGGCGTGTGTTCACGCCAATGAGTTATAGTGGATCTCTTTAAGACGGGGGACTAACGACGGACGTGGAGGAGTGTGTTCACGCCAAAGAGTTATAGGGGATCCCTTTAAGACGGGCGACTAACGACGGACGTGGAGGCGTGTGTTCACGCCAAAGAGTTATAGGGGATCCCTTTAAGACGGGCGACTAACGACGGACGTGGAGGCGTGTGTTCACGCCAAAGAGTTATAGTGGATCCCTTTAAGACGGGGGACTAACGACGGACGTGGAGGCGTGTGTTCACGCCAATGAGTTATAGTGGATCCCTTTAAGACGGGGGACTAACGACGGACGTCGAGGTGTGTGTTTCTCGCCAATGAGTTATAGTGGATCCCTTTAAGACGGGCGACTAACGACGAACGTGGAGGCGTGTGTTTCTCGCCAATGAGTTATAGTGGATCCCTTTAAGACGGGTGACTAACGACGGACGTGGAGGCGTGTGTTCACGCCAATGACTTATAGTGGATCCCTTTAAGACGGGCGACTAACGACGGACGTGGAGGCGTGTGTTCACGCCAATGACTTATAGTGGATCCCTTTAAGACGGGCGACTAACGACGGACGTGGAGGCGTGTGTTCACGCAAATGACTTATAGTGGATCCCTTTAAGACGGGCGACTAACGACGGGCGTGGAGGCGTGTGTCCACGCAAATGACTTATAGTGGATCCCTTTAAGACGGGCGACTAACGACGGACGTGGAGGCGTGTGTTCACGCCAAAGAGTTATAGTGGATCTCTTTAAGACGGGCGACTAACGATGGACTTGGAGGCGTGTGTTCACGCCAATGAGTTATAGTCGATCCCTTTAAGACGGGCGACTAACGACGGACGTGGAGGCGTGTGTTCACGCCAATGACTTATAGTGGATCCCTTTAAGACGGGCGACTAACGACGGACGTGGAGGCGTGTGTTCACGCCAATGGCTCATAGTGGATCCTTTTAAGACGGGCGACTAACGACGGGCGTGGAGACGTGTGTCCACGCAAATGACTTATAGTGGATCCCTTTAAGACGGGCGACTAACGACGGACGTGGAGGCGTGTGTTCACGCCAAAGAGTTATAGTGGATCCCTTTAAGACGGGGGACTAACGGCGGACGTGGAGGCATGTGTTCACGCCAAAGAGGTATAGTGGATCCCTTTAAGACGGGCGACTAACGACGGACGTGGAGGCGTGTGTTCACGCCAATGAGTTATAGTGGATCCCTTTAAGACGGGGGACTAACGACGGACGTGGAGGAGTGTGTTCACGCCAATGAGTTATAGTGGATCCCTTTAAGACGGGCGACTAACGACGAACGTGGAGGCGTGTGTTCACGCCAATGAGTTATAGTGGATCCCTTTAAGACGGGTGACTAACGACGGACGTGGAGGCGTGTGTTCACGCCAATGACTTATAGTGGATCCCTTTAAGACGGGCGACTAACGACGGAAGTGGAGGCGTGTGTTCACGCCAATGAGTTATAGTGGATCTCTTTAAGACGGGCGACTAACGACAGACGTGGACGCGTGTGTTCACGCCAATGAGTTATAGTCGATCCCTTTAAGACGGGCGACTAACGACAGACGTGGACGCGTGTGTCCACGCCAATGAGTTATAGTGGATCCCTTTAAGACGGGCGACTAACGACGGACGTGGAGGCGTGTGTTCACGCCAAAGAGTTATAGTGGATCTCTTTAAGACGGGCGACTAACGACGGACGTGGAAACGTGTGTTCACGCCAATGAGTTATAGTGGATCCCTTTAAGACGGGCGACTAACGACGGACGTGGAGGCGTGTGTTCACGCCAATGAGTTATAGTGGATCCCTTTGAGACGGGAGACTAACGACGGACGTGGAGGCGTGTGTTCACGCCAAAGAGTTATGGTGGATCTCTTTAAGACGGGCGACTAACGACGGACGTGGAGGCGTGTGTTCACGCCAAAGAGTTATAGTGGATCCCTTTAAGACGGGCGACTAACGACGGACGTGGAGGCGTGTGTTCACGCCAAAGAGTTATAGTGGATCCCTTTAAGACGGGCGACTAACGACGAACGTGGAGGCGTGTGTTCACGCCAATGAGTTATAGTGGATCCCTTTAAGACGGGGGACTAACGACGGACGTGGAGGAGTGTGTTCACGCCAAAGAGTTATAGTGGATCCCTTTAAGACGGGCGACTAACGACGGACGTGGAGGCGTGTGTTCACGCCAAAGAGTTATAGTGGATCCTTTTAAGACGGGCGACTAACGACGGACGTGGAGGCGTGTGTTCACGCCAAAGAGTTATAGTGGATCCCTTTAAGACGGGGGACTAACGACGGACGTGGAGGCGTGTGTTCACGCCAAAGAGGTATAGTGGATCCCTTTAAGACGGGCGACTAACGACGGACGTGGAGGCGTGTGTTCACGCCAATGAGTTATAGTGGATCCCTTTAAGACGGGCGACTAACGACGAACGTGGAGGCTTGTGTTCACGCCAATGAGTTATAGTGGATCCCTTTAAGACGGGTGACTAACGACGGACGTGGAGGCGTGTGTTCACGCCAATGACTTATAGTGGATCCCTTTAAGACGGGCGACTAACGACGGACGTGGAGGCGTGTGTTCACGCCAATGGCTCATAGTTGATCCTTTTAAGACGGGCGACTAACGACGGGCGTGGAGGCGTGTGTCCACGCAAATGACTTATGGTGGATCCCTTTAAGACGGGCGACTAACGACGGACGTGGAGGCGTGTGTTCACGCCAAAGAGTTATAGTGGATCTCTTTAAGACGGGCGACTAACGACGGACGTGGAGGCGTGTGTTCACGCCAATGAGTTATAGTCGATCCCTTTAAGACGGGCGACTAACGACAGACGTGGACGCGTGTGTTCACGCCAATGAGTTATAGTGGATCCCTTTAAGACGGGCGACTAACGACGGACGTGGAGGCGTGTGTTCACGCCAAAGAGTTATAGTGGATCTCTTTAAGACGGGCGACTAACGACGGACGTGGAGGCGTGTGTTCACGCCAATGAGTTATAGTGGATCCCTTTAAGACGGGCGACTAACGACGGACGTGGAGGCGTGTGTTCACGCCAATGAGTTATAGTGGATCCCTTTAAGACGGGCGACTAACGACGGACGTGGAGGCGTGTGTTCACGCCAAAGGGTTATGGTGGATCTCTTTAAGACGGGCGACTAACGACGGACGTGGAGGCGTGTGTTCACGCCAAAGAGTTATAGTGGATCCCTTTAAGACGGGCGACTAACGACGGACGTGGAGGCGTGTGTTCACGCCAAAGAGTTATAGTGGATCCCTTTAAGACGGGCGACTAACGACGGACGTGGAGGCGTGTGTTCACGCCAATGAGTTATAGTGGATCCCTTTAAGACGGGCGACTAACGACGGACGTGAAGGCGTGTGTTCACGCCAATGGCTTATAGTGGATCCCTTTAAGACGGGCGACTAACGACGGACGTGGAGGCGTGTGTTCACGCCAAAGAGTTATAGTGGATCCCTTTAAGACGGGCGACTAACGACGGACGCGAAGGCGTGTGTTCACGCCAATGGCTTATAGTGGATCCCTTTAAGACTGGCGACTAACGACGGACGTGGAGGCGTGTGTTCACGCCAAAGAGTTATAGTGGATCCCTTTAAGACGGGGGACTAACGACGGACGTGGAGGCGTGTGTTCACGCCAAAGAGGTATAGTGGATCCCTTTAAGACGGGCGACTAACGACGGACGTGGAGGCGTGTGTTCACGCCAATGAGTTATAGTGGATCCCTTTAAGACGGGGGACTAACGACGGACGTGGAGGCGTGTGTTCACGCCAATGAGTTATAGTGGATCCCTTTAAGACGGGCGACTAACGACGGACGTGGAGGCGTGTGTTCACGCCAAAGAGTTATAGTGGATCCCTCTAAGACGGGCGACTAACGACGGACGTGGAGGCGTGTGTTCACGCCAAAGAGTTATAGTGGATCCCTTTAAGACGGGCGACTAACGACGGACGTGGAGGCGTGTGTTCACGCCAAAGAGGTATAGTGGATCCCTGTAAGACGGGCGACTAACGACGGACGTGGAGGCGTGTGTTCCCGCCAATGAGTTATAGTGGATCCCTTTAAGACGGGGGACTAACGACGGACGTGGAGCAGTGTGTTCACGCCAATGAGTTATAGTGGATCCCTTTAAGACGGGCGACTAACGACGAACGTGGAGGCGTGTGTTCACGCCAATGAGTTATAGTGGATCCCTTTAAGACGGGTGACTAACGACGGACGTGGAGGCGTGTGTTCACGCCAATGACTTATAGTGGATCCCTTTAAGACGGGCGACTAACGACGGACGTGGAGGCGTGTGTTCACGCCAATGGCTCATAGTGGATCCTTTTAAGACGGGCGACTAACGACGGGCGTGGAGACGTGTGTCCACGCAAATGACTTATAGTGGATCCCTTTAAGACGGGCGACTAACGACGGACGTGGAGGCGTGTGTTCACGCCAAAGAGTTATAGTGGATCCCTTTAAGACGGGGGACTAACGGCGGACGTGGAGGCATGTGTTCACGCCAAAGAGGTATAGTGGATCCCTTTAAGACGGGCGACTAACGACGGACGTGGAGGCGTGTGTTCACGCCAATGAGTTATAGTGGATCCCTTTAAGACGGGGGACTAACGACGGACGTGGAGGAGTGTGTTCACGCCAATGAGTTATAGTGGATCCCTTTAAGACGGGCGACTAACGACGAACGTGGAGGCGTGTGTTCACGCCAATGAGTTATAGTGGATCCCTTTAAGACGGGTGACTAACGACGGACGTGGAGGCGTGTGTTCACGCCAATGACTTATAGTGGATCCCTTTAAGACGGGCGACTAACGACGGACGTGGAGGCGTGTGTTCACGCCAAAGAGTTATAGTGGATCTCTTTAAGACGGGCGACTAACGACGGACGTGGAGGCGTGTGTTCACGCCAATGAGTTATAGTCGATCCCTTTAAGACGGGCGACTAACGGCAGACGTGGACGCGTGTGTTCACGCCAATGAGTTATAGTGGATCCCTTTAAGACGGGCGACTAACGACGGACGTGGAGGCGTGTGTACACGCCAAAGAGTTATAGTGGATCTCTTTAAGACGGGCGACTCACGACGGACGTGGAGGCGTGTGTTCACGCCAATGAGTTATAGTGGATCCCTTTAAGACCGGCGACTAACGACGGACGTGGAGGCGTGTGTTCACGCCAATGAGTTATAGTGGATCCCTTTGAGACGGGAGACTAACGACGGACGTGGAGGCGTGTGTTCACGCCAAAGAGTTATAGTGGATCCCTTTAAGACGGGCGACTAACGACGGACGTGGAGGCGTGTGTTCACGCCAAAGAGTTATAGTGGATCCCTTTAAGACGGGGGACTAACGACGGACGTGGAGGCGTGTGTTCACGCCAAAGAGTTATAGTGGATCCCTTTAAGACGGGGGACTAACGACGGACGTGGAGGCGTGTGTTCACGCCAAAGAGTTATAGTGGATCCCTTTAAGACTGGCGACTAACGACGGACGTGGAGGAGTGTGTTCACGCCAAAGAGTTATAGTGGATCCCTTTAAGACGGGCGACTAACGACGGACGTGGAGGCGTGTGTTCACGCCAAAGAGTTATAGTGGATCCTTTTAATACGGGCGACTAACGACGGACGTGGAGGCGTGTGTTCACGCCAAAGAGTTATAGTGGATCCCTTTAAGACGGGCGACTAACGACGGACGTGGAGGCGTGTGTTCACGCCAATGAGTTATAGTGGATCCCTTTAAGACGGGGGACTAACGACGAACGTCGAGGCGTGTGTTCACGCCAATGAGTTATAGTGGATCCCTTTAAGACGGGTGACTAACGACGGACGTGGAGGCGTGTGTTCACGCCAATGACTTAAAGTGGATCCCTTTAAGACGGGCGACTAACGACGGACGTGGAGGCGTGTGTTCACGCCAATGGCTCATAGTGGATCCTTTTAAGACGGGCGACTAACGACGAGCGTGGAGGCGTGTGTTCACGCCAATGACTTATAGTGGATCCTTTTAAGACGGGCGACTAACGACGAGCGTGGAGGCGTGTGTCCACGCAAATGACTTATAGTGGATCCCTTTAAGACGGGCGACTAACGACGGACGTGGAGGCGTGTGTTCACGCCAAAGAGTTATAGTGGATCTCTTTAAGACGGGCGACTAACGACGGACGTGGAGGCGTGTGTTCACGCCAATGAGTTATAGTCGATCCCTTTAAGACGGGCGACTAACGACGGAGGTGGAGGCGTGTGTTCACGCCAATGAGTTATAGTGGATCCCTTTAAGACGGGCGACTAACGACGGACGTGGAGGCGTGTGTTCACGCCAATGAGTTATAGTGGATCCCTTTAAGACGGGCGACCAACGACAGACGTGGAAGCGTGTATTCACGCCAATGAGTTTAGTGGATCCCTTTACGACGGGCGACTAACGACGGACGTGGAGGCGTGTGTTCAAGCCAATGAGTTATAGTGGATCCCTTTAAGACGGGCGACTAACGACGGACGTGGAGGCGTGTGTTCACGCCAATGACTTATAGTGGATCCCTTTAAGACGGGCGACTAACGACGGACGTGGAGGCGTGTGTTCACGCCAATGACTTATAGTGGATCCCTTTAAGACGGGCGACTAACGACGGACGTGGAGGCGTGTGTTCACGCCAATGACTTATAGTGGATCCCTTTAAGACGGGCGACTAACGACGGACGTGGAGGCGTGTGTTCACGCCAAAGAGTTATAGTGGATCCCTTTAAGACGAGGGACTAACGACGGACGTGGAGGCGTGTGTTCACGCCAAAGAGGTATAGTGGATCCCTTTAAGACGGGGGACTAACGACGGACGTGGAGGCGTGTGTTCACGCCAAAGAGGTATAGTGGATCCCTTTAAGACGGGGGACTAACGACGGACGTGGAGGCGTGTGTTCACGCCAATGAGTTATAGGGGATCCCTTTAAGACGGGCGACTAACGACGGACGTGGAGGCGTGTGTTCACGCCAGAGGGTTATAGTGGATCCCTTTAAGACGGGCGACTAACGACGGACGTGGAGGCGTGTGTTTCTCGCCAGAGGGTTATAGTGGATCCCTTTAAGACGGGCGACTAACGACGGACGTGGAGGAGTTTGTTCACGCCAATGAGTTATAGTGGATCCCTTTAAGACGGGCGACTAACGACGAACGTCGAGGCGTGTGTTCACGCCAATGAGTTATAGTGGATCCCTTTAAGACGGGTGACTAACGACGGACGTGGAGGCGTGTGTTCACGCCAATGACTTAAAGTGGATCCCTTTAAGACGGGCGACTAACGACAGACGTGGACGCGTGTGTCCACGCCAATGAGTTATAGTGGATCTCTTTAAGACGGGCGACTAACGACGGAAGTGGAGGCGTGTGTTCACGCCAATGAGTTATAGTCGATCCCTTTAAGACGGGCGACTAACGACAGACGTGGACGCGTGTGTCCACGCCAATGAGTTATAGTGGATCCCTTTAAGACGGGCGACTAACGACGGACGTGGAGGCGTGTGTTCACGCCAAAGAGTTATAGTGGATCTCTTTAAGACGGGCGACTAACGACGGACGTGGAAACGTGTGTTCACGCCAATGAGTTATAGTGGATCCCTTTAAGACGGGCGACTAACGACGGACGTGGAGGCGTGTGTTCACGCCAATGAGTTATAGTGGATCCCTTTGAGACGGGAGACTAACGACGGACGTGGAGGCGTGTGTTCACGCCAAAGAGTTATGGTGGATCTCTTTAAGACGGGCGACTAACGACGGACGTGGAGGCGTGTGTTCACGCCAAAGAGTTATAGTGGATCCCTTTAAGACGGGCGACTAACGACGGACGTGGAGGCGTGTGTTCACGCCAAAGAATTATAGTGGATCCCTTTAAGACGGGCGACTAACGACGAACGTGGAGGCGTGTGTTCACGCCAATGAGTTATAGTGGATCCCTTTAAGACGGGGGACTAACGACGGACGTGGAGGAGTGTGTTCACGCCAAAGAGTTATAGTGGATCCCTTTAAGACGGGCGACTAACGACGGACGTGGAGGCGTGTGTTCACGCCAAAGAGTTAT
Organism: Arenicola marina; assembly: GCA_964019135.1. Classification (NCBI taxonomy): domain Eukaryota; kingdom Metazoa; phylum Annelida; class Polychaeta; family Arenicolidae; genus Arenicola; species Arenicola marina. The sequence continues at coordinate 12,116,328 of OZ025260.1, read as the reverse complement.
AGTGGATCCTTTTAAGACGGGCGACTAACGACGGACGTGGAGGCGTGTGTTCACGCCAAAGAGTTATAGTGGATCCCTTTAAGACGGGGGACTAACGACGGACGTGGAGGCGTGTGTTCACGCCAAAGAGGTATAGTGGATCCCTTTAAGACGGGCGACTAACGACGGACGTGGAGGCGTGTGTTCACGCCAATGAGTTATAGTGGATCCCTTTAAGACGGGGGACTAACGACGGACGTGGAGGAGTGTGTTCACGCCAATGAGTTATAGTGGATCCCTTTAAGACGGGCGACTAACGACGAACGTGGAGGCGTGTGTTCACGCCAATGAGTTATAGTGGATCCCTTTAAGACGGGTGACTAACGACGGACGTGGAGGCGTGTGTTCACGCCAATGACTTATAGTGGATCCCTTTAAGACGGGCGACTAACGACGAACGTGGAGGCGTGTGTTCACGCCAATGGCTCATAGTTGATCCTTTTAAGACGGGCGACTAACGACGGGCGTGGAGGCGTGTGTCCACGCAAATGACTTATAGTGGATCCCTTTAAGACGGGCGACTAACGACGGACGTGGAGGCGTGTGTTCACGCCAAAGAGTTATAGTGGATCTCTTTAAGACGGGCGACTAACGACGGACGTGGAGGCGTGTGTTCACGCCAATGAGTTATAGTCGATCCCTTTAAGACGGGCGACTAACGACAGACGTGGACGCGTGTGTTCACGCCAATGAGTTATAGTGGATCCCTTTAAGACGGGCGACTAACGACGGACGTGGAGGCGTGTGTTCACGCCAAAGAGTTATAGTGGATCTCTTTAAGACGGGCGACTAACGACGGACGTGGAGGCGTGTGTTCACGCCAATGAGTTATAGTGGATCCCTTTAAGACGGGCGACTAACGACGGACGTGGAGGCGTGTGTTCACGCCAATGAGTTATAGTGGATCCCTTTAAGACGGGCGACTAACGACGGACGTGGAGGCGTGTGTTCACGCCAAAGGGTTATGGTGGATCTCTTTAAGACGGGCGACTAACGACGGACGTGGAGGCGTGTGTTCACGCCAAAGAGTTATAGTGGATCCCTTTAAGACGGGCGACTAACGACGGACGTGGAGGCGTGTGTTCACGCCAAAGAGTTATAGTGGATCCCTTTAAGACGGGCGACTAACGACGGACGTGGAGGCGTGTGTTCACGCCAATGAGTTATAGTGGATCCCTTTAAGACGGGCGACTAACGACGGACGTGAAGGCGTGTGTTCACGCCAATGGCTTATAGTGGATCCCTTTAAGACGGGCGACTAACGACGGACGTGGAGGCGTGTGTTCACGCCAAAGAGTTATAGTGGATCCCTTTAAGACGGGCGACTAACGACGGACGCGAAGGCGTGTGTTCACGCCAATGGCTTATAGTGGATCCCTTTAAGACTGGCGACTAACGACGGACGTGGAGGCGTGTGTTCACGCCAAAGAGTTATAGTGGATCCCTTTAAGACGGGGGACTAACGACGGACGTGGAGGCGTGTGTTCACGCCAAAGAGGTATAGTGGATCCCTTTAAGACGGGCGACTAACGACGGACGTGGAGGCGTGTGTTCACGCCAATGAGTTATAGTGGATCCCTTTAAGACGGGGGACTAACGACGGACGTGGAGGCGTGTGTTCACGCCAATGAGTTATAGTGGATCCCTTTAAGACGGGCGACTAACGACGGACGTGGAGGCGTGTGTTCACGCCAAAGAGTTATAGTGGATCCCTCTAAGACGGGCGACTAACGACGGACGTGGAGGCGTGTGTTCACGCCAAAGAGTTATAGTGGATCCCTTTAAGACGGGCGACTAACGACGGACGTGGAGGCGTGTGTTCACGCCAAAGAGGTATAGTGGATCCCTGTAAGACGGGCGACTAACGACGGACGTGGAGGCGTGTGTTCCCGCCAATGAGTTATAGTGGATCCCTTTAAGACGGGGGACTAACGACGGACGTGGAGCAGTGTGTTCACGCCAATGAGTTATAGTGGATCCCTTTAAGACGGGCGACTAACGACGAACGTGGAGGCGTGTGTTCACGCCAATGAGTTATAGTGGATCCCTTTAAGACGGGTGACTAACGACGGACGTGGAGGCGTGTGTTCACGCCAATGACTTATAGTGGATCCCTTTAAGACGGGCGACTAACGACGGACGTGGAGGCGTGTGTTCACGCCAATGGCTCATAGTGGATCCTTTTAAGACGGGCGACTAACGACGGGCGTGGAGACGTGTGTCCACGCAAATGACTTATAGTGGATCCCTTTAAGACGGGCGACTAACGACGGACGTGGAGGCGTGTGTTCACGCCAAAGAGTTATAGTGGATCCCTTTAAGACGGGGGACTAACGGCGGACGTGGAGGCATGTGTTCACGCCAAAGAGGTATAGTGGATCCCTTTAAGACGGGCGACTAACGACGGACGTGGAGGCGTGTGTTCACGCCAATGAGTTATAGTGGATCCCTTTAAGACGGGGGACTAACGACGGACGTGGAGGAGTGTGTTCACGCCAATGAGTTATAGTGGATCCCTTTAAGACGGGCGACTAACGACGAACGTGGAGGCGTGTGTTCACGCCAATGAGTTATAGTGGATCCCTTTAAGACGGGTGACTAACGACGGACGTGGAGGCGTGTGTTCACGCCAATGACTTATAGTGGATCCCTTTAAGACGGGCGACTAACGACGGACGTGGAGGCGTGTGTTCACGCCAAAGAGTTATAGTGGATCTCTTTAAGACGGGCGACTAACGACGGACGTGGAGGCGTGTGTTCACGCCAATGAGTTATAGTCGATCCCTTTAAGACGGGCGACTAACGGCAGACGTGGACGCGTGTGTTCACGCCAATGAGTTATAGTGGATCCCTTTAAGACGGGCGACTAACGACGGACGTGGAGGCGTGTGTACACGCCAAAGAGTTATAGTGGATCTCTTTAAGACGGGCGACTCACGACGGACGTGGAGGCGTGTGTTCACGCCAATGAGTTATAGTGGATCCCTTTAAGACCGGCGACTAACGACGGACGTGGAGGCGTGTGTTCACGCCAATGAGTTATAGTGGATCCCTTTGAGACGGGAGACTAACGACGGACGTGGAGGCGTGTGTTCACGCCAAAGAGTTATAGTGGATCCCTTTAAGACGGGCGACTAACGACGGACGTGGAGGCGTGTGTTCACGCCAAAGAGTTATAGTGGATCCCTTTAAGACGGGGGACTAACGACGGACGTGGAGGCGTGTGTTCACGCCAAAGAGTTATAGTGGATCCCTTTAAGACGGGGGACTAACGACGGACGTGGAGGCGTGTGTTCACGCCAAAGAGTTATAGTGGATCCCTTTAAGACTGGCGACTAACGACGGACGTGGAGGAGTGTGTTCACGCCAAAGAGTTATAGTGGATCCCTTTAAGACGGGCGACTAACGACGGACGTGGAGGCGTGTGTTCACGCCAAAGAGTTATAGTGGATCCTTTTAATACGGGCGACTAACGACGGACGTGGAGGCGTGTGTTCACGCCAAAGAGTTATAGTGGATCCCTTTAAGACGGGCGACTAACGACGGACGTGGAGGCGTGTGTTCACGCCAATGAGTTATAGTGGATCCCTTTAAGACGGGGGACTAACGACGGACGCGGAGGAGTGTGTTCACGCCAATGAGTTATAGTGGATCCCTTTAAGACGGGGGACTAACGACGAACGTCGAGGCGTGTGTTCACGCCAATGAGTTATAGTGGATCCCTTTAAGACGGGTGACTAACGACGGACGTGGAGGCGTGTGTTCACGCCAATGACTTAAAGTGGATCCCTTTAAGACGGGCGACTAACGACGGACGTGGAGGCGTGTGTTCACGCCAATGGCTCATAGTGGATCCTTTTAAGACGGGCGACTAACGACGAGCGTGGAGGCGTGTGTTCACGCCAATGACTTATAGTGGATCCTTTTAAGACGGGCGACTAACGACGAGCGTGGAGGCGTGTGTCCACGCAAATGACTTATAGTGGATCCCTTTAAGACGGGCGACTAACGACGGACGTGGAGGCGTGTGTTCACGCCAAAGAGTTATAGTGGATCTCTTTAAGACGGGCGACTAACGACGGACGTGGAGGCGTGTGTTCACGCCAATGAGTTATAGTCGATCCCTTTAAGACGGGCGACTAACGACGGAGGTGGAGGCGTGTGTTCACGCCAATGAGTTATAGTGGATCCCTTTAAGACGGGCGACTAACGACGGACGTGGAGGCGTGTGTTCACGCCAATGAGTTATAGTGGATCCCTTTAAGACGGGCGACCAACGACAGACGTGGAAGCGTGTATTCACGCCAATGAGTTTAGTGGATCCCTTTACGACGGGCGACTAACGACGGACGTGGAGGCGTGTGTTCAAGCCAATGAGTTATAGTGGATCCCTTTAAGACGGGCGACTAACGACGGACGTGGAGGCGTGTGTTCACGCCAATGACTTATAGTGGATCCCTTTAAGACGGGCGACTAACGACGGACGTGGAGGCGTGTGTTCACGCCAATGACTTATAGTGGATCCCTTTAAGACGGGCGACTAACGACGGACGTGGAGGCGTGTGTTCACGCCAATGACTTATAGTGGATCCCTTTAAGACGGGCGACTAACGACGGACGTGGAGGCGTGTGTTCACGCCAAAGAGTTATAGTGGATCCCTTTAAGACGAGGGACTAACGACGGACGTGGAGGCGTGTGTTCACGCCAAAGAGGTATAGTGGATCCCTTTAAGACGGGGGACTAACGACGGACGTGGAGGCGTGTGTTCACGCCAAAGAGGTATAGTGGATCCCTTTAAGACGGGGGACTAACGACGGACGTGGAGGCGTGTGTTCACGCCAATGAGTTATAGGGGATCCCTTTAAGACGGGCGACTAACGACGGACGTGGAGGCGTGTGTTCACGCCAGAGGGTTATAGTGGATCCCTTTAAGACGGGCGACTAACGACGGACGTGGAGGCGTGTGTTTCTCGCCAGAGGGTTATAGTGGATCCCTTTAAGACGGGCGACTAACGACGGACGTGGAGGCGTGTGTTTCTCGCCAATGAGTTATAGTGGATCCCTTTAAGACGGGCGACTAACGACGAACGTGGAGGAGTTTGTTCACGCCAATGAGTTATAGTGGATCCCTTTAAGACGGGCGACTAACGACGAACGTCGAGGCGTGTGTTCACGCCAATGAGTTATAGTGGATCCCTTTAAGACGGGTGACTAACGACGGACGTGGAGGCGTGTGTTCACGCCAATGACTTAAAGTGGATCCCTTTAAGACGGGCGACTAACGACGGACGTGGAGGCGTGTGTTCACGCCAATGGCTCATAGTGGATCCTTTTAAGACGGGCGACTAACGACGAGCGTGGAGGCGTGTGTCCACGCAAATGACTTATAGTGGATCCCTTTAAGACGGGCGACTAACGACGGACGTGGAGGCGTGTGTTCACGCCAAAGAGTTATAGTGGATCCCTTTAAGACGGGCGACTAACGACGGAGGTGGAGGCGTGTGTTCACGCCAATGAGTTATAGTGGATCCCTTTAAGACGGGCGACTAACGACGGAGGTGGAGGCGTGTGTTCACGCCAATGAGTTATAGTGGATCCCTTTAAGACGGGCGACCAACGACAGACGTGGAAGCGTGTATTCACGCCAATGAGTTATAGTGGATCCCTTTAAAACGGGCGACTAACGACGGACGTGGAGGCGTGTATTCACGCCAATGAGTTATAGTGGATCCCTTTAAAACGGGCGACTAACGACGGACGTGGAGGCGTGTGTTCAAGCCAATGAGTTATAGTGGATCCCTTTAAGACGGGCGACTAACGACGGACGTGGAGGCGTGTGTTCACGCCAATGACTTATAGTGGATCCCTTTAAGACGGGCGACTAACGACGGACGTGGAGGCGTGTGTTCACGCCAATGACTTATAGTGGATCCCTTTAAGACGGGCGACTAACGACGGACGTGGAGGCGTGTGTTCACGCCAATGAGTTATAGTGGATCCCTTTAAGACGGGCGACTAACGACGGACGTGGAGGCGTGTGTTCACGCCAAAGAGTTATAGTGGATCCCTTTAAGACGGGGGACTAACGACGGACGTGGAGGCGTGTGTTCACGCCAAAGAGGTATAGTGGATCCCTTTAAGACGGGTGACTAACGACGGACGTGGAGGCGTGTGTTCACGCCAATGAGTTATAGTGGATCCCTTTAAGACGGGGGACTAACGACGGACGTGGAGGAGTGTGTTCACGCCATAGAGTTATAGGGGATCCCTTTAAGACGGGCGACTAACGACGGACGTGGAGGCGTGTGTTCACGCCAGAGGGTTATAGTGGATCCCTTTAAGACGGGCGACTAACGACGGACGTGGAGGCGTGTGTTTCTCGCCAATGAGTTATAGTGGATCCCTTTAAGACGGGCGACTAGCGACGAACGTGGAGGCGTGTGTTCACGCCAATGAGTTATAGTGGATCCCTTTAAGACGGGTGACTAACGACGGACGTGGAGGCGTGTGTTCACGCCAATGACTTATAGTGGATCCCTTTAAGACGGGCGACTAACGACGGACGTGGAGGCGTGTGTTCACGCCAATGGCTCATAGTGGATCCTTTTAAGACGGGCGACTAACGACGGGCGTGGAGGCGTGTGTCCACGCAAATGACTTATAGTGGATCCCTTTAAGACGGGCGACTAACGACGGACGTGGAGGCGTGTGTTCACGCCAAAGAGTTATAGTGGATCTCTTTAAGACGGGCGACTAACGACGGACTTGGAGGCGTGTGTTCACGCCAATGAGTTATAGTCGATCCCTTTAAGACGGGCGACTAACGACGGACGTGGAGGCGTGTGTTCCCGCCAATGAGTTATAGTGGATCCCTTTAAGACGGGGGACTAACGACGGACGTGGAGCAGTGTGTTCACGCCAATGAGTTATAGTGGATCCCTTTAAGACGGGCGACTAACGACGAACGTGGAGGCGTGTGTTCACGCCAATGAGTTATAGTGGATCCCTTTAAGACGGGTGACTAACGACGGACGTGGAGGCGTGTGTTCACGCCAATGACTTATAGTGGATCCCTTTAAGACGGGCGACTAACGACGGACGTGGAGGCGTGTGTTCACGCCAATGGCTCATAGTGGATCCTTTTAAGACGGGCGACTAACGACGGGCGTGGAGACGTGTGTCCACGCAAATGACTTATAGTGGATCCCTTTAAGACGGGCGACTAACGACGGACGTGGAGGCGTGTGTTCACGCCAAAGAGTTATAGTGGATCCCTTTAAGACGGGGGACTAACGGCGGACGTGGAGGCATGTGTTCACGCCAAAGAGGTATAGTGGATCCCTTTAAGACGGGCGACTAACGACGGACGTGGAGGCGTGTGTTCACGCCAATGAGTTATAGTGGATCCCTTTAAGACGGGGGACTAACGACGGACGTGGAGGAGTGTGTTCACGCCAATGAGTTATAGTGGATCCCTTTAAGACGGGCGACTAACGACGAACGTGGAGGCGTGTGTTCACGCCAATGAGTTATAGTGGATCCCTTTAAGACGGGTGACTAACGACGGACGTGGAGGCGTGTGTTCACGCCAATGACTTATAGTGGATCCCTTTAAGACGGGCGACTAACGACGGACGTGGAGGCGTGTGTTCACGCCAAAGAGTTATAGTGGATCTCTTTAAGACGGGCGACTAACGACGGACGTGGAGGCGTGTGTTCACGCCAATGAGTTATAGTCGATCCCTTTAAGACGGGCGACTAACGACAGACGTGGACGCGTGTGTTCACGCCAATGAGTTATAGTGGATCCCTTTAAGACGGGCGACTAACGACGGACGTGGAGGCGTGTGTTCACGCCAAAGAGTTATAGTGGATCTCTTTAAGACGGGCGACTCACGACGGACGTGGAGGCGTGTGTTCACGCCAATGAGTTATAGTGGATCCCTTTAAGACCGGCGACTAACGACGGACGTGGAGGCGTGTGTTCACGCCAATGAGTTATAGTGGATCCCTTTGAGACGGGAGACTAACGACGGACGTGGAGGCGTGTGTTCACGCCAAAGAGTTATGGTGGATCTCTTTAAGACGGGCGACTAACGACGGACGTGGAGGCGTGTGTTCACGCCAAAGAGTTATAGTGGATCCCTTTAAGACGGGCGACTAAGGACGGACGTGGAGGCGTGTGTTCACGCCAAAGAGTTATAGTGGATCCCTTTAAGACGGGCGACTAACGACGGACGTGGAGGCGTGTGTTCACGCCAATGAGTTATAGTGGATCCCTTTAAGACGGGGGACTAACGACGGACATGGAGGAGTGTGTTCACGCCAAAGAGTTATAGTGGATCCCTTTAAGACGGGCGACTAACGACGGACGTGGAGGCGTGTGTTCACGCCAAAGAGTTATAGTGGATCCTTTTAATACGGGCGACTAACGACGGACGTGGAGGCGTATGTTCACGCCAAAGAGTTATAGTGGATCCCTTTAAGACGGGGGACTAACGACGGACGTGGAGGCGTGTGTTCACGCCAAAGAGGTATAGTGGATCCCTTTAAGACGGGCGACTAACGACGGACGTGGAGGCGTGTGTTCACGCCAATGAGTTATAGTGGATCCCTTTAAGACGGGGGACTAACGACGGACGTGGAGGAGTGTGTTCACGCCAATGAGTTATAGTGGATCCCTTTAAGACGGGCGACTAACGACGAACGTCGAGGCGTGTGTTCACGCCAATGAGTTATAGTGGATCCCTTTAAGACGGGTGACTAACGACGGACGTGGAGGCGTGTGTTCACGCCAATGACTTAAAGTGGATCCCTTTAAGACGGGCGACTAACGACGGACGTGGAGGCGTGTGTTCACGCCAATGGCTCATAGTGGATCCTTTTAAGACGGGCGACTAACGACGAACGTGGAGGCGTGTGTCCACGCAAATGACTTATAGTGGATCCCTTTAAGATGGGCGACTAACGACGGACGTGGAGGCGTGTGTTCACGCCAAAGAGTTATAGTGGATCTCTTTAAGACGGGCGACTAACGACGGACGTGGAGGCGTGTGTTCACGCCAATGAGTTATAGTCGATCCCTTTAAGACGGGCGACTAACGACGGAGGTGGAGGCGTGTGTTCACGCCAATGAGTTATAGTGGATCCCTTTAAGACGGGCGACTAACGACGGACGTGGAGGCGTGTGTTCACGCCAATGAGTTATAGTGGATCCCTTTAAGACGGGCGACCAACGACAGACGTGGAAGCGTGTATTCACGCCAATGAGTTATAGTGGATCCCTTTAAAACGGGCGACTAACGACGGACGTGGAGGCGCGTGTTCACGCCAATGAGTTTAGTGGATCCCTTTACGACGGGCGACTAACGACGGACGTGGAGGCGTGTGTTCAAGCCAATGAGTTATAGTGGATTCCTTTAAGACGGGCGACTAACGACGGACGTGGAGGCGTGTGTTCACGCCAATGACTTATAGTGGATCCCTTTAAGACGGGCGACTAACGACGGACGTGGAGGCGTGTGTTCACGCCAATGACTTATAGTGGATCCCTTTAAGACGGGCGACTAACGACGGACGTGGAGAAGTGTGTTCACGCCAATGAGTTATTGTGGATCCCTTTAAGACGGGCGACTAACGACGGACGTGGAGGCGTGTGTTCACGCCAAAGAGTTATAGTGGATCCCTTTAAGACGGGCGACTAACGACGGACGTGGAGGCGTGTGTTCACGCCAAAGAGTTATAGTGGATCCCTTTAAGACGGGCGACTAACGAAGGACGTGGAGGCGTGTGTTCACGCCAATGAGTTATAGTGGATCCCTTTAAGACGGGCGACTAACGACGGACGCGAAGGCGTGTGTTCACGCCAATGGCTTATAGTGGATCCCTTTAAGACGGGCGACTAACGACGGACGTGGAGGCGTGTGTTCACGCCAATGAGTTATAGTGGATCCCTTTAAGACGGGGGACTAACGACGGACGTGGAGGCGTGTGTTCACGCCAAAGAGGTATAGTGGATCCCTTTAAGACGGGCGACTAACGACGGACGTGGAGGCGTGTGTTCACGCCAATGAGTTATAGTGGATCCCTTTAAGACGGGGGACTAACGACGGACGTGGAGGCGTGTGTTCACGCCAATGAGTTATAGTGGATCCCTTTAAGACGGGCGACTAACGACGGACGTGGAGGCGTGTGTTCACGCCAAAGAGTTATAGTGGATCCCTTTAAGACGGGCGACTAACGACGGACGTGGAGGCGTGTGTTCACGCCAAAAAGTTATAGTGGATCCCTTTAAGACGGGGGACTAACGACGGACGTGGAGGCGTGTGTTCACCCCAAAGAGGTATAGTGGATCCCTTTAAGACGGGCGACTAACGACGGACGTGGAGGCGTGTGTTCCCGCCAATGAGTTATAGTGGATCCCTTTAAGACGGGGGACTAACGACGGACGTGGAGGGGTGTGTTCACGCCAATGAGTTATAGTGGATCCCTTTAAGACGGGCGACTAACGACGGACGTGGAGGCGTGTGTTCACGCCAATGGCTCATAGTGGATCCTTTTAAGACGGGCGACTAACGACGGGCGTGGAGGCGTGTGTCCACGCAAATGACTTATAGTGGATCCCTTTAAGACGGGCGACTAACGACGGACGTGGAGGCGTGTGTTCACGCCAAAGAGTTATAGTGGATCTCTTTAAGACGGGCGATTAACGACGGACGTGGAGGCGTGTGTTCACGCCAATGAGTTATAGTCGATCCCTTTAAGACGGGCGACTAACGACAGACGTGGACGCGTGTGTTCACGCCAATGAGTTATAGTGGATCCCTTTAAGACGGGCAACTAACGACGGACGTGGAGGCGTGTGTTCACGCCAAAGAGTTATAGTGGATCTCTTTAAGACGGGCGACTAACGACGGACGTGGAGGCCTGTGTTCACGCCAATGAGTTATAGTGGATCCCTTTAAGACGGGCGACTAACGACGGACGTGGAGGCGTGTGTTCACGCCAATGAGTTATAGTGGATCCCTTTAAGACGGGCGACTAACGACGGACGTGGAGGCGTGTGTTCACGCCAAAGAGTTATGGTGGATCCCTTTAAGACGGGCGACTAACGACGGACGTGGAGGCGTGTGTTCACGCCGATGAGTTATAGTGGATCCCTTTAAGACGGGCGACTAACGACGGACGTGGAGGCGTGTGTTCACGCCAATGAGTTATAGTGGATCCCTTTAAGACGGGCGACTAACGACGGACGTGGAGGCGTGTGTTCACGCCAAAAAGTTATAGTGGATCCCTTTAAGACGGGCGACTAACGACGGACGTGGAGGCGTGTGTTCACGCCAAAGAGTTATAGTGGATCCCTTTAAGACGGGCGACTAACGACGGACGTGGAGGCGTGTGTTCACGCCAATGAGTTATAGTGGATCTCTTCAAGACGGGCGACTAACGACGGACGCGAAGGCGTGTGTTCACGCCAATGGCTTATAGTGGATCCCTTTAAGACGGGCGACTAACGACGGACGTGGCGGCGTGTGTTCACGCCAAAGACTTATAGTGGATCCCTTTAAGACGGGGGACTAACGACGGACGTGGAGGCGTGTGTTCACGCCAAAGAGTTATAGTGGATCCCTTTAAGACGGGCGACTAACGACGGACGTGGAGGCGTGTGTTCACGCCAAAGAGTTATAGTGGATCCCTTTAAGACGGGCGACTAACGACGGACGTGGAGGCGTGTGTTCACGCCAAAGAGTTAAAGTGGATCCCATTAAGACGGGGGACTAACGACGGACGTGGAGGCGTGTGTTCACGCCAAAGAGGTATAGTGGATCCCTTTAAGACGGGCGACTAACGACGGACGTGGAGGCGTGTGTTCCCGCCAATGAGTTATAGTGGATCCCTTTAAGACGGGGGACTAACGACGGACGTGGAGGAGTGTGTTCACGCCAATGAGTTATAGTGGATCCCTTTAAGACGCGCGACTAACGACGAACGTGGAGGCGTGTGTTCACGCCAATGAGTTATAGTGGATCCCTTTAAGACGGGTGACTAACGACGGACGTGGAGGCGTGTGTTCACGCTAATGACTTATAGTGGATCCCTTTAAGACGGGCGACTAACGACGGACGTGGAGGCGTGTGTTCACGCCAATGGCTCATAGCGGATCCTTTTAAGACGGGCGACTAACGACGGGCGTGGAGGCGTGTGTCCACGCGAATGACTTATAGTGGATCCCTTTAAGACGGGCGACTAACGACGGACGTGGAGGCGTGTGTTCACGCCAAAGAGTTATAGTGGATCTCTTTAAGACGGGCGACTAACGACGGACGTGGAGGCGTGTGTTCACGCCAATGAGTTATAGTCGATCCCTTTAAGACGGGCGACTAACGACAGACGTTGACGCGTGTGTTCACGCCAATGAGTTATAGTGGATCCCTTTAAGACGGGCGACTAACGACGGACGTGGAGGCGTGTGTTCACGCCAAAGAGTTATAGTGGATCTCTTTAAGACGGGCGACTAACGACGGACGTGGAGGCGTGTGTTCACGCCAATGAGTTATAGTGGATCCCTTTAAGACGGGCGACTAACGACGGACGTGTAGGCGTGTGTTCACGCCAATGAGTTATAGTGGATCCCTTTAAGACGGGCGACTAACGACGGACGTGGAGGCGTGTGTTCACGCCAAAGAGTTATAGTGGATCTCTTTAAGACGGGCGACTAACGACGGACGTGGAGGCGTGTGTTCCCGCCAATGAGTTATAGTGGATCCCTTTAAGACGGGGGACTAACGACGGACGTGGAGGGGTGTGTTCACGCCAATGAGTTATAGTGGATCCCTTTAAGACGGGCGACTAACGACGGACGTGGAGGCGTGTGTTCACGCCAATGGCTCATAGTGGATCCTTTTAAGACGGGCGACTAACGACGGGCGTGGAGGCGTGTGTCCACGCAAATGACTTATAGTGGATCCCTTTAAGACGGGCGACTAACGACGGACGTGGAGGCGTGTGTTCACGCCAAAGAGTTATAGTGGATCTCTTTAAGACGGGCGATTAACGACGGACGTGGAGGCGTGTGTTCACGCCAATGAGTTATAGTCGATCCCTTTAAGACGGGCGACTAACGACAGACGTGGACGCGTGTGTTCACGCCAATGAGTTATAGTGGATCCCTTTAAGACGGGCAACTAACGACGGACGTGGAGGCGTGTGTTCACGCCAAAGAGTTATAGTGGATCTCTTTAAGACGGGCGACTAACGACGGACGTGGAGGCCTGTGTTCACGCCAATGAGTTATAGTGGATCCCTTTAAGACGGGCGACTAACGACGGACGTGGAGGCGTGTGTTCACGCCAATGAGTTATAGTGGATCCCTTTAAGACGGGCGACTAACGACGGACGTGGAGGCGTGTGTTCACGCCAAAGAGTTATGGTGGATCCCTTTAAGACGGGCGACTAACGACGGACGTGGAGGCGTGTGTTCACGCCGATGAGTTATAGTGGATCCCTTTAAGACGGGCGACTAACGACGGACGTGGAGGCGTGTGTTCACGCCAATGAGTTATAGTGGATCCCTTTAAGACGGGCGACTAACGACGGACGTGGAGGCGTGTGTTCACGCCAAAAAGTTATAGTGGATCCCTTTAAGACGGGCGACTAACGACGGACGTGGAGGCGTGTGTTCACGCCAAAGAGTTATAGTGGATCCCTTTAAGACGGGCGACTAACGACGGACGTGGAGGCGTGTGTTCACGCCAATGAGTTATAGTGGATCTCTTCAAGACGGGCGACTAACGACGGACGCGAAGGCGTGTGTTCACGCCAATGGCTTATAGTGGATCCCTTTAAGACGGGCGACTAACGACGGACGTGGAGGCGTGTGTTCACGCCAAAGACTTATAGTGGATCCCTTTAAGACGGGGGACTAACGACGGACGTGGAGGCGTGTGTTCACGCCAAAGAGTTATAGTGGATCCCTTTAAGACGGGCGACTAACGACGGACGTGGAGGCGTGTGTTCACGCCAAAGAGTTATAGTGGATCCCTTTAAGACGGGCGACTAACGACGGACGTGGAGGCGTGTGTTCACGCCAAAGAGTTAAAGTGGATCCCATTAAGACGGGGGACTAACGACGGACGTGGAGGCGTGTGTTCACGCCAAAGAGGTATAGTGGATCCCTTTAAGACGGGCGACTAACGACGGACGTGGAGGCGTGTGTTCCCGCCAATGAGTTATAGTGGATCCCTTTAAGACGGGGGACTAACGACGGACGTGGAGGAGTGTGTTCACGCCAATGAGTTATAGTGGATCCCTTTAAGACGCGCGACTAACGACGAACGTGGAGGCGTGTGTTCACGCCAATGAGTTATAGTGGATCCCTTTAAGACGGGTGACTAACGACGGACGTGGAGGCGTGTGTTCACGCTAATGACTTATAGTGGATCCCTTTAAGACGGGCGACTAACGACGGACGTGGAGGCGTGTGTTCACGCCAATGGCTCATAGCGGATCCTTTTAAGACGGGCGACTAACGACGGGCGTGGAGGCGTGTGTCCACGCGAATGACTTATAGTGGATCCCTTTAAGACGGGCGACTAACGACGGACGTGGAGGCGTGTGTTCACGCCAAAGAGTTATAGTGGATCTCTTTAAGACGGGCGACTAACGACGGACGTGGAGGCGTGTGTTCACGCCAATGAGTTATAGTCGATCCCTTTAAGACGGGCGACTAACGACAGACGTTGACGCGTGTGTTCACGCCAATGAGTTATAGTGGATCCCTTTAAGACGGGCGACTAACGACGGACGTGGAGGCGTGTGTTCACGCCAAAGAGTTATAGTGGATCTCTTTAAGACGGGCGACTAACGACGGACGTGGAGGCGTGTGTTCACGCCAATGAGTTATAGTGGATCCCTTTAAGACGGGCGACTAACGACGGACGTGTAGGCGTGTGTTCACGCCAATGAGTTATAGTGGATCCCTTTAAGACGGGCGACTAACGACGGACGTGGAGGCGTGTGTTCACGCCAAAGAGTTATAGTGGATCTCTTTAAGACGGGCGACTAACGACGGACGTGGAGGCGTGTGTTCACGCCAAAGAGTTATGGTGGATCTCTTTAAGACGGGCGACTAACGACGGACGTGGAGGCGTGTGTTCACGCCAAAGAGTTATAGTGGATCCCTTTAAGACGGGCGACTAACGACGGACGTGGAGGCGTGTGTTCACGCCAAAGAGTTATAGTGGATCCCTTTAAGACGGGCGACTAACGACGGACGTGGAGGCGTGTGTTCACGCCAATGAGTTATAGTGGATCCCTTTAAGACGGGCGACTAACGACGGACGTGAAGGCGTGTGTTCACGCCAATGGCTTATAGTGGATCCCTTTAAGACGGGCGACTAACGACGGACGTGGAGGCGTGTGTTCACGCCAAAGAGTTATAGTGGATCCCTTTAAGACGGGGGACTAACGACGGACGTGGAGGCGTGTGTTCACGCCAAAGAGGTATAGTGGATCCCTTTAAGACGGGCGACTAACGACGGACGTGGAGGCGTGTGTTCACGCCAATGAGTTATAGTGGATCCCTTTAAGACGGGGGACTAACGACGGACGTGGAGGAGTGTGTTCACGCCAATGAGTTATAGTGGATCCCTTTAAGACGGGCGACTAACGACGGACGTGGAGGCGTGTGTTCACGCCAAAGAGTTATAGTGGATCCCTTTAAGACGGGCGACTAACGACGGACGTGGAGGCATGTGTTCACGCCAAAGAGTTATAGTGGATCCCTTTAAGACGGGGGACTAACGACGGACGTGGAGGCGTGTGTTCACGCCAAAGAGGTATAGTGGATCCCTTTAAGACAGGCGACTAACGACGGACGTGGAGGCGTGTGTTCACGCCAATGACTTATAGTGGATCCCTTTAAGACGGGGGACTAACGACGGACGTGGAGGAGTGTGTTCACGCCAATGAGTTATAGTGGATCCCTTTAAGACGGGCGACTAACGACGAACGTGGAGGCGTGTGTTCACGCCAATGAGTTATAGTGGATCCCTTTAAGACGGGTGACTAACGACGGACGTGGAGGCGTGTGTTCACGCCAATGACTTATTGTGGATCCCTTTAAGACGGGCGACTAACGACGGACGTGGAGGCGTGTGTTCACGCCAATGGCTCATAGTGGATCCTTTTATAACGGGCGACTAACGACGGGCGTGGAGGCGTGTGTCCACGCAAATGACTTATAGTGGATCCCTTTAAGACGGGCGACTAACGACGGACGTGGAGGCGTGTGTTCACGCCAATGAGTTGTAGTGGATCTCTTTAAGACGAGCGACTAACGACGGACGTGGAGGCGTGTGTTCACGCCAATGAGTTATGGTCGATCCCTTTAAGACGGGCGACTAACGACAGACGTGGACGCGTGTGTTCACGCCAATGAGTTATAGTGGATCCCTTTAAGACGGGCGACTAACGACGGACGTGGAGGCGTGTGTTCACGCCAAAGAGTTATGGTGGATCTCTTTAAGACGGGCGACTAACGACGGACGCGGTAGCGTGTGTTCACGCCAATGAGTTATAGTGGATCCCTTTAAGACGGGCGACTAACGACGGACGTGAAGCCGTGTGTTCACGCCAATGGCTTATGGTGGATCCCTTTAAGACGGGCGACTAACGACGGACGTGGAGGCGTGTGTTCACGCCAAAGAGTTATAGTGGATCCCTTTAAGACGGGGGACTAACGACGGACGTGGAGGCGTGTGTTCACGCCAAAGAGGTATAGTGGATCCCTTTAAGACGGGCGACTAACGACGGACGTGGAGGCGTGTGTTCACGCCAATGAGTTATAGTGGATCCCTTTAAGACGGGGGACTAACGACGGACGTGGAGGAGTGTGTTCACGCCAATGAGTTATAGTGGATCCCTTTAAGACGGGCGACTAACGACGGACGTGGAGGCGTGTGTTCACGCCAAAGAGTTATAGTGGATCTCTTTAAGACGGGCGACTAACGACGGACGTGGAGGCGTGTGTTCACGCCAATGAGTTATAGTCGATCCCTTTAAGACGGGCGACTAACGACAGACGTTGACGCGTGTGTTCACGCCAATGAGTTATAGTGGATCCCTTTAAGACGGGCGACTAACGACGGACGTGGAGGCGTGTGTTCACGCCAATGAGTTATAGTGGATCCCTTTAAGACGGGCGACTAACGACGGACGTGTAGGCGTGTGTTCACGCCAATGAGTTATAGTGGATCCCTTTAAGACGGGCGACTAACGACGGACGTGGAGGCGTGTGTTCACGCCAAAGAGTTATAGTGGATCTCTTTAAGACGGGCGACTAACGACGGACGTGGAGGCGTGTGTTCACGCCAAAGAGTTATGGTGGATCTCTTTAAGACGGGCGACTAACGACGGACGTGGAGGCGTGTGTTCACGCCAAAGAGTTATAGTGGATCCCTTTAAGACGGGCGACTAACGACGGACGTGGAGGCGTGTGTTCACGCCAAAGAGTTATAGTGGATCCCTTTAAGACGGGCGACTAACGACGGACGTGGAGGCGTGTGTTCACGCCAATGAGTTATAGTGGATCCCTTTAAGACGGGCGACTAACGACGGACGTGAAGGCGTGTGTTCACGCCAATGGCTTATAGTGGATCCCTTTAAGACGGGCGACTAACGACGGACGTGGAGGCGTGTGTTCACGCCAAAGAGTTATAGTGGATCCCTTTAAGACGGGGGACTAACGACGGACGTGGAGGCGTGTGTTCACGCCAAAGAGGTATAGTGGATCCCTTTAAGACGGGCGACTAACGACGGACGTGGAGGCGTGTGTTCACGCCAATGAGTTATAGTGGATCCCTTTAAGACGGGGGACTAACGACGGACGTGGAGGAGTGTGTTCACGCCAATGAGTTATAGTGGATCCCTTTAAGACGGGCGACTAACGACGGACGTGGAGGCGTGTGTTCACGCCAAAGAGTTATAGTGGATCCCTTTAAGACGGGCGACTAACGACGGACGTGGAGGCGTGTGTTCACGCCAAAGAGTTATAGTGGATCCCTTTAAGACGGGGGACTAACGACGGACGTGGAGGCGTGTGTTCACGCCAAAGAGGTATAGTGGATCCCTTTAAGACAGGCGACTAACGACGGACGTGGAGGCGTGTGTTCACGCCAATGAGTTATAGTGGATCCCTTTAAGACGGGGGACTAACGACGGACGTGGAGGAGTGTGTTCACGCCAATGAGTTATAGTGGATCCCTTTAAGACGGGCGACTAACGACGAACGTGGAGGCGTGTGTTCACGCCAATGAGTTATAGTGGATCCCTTTAAGACGGGGGACTAACGACGGACGTGGAGGAGTGTGTTCACGCCAATGAGTTATAGTGGATCCCTTTAAGACGGGCGACTAACGACGGACGTGGAGGCGTGTGTTCACGCCAAAGAGTTATAGTGGATCTCTTTAAGACGGGCGACTAACGACGGACGTGGAGGCGTGTGTTCACGCCAATGAGTTATAGTCGATCCCTTTAAGACGGGCGACTAACGACAGACGTTGACGCGTGTGTTCACGCCAATGAGTTATAGTGGATCCCTTTAAGACGGGCGACTAACGACGGACGTGGAGGCGTGTGTTCACGCCAATGAGTTATAGTGGATCCCTTTAAGACGGGCGACTAACGACGGACGTGTAGGCGTGTGTTCACGCCAATGAGTTATAGTGGATCCCTTTAAGACGGGCGACTAACGACGGACGTGGAGGCGTGTGTTCACGCCAAAGAGTTATAGTGGATCTCTTTAAGACGGGCGACTAACGACGGACGTGGAGGCGTGTGTTCACGCCAATGGCTCATAGTGGATCCTTTTATAACGGGCGACTAACGACGGGCGTGGAGGCGTGTGTCCACGCAAATGACTTATAGTGGATCCCTTTAAGACGGGCGACTAACGACGGACGTGGAGGCGTGTGTTCACGCCAAAGAGTTGTAGTGGATCTCTTTAAGACGAGCGACTAACGACGGACGTGGAGGCGTGTGTTCACGCCAATGAGTTATGGTCGATCCCTTTAAGACGGGCGACTAACGACAGACGTGGACGCGTGTGTTCACGCCAATGAGTTATAGTGGATCCCTTTAAGACGGGCGACTGACGACGGACGTGGAGGCGTGTGTTCACGCCAAAGAGTTATGGTGGATCTCTTTAAGACGGGCGACTAACGACGGACGCGGAGGCGTGTGTTCACGCCAATGAGTTATAGTGGATCCCTTTAAGACGGGCGACTAACGACGGACGTGAAGCCGTGTGTTCACGCCAATGGCTTATGGTGGATCCCTTTAAGACGGGCGACTAACGACGGACGTGGAGGCGTGTGTTCACGCCAAAGAGTTATAGTGGATCCCTTTAAGACGGGGGACTAACGACGGACGTGGAGGCGTGTGTTCACGCCAAAGAGGTATAGTGGATCCCTTTAAGACGGGCGACTAACGACGGACGTGGAGGCGTGTGTTCACGCCAATGAGTTATAGTGGATCCCTTTAAGACGGGGGACTAACGACGGACGTGGAGGAGTGTGTTCACGCCAATGAGTTATAGTGGATCCCTTTAAGACGGGCGACTAACGACGGACGTGGAGGCGTGTGTTCACGCCAAAGAGTTATAGTGGATCCCTTTAAGACAGGCGACTAACGACGGACGTGGAGGCGTGTGTTCACGCCAAAGAGTTATAGTGGATCCCTTTAAGACGGGGGACTAACGACGGACGTGGAGGCGTGTGTTCGCGCCAAAGAGGTATAGTGGATCCCTTTAAGACGGGCGACTAACGACGGACGTGGAGGCGTGTGTTCACGCCAATGAGTTATAGTGTATCCCTTTAAGACGGGCGACTAACGACGGACGCGAAGGCGTGTGTTCACGCCAATGACTTATTGTGGATCCCTTTAAGACGGGCGACCAACGACGGACGTGGAGGCGTGTGTTCACGCCAAAGAGTTATAGTGGATCCCTTTAAGACGGGCGACTAACGACGGACGTGGAGGCGTGTGTTCACGCCAAAGAGTTATAGTGGATCCCTTTAAGACGGGCGACGAACGACGGACGTGGAGGCGTGTGTTCACGCCAATGAGTTATAGTGGATCCCTTTAAGACGGGGGACTAACGACGGACGTGGAGGAGTGTGTTCACGCCAATGAGTTATAGTGGATCCCTTTAAGACGGGCGACTAACGACGGACGTGGAGGCGTGTGTTCACGCCAAAGAGTTATAGTGGATCCCTTTAAGACGGGCGACTAACGACGGACGTGGAGGCGTGTGTTCACGCCAAAGAGTTATAGTGGATCCCATTAAGATGGGGGACTAACGACGGACGTGGAGGCGTGTGTTCACGCCAAAGAGGTATAGTGGATCCCTTTAAGACGGGCGACTAACGACGGACGTGGAGGCGTGTGTTCCCGCCAATGAGTTATAGTGGATCCTTTAAGACGGGGGACTAACGACGGACGTGGAGGAGTGTGTTCACGCCAATGAGTTATAGTGGATCCCTTTAAGACGGGCGTCTAACGACGAACGTGGAGGCGTGTGTTCACGCCAATGAGTTATAGTGGATCCCTTTAAGACGGGTGACTAACGACGGACGTGGAGGCGTGTGTACACGCCAATGACTTATAGTGGATCCCTTTAAGACGGGCGACTAACGACGGACGTGGAGGCGTGTGTTCACGCCAATGGCTCATAGTGGATCCTTTTAAGACGGGCGACTAACGACGGGCGTGGAGGCGTGTGTCCACGCGAATGACTTATAGTGGATCCCTTTAAGACGGGCGACTAACGACGGACGTGGAGGCGTGTGTTCACGCCAATGAGTTATAGTGGATCTCTTTAAGACGGGCGACTAACGACGGACGTGGAGGCGTGTGTTCACGCCAATGAGTTATAGTCGATCCCTTTAAGACGGGCGACTAACGACAGACGTGGACGCGTGTGTTCACGCCAATGAGTTATAGTGGATCCCTTTAAGACGGGCGACTAACGACGGACGTGGAGGCGTGTGTTCACGCCAAAGAGTTATAGTGGATCTCTTTAAGACGGGCGACTAACGACGGACGTGGAGGCGTGTGTTCACGCCAATGAGTTATAGTGGATACCTTTAAGACGGGCGACTAACGACGGACGTGTAGGCGTGTGTTCACGCCAATGAGTTATAGTGGATCCCGTTAAGACGGGCGACTAACGACGGACGTGGAGGCGTGTGTTCACGCCAAAGAGTTATGGTGGATCTCTTTAAGACGGACGACTAACGACGGACGTGGAGGCGTGTGTTCACGCCAAAGAGTTATAGTGGATTCCTTTAAGACGGGCGACTAACGACGGACGTGGAGGCGTGTGTTCATGCCAAAGAGTTATAGTGGATCCCTTTAAGACGGGCGACTAACGACGGACGTGGAGGCGTGTGTTCACACCAATGAGTTATAGTGGATCCCTTTAAGACGGGCGACTAACGACGGACGTGAAGGCGTGTGTTCACGCCAATGGCTTATAGTGGATCCCTTTAAGACGGGCGACTAACGACGGACGTGGAGGCGTGTGTTCACGCCAAAGAGTTATAGTGGATCCCTTTAAGACGGGGGACTAACGACGGACGTGGAGGCGTGTGTTCACGCCAAAGAGGTATAGTGGATCCCTTTAAGACGGGCGACTAACGACGGACGTGGAGGCGTGTGTTCACGCCAATGAGTTATAGTGGATCCCTTTAAGACGGGGGACTAACGACGGACGTGGAGGAGTGTGTTCACGCCAATGAGTTATAGTAGATCCCTTTAAGACGGGCGACTAACGACGGACGTGGAGGCGTGTGTTCACGCCAAAGAGTTATAGTGGATCCCTTTAAGACGGGCGACTAACGACGGACGTGGAGGCGTGTGTTCACGCCAAAGAGTTATAGTGGATCCCTTTAAGACGGGGGACTAACGACGGACGTGGAGGCGTGTGTTCACGCCAAAGAGGTATAGTGGATCCCTTTAAGACGGGCGACTAACGACGGACGTGGAGGCGTGTGTTCACGCCAATGAGTTATAGTGGATCCCTTTAAGACGGGCGACTAACGACGGACGTGGAGGAGTGTGTTCACGCCAATGAGTTATAGTGGATCCCTTTAAGACGGGCGACTAACGACGAACGTGGAGGCGTGTGTTCACGCCAATGAGTTATAGTGGATCCCTTTAAGACGGGTGACTAACGACGGACGTGGAGGCGTGTGTTCACGCCAATGACTTATAGTGGATCCCTTTAAGACGGGCGACTAACGACGGACGTGGAGGCGTGTGTTCACGCCAATGGCTCATAGTGGATCCTTTTAAGACGGGCGACTAACGACGGGCGTGGAGGCGTGTGTCCACGCAAATGACTTATAGTGGATCCCTTTAAGACGGGCGACTAACGACGGACGTGGAGGCGTGTGTTCACGCCAAAGAGTTATAGTGGATCTCTTTAAGACGGGCGACTAACGCCGGACGTGGAGGCGTGTGTTCACGCCAATGAGTTATAGTCGATCCCTTTAAGACTGGCGACTAACGACAGACGTGGACGCGTGTGTTCACGCCAATGAGTTATAGTGGATCCCTTTAAGACGGGCGACTAACGACGGACGTGGAGGCGTGTGTTCACGCCAAAGAGTTATAGTGGATCTCTTTAAGACGGGCGACTAACGACGGACGTGGAGGCGTGTGTTCACGCCAATGAGTTATAGTGGATCCCTTTAAGGCGGGCGACTAACGACGGACATGGAGGCGTGTGTTCACGCCAATGAATTATAGTGGATCCCTTTAAGACGGGCGACTAACGACGGACGTGGAGGCGTGTGTTCACGCCAAAGAGTTATGGTGGATCTCTTTAAGACGGGCGACTAACGACGGACGCGGAGGCGTGTGTTCACGCCAATGAGTTATAGTGGATCCCTTTAAGACGGGGGACTAACGACGGACGTGGAGGCGTGTGTTCACGCCAATGAGTTATAGTGGATCCCTTTAAGACGGGCGACTAACGACGGACGTGGAGGCGTGTGTTCACGCCAATGAGTTATAGTGGATCTCTTTAAGACGGGCGACTAACGACGGACGTGGAGGCGTGCGTTCACGCCAAAGAGTTATAGTGGATCCCTTTAAGACGGGCGACTAACGACGGACGTGGAGGCGTGTGTTCACGCCAAAGAGTTATAGTGGATCCCTTTAAGACGGGCGACTAACGACGGACGTGGAGGCGTGTGTTCACGCCAATGAGTTATAGTGGATCCCTTTAAGACGGGCGACTAACGACGGACGTGAAGGCGTGTGTTCACGCCAATGGCTTATAGTGGATCCCTTTAAGACGGGCGACTAACGACGGACGTGGAGGCGTGTGTTCACGCCAAAGAGTTATAGTGGATCCCTTTAAGACGGGGGACTAACGACGGACGTGGAGGCGTGTGTTCACGCC
This sequence comes from Arenicola marina, assembly GCA_964019135.1. Classification (NCBI taxonomy): domain Eukaryota; kingdom Metazoa; phylum Annelida; class Polychaeta; family Arenicolidae; genus Arenicola; species Arenicola marina. The sequence continues at coordinate 12,092,821 of OZ025260.1, read as the reverse complement.
AAAGAGGTATAGTGGATCCCTTTAAGACGGGCGACTAACGACGGACGTGGAGGCGTGTGTTCACGCCAATGAGTTATAGTGGATCCCTTTAAGACGGGGGACTAACGACGGACGTGGAGGAGTGTGTTCACGCCAATGAGTTATAGTGGATCCCTTTAAGACGGGCGACTAACGACGGACGTGGAGGCGTGTGTTCACGCCAAAGAGTTATAGTGGATCCCTTTAAGACGGGCGACTAACGACGGACGTGGAGGCGTGTGTTCACGCCAAAGAGTTATAGTGGATCCCTTTAAGACGGGGGACTAACGACGGACGTGGAGGCGTGTGTTCACGCCAAAGAGGTATAGTGGATCCCTTTAAGACAGGCGACTAACGACGGACGTGGAGGCGTGTGTTCACGCCAATGAGTTATAGTGGATCCCTTTAAGACGGGGGACTAACGACGGACGTGGAGGAGTGTGTTCACGCCAATGAGTTATAGTGGATCCCTTTAAGACGGGCGACTAACGACGAACGTGGAGGCGTGTGTTCACGCCAATGAGTTATAGTGGATCCCTCTAAGACGGGTGACTAACGACGGACGTGGAGGCGTGTGTTCACGCCAATGACTTATAGTGGATCCCTTTAAGACGGGCGACTAACGACGGACGTGGAGGCGTGTGTTCACGCCAATGGCTCATAGTGGATCCTTTTATAACGGGCGACTAACGACGGGCGTGGAGGCGTGTGTCCACGCAAATGACTTATAGTGGATCCCTTTAAGACGGGCGACTAACGACGGACGTGGAGGCGTGTGTTCACGCCAAAGAGTTATGGTCGATCCCTTTAAGACGGGCGACTAACGACAGACGTGGACGCGTGTGTTCACGCCAATGAGTTATAGTGGATCCCTTTAAGACGGGCGACTGACGACGGACGTGGAGGCGTGTGTTCACGCCAAAGAGTTATGGTGGATCTCTTTAAGACGGGCGACTAACGACGGACGCGGAGGCGTGTGTTCACGCCAATGAGTTATAGTCGATCCCTTTAAGACGGGCGACTAACGACGGACGTGAAGCCGTGTGTTCACGCCAATGGCTTATGGTGGATCCCTTTAAGACGGGCGACTAACGACGGACGTGGAGGCGTGTGTTCACGCCAAAGAGTTATAGTGGATCCCTTTAAGACGGGGGACTAACGACGGACGTGGAGGCGTGTGTTCACGCCAAAGAGGTATAGTGGATCCCTTTAAGACGGGCGACTAACGACGGACCTGAAGGCGTGTGTTCACGCCAATGAGTTATAGTGGATCCCTTTAAGACGGGGGACTAACGACGGACGTGGAGGAGTGTGTTCACGCCAATGAGTTATAGTGGATCCCTTTAAGACGGGCGACTAACGACGGACGTGGAGGCGTGTGTTCACGCCAAAGAGTTATAGTGGATCCCTTTAAGACAGGCGACTAACGACGGACGTGGAGGCGTGTGTTCACGCCAAAGAGTTATAGTGGATCCCTTTAAGACGGGGGACTAACGACGGACGTGGAGGCGTGTGTTCGCGCCAAAGAGGTATAGTGGATCCCTTTAAGACGGGCGACTAACGACGGACGTGGAGGCGTGTGTTCACGCCAATGAGTTATAGTGTATCCCTTTAAGACGGGCGACTAACGACGGACGCGAAGGCGTGTGTTCACGCCAATGACTTATAGTGGATCCCTTTAAGACGGGCGACCAACGACGGACGTGGAGGCGTGTGTTCACGCCAAAGAGTTATAGTGGATCCCTTTAAGACGGGGGACTAACGACGGACGTGGAGGCGTGTGTTCACGCCAAAGAGTTATAGTGGATCCCTTTAAGACGGGCGACGAACGACGGACGTGGAGGCGTGTGTTCACGCCAATGAGTTATAGTGGATCCCTTTAAGACGGGGGACTAACGACGGACGTGGAGGAGTGTGTTCACGCCAATGAGTTATAGTGGATCCCTTTAAGACGGGCGACTAACGACGGACGTGGAGGCGTGTGTTCACGCCAAAGAGTTATAGTGGATCCCTTTAAGACGGGCGACTAACGACGGACGTGGAGGCGTGTGTTCACGCCAAAGAGTTATAGTGGATCCCATTAAGATGGGGGACTAACGACGGACGTGGAGGCGTGTGTTCACGCCAAAGAGGTATAGTGGATCCCTTTAAGACGGGCGACTAACGACGGACGTGGAGGCGTGTGTTCCCGCCAATGAGTTATAGTGGATCCTTTAAGACGGGGGACTAACGACGGACGTGGAGGAGTGTGTTCACGCCAATGAGTTATAGTGGATCCCTTTAAGACGGGCGTCTAACGACGAACGTGGAGGCGTGTGTTCACGCCAATGAGTTATAGTGGATCCCTTTAAGACGGGTGACTAACGACGGACGTGGAGGCGTGTGTTCACGCCAATGACTTATAGTGGATCCCTTTAAGACGGGCGACTAACGACGGACGTGGAGGCGTGTGTTCACGCCAATGGCTCATAGTGGATCCTTTTAAGACGGGCGACTAACGACGGGCGTGGAGGCGTGTGTCCACGCGAATGACTTATAGTGGATCCCTTTAAGACGGGCGACTAACGACGGACGTGGAGGCGTGTGTTCACGCCAATGAGTTATAGTGGATCTCTTTAAGACGGGCGACTAACGACGGACGTGGAGGCGTGTGTTCACGCCAATGAGTTATAGTCGATCCCTTTAAGACGGGCGACTAACGACAGACGTGGACGCGTGTGTTCACGCCAATGAGTTATAGTGGATCCCTTTAAGACGGGCGACTAACGACGGACGTGGAGGCGTGTGTTCACGCCAAAGAGTTATAGTGGATCTCTTTAAGACGGGCGACTAACGACGGACGTGGAGGCGTGTGTTCACGCCAATGAGTTATAGTGGATACCTTTAAGACGGGCGACTAACGACGGACGTGTAGGCGTGTGTTCACGCCAATGAGTTATAGTGGATCCCGTTAAGACGGGCGACTAACGACGGACGTGGAGGCGTGTGTTCACGCCAAAGAGTTATGGTGGATCTCTTTAAGACGGGCGACTAACGACGGACGTGGAGGCGTGTGTTCACGCCAAAGAGTTATAGTGGATTCCTTTAAGACGGGCGACTAACGACGGACGTGGAGGCGTGTGTTCATGCCAAAGAGTTATAGTGGATCCCTTTAAGACGGGCGACTAACGACGGACGTGGAGGCGTGTGTTCACACCAATGAGTTATAGTGGATCCCTTTAAGACGGGCGACTAACGACGGACGTGAAGGCGTGTGTTCACGCCAATGGCTTATAGTGGATCCCTTTAAGACGGGCGACTAACGACGGACGTGGAGGCGTGTGTTCACGCCAAAGAGTTATAGTGGATCCGTTTAAGACGGGGGACTAACGACGGACGTGGAGGCGTGTGTTCACGCCAAAGAGGTATAGTGGATCCTTTAAGACGGGCGACTAACGACGGACGTGGAGGCGTGTGTTCACGCCAATGAGTTATAGTGGATCCCTTTAAGACGGGGGACTAACGACGGACGTGGAGGAGTGTGTTCACGCCAATGAGTTATAGTAGATCCCTTTAAGACGGGCGACTAACGACGGACGTGGAGGCGTGTGTTCACGCCAAAGAGTTATAGTGGATCCCTTTAAGACGGGCGACTAACGACGGACGTGGAGGCGTGTGTTCACGCCAAAGAGTTATAGTGGATCCCTTTAAGACGGGGGACTAACGACGGACGTGGAGGCGTGTGTTCACGCCAAAGAGGTATAGTGGATCCCTTTAAGACGGGCGACTAACGACGGACGTGGAGGCGTGTGTTCACGCCAATGAGTTATAGTGGATCCCTTTAAGACGGGCGACTAACGACGGACGTGGAGGAGTGTGTTCACGCCAATGAGTTATAGTGGATCCCTTTAAGACGGGCGACTAACGACGAACGTGGAGGCGTGTGTTCACGCCAATGAGTTATAGTGGATCCCTTTAAGACGGGTGACTAACGACGGACGTGGAGGCGTGTGTTCACGCCAATGACTTATAGTGGATCCCTTTAAGACGGGCGACTAACGACGGACGTGGAGGCGTGTGTTCACGCCAATGGCTCATAGTGGATCCTTTTAAGACGGGCGACTAACGACGGGCGTGGAGGCGTGTGTCCACGCAAATGACTTATAGTGGATCCCTTTAAGACGGGCGACTAACGACGGACGTGGAGGCGTGTGTTCACGCCAAAGAGTTATAGTGGATCTCTTTAAGACGGGCGACTAACGACGGACGTGGAGGCGTGTGTTCACGCCAATGAGTTATAGTCGATCCCTTTAAGACTGGCGACTAACGACAGACGTGGACGCGTGTGTTCACGCCAATGAGTTATAGTGGATCCCTTTAAGACGGGCGACTAACGACGGACGTGGAGGCGTGTGTTCACGCCAAAGAGTTATAGTGGATCTCTTTAAGACGGGCGACTAACGACGGACGTGGAGGCGTGTGTTCACGCCAATGAGTTATAGTGGATCCCTTTAAGGCGGGCGACTAACGACGGACATGGAGGCGTGTGTTCACGCCAATGAATTATAGTGGATCCCTTTAAGACGGGCGACTAACGACGGACGTGGAGGCGTGTGTTCACGCCAAAGAGTTATGGTGGATCTCTTTAAGACGGGCGACTAACGACGGACGCGGAGGCGTGTGTTCACGCCAATGAGTTATAGTGGATCCCTTTAAGACGGGGGACTAACGACGGACGTGGAGGCGTGTGTTCACGCCAATGAGTTATAGTGGATCCCTTTAAGACGGGCGACTAACGACGGACGTGGAGGCGTGTGTTCACGCCAATGAGTTATAGTGGATCTCTTTAAGACGGGCGACTAACGACGGGCGTGGAGGCGTGCGTTCACGCCAATGAGTTATAGTGGATCCCTTTAAGACGGGGGACTAACGACGGACGTGGAGGAGTGTGTTCACGCCAATGAGTTATAGTGGATCCCTTTAAGACGGGGGACTAACGACGGACGTGGAGGCGTGTGTTCACGCCAAAGAGTTATAGTGGATCTCTTTAAGACGAGCGACTAACGACGGACGTGGAGGCGTGTGTTCACGCCAATGAGTTATGGTCGATCCCTTTAAGACGGGCGACTAACGACAGACGTGGACGCGTGTGTTCACGCCAATGAGTTATAGTGGATGCCTTTAAGACGGGCGACTAACGACGGACGTGGAGGCGTGTGTTCACGCCAAAGAGTTATAGTGGATCTCTTTAAGACGGGCGACTAACGACGGACGTGGAGGCGTGTGTTCACGCCAATGACTTATAGTGGATCCCTTTAAGACGGGCGACTAACGACGGACGTGGAGGCGTGTGTTCACGCCAATGGCTCATAGTGGATCCTTTTAAGACGGGCGACTAACGACGGGCGTGGAGGCGTGTGTCCACGCAAATGACTTATAGTGGATCCCTTTAAGACGGGCGACTAACGACGGACGTGGAGGCGTGTGTTCACGCCAAAGAGTTATAGTGGATCTCTTTAAGACGGGCGACTAACGACGGACGTGGAGGCGTGTGTTCACGCCAATGAGTTATAGTCGATCCCTTTAAGACTGGCGACTAACGACAGACGTGGACGCGTGTGTTCACGCCAATGAGTTATAGTGGATCCCTTTAAGACGGGCGACTAACGACGGACGTGGAGGCGTGTGTTCACGCCAAAGAGTTATAGTGGATCTCTTTAAGACGGGCGACTAACGACGGACGTGGAGGCGTGTGTTCACGCCAATGAGTTATAGTGGATCCCTTTAAGGCGGGCGACTAACGACGGACGTGGAGGCGTGTGTCCAGGCCAATGGCTTATAGTGGATCCCTTTAAGACGGGCGACTAACGACGGACGTGGAGGCGTGTGTTCACGCCAAAGAGTTATAGTGGATCCCTTTAAGACGGGCGACTAACGACGGGCGTGGAGGCGTGTGTTCACGCCAATGAGTTATAGTGGATCCCTTTAAGACGGGCGACTAACGACGGACGTGAAGGCGTGTGTTCACCCCAATGGCTTATAGTGGATCCCTTTAAGACGGGCGACTAACGACGGACGTGGAGGCGTGTGTTCACGCCAAAGAGTTATAGTGGATCCTTTTAAGACGGGGGACTAACGACGGACGTGGAGGCGTGTGTTCACGCCAAAGAGGTATAGTGGATCCCTTTAAGACGGGCGACTAACGACGGACGTGGAGGCGTGCGTTCACGCCAATGAGTTATAGTGGATCCCTTTAAGACGGGGGACTAACGACGGACGTGGAGGAGTGTGTTCACGCCAATGAGTTATAGTGGATCCCTTTAAGACGGGCGACTAACGACGGACGTGGAGGCGTGTGTTCACGCCAAAGAGTTATAGTGGATCCCTTTAAGACGGGCGGCTAACGACGGACGTGGAGGCGTGTGTTCACGCCAAAGAGTTATAGTGGATCCCTTTAAGACGGGGGACTAACGACGGACGTGGAGGCGTGTGTTCGCGCCAAAGAGGTATAGTGGATCCCTTTAAGACGGGCGACTAACGACGGACGTGGAGGCGTGTGTTCACGCCAATGAGTTATAGTGGATCCCTTTAAGACAGGGGACTAAAGACGGACGTGGAGGAGTGTGTTCACGCCAATGAGTTATAGTGGATCCCTTTAAGACGGGCGACTAACGACGAACGTGGAGGCGTTTGTTCACGCCAATGAGTTATAGTGGATCCCTTTAAGACGGGTGACTAACGACGGATGTGGAGGCGTGTGTTCACGCCAATGACTTATAGTGGATCCCTTTAAGACGGGCGACTAACGACGGACGTGGAGGCGTGTGTTCACGCCAATGGCTCATAGTGGATCCTTTTAAGACGGGCGACTAACGACGGGCGTGGAGGCGTGTGTCCACGCAAATGACTTATAGTGGATCCCTTTAAGACGGGCGACTAACGACGGACGTGGAGGCGTGTGTTCACGCCAAAGAGTTATAGTGGATCTCTTTAAGACGGGCGACTAACGACGGACGTGGAGGCGTGTGTTCACGCCAAAGAGTTATAGTGGATCCCTTTAAGACGGGGGACTAACGACGGACGTGGAGGCGTGTGTTCACGCCAAAGAGGTATAGTGGATCCCTTTAAGACGGGCGACTAACGACGGACGTGGAGGCGTGTGTTCACGCCAATGAGTTATAGTGGATCCCTTTAAGACGGGGGACTAACGACGGACGTGGAGGCGTGCGTTCACGCCAATGAGTTATAGTGGATCCCTTTAAGACGGGGGACTAACGACGGACGTGGAGGAGTGTGTTCACGCCAATGAGTTATAGTGGATCCCTTTAAGACGGGCGACTAACGACGGACGTGGAGGCGTGTGTTCACGCCAAAGAGTTATAGTGGATCCCTTTAAGACGGGGGACTAACGACGGACGTGGAGGCGTGTGTTCGCGCCAAAGAGGTATAGTGGATCCCTTTAAGACGGGCGACTAACGACGGACGTGGAGGCGTGTGTTCACGCCAATGAGTTATAGTGGATCCCTTTAAGACGGGGGACTAAAGACGGACGTGGAGGAGTGTGTTCACGCCAATGAGTTATAGTGGATCCCTTTAAGACGGGCGACTAACGACGAACGTGGAGGCGTGTGTTCACGCCAATGAGTTATAGTGGATCCCTTTAAGACGGGTGACTAACGACGGATGTGGAGGCGTGTGTTCACGCCAATGACTTATAGTGGATCCCTTTAAGACGGGCGACTAACGACGGACGTGGAGGCGTGTGTTCACGCCAATGGCTCATAGTGGATCCTTTTAAGACGGGCGACTAACGACGGGCGTGGAGGCGTGTGTCCACGCAAATGACTTATAGTGGATCCCTTTAAGACGGGCGACTAACGACGGACGTGGAGGCGTGTGTTCAAGCCAAAGAGTTATAGTGGATCTCTTTAAGACGGGCGACTAACGACGGACGTGGAGGCGTGTGTTCACGCCAATGAGTTATAGTCGATCCCTTTAAGACGGGCGACTAACGACGGACGTGGAGGCGTGTGTTCACGCCAAAGAGTTATAGTGGATCCCTTTAAGACGGGGGACTAACGACGGACGTGGAGGCGTGTGTTCACGCCAAAGAGGTATAGTGGATCCCTTTAAGACAGGCGACTAACGACGGACGTGGAGGCGTGTGTTCACGCCAATGAGTTATAGTGGATCCCTTTAAGACGGGGGACTAACGACGGACGTGGAGGAGTGTGTTCACGCCAATGAGTTATAGTGGATCCTTTTAAGACGGGCGACTAACGACGGGCGTGGAGGCGTGTGTCCACGCAAATGACTTATAGTGGATCCCTTTAAGACGGGCGCCTAACGACGGACGTGGAGGCGTGTGTTCACGCCAAAGAGTTATAGTGGATCTCTTTAAGACGGGCGACTAACGACGGACGTGGAGGCGTGTGTTCACGCCAAAGAGTTATAGTGGATCCCTTTAAGACGGGGGACTAACGACGGACGTGGAGGCGTGTGTTCACGCCAAAGAGGTATAGTGGATCCCTTTAAGACGGGCGACTAACGACGGACGTGGAGGCGTGCGTTCACGCCAATGAGTTATAGTGGATCCCTTTAAGACGGGGGACTAACGACGGACGTGGAGGAGTGTGTTCACGCCAATGAGTTATAGTGGATCCCTTTAAGACGGGCGACTAACGACGGACGTGGAGGCGTGTGTTCACGCCAAAGAGTTATAGTGGATCCCTTTAAGACGGGCGACTAACGACGGACGTGGAGGCGTGTGTTCACGCCAAAGAGTTATGGTGGATCTCTTTAAGACGGGCGACTATCGACGGACGCGGAGGCGTGTGTTCACGCCAATGAGTTATAGTGGATCCCTTTAAGACGGGCGACTAACGACGGACGTGAAGCCGTGTGTTCACGCCAATGGCTTATGGTGGATCCCTTTAAGACGGGCGACTAACGACGGACGTGGAGGCGTGTGTTCACGCCAAAGAGTTATAGTGGATCCCTTTAAGACGGGGGACTAACGACGGACGTGGAGGCGTGTGTTCACGCCAAAGAGGTATAGTGGATCCCTTTAAGACGGGCGACTAACGACGGACGTGGAGGCGTGTGTTCACGCCAATGAGTTATAGTGGATCCCTTTAAGACGGGGGACTAACGACGGACGTGGAGGAGTGTGTTCACGCCAATGAGTTATAGTGGATCCCTTTAAGACGGGCGACTAACGACGGACGTGGAGGCGTGTGTTCACGCCAAAGAGTTATAGTGGATCCCTTTAAGACAGGCGACTAACGACGGACGTGGAGGCGTGTGTTCACGCCAAAGAGTTATAGTGGATCCCTTTAAGACGGGGGACTAACGACGGACGTGGAGGCGTGTGTTCGCGCCAAAGAGGTATAGTGGATCCCTTTAAGACGGGCGACTAACGACGGACGTGGAGGCGTGTGTTCACGCCAATGAGTTATAGTGTATCCCTTTAAGACGGGCGACTAACGACGGACGCGAAGGCGTGTGTTCACGCCAATGACTTATAGTGGATCCCTTTAAGACGGGCGACCAACGACGGACGTGGAGGCGTGTGTTCACGCCAAAGAGTTATAGTGGATCCCTTTAAGACGGGGGACTAACGACGGACGTGGAGGCGTGTGTTCACGCCAAAGAGTTATAGTGGATCCCTTTAAGACGGGCGACTAACGACGGACGTGGAGGCGTGTGTTCACGCCAATGAGTTATAGTGGATCCCTTTAAGACGGGCGACTAACGACGGACGTGGAGGAGTGTGTTCACGCCAATGAGTTATAGTGGATCCCTTTAAGACGGGCGACTAACGACGGACGTGGAGGCGTGTGTTCACGCCAAAGAGTTATAGTGGATCCCTTTAAGACGGGCGACTAACGACGGACGTGGAGGCGTGTGTTCACGCCAAAGAGTTATAGTGGATCCCATTAAGATGGGGGACTAACGACGGACGTGGAGGCGTGTGTTCACGCCAAAGAGGTATAGTGGATCCTTTAAGACGGGGGACTAACGACGGACGTGGAGGAGTGTGTTCACGCCAATGAGTTATAGTGGATCCCTTTAAGACGGGCGTCTAACGACGAACGTGGAGGCGTGTGTTCACGCCAATGAGTTATAGTGGATCCCTTTAAGACGGGTGACTAACGACGGACGTGGAGGCGTGTGTTCACGCCAATGACTTATAGTGGATCCCTTTAAGACGGGCGACTAACGACGGACGTGGAGGCGTGTGTTCACGCCAATGGCTCATAGTGGATCCTTTTAAGACGGGCGACTAACGACGGGCGTGGAGGCGTGTGTCCACGCGAATGACTTATAGTGGATCCCTTTAAGACGGGCGACTAACGACGGACGTGGAGGCGTGTGTTCACGGCAATGAGTTATAGTGGATCTCTTTAAGACGGGCGACTAACGACGGACGTGGAGGCGTGTGTTCACGCCAATGAGTTATAGTCGATCCCTTTAAGACGGGCGACTAACGACAGACGTGGACGCGTGTGTTCACGCCAATGAGTTATAGTGGATCCCTTTAAGACGGGCGACTAACGACGGACGTGGAGGCGTGTGTTCACGCCAAAGAGTTATAGTGGATCTCTTTAAGACGGGCGACTAACGACGGACGTGGAGGCGTGTGTTCATGCCAAAGAGTTATAGTGGATCCCTTTAAGACGGGCGACTAACGACGGACGTGGAGGCGTGTGTTCACACCAATGAGTTATAGTGGATCCCTTTAAGACGGGCGACTAACGACGGACGTGAAGGCGTGTGTTCACGCCAATGGCTTATAGTGGATCCCTTTAAGACGGGCGACTAACGACGGACGTGGAGGCGTGTGTTCACGCCAAAGAGTTATAGTGGATCCCTTTAAGACGGGGGACTAACGACGGACGTGGAGGCGTGTGTTCACGCCAAAGAGGTATAGTGGATCCCTTTAAGACGGGCGACTAACGACGGACGTGGAGGCGTGTGTTCACGCCAATGAGTTATAGTGGATCCCTTTAAGACGGGGGACTAACGACGGACGTGGAGGAGTGTGTTCACGCCAATGAGTTATAGTAGATCCCTTTAAGACGGGCGACTAACGACGGACGTGGAGGCGTGTGTTCACGCCAAAGAGTTATAGTGGATCCCTTTAAGACGGGCGACTAACGACGGACGTGGAGGCGTGTGTTCACGCCAAAGAGTTATAGTGGATCCCTTTAAGACGGGGGACTAACGACGGACGTGGAGGCGTGTGTTCACGCCAAAGAGGTATAGTGGATCCCTTTAAGACGGGCGACTAACGACGGACGTGGAGGCGTGTGTTCACGCCAATGAGTTATAGTGGATCCCTTTAAGACGGGCGACTAACGACGGACGTGGAGGAGTGTGTTCACGCCAATGAGTTATAGTGGATCCCTTTAAGACGGGCGACTAACGACGAACGTGGAGGCGTGTGTTCACGCCAATGAGTTATAGTGGATCCCTTTAAGACGGGTGACTAACGACGGACGTGGAGGCGTGTGTTCACGCCAATGACTTATAGTGGATCCTTTTAAGACGGGCGACTAACGACGGACGTGGAGGCGTGTGTTCACGCCAATGGCTCATAGTGGATCCTTTTAAGACGGGCGACTAACGACGGGCGTGGAGGCGTGTGTCCACGCAAATGACTTATAGTGGATCCCTTTAAGACGGGCGACTAACGACGGACGTGGAGGCGTGTGTTCATGCCAAAGAGTTATAGTGGATCCCTTTAAGACGGGCGACTAACGACGGACGTGGAGGCGTGTGTTCACACCAATGAGTTATAGTGGATCCCTTTAAGACGGGCGACTAACGACGGACGTGAAGGCGTGTGTTCACGCCAATGGCTTATAGTGGATCCCTTTAAGACGGGCGACTAACGACGGACGTGGAGGCGTGTGTTCACGCCAAAGAGTTATAGTGGATCCCTTTAAGACGGGGGACTAACGACGGACGTGGAGGCGTGTGTTCACGCCAAAGAGGTATAGTGGATCCCTTTAAGACGGGCGACTAACGACGGACGTGGAGGCGTGTGTTCACGCCAATGAGTTATAGTGGATCCCTTTAAGACGGGGGACTAACGACGGACGTGGAGGAGTGTGTTCACGCCAATGAGTTATAGTAGATCCCTTTAAGACGGGCGACTAACGACGGACGTGGAGGCGTGTGTTCACGCCAAAGAGTTATAGTGGATCCCTTTAAGACGGGCGACTAACGACGGACGTGGAGGCGTGTGTTCACGCCAAAGAGTTATAGTGGATCCCTTTAAGACGGGGGACTAACGACGGACGTGGAGGCGTGTGTTCACGCCAAAGAGGTATAGTGGATCCCTTTAAGACGGGCGACTAACGACGGACGTGGAGGCGTGTGTTCACGCCAATGAGTTATAGTGGATCCCTTTAAGACGGGCGACTAACGACGGACGTGGAGGAGTGTGTTCACGCCAATGAGTTATAGTGGATCCCTTTAAGACGGGCGACTAACGACGAACGTGGAGGCGTGTGTTCACGCCAATGAGTTATAGTGGATCCCTTTAAGACGGGTGACTAACGACGGACGTGGAGGCGTGTGTTCACGCCAATGACTTATAGTGGATCCTTTTAAGACGGGCGACTAACGACGGGCGTGGAGGCGTGTGTCCACGCAAATGACTTATAGTGGATCCCTTTAAGACGGGCGACTAACGACGGACGTGGAGGCGTGTGTTCACGCCAAAGAGTTATAGTGGATCTCTTTAAGACGGGCGACTAACGACGGACGTGGAGGCGTGTGTTCACGCCAATGAGTTATAGTCGATCCCTTTAAGACTGGCGACTAACGACAGACGTGGACGCGTGTGTTCACGCCAATGAGTTATAGTGGATCCCTTTAAGACGGGCGACTAACGACGGACGTGGAGGCGTGTGTTCACGCCAAAGAGTTATAGTGGATCTCTTTAAGACGGGCGACTAACGACGGACGTGGAGGCGTGTGTTCACGCCAATGAGTTATAGTGGATCCCTTTAAGGCGGGCGACTAACGACGGACATGGAGGCGTGTGTTCACGCCAATGAATTATAGTGGATCCCTTTAAGACGGGCGACTAACGACGGACGTGGAGGCGTGTGTTCACGCCAAAGAGTTATGGTGGATCTCTTTAAGACGGGCGACTAACGACGGACGCGGAGGCGTGTGTTCACGCCAATGAGTTATAGTGGATCCCTTTAAGACGGGGGACTAACGACGGACGTGGAGGCGTGTGTTCACGCCAATGAGTTATAGTGGATCCCTTTAAGACGGGCGACTAACGACGGACGTGGAGGCGTGTGTTCACGCCAATGAGTTATAGTGGATCTCTTTAAGACGGGCGACTAACGACGGACGTGGAGGCGTGCGTTCACGCCAATGAGTTATAGTGGATCCCTTTAAGACGGGGGACTAACGACGGACGTGGAGGAGTGTGTTCACGCCAATGAGTTATAGTGGATCCCTTTAAGACGGGGGACTAACGACGGACGTGGAGGCGTGTGTTCACGCCAAAGAGTTATAGTGGATCTCTTTAAGACGAGCGACTAACGACGGACGTGGAGGCGTGTGTTCACGCCAATGAGTTACGGTCGATCCCTTTAAGACGGGCGACTAACGACAGACGTGGACGCGTGTGTTCACGCCAATGAGTTATAGTGGATCCCTTTAAGACGGGCGACTAACGACGGACGTGGAGGCGTGTGTTCACGCCAAAGAGTTATAGTGGATCTCTTTAAGACGGGCGACTAACGACGGACGTGGAGGCGTGTGTTCACGCCAATGACTTATAGTGGATCCCTTTAAGACGGGCGACTAACGACGGACGTGGAGGCGTGTGTTCACGCCAATGGCTCATAGTGGATCCTTTTAAGACGGGCGACTAACGACGGGCGTGGAGGCGTGTGTCCACGCAAATGACTTATAGTGGATCCCTTTAAGACGGGCGACTAACGACGGACGTGGAGGCGTGTGTTCACGCCAAAGAGTTATAGTGGATCTCTTTAAGACGGGCGACTAACGACGGACGTGGAGGCGTGTGTTCACGCCAATGAGTTATAGTCGATCCCTTTAAGACTGGCGACTAACGACAGACGTGGACGCGTGTGTTCACGCCAATGAGTTATAGTGGATCCCTTTAAGACGGGCGACTAACGACGGACGTGGAGGCGTGTGTTCACGCCAAAGAGTTATAGTGGATCTCTTTAAGACGGGCGACTAACGACGGACGTGGAGGCGTGTGTTCACGCCAATGAGTTATAGTGGATCCCTTTAAGGCGGGCGACTAACGACGGACGTGGAGGCGTGTGTCCAGGCCAATGGCTTATAGTGGATCCCTTTAAGACGGGCGACTAACGACGGACGTGGAGGCGTGTGTTCACGCCAAAGAGTTATAGTGGATCCCTTTAAGACGGGCGACTAACGACGGGCGTGGAGGCGTGTGTTCACGCCAATGAGTTATAGTGGATCCCTTTAAGACGGGCGACTAACGACGGACGTGAAGGCGTGTGTTCACCCCAATGGCTTATAGTGGATCCCTTTAAGACGGGCGACTAACGACGGACGTGGAGGCGTGTGTTCACGCCAAAGAGGTATAGTGGATCCCTTTAAGACGGGCGACTAACGACGGACGTGGAGGCGTGCGTTCACGCCAATGAGTTATAGTGGATCCCTTTAAGACGGGGGACTAACGACGGACGTGGAGGAGTGTGTTCACGCCAATGAGTTATAGTGGATCCCTTTAAGACGGGCGACTAACGACGGACGTGGGCGTGTGTTCACGCCAAAGAGTTATAGTGGATCCCTTTAAGACGGGCGACTAACGACGGACGTGGAGGCGTGTGTTCACGCCAAAGAGTTATAGTGGATCCCTTTAAGACGGGGGACTAACGACGGACGTGGAGGCGTGTGTTCGCGCCAAAGAGGTATAGTGGATCCCTTTAAGACGGGCGACTAACGACGGACGTGGAGGCGTGTGTTCACGCCAATGAGTTATAGTGGATCCCTTTAAGACGGGGGACTAAAGACGGACGTGGAGGAGTGTGTTCACGCCAATGAGTTATAGTGGATCCCTTTAAGACGGGCGACTAACGACGAACGTGGAGGCGTTTGTTCACGCCAATGAGTTATAGTGGATCCCTTTAAGACGGGTGACTAACGACGGATGTGGAGGCGTGTGTTCCCGCCAATGACTTATAGTGGATCCCTTTAAGACGGGCGACTAACGACGGACGTGGAGGCGTGTGTTCACGCCAATGGCTCATAGTGGATCCTTTTAAGACGGGCGACTAACGACGGGCGTGGAGGCGTGTGTCCACCTAAATGACTTATAGTGGATCCCTTTAAGACGGGCGACTAACGACGGACGTGGAGGTGTGTGTTCACGCCAAAGAGTTATAGTGGATCTCTTTAAGACGGGCGACTAACGACGGACGTGGAGGCGTGTGTTCACGCCAAAGAGTTATAGTGGATCCCTTTAAGACGGGGGACTAACGACGGACGTGGAGGCGTGTGTTCACGCCAAAGAGGTATAGTGGATCCCTTTAAGGCGGGCGACTAACGACGGACGTGGAGGCGTGTGTTCACGCCAATGAGTTATAGTGGATCCCTTTAAGACGGGGGACTAACGACGGACGTGGAGGCGTGCGTTCACGCCAATGAGTTATAGTGGATCCCTTTAAGACGGGGGACTAACGACGGACGTGGAGGAGTGTGTTCACGCCAATGAGTTATAGTGGATCCCTTTAAGACGGGCGACTAACGACGGACGTGGAGGCGTGTGTTCACGCCAAAGAGTTATAGTGGATCCCTTTAAGACGGGGGACTAACGACGGACGTGGAGGCGTGTGTTCGCGCCAAAGAGGTATAGTGGATCCCTTTAAGACGGGCGACTAACGACGGACGTGGAGGCGTGTGTTCACGCCAATGAGTTATAGTGGATCCCTTTAAGACGGGGGACTAAAGACGGACGTGGAGGAGTGTGTTCACGCCAATGAGTTATAGTGGATCCCTTTAAGACGGGCGACTAACGACGAACGTGGAGGCGTTTGTTCACGCCAATGAGTTATAGTGGATCCCTTTAAGACGGGTGACTAACGACGGATGTGGAGGCGTGTGTTCACGCCAATGACTTATAGTGGATCCCTTTAAGACGGGCGACTAACGACGGACGTGGAGGCGTGTGTTCACGCCAATGGCTCATAGTGGATCCTTTTAAGACGGGCGACTAACGACGGGCGTGGAGGCGTGTGTCCACGCAAATGACTTATAGTGGATCCCTTTAAGACGGGCGACTAACGACGGACGTGGAGGCGTGTGTTCAAGCCAAAGAGTTATAGTGGATCTCTTTAAGACGGGCGACTAACGACGGACGTGGAGGCGTGTGTTCACGCCAATGAGTTATAGTCGATCCCTTTAAGACGGGCGACTAACGACGGACGTGGAGGCGTGTGTTCACGCCAAAGAGTTATAGTGGATCCCTTTAAGACGGGGGACTAAAGACGGACGTGGAGGCGTGTGTTCACGCCAAAGAGGTATAGTGGATCCCTTTAAGACAGGCGACTAACGACGGACGTGGAGGCGTGTGTTCACGCCAATGAGTTATAGTGGATCCCTTTAAGACGGGGGACTAACGACGGACGTGGAGGAGTGTGTTCACGCCAATGAGTTATAGTGGATCCTTTTAAGACGGGCGACTAACGACGGGCGTGGAGGCGTGTGTCCACGCAAATGACTTATAGTGGATCCCTTTAAGACGGGCGACTAACGACGGACGTGGAGGCGTGTGTTCACGCCAAAGAGTTATAGTGGATCTCTTTAAGACGGGCGACTAACGACGGACGTGGAGGCGTGTGTTCACGCCAAAGAGTTATAGTGGATCCCTTTAAGACGGGGGACTAACGACGGACGTGGAGGCGTGTGTTCACGCCAAAGAGGTATAGTGGATCCCTTTAAGACGGGCGACTAACGACGGACGTGGAGGCGTGCGTTCACGCCAATGAGTTATAGTGGATCCCTTTAAGACGGGGGACTAACGACGGACGTGGAGGAGTGTGTTCACGCCAATGAGTTATAGTGGATCCCTTTAAGACGGGCGACTAACGACGGACGTGGAGGCGTGTGTTCACGCCAAAGAGTTATAGTGGATCCCTTTAAGACGGGCGACTAACGACGGACGTGGAGGCGTGTGTTCACGCCAAAGAGTTATAGTGGATCCCTTTAAGACGGGGGACTAACGACGGACGTGGAGGCGTGTGTTCGCGCCAAAGAGGTATAGTGGATCCCTTTAAGACGGGCGACTAACGACGGACGTGGAGGCGTGTGTTCACGCCAATGAGTTATAGTGGATCCCTTTAAGACGGGCGACTAACGACGGACGTGGAGGCGTGTGTTCACGCCAATGAGTTATAGTGGATCCCTTTAAGACGGGGGACTAACGACGGACGTGGAGGAGTGTGTTCACGCCAATGAGTTATAGTGGATCCCTTTAAGACGGGCGACTAACGACGGACGTGGAGGCGTGTGTTCACGCCAAAGAGGTATAGTGGATCCCTTTAAGACGGGCGACTAACGACGGACGTGGAGGCGTGTGTTCCCGCCAATGAGTTATAGTGGATCCTTTAAGACGGGGGACTAACGACGGACGTGGAAGAGTGTGTTCACGCCAATGAGTTATAGTGGATCCCTTTAAGACGGGCGACTAACGACGAACGTGGAGGCGTGTGTTCACGCCAATGAGTTATAGTGGATCCCTTTAAGACGGGTGACTAACGACGGACGTGGAGGCGTGTGTTCACGCCAATGACTTATAGTGGATCCCTTTAAGACGGGCGACTAACGACGGACGTGGAGGCGTGTGTTCACGCCAATGGCTCATAGTGGATCCTTTTAAGACGGGCGACTAACGACGGACGTGGAGGCGTGTGTTCCCGCCAATGAGTTATAGTGGATCCTTTAAGACGGGGGACTAACGACGGACGTGGAAGAGTGTGTTCACGCCAATGAGTTATAGTGGATCCCTTTAAGACGGGCGACTAACGACGAACGTGGAGGCGTGTGTTCACGCCAATTAGTTATAGTGGATCCCTTTAAGACGGGTGACTAACGACGGACGTGGAGGCGTGTGTTCACGCCAATGACTTATAGTGGATCCCTTTAAGACGGGCGACTAACGACGGACGTGGAGGCGTGTGTTCACGCCAATGGCTCATAGTGGATCCTTTTAAGACGGGCGACTAACGACGGGCGTGGAGGCGTGTGTCCACGCGAATGACTTATAGTGGATCCCTTTAAGACGGGCGACTAACGACGGACGTGGAGGCGTGTGTTCACGCCAAAGAGTTATAGTGGATCTCTTTAAGACGGGCGACTAACGACGGACGTGGAGGCGTGTGTTCACGCCAATGAGTTATAGTCGATCCCTTTAAGACGGGCGACTAACGACAGACGTGGACGCGTGTGTTCACGCCAATGAGTTATAGTGGATCCCTTTAAGACGGGCGACTAACGACGGACGTGGAGGCGTGTGTTCACGCCAAAGAGTTATAGTGGATCTCTTTAAGACGGGCGACTAACGACGGACGTGGAGGCGTGTGTTCACGCCAATGAGTTATAGTGGATCCCTTTAAGACGGGGGACTAAAGACGGACGTGGAGGAGTGTGTTCACGCCAATGAGTTATAGTGGATCCCTTTAAGACGGGCGACTAACGACGAACGTGGAGGCGTTTGTTCACGCCAATGAGTTATAGTGGATCCCTTTAAGACGGGTGACTAACGACGGATGTGGAGGCGTGTGTTCACGCCAATGACTTATAGTGGATCCCTTTAAAACGGGCGACTAACGACGGACGTGGAGGCGTGTGTTCACGCCAATGGCTCATAGTGGATCCTTTTAAAACGGGCGACTAACGACGGGCGTGGAGGCGTGTGTCCACGCAAATGACTTATAGTGGATCCCTTTAAGACGGGCGACTAACGACG
This sequence comes from Arenicola marina, assembly GCA_964019135.1. Classification (NCBI taxonomy): domain Eukaryota; kingdom Metazoa; phylum Annelida; class Polychaeta; family Arenicolidae; genus Arenicola; species Arenicola marina. The sequence continues at coordinate 12,073,824 of OZ025260.1, read as the reverse complement.
GACGTGGAGGCGTGTGTTCACGCCAAAGAGTTATAGTGGATCTCTTTAAGACGGGCGACTAACGACGGACGTGGAGGCGTGTGTTCACGCCAATGAGTTATAGTGGATCCCTTTAAGACGGGCGACTAACGACGGACGTGGAGGCGTGTGTTCACGCCAAAGAGTTATAGTGGATCCCTTTAAGACGGGCGACTAACGACGGACGTGGAGGCGTGTGTTCACGCCAAAGAGTTATAGTGGATCCCTTTAAGACGGGGGACTAACGACGGACGTGGAGGCGTGTGTTCGCGCCAAAGAGGTATAGTGGATCCCTTTAAGACGGGCGACTAACGACGGACGTGGAGGAGTGTGTTCACGCCAATGAGTTATAGTGGATCCCTTTAAGACGGGCGACTAACGACGAACGTGGAGGCGTTTGTTCACGCTAATGAGTTATAGTGGATCCCTTTAAGACGGGTGACTAACGACGGATGTGGAGGCGTGTGTTCACGCCAATGACTTATAGTGGATCCCTTTAAGACGGGCGACTAACGACGGACGTGGAGGCGTGTGTTCACGCCAATGGCTCATAGTGGATCCTTTTAAGACGGGCGACTAACGACGGGCGTGGAGGCGTGTGTCCACGCAAATGACTTATAGTGGATCCCTTTAAGACGGGCGACTAACGACGGACGTGGAGGCGTGTGTTCAAGCCAAAGAGTTATAGTGGATCTCTTTAAGACGGGCGACTAACGACGGACGTGGAGGCGTGTGTTCACGCCAATGAGTTATAGTCGATACCTTTAAGACGGGCGACTAACGACGGACGTGGAGGCGTGTGTTCACGCCAAAGAGTTATAGTGGATCCCTTTAAGACGGGGGACTAACGACGGACGTGGAGACGTGTGTTCACGCCAAAGAGGTATAGTGGATCCCTTTAAGACAGGCGACTAACGACGGACGTGGAGGCGTGTGTTCACGCCAATGAGTTATAGTGGATCCCTTTAAGACGGGGGACTAACGACGGACGTGGAGGAGTGTGTTCACGCCAATGAGTTAAAGTGGATCCCTTTAAGACGGGCGACTAACGACGAACGTGGAGGCGTGTGTTCACGCCAATGAGTTATAGTGGATCCCTTTAAGACGGGTGACTAACGAGGGACGTGGAGGTGTGTGTTCACGCCAATGACTTATAGTGGATCCCTTTAAGACGGGCGACTAACGACGGACGTGGAGGCGTGTGTTCACGCCAATGGCTCATAGTGGATCCTTTTATAACGCGCGACTAACGACGGGCGTGGAGGCGTGTGTCCACGCAAATGACTTATAGTGGATCCCTTTAAGACGGGCGACTAACGACGGACGTGGAGGCGTGTGTTCACGCCAAAGAGTTATAGTGGATCTCTTTAAGACGAGCGACTAACGACGGACGTGGACGCGTGTGTTCACGCCAATGAGTTATGGTCGATCCCTTTAAGACGGGCGACTAACGACAGACGTGGACGCGTGTGTTCACGCCAATGAGTTATAGTGGATCCCTTTAAGACGGGCGACTAACGACGGACGTGGAGGCGTGTGTTCACGCCAAAGAGTTATAGTGGATCTCTTTAAGACGGGCGACTAACGACGGACGTGGAGGCGTGTGTTCACGCCAATGAGTTATAGTGGATCCCTTTAAGACGGGCGACTAACGACGGACATGGAGGCGTGTGTTCACGCCAATGAATTATAGTGGATCCCTTTAAGACGGGCGACTAACGACGGACGTGGAGGCGTGTGTTCACGCCAAAGAGTTATGGTGGATCTCTTTAAGACGGGCGACTAACGACGGACGCGGAGGCGTGTGTTCACGCCAATGAGTTATAGTGGATCCCTTTAAGACGGGCGACTAACGACGGACGTAAAGGCGTGTGTTCACGCCAATGGCTTATAGTGGATCCCTTTAAGACGGGCGACTAACGACGGACGTGGAGGCGTGTGTTCACCCCAAAGAGTTATAGTGGATCCCTTTAAGACGGGGGACTAACGACGGACGTGGACGCGTGTGTTCACGCCAAAGAGGTATAGTGGATCCCTTTAAGACGGGCGACTAACGACGGACGTGGAGGCGTGTGTTCACGCCAATGAGTTATAGTGGATCCCTTTAAGACGGGGGACTAACGACGGACGTGGAGGAGTGTGTTCACGCCAATGAGTTATAGTGGATCCCTTTAAGACGGGCGACTAACGACGGACGTGGAGGCGTGTGTTCACGCCAAAGAGTTATAGTGGATCCCTTTAAGACGGGGGACTAACGACGGACGTGGAGGCGTGTGTTCGCGCCAAAGAGGTATAGTGGATCCCTTTAAGACGGGCGACTAACGACGGACGTGGAGGCGTGTGTTCACGCCAATGAGTTATAGTGGATCCCTTTAAGACGGGCGACTAACGACGGACGCGAAGGCGTGTGTTCACGCCAATGGCTTATAGTGGATCTCTTTAGGACGGGCGACCAACGACGGACGTGGAGGCGTGTGTTCACGCCAAAGACTTATAGTGGATCCCTTTAAGACGGGGGACTAACGACGGACGTGGAGGCGTGTGTTCACGCCAAAGAGTTATAGTGGATCCCTTTAAGACGGGCGACTAACGACGGACGTGGAGGCGTGTGTTCACGCCAATGAGTTATAGTGGATCCCTTTAAGACGGGGGACTAAAGACGGACGTGGAGGAGTGTGTTCACGCCAATGAGTTATAGTGGATCCCTTTAAGACGGGCGACTAACGACGGACGTAAAGGCGTGTGTTCACGCCAAAGAGTTATAGTGGATCCCTTTAAGACGGGCGACTAACGACGGACGTGGAGGCGTGTGTTCACGCCAAAGAGTTATAGTGGATCCCTTTAAGACGGGCGACTAACGACGGACGTGGAGGCGTGTGTTCACGCCAAAGAGGTATAGTGGATCCCTTTAAGACGGGCGACTAACGACGGACGTGGAGGCGTGTGTTCCCGCCAATGAGTTATAGTGGATCCTTTAAGACGGGGGACTAACGACGGACGTGGAAGAGTGTGTTCACGCCAATGAGTTATAGTGGATCCCTTTAAGACGGGCGACTAACGACGAACGTGGAGGCGTGTGTTCACGCCAATGAGTTATAGTGGATCCCTTTAAGACGGGTGACTAACGACGGACGTGGAGGCGTGTGTTCACGCCAATGACTTATAGTGGATCCCTTTAAGACGGGCGACTAACGACGGACGTGGAGGCGTGTGTTCACGCCAATGGCTCATAGTGGATCCTTTTAAGACGGGCGACTAACGACGGACGTGGAGGCGTGTGTTCCCGCCAATGAGTAATAGTGGATCCTTTAAGACGGGGGACTAACGACGGACGTGGAAGAGTGTGTTCACGCCAATGAGTTATAGTGGATCCCTTTAAGACGGGCGACTAACGACGAACGTGGAGGCGTGTGTTCACGCCAATTAGTTATAGTGGATCCCTTTAAGACGGGTGACTAACGACGGACGTGGAGGCGTGTGTTCACGCCAATGACTTATAGTGGATCCCTTTAAGACGGGCGACTAACGACGGACGTGGAGGCGTGTGTTCACGCCAATGGCTCATAGTGGATCCTTTTAAGACGGGCGACTAACGACGGGCGTGGAGGCGTGTGTCCACGCGAATGACTTATAGTGGATCCCTTTAAGACGGGCGACTAACGACGGACGTGGAGGCGTGTGTTCACGCCAAAGAGTTATAGTGGATCTCTTTAAGACGGGCGACTAACGACGGACGTGGAGGCGTGTGTTCACGCCAATGAGTTATAGTCGATCCCTTTAAGACGGGCGACTAACGACAGACGTGGACGCGTGTGTTCACGCCAATGAGTTATAGTGGATCCCTTTAAGACGGGCGACTAACGACGGACGTGGAGGCGTGTGTTCACGCCAAAGAGTTATAGTGGATCTCTTTAAGACGGGCGACTAACGACGGACGTGGAGGCGTGTGTTCACGCCAATGAGTTATAGTGGATCCCTTTAAGACGGGGGACTAAAGACGGACGTGGAGGAGTGTGTTCACGCCAATGAGTTATAGTGGATCCCTTTAAGACGGGCGACTAACGACGAACGTGGAGGCGTTTGTTCACGCCAATGAGTTATAGTGGATCCCTTTAAGACGGGTGACTAACGACGGATGTGGAGGCGTGTGTTCACGCCAATGACTTATAGTGGATCCCTTTAAAACGGGCGACTAACGACGGACGTGGAGGCGTGTGTTCACGCCAATGGCTCATAGTGGATCCTTTTAAGACGGGCGACTAACGACGGGCGTGGAGGCGTGTGTCCACGCAAATGACTTATAGTGGATCCCTTTAAGACGGGCGACTAACGACGGACGTGGAGGCGTGTGTTCACGCCAAAGAGTTATAGTGGATCTCTTTAAGACGGGCGACTAACGACGGACGTGGAGGCGTGTGTTCACGCCAATGAGTTATAGTCGATCCCTTTAAGACGGGCGACTAACGACGGACGTGGAGGCGTGTGTTCACGCCAAAGAGTTATAGTGGATCTCTTTAAGACGGGCGACTAACGACGGACGTGGAGGCGTGTGTTCACGCCAATGAGTTATAGTGGATCCCTTTAAGACGGGCGACTAACGACGGACGTGGAGGCGTGTGTTCACGCCAATGAGTTATAGTGGATCCCTTTAAGACGGGTGACTAACGACGAACGTGGAGGCGTGTGTTCACGCCAATGACTTATAGTGGATCCCTTTAAGACGGGCGACTAACGACGGACGCGGAGGCGTGTGTTCACGCCAATGGCTCATAGTGGATCCTTTTAAGACGGGCGACTAACGACGGGCGTTGAGGCGTGTGTCCACGCCAATGACTTATAGTGGATCACTTTAAGACGGGCGACTAACGACAGACGTGGAAGCGTGTGTTCACGCCAATGAGTTATAGTGGATCCCTTTAAAACGGGCGACTAACGACGGACGTGGAGGCGTGTGTTCACGCCAATGAGTTTAGTGGATCCCTTTACGACGGGCGACTAACGACGGACGTGGAGGCGTGTGTTCACGCCAAAGAGTTATAGTGGATCTCTTTAAGACGGGCGACTAACGACGGGCGTGGAGGCGTGTGTTCATGCCAATGACATATAGTGGATCCCTTTAAGACGGGCGACTAACGACGGACGTGGAGGCGTGTGTTCACGCCAATGGCTTATAGTGGATCCCTTTAAGACGGGCGACTAACGACGGAGGTCGAGGCGTGTGTTCACGCCAATGGCTTATAGTGGATCCCTTTAAGACGGGCGAGTAACGACGGACGTGGAGGCGTGTGTTCACGCCAATGAGTTATAGTGGATCCCTTTAAGACGGGCGACTAACGACGGACGTGGAGGCGTGTGTTCACGCCAATGGCTCATAGTGGATCCTTTTAAGACGGGCGACTAACGACGGGCGTGGAGGCGTGTGTCCACGCCAATGACTTATAGTGGATCACTTTAAGACGGGCGACTAACGACAGACGTAGAAGCGTGTGTTCACGCCAATGAGTTATAGTGGATCCCTTTAAAACGGGCGACTAACGACGGACGTGGAGGCGTGTGTTCACGCCAATGAGTTTAGTGGATCCCTTTACGACGGGCGACTAACGACGGACGTGGAGGCGTGTGTTCACGCCAAAGAGTTATAGTGGATCTCTTTAAGACGGGCGACTAACGACGGGCGTGGAGGCGTGTGTTCATGCCAATGACATATAGTGGATCCCTTTAAGACGGGCGACTAACGACGGACGTGGAGGCGTGTGTTCACGCCAATGGCTTATAGTGGATCCCTTTAAGACGGGCGACTAACGACGGAGGTCGAGGCGTGTGTTCACGCCAATGGCTTATAGTGGATCCCTTTAAGACGGGCGAGTAACGACGGACGTGGAGGCGTGTGTTCACGCCAATGAGTTATAGTGGATCCCTTTAAGACGGGCGACTAACGACGGACGTGGAGGCGTGTAAACATAAGGGCAATAACATATTTCGGTGCAATGTACAAGTTTTAGCCCTGTCATCCTCTTTGTGCATGATATATACAGGAATATCTGAGTTAGGCTGCTTAGCAACAACATAAACATCAGGTTGCCACTTCACAAATGGCTGTGTAATTCTTGACCACTTTGTTGTTGTCTCGGCCACTTGTCGACCGCTTTTTTTATGGACGACTCACAATGTTACGAAATAAAGTGTAAATGTGGTGTACCATTTACCCATGGCCTAATAAACATATGTATACAATGAGAGTTTCATGAAAAGTCTGCCACAATAAAGCATGCGTAATATGCACTTCGCAAACTTTCCTGACCCTAAGTAGAAAAATGTCGACAGATGCCAACATTTAATCAATCGTCGAGTTGGGTTTATATATGTAACGGGGCCTACGGCACACAACAACAGCAACGGATCACTGATGTGCTGGCTGGCAGCGATGATTTTATTGGTCTATAAAAGGCCCTATCCTGTCGTCCCCTCTCCACGCCACACAAGGAGAAGGTTCCAGCTCACTGGAGCCTTTGTGGCGGCCGCACCCGGTCCGGTGAGGACTGAGTTGAGAGAGGGACGAGAAACCCGCGCGCAACATCTTATATAGGGAGGAAACTCACTCCCGACATGCTTTGCTCTGACCTAATTATGACGTTTTAATTGGTCCCGTGTACAAACAAAATCCACATGGCGGCAGACACTCCCATAAACAAATCGTTACGTGACAAAACCAGAGAACACTAAATGGGTAGGTACTGGCATGATACAAAGTAAATACAGATTTGTAAAAATATCTACAGGAAGGATATTTCACTCCGTTACACCACCCCCCATCAGGAAAATAATTGTCCCCTGACAATTTCGATTCTGTTATATTACCAACAGTACCACAATCCAATGCACCGTTCAATATTATTGAAACTCTCAGATTACGGTGGGTAGCGTTACAGACACATCAGTTTTTTTCCTTAATATATAAGTACAGTAACAGCGACTATTAGCATGGGATGAATACATTGCGGATTCGATTGATTGAATATATCGACAGTAAATGACACTTGACACATTTGCACAGCATCGGCCACTGGCACAGTGGAAGTGACACTGACATACATTTAACAGTGAGAACGAACATAATAGGTACTTATCTGTATTAATGACCAATAGACAATTAATCACATACGCAACCAGTCATTTCAAGAATAAGACATTGACAATTAATGTCTATACTAAGTACCGCTTAATTAAACAGTCTAAACTTTGACGAAGTACAGTATCTTCAAGGTTTTTACTTAATAACTCTGAACAAAGTTTCACTTTTTCTAAACCCATAACATGGTCTAGATACGCTGGATACTCAAATTTGTTCTTAACTAATACATCTAATTGGGATACAACATTAGGATCCCGATAACGAGCTGGAGCTCTCCCATGCCTCTTTGGCTGTGACATGTCAACAGGATATTCCTCATCCGAGACTGACGAATACAGTCTTAACTCTGGCTCATCATCAGTCTGTACACGATCGGATACATCATTATGAGCCTCCTGCTCCTCATCTACTACCGTCTCTAAGACCATACTAGCATCAGGAACAATCCTGAATGCTGACCCGGACTCTTCAGACACAGCCAGCGGTAAACATAAGGGCAATAACATATTTCGGTGCAATGTACAAGTTTTAGCCCTGTCATCCTCTTTGTGCATGATATATACAGGAATATCTGAGTTAGGCTGCTTAGCAACAACATAAACATCAGGTTGCCACTTGTCAGCTAATTTGTGGGCTCCCTTGAACCCAACATTCTTAACTAATACACGATCTCCAACCTCTACTGTTGCACCTCTAATGCGTAGGTCATATTGTAGTTTTTGGCGTTGTCCTGCTTTCCTTGTAGCTAATTCTGCTAACTCATAGGCTCGAGCCAGTTTATCCTTTAAACTAGCTCGTGATGCCTCTGCCGGCATCTCATCCTTTGATAACAAAATGTTTACAGGTAACCTCGGCCGTCTACCGAACAAGAAGAAGGGACTGAACCCTGTCGACTCGTGGCAAGTTGCATAATAAGCATGCACCAAACTGGCGACTTCACTCTTCCAGTCCACTTTCTGTTCGGGGGACAGACAACGCAACATGTTCAGAAGTGTACGATTAAACCGTTCTGAAATACCGTTCCCCATGGGATGATATGGTGTACTTCTAGATTTTTTTACTCCAGTAATTTGGCACAGCTGCTGAATTATGTTACTTTCAAAATGTCTCCCCTGGTCCGAGTGGATACGCTTCTGGAATCCATAGTGGACGAAATAGTTTTCGAAGATTACTTTTCCAGTGGTTTGAGCGGTTTGGTTGCGAGTAGGTACAGCCTGAGCATACTTCGTGAAGTGATCAGTAATAATTAAAATATTTTCGTAACCCCCTTTTGATGGTTCAAGTTTGAGGAAGTCTATACTGACCAACTCCATAAGCTGAGAGGTGATTATGTTTCGCAAAGGGGCAGCGCCAGGCAGTTGTGGGCTTTTGCCTGGATACAGCGTACACATTTTGACTTTTCTGTCAATGAAGGAACTCATCCCGGGCCAAAAAAACCGTTCTTGAAATAGAGACAGGGTGCGAGATTTCCCTATATGACCCATTCGATCATGCAAGTTTGTAAACGCCAAGTCACGGTACTTCTCAGGAAGCACTAACTGGAAAACTTGACCAGTTTTGGTCTGCACCTGTCTGTACAAAATGCCATCCTTAACTAAATACCTTGACCACTGATGAAGAAAGGCTCTAAGAGCCGGATCAGCGGGTTGGGTCTCTTTGTATGAGGGTTTATCACCACTAGCTATGAAGACTGACACTTTAGAAATCAACGGGTCCATTCCTTGCTCATGTTCCCAATCAATACTAGCAAACAGCTGACTTCCTGCGACACTATCAAGGGGGGACAGCGTGAACAGGGAGGCTTAGGGACTCAATGAGCCCAATTTCTTCCTCCCGATCTCCTTCTGGATAGAGAGCATGGAACATGTCCCGTGTAATTATCTCACAGTCTCCCTGACTAGACTGACGAGACAGCGCATCGGCATCCACATTGGTTTTGCCAGGCTTGTACTTAACAATGAAATCAAAAACTCCCAGCTCTGCCATCCAGCGATACCCAGTGGCGTCCAGCTTGGCTTTCGTGAGGAGATATGCGAGCGGGTTGTGATCAGTAAAAACAGTGAATTTGTGCCCATACAAGTAGTCGTAAAAATGCTGTGTAATAGCCCACTTAAGGGATAGGAATTCAAGCTTGTGGGCGCTATAGTTCACTTCCGCACCTCTCAGAGTGCGGCTCCCATAAGCTACAGGGTGAAACTTCCCTTCCACCTCCTGACCCAAGACCCTTCCTGCTGGCATATAGCACAAACGGTTCATCAAAATTTGGATAAATGAGCGTGGGGGGTGAAGTTAACCGCAACTTCATGGTTTCGAAGGCTTCCTCGTGGTCTTTATCCCAGTGCCAAGGGACATTCTGACCCTTCCTGGACTTTCCATGGGACGTGGAACCTAAGAGGCCGAACAGAGGGTGTGCAATCTTGGAAAAATGCTGCACAAATTTCCTATAGAACCCAGCGAACCCAAGGAACCGCTGCAATTCATTGACATTAGAGGGTACAGGCCACTCTCGGACAGCCCGCAACTTCTCCGGGTCGCATTCTATACCCTCTTCAGATACTATAGGTACTTAGTTTTTGTTTGAAAGAATTCACATTTCTGAGTATTTAGCTCTAGTTCTAAGACTAGTTCTAGATTCTTCAGTTTCTGCTCAAAAGGAGACCCAAACACTATAATATCGTCAAGATATACAATACAAATTTTAAGATGCAGGTCCCCTAGAACATGATGCATTAAACCTTGAAATGACGAAGGGGCTGCTTTTAACCCGAAAGGGAGTCTGTGGAATTCGAACAACCCTAGGGCCCTGTGGTAAACGCAGTTCTCTCCTTGTGTTCATCAGCGATGTCCATTTGCCAGTAACCACTTGAAAACCACTTTGCTCCTCTCAAAGACTGCACAATTTCATCTATTTTAGGTATAGCATAAGCATATGAGATAGTGCGTTGGTTTAGGCGAGGGTAGTCGACACAGAAACGAAGGGAACCATCCTTCTTCCTAACTAACACAATATTGGATGCCCAAGGACTTTGTGAAGGTTTAATTACACCCAAATCTAGCATTTGCTGCAAGTGCTGACGTACCTCAACATAAAGTGAGGGAGGTATGCGACGCGGCCTTTAAATGGAGTCTCATCAACAAGGTCAATACGGTGGGTCTGTAGGGTGGTATGACCCAAGTCGGAAGGACTGTCAGAGAATATATGCGACCATGACTTGAGAAACTTCTGAGCTTCTGTTGCAGCATCACCGGCTAAATGACCCAGATCAGGACGACTAGGACTGTCGCCCCTGTCCAAGGACTTTGCCTCTAAACGAGCCACATGAAGACTACAGATAGGGAACCCAGACTGAATGTCGACACATCGATCACCTATATTGATTAATTGCACAGATACATACTGAACTTGACCCTCCAACCCTATCACTCCAGGAGTGACTTCAATGCCTTTAGCTTTCAACTCCTTACTTTCTTCAACTAAGGCAATCTGAGTGGTTACAGGAACTGTCACGTTAACTTTACCCAGTACGGTCACACAGTGACCTGGATCAACTCGACGAACTCCCTGACACCTGACCACTCCATAGACACCTCCTGACCTCTCAAGGTGACGTTGCTGCAAATTTAGGGAAGCAATACCTAGATGGACAGGTTGGGGCAAAGGACACTTCTGTAAGAAACGAACACCAAACTGTGCCCTTAACTGGTCACTGAAATCCCTCAGGACATGGGTTTCTATAAGGAGAGAAACCTTCTCAGTGTATGGGGTATCAGGTACAAACAAAACAGGATACTGGCACATGGGCAATTTAGTATCAGGAAGAGACAACTTTAATGTTACGAGACCTAAATATGGTAAAGTATGCCCGGTCACACTAGTAACCTGAATTAGGTCGTTAAGGGGTTGTAGGGACACATCAGCAAGGTGTGCCTTCCAATAGGACTTTGATAGGGTGTTGACCATCTAACCCGTATCAAAGAGAGCAGGACATAGGCCCACTCCACCTACAACCACACTACCCTCATTAGCACTCCCTACCAAACCAGCATCACGGGACGTTTGTGCCATTTTGTTATTTGGGCTTGGCACCTCCTGGGCCTGCGGTCGCCCTACACTGGAAACCTTGCTTAGTTTGGGGTTTTGGTCTTTCGGGACCTGGCCAACAACTTAGTCTGCACGGCCTGGGGATTCAGATCATTTTGGCAGGTCGCCACCACCTGATGGTTCTCCCCGCAACGGTAACAGAAACTCCTAAAACTTTTTCTACTACCGGACCGACAGGGGTTAGGAATCTTACTCGCCTGGGCTGGGGCCTCGTCCTCCTTATAAGAACTAAGATCGGCCCACAACTGATCCAGTTGCTTCTGCAGACCCTGCACCAATATTGACAGCGATTTATCCACAGACTCCGCCTTAGCCTCAGGTGTGGCCTGAGCTGCATGGCAGATGGGGCGTTTGGGTTTAAGGCGTGCTCTCTTCTCGTCCCGCTTAGCCTCTTCTTTCCGGACAGAGACTAGGAGGTCGGGAAAGGAGGAAGGGTTTTCCACAAGCTCCTCTAACCTCAACTTCTGTATCAGAAACTCGTCCTGACACCCTTTCACAAACTGACGGAGCAGAGCACGCGGGAATTCTACTTCCGTGACACACTTTCGATCTCGGACTTCCGAAAGAGACGTGAAAAGCCTCAGTAGGTAGTCCGCCACGGACTCCTTGTCACCTTGGTATGTAACGAGAAATTTAACTAAAAGATCCTGGCCATCCTCAACATGGCCGTATATCTTCTCCAATAGATCAAAAACCTGGCCAGCAGTACAAGTGGCCGTTAGGGCGATATGGCTCACATGGTCTAACGCAGGTCTGAGTAGGCTCTGTAACATTGAACGCTTGGTACCAATATAAGAAATCTGCGGATCAAAATGTTGGAGGGCCAGTAACCTCCAAGTCGGGAAATCGACCTCCCCGTTGCCCAAGGCCTTATTCCTTGATAAGAGACGTAGCTTCCTCACTTGGGTTCTGGGAAGAGAACTGTCAACAGATGAATGAGTTTATACAGATGTGGGCGACACGAAGGACCGAGAAGACAAGGGGGGGGGGGTATGACCGAGAAGATATTACCGGGCCAATGCCGCATACTGTACCGGGCCAATGCCGCATACTGTACTGGGCCAATGCCGCATACTGTACCGGGCCAATGCCGCATACTGTACCGGGCCAATGCCGCATACTGTACCGGGCCAATGCCGCATAATGTACCGGGTCAATGCCGCATACTGTACCGGGCCAATGCCGCATACTGTACTGGGCCAATGCCGCATGCTGTACCGGGCCAATGCCGCATACTGTACCGGGCCAATGCCGCATACTGTACCGGGCCAATGCCGCATACGGTACGGGGCCAATGCCGCATAATGTACCGAGCCAATGCCGCATACTGTACCGAGCCAATGCCGCATACTGTACCGGGCCAATGCCGCATACTGTACCGAGCCAATGCCGCATACTGTACCGGGCCAATGCCGCAAAATGTACCGGGCCAATGCCACATACTGTACCGGGCCAATGCCGCATACCGTACGGGCCAATGCCGCATACTGTACCGGGCCAATGCCGCATATTGTACCGGGCCAATGCCGCATACTGTACCGGGCCAATGCCGCATACTGTACCGGGCCAATGCCGCATAATGTACCGGGCCAATGCCGCATACTGTACCGGGCCAATGCCGCATACTGTAACGTGCCAATGCCGCATACCGTACTGGGCCAATGCCGCATACTGTACCGGGCCAATGCCGCATACTGTACCGGGCCAATGCCGCATATTGTACGGGGTCAATGCCGCATACTGTACCGGGCCAATTCCGCATACTGTACCGGGCCAATTCCGCATACTGCACCGGGCCAATGCCGCATACTGTACCGGGTCAATGCAGCATACTGTACCGGGCCAATGCCGCATACTGTACCGGGCCAATTCTGCATACTGCACCGGGCCAATGCCGCATACTGTACTGGGCCAATGCCGCATACTGTACTGGGCCAATGCCGCATACTGTACCGGGCCAATGCCGCATACTGTACTGGGCCAATGCGGCATACTGTACCGGGCCAATTCCCCATACTGCACCGAGCCAATGCCGCATACTGTACCGGGCCAATGCCGCATAATGTACCGGGCCAATGCCGCATACTGTACTGGGCCAATGCCGCATACTGTACCGGGTCAATGCCGCATACTGTACCGGGCCAATGCCGCATACTGTACTGGGCCAATGCCGCATACTGTACTGGGCCAATGCCGCATACTGTACCGGGCCAATTCCACATACTGCACCGAGCCAATGCCGCATACTGTACCGGGCCAATGCCGCATACTGTACCGGGCCAATGCCGCATACTGTACCGGGCCAATGCCGCATACTGTACCGGGCCAATGCCGCATACTGTACCGGGCCAATGCCGCATAATGTACCGGGCCAATGCCGCATACTGTACCGGGCCAATGCCGCATACTGTACCGGGCCAATGCCGCATGCTGTACCGGGCCAATGCCGCATACTGTACCGGGCCAATGCCGCATACTGTACCGGGCCAATGCCGCATACGGTACTTGGCCAATGCCGCATAATGTACCTGGCCAATGCCGCATACTGTACCGGGCCATTGCCGCATACTGTACCGGGCCAATGCCGCGTACTGTACCGGGCCAATGCCGCATACTGTACTGGGCCAATGCCGCATAATGTACCGGGCCAATGCCGCATACTGTACCGGGCCAATGCCGCATACTGTACTGGGCCAATGCCGCATACTGTACTGGGCCAATGCCGCATACTGTACCGGGCCAATTCCGCATACTGCACCGAGCCAATCCCGCATACTTTACCGGGCCAATGCCGCATACTGTACCGATCCAATGCCGCATACTGTACTGGGCCAATGCCGCATACTGTACCGGGCCAATGCCGCATACTGTACCGGGCCAATGCCGCATATTGTACCGGGCCAATGCCGCATATTGTACGGGGCCAATGCCGCATACTGTACTGGGCCAATGCCGCATACGATACCGGGCCAATACCGCATACTGTACCGGGCCAATGCCGCATATAATACCGGGCCAATACCGCATACTGTACTGGGCCAATGCCGCATACTGTACTGGGCCAATTCCGCATACTGTACCGGGCCAATGCCGCATACTGTACCGGACCAATGCCGCATACTGTACAGGGCCAATGCCGCATACTGTACAGGGCCAATACCGCATACTGTACCGGGTCAATGCCGCATACTGTACCGGGCCAATGCGCATACTGTACTGGGCCAATGCCGAACACTGTTCCGGGCCAATGACTCTCTGGTACAGCGCCAGTACTGGGCCACCACCGGCACATATTACTGGCCCATTACAGCGCAAGTGTACAAGGCGCTACAGGTCAGTACTGTGTGCCGGTAAGGGGCCAATAAAATCAGATACTGGCTGAGTGTACTGGGCCAGTACCGGGCCAGTACCGTCATGTTTACTGGGTACAGGCCAATGAGGGCGCACGGGGAGGCAGCGGGAACGAAATTAGAATCATATTTGGAAAAAATTCCAATACCGCATGGGACAAAGACTTTCGTGGGCGTCTCCTAGAGCCACCCTGATTGGTCCTCGGCCACCGCCTAATTAGTCTACAGAAATATTCCAGTTATCTGTTCATTTCACCTGTTAGTGTTAATTGTGTCATTTTTTTGTAAGAAAACATACAGCAGCGGTGTGATAATATGACAATAGCGCGAGTTTGCGGGGCGTTAGGCAATTTTATTGGCCCGACATCAAGCTATAGCAGCCCGCCAATTTTTATTATCGGCCCGAGGCCGCAAGGCCGAGGGCGGATTACGAGTTGAATTTAAATCTAAGGCGTTGACTTGTCTTCGCTTCTTTGGTTTAATTTCCGCATGCAACGACCAAAGTAAAACATTTTGGGACTGACTCAGCAAATCGTAAGCCTTTCCACATATAGTTGTCCAGTCGCCTTTTTATACCATATATATGTTGCCAAGAAACATAGCACGTGCAACTAGGCAACTAGTTATGGAAGCGGGCCATTTAAAGCTATAACTACAATTCTTTTGTGTGTGACGTCATGTTTCATTGTTCTATGCAGCGTCGCTATGGCAACGATTGTCGATTGCCTGGCCCCGGTTCCACGAACGGACTTAACTTAAGTCTGTTTTCCGACTTAAGTTTTGAGTTGTCTGACTTAACTAAGACTTTTGATAAGACGCGTTCCACGAAGCGACTTAAGTCCGGACTTAAGTAAGTCCAACTTAAAAAGTGGGTTTCACCAACAGGGTTCTGAGTTTGCATTTTAGAAGTGTTGCGCCGGAAACGCTCTTCATAATGTGCGGGTCAAATGAGGTAGAAATGTGGTATTATATGTAAATATTCAACACCGAACGTCTTCTCACTTCCGTTACTATGGAAACATGCCAATGAACATTTGGCGCGGTATTTCACGCATTCAGCCAGTTGCAGGTGTTGTTCAATTGCAAGGAGAAAACTGACAGTGCATGCCAGGCGAAAGAATCCTTACAGTACAGTTGTTCTCCATTAGACTTGTGTTACATGTTTGCAAAGGATTTTTTGGTGGATTTGTTTTAAAACTAATTTTAATTTATGGCAAACAAATGTCGTACTGTCATATACAGAATTTGTCAACAGATTTGCGCGTAAGATATCTTAATCAAGTACAAAAAGAGCTTTTAACAACATGCCATTATAATTATTGTTCAATAGATGTTTTTATTTACATAAAAATGACCTAAATACATTGGTCCATTCAATATTAATCATGGGTATCAAATAATAACAATATTTGATTTCTGACAATGTACCATTTAGTATCGGAATTACAGAGGAACCCTAAAAAAAAGTACTCAATCAGGTCATAGGCTAATATATATTTGTAGATCTACATCAGTTAATAAACATCGAAATGAATTATTTGGGTGCATTGAAAACACCATTAAATATTTTTTAGGGAAATATGCTGCATGTAAAGTTTAAATCTTGGAGGTCTAGCTGACTTCGTTTGCCATTTAGGTGACACCTATCCATATTAATATTGGTAATGAAATGGTATTACTTACTTATAGATAAATAAAAATTTAATAAAAAAAAAACAGTGAATGAATCTTTATAGAGGCTGACCATGTGTCTGACTGTGACTCTCGCTGTGATCGTGAGTCGACAGAGGTCACAGTGTCAGTTTGTACGACAGTAGCAATGTGCAGCCTGCACTATTTTGTAGGTGTCAGTGACTGTCACTGTCAGTGACACTGAAGTCAGTGAAGAGTGAAGACTGAAGTGTAGACGGTGATCTGTCAGTGTCAGTGAGGCTGTCATGCATGCAGACAGTGTCATCACGATTTATTGCTAACAATAGACGCTTATCACAACCAAATACTCTCACTGACTGTCCTCACTGACCATATGGCAATAAACCAGTCGCAGTGCCCCTTTCATAGCCTGCTGCAACACTAACACTGTCGGTCTGTTTAGCGTAGTCTGTCAGTGGGTGCGTGAGCGATAATGCAAGAGTCATGGCGCATCGAGTCAAATTTGTATTGTGACTCACCCAGTTTTTAAGGGTCAGTGGGCATAATCATGACACTTGCTATGTTCGCATTTAAAATATTACATTAATGCCAGCGTTTCATTGGAAAAAATCCAGAAAATCGTAAATTGTTGGTCCCGAAGCGCGAAACTCAAAAGCCACACATTGGTGCGTTACAACGGCTGAGCGGGCCCTTTGCCAACTTAAGTCACCTACCAAGCAGACTTAGAAAGTTAAGTCAGCCGTCTGCGGCATCAGACTCAAGTTCTTTCGTGGAACGCATTTGAAGGGGCATGGACTTAAGTTAAGTCAAAACTTAGGATTTAAGTCAGAAAACGGACTTAAGTTCGTTCGTGGAACCGGGCCCAGGGCAGCAGGCCGGTTTAGGTCAAAATACAGCATTTTAGAGGCCTTCAGATGTAATGCTATTGTACTAGTTAACACGCCCACCAACTGGTAATTATTATGGTTAGGGAGTGCCTGTCTTGTTGTCATCTATGGCTAATGGAGATAAAATTTGGAAATCAGCAAATTTTGCTAAAAACGTAATTCCAATTGGGCTTGATTCATCGCATTTGTCATACCCTATTGCATCCCGGTATTTCGGATCTAGAATGTAGGCCCCACGGGAGCCTGCGAGTTTATCACATAAATGCGAGTATTTTTTCGTAGTCAGATTACTCATCCGAGAAGGGCTCGGATTATGTACCTGCGAGTCTAAATTGTTATAAGATCGACAAAATACATCATTCCACGTTATTGACAGACAGGCTGATGTTATATGTGTCACAGAAAGCTGGTTTGACAGCAGTGTTTCAAATGGTGAGAGTCATATCTCTGGTTACCAGGTATATCAAAGAGACAGAAATAGCCATTGTGGTGGTGTACTTATGTACGTGAGCAAGGAGCCTTCTACATTACTGAGACCTGATCTGCAGGCAGACGGCAATGAGTGTTTATGGCTAGAAATTTGCCTGGACAATGAACGACTACTAATAGGAGGTTATTATAGACCGCCAAGCAAACAGTCTGACGCGGTTAACAAATGTATGTATGATCTTCATGAATCATATCGTCTTGCTTCCGCCAATAACTCGAACGGGATTCTTTTGATGAGTGATGATTTTAGTAATACACGTAAGGAGTCTCGTGACGACAGTGATTTAAAATATCGAAAACAATGAACTATATCCGCCCATGAATGAGCAAACGAGAATAACTAAATATTGTAAATCGCTATTGGATGAGGCTTTTTCAATTAGTTTGCAGGCAGTCTATAAATTCTAGCGTCGGCACTACACGAGCGGGGATCATTCCAACTTGAAAGAGGGGACCCCCCCCCTCTTATATACCGCAAAAACGACAGCTCTAGATTGCTTTTGTGATTTTTGACGAATTTTCTAATTTAGTTAGAATCTGTATACTTTATCATTAGGCAACAATTTCGTTGCCATGGAAATGACGTCACTGACGATTATCAAATTAAACAAATTGGCTTCTAACTTTAATTTTACCTACTTATAGTGATGTTGGTATTTGTGTTTATTTCAAATCAACATTTCGATAACATGGTACATAAATGCATATCACAATCATAAAAGCGGTCACATCGAGATGTATATACGTGGGAATATAATATAGGCGCAACCTATAATGAGGAATACATTTATCCTAGGACTATTGGGGTTAGGCTTGACAGACCTGGGAATGCTTGTTGTAATTTTTCATGAAGGGTTTTTGTATCGTTTTATATTGGGGGGGGCTGTTGGGGGGGGACGACCGGGAATTACTGTGACAGGAATAACGACGACTGTGGAATCCGGTTTATTGCATAAACAAACAAAAACCCTGGAGACAAGAAAAGAAACCAAAACAATGAACAATATGGCTGTGGCTGCATGGGGAGCAAATAGCTCTAATACATGAGACACGCTCGTCACTGAAAATAGGAGGAACACTCACCCCAGGTAGGGTGCCCATCTACATGCTCACAGTACCAGCGGTGGAGCAATGCACAAACATATAGGCTGCCCATCTACAGGCTCACGGGCTCAGTGACATGCAGGCTCTGACCTGAGTACGTTTTAAAACAATACAAAATACTGCGTTAACGACACCTAACGACTTATAAGTAAGTAATATAATAATGCCCAAGTATGGCATTATTAACAACAACACATGGCCATTGAAGTCACCACTAACTCGGCAATGCCGGCAGCTAACAAGTATTTACAAGTCGGTTCTAACCGGACTGATTCATATTTATTTGGACTCGCGTGGCTTTCTCGCACGGTAATAAAAGTGAAATAATGCCAGTTTGGTACACACTGGGACAAAACATAGGCCACGGAACGTCCGGGGTCGATGGATAATGAATGGATAACTGGATGAAACATGTCTAGGCCTGGATTCGACCCAGTATTGGGTTGATGTACGGTCTAGTGCGCTAGCAACTACCTCAGGGAAGCCACGTAGTAGTAATAGAACGGACCCATTTTTGGCCATTCCTTTGCCACTTCAAAGTCAGACATCAATGACAAGACGAGAATTTCTTCCATAGTTAACACAACCCAGATGAGACAATAATGTAATAAGGTGGTTGTCTTGCAATAAGAGAATAATAAGCTGCCTAAACAATTGGTGATGCCCCAAAACATCTTCAGGTCCTGTTATTCTCTTGTGCTTACCCCCTTATCTTACCGTTATAGTGCCTTGTAGGGGAGAGTAATATTCGTGTTTATGCATCTGAATTTTACGAGCGAGGGAAATGACATTATAGAGAACACAAAATCTGGGTGCCTTCATATTGAAATTCTAATACTTGATCCCTTTTCATGGGCTTTAACTCAACGAAAGGAACTCAGTCATGACTAAAATACTCCCCGTCGACAATATATGCCATGCACAACATCACATGTTAATCGTGTGACATTATAGAGTAATTTCCAAACAGCGCCTATGGAAAATGCTCCCGGAAACAAACAAGCTGGATGTCAGTTTGGCTGCTTTGATTCATGTGTTTTCAGCGATTTCATGGAATAAAACCAGTAACCTGCTATTGTACGGTTCCTTGATTAGTTTGATTTGCAATAAAAAATCAGTTTCAAGTCGTTGGCAGACCCTAAAGACGATTGCCGCCATAGCTAAGCATCATTAATTCGCTTATCAAAACGCCTTTCCCCCTAAATAAACAGCATGTGTAGCAAGTTAATACTGCGAAAATGATTACCCTACGCAGATAAGGTTCGAAAATGTGAAGAAGAGAAGAACAACAACAACCCATGTTTTAAACATGGGAACAGTTTACACCATCTCCATGTTACAGAAGCCATCTGGTCGTGCTGCCTGCTGGTAGATACTTACGTTCATGACGGTCTGTGTGTCGATCATAGGCTGCCCGTGAAGCAAAGTGCCAGAGGAGGTATTGTTTGTCTGTCCCAGATTCTGCCAGATTCGACAGTGTCTTACTTAAGGCTCTGTCGTTTGTGTGAATAGTCGATTACTTTCAATCATGGCAGATGATGAAGTAATTTCGACAGGCATAAAATCATTTGGATCATGTTAACCTTTTCAACAGACTTCATCTGGTCACCAAACCCGTTCGCCAGTTCTTCGATTTTGCTCCATAACTGTCACAAGATTGACATGTCAGGCAGATCAAAGTAGATTAATGCCAGTTTGCTTCGATAACCGCGGAAATGTATCTGGACATTGACCTGGACAATGACTTGCAAAATGATCTCGACAATGACCTGGACAATGACTTGCAGAATGATCTGGACAGTGACCTGGACAATGACTTGCAGAATGTCTTGGACAATGACATGGAAAATGAGATGTTAAATGACGTGGCAAATGTCATGGACAAAAATCTGTGCAAGTATATGATCAATGACATGGAAAGTGACCAGAGTAATGACGTGGACAATGACAGGGACCATGACTGGGACAATGACAGGCAAAAATAACAAGGTGCAGAAGTCTTACCCATAAAATCAATAATAATGTTCATGAAAGAAAACGTATGAACGTCCAGATTTCAAAAGATCCGTTAGAATTGGTGAATGTACGCAATGAGTGGGTTATCTATTTATAGCCTAAACGTCTGTGGCTTGGGCTTCCCGACAAAGAGAGCAAATGTATTGGAATGGCTAACAGATCAACGTGGTTCGGTATAGTGTTTACAAGCCGTACATTTCAGTGTGTTAACACAGTGTCTTTTACAAAATGAGTGTAACAGTAAATGTTATATGAACTCACCGTCTTCGCAAGCCAATGGTTTAGCAATCATGTTGAAAAACGATTTTGAAAGCACAGATATGAGAAAGATTAACTGGGCGATTTTGTATTATTAGACACTACAATGTGTGGAAATATGTTGACGTTAGCTAGTATTTATGGACCGTATATGGATAACCCCAGGTTCAACAAAGAAATTAACTAAAAGCGGAGAAGCTAGACAATACAGGCATAATTGAGTGGGAGGATTTGAACCTAGTGTTAGACTTTGAGCTTGATATACGTGGCTATAAGCGCGAAGATAATAATGCGAAGAGAGAAGTCGTCAATGTTATCTTTATAATTTAAGCTGATTGACTGTTGGCGAGTAGATCACCCTCAGACTAAGCGTTTTACGTGGACCAACCAGCAGCGAAAAGCTCAGACGGCTAGACTTTTTTGAAACATCGGCCGATATCCACGTAATGATGAAAACGTCAGATATAGGGCTGTACAGTCACTACGGGATCTTAACGAGACCCCACGAGACAGGCATACTGATGCTCTACGTCAACGGCCTGTACTTGCTGCCTACCTTCCGGTTGTTTGCCTTCACTCGCCTCACACACAAGATCGGCTAAAGCTGTCGTTGGCTGCACAACTATCCACTGAAATTCTGCGCATATCAGAATTATAGCCATCCGAGTAGATTTATGTAATATATGAGCGGTTAGACAGTTGATAAACCAGAATGCGGTTGTCTCATGAGTGACTGTCAGTGTCAGGCGATCTAATGTGTTGCTCGGTCTTTTCCATGTCGTGTGACGTAATACGCATCATGACTCGCATGTCTGCGCGCGGTATCTATGGTTACGCAACAGCGCTCCATATATGGACTGGCCAGGCGAGGAAAATGGTGTTCCGTTTGTCCAGAAATGCAAACATAGATGATTTGCCTCAAAATGCAACGTTTCCAGTAGTCTCATCGAACGAACTACATGCATTATGGAGAGATAAATATCTTATCTTCAACTATATTATGATTTCATAGTCAGCAATGCCTGGACCAAAGCCAACAAAAACTAGTTTCACACCCACTCGATTCTTCACGCACAAACCGCGCAGCTGGCCGGTACCCAACACTCAAACGTTGACTACAATGAGTGCTCTTCAAGCAGCTGTAGCAAGGCACCAGCGTGATGCGCACTCGTTCTAAGAGCACGTTTTATTTAGTTGGTCCCCAAAAGACCTAAAGAACTGTACGGCCCTATTGTTCGAGGAAATAGAAACGATCATCAGTGGATCGTCGTAACTCAGGGCAACAGAGGCTTAAAGCGCGGCCCGAACGCTTACGTCTGCCTGCCTGCCTAAAACGTGTCTTTTTTAGGTAACAATCAAACATTGTACTATGAAGAAGGTGAAAAACCAAGTAAATACTTTTGCAACATGGAAAAACCGAACTATGTCAACAAGATCATATATAGATTAATGGTTGACCGTAAAGAAGTGGTTGAGCTGCAAGGTATATTACATGAACAATTGTGTTATTGTCGAGCGTTGTATGCAAACCCTGATAATCCGGGTGAACATAATTATGCAATTTCTAAATGTTGAGCATGTTAAGATGCTCGATGGGACGCAAAGGCATTTTATCAGACCAATATATTGGAGAAAACACAAGAATGGTCTACGATGTTATGCACTATCTGATTGAAAAGGACAGAACGGGCTTGATGTGTTGGGACGGTATGCTACTAGAAAGTGGTTTAATAATTTACATAAGGATTATTTAAGCTACGCTAATAATAATGATTTTTCCGCAATGTTTTCTTGTAGTGGGTTTATTGTACTATAGATGCAACAGTGCCACGAGTAAATACAACTGAATACATGCGTCAAATAAAAGGAATTATAATAATGTATATATATATATAATAATATATAATA
Organism: Arenicola marina; assembly: GCA_964019135.1. NCBI lineage: Eukaryota > Metazoa > Annelida > Polychaeta > Arenicolidae > Arenicola > Arenicola marina. The sequence continues at coordinate 12,050,907 of OZ025260.1, read as the reverse complement.
ATTGACATATCATTATAGCGTCATATTCGTTTTCAACGATGTGCGTCCCTGATAGAATACAATATTTACAAAGTCTGTCTTCCCTGTCTAACCTACCTCGCTCTTTCTCTATCACCGCTACGCGCTTCCTTCAGCCTCCTATAGATGAGTTGGCGCTGACGGCGGGCTCGGCGAATGAAGTCCTCTGATATTTTGAGCGTTGATTTTTTTTGGAAAGGGCCTGGCCTTTTCCTGGAAATTTGACGTTTTCAAACTGAGGAAACGAACGATGGCTGGCCTAGCTGTGTCCGGCTTGTCCTATGGGCTCTCTCGGTCTGCATCTCCTTCTCTTGGCCGTTCATGGCCAATGAATTGGTTTGAAAAATTCGGACCATAGTTTTAGTTTTGCTCCAATCTTCAGATTCCTGCTTCGGCAGGCCGTGGAAAATTGTTATTCTTTCACGATATTTCTTCATTGTCATTGGTATAATTCTCCAGTGTTTTAATTATTTCTCCCCGTAGTGGCCGCTAATTGTGTTATACGCTACTTCACATAATTTTGTTTCGTCGTGAGTTGATTTTGTCGCTCTTTAAGCACTTTGATGCTGGTCTTCTATAGAGCTTAGGTGTGCACGCAGCTCATCATGGGTCTTGCGTATCGATTGCAGCTCGCTCCTGATGTCCATCAGACACTCGGCTACAGTGAGCAAAACACTTTTTATCGCTGGCATTTGTTTCCCCTCGGTAGGGGACGCAGTGAAGGGGGCCCACTCTCACCATATTTATTCATGGTATGTACTGAATCGAGGAAATAACAAAAGATAACACAATCAAAGTATTGAGATTGACGGGAAACAATATAAAATTTCGCAATATGCTGAAGATACTTTTATTCTATTAGACGGAAGCGCATTATCCCTCAGAAATGTGTTAATGGTACTACAAATACTGCCGTAGCACAGGTAGCCTATATGTACCAACCTACCCTTAGCTTAGGTAAGGCACTTTCAACTGCTAGGAATTAAATTCAGTCAAGACCTGAGTAACATGATTAATTTAAACCATAGATGGAGACTACCAGTTTAAACAAAAAAATTATATGATAAGCGTACGTTATCTCTGCGGGTGAAGGGTCACGGTTGTCAAGACACATGCGAGATACTCACGAGATCTCCTGCGATATTTCATGAGACAGCGGCACTTATCCCACATGTCCAGGCCGTTTGTTATCTGCCCTCTGCGCCGCTTATTTCTCCAGCATCGTTTAGAACTGAGACTGCTGAGGATGGCCCCTGGTGCTGGTTGTCATTGCGTCAATAATAGCCACCCACGTGTTCCTGAGGGCGTGATACAAGATCTGGGGCATGATATGTGTATTTGACATTTCCCTGCCCAGTCGTTATCATGTTGAGATATAATCCAAACGAAGGATTACTTTAAGCTATGGTTGCTCTGAAAGAAGTGGCACGTGTCTATTCCAAAGCATTGGGTTTCCTACGCCGAAATATTGAGCAACCTCAGGCCAGGCTGATTCAATTATCTTTTTTTGGATTTCTAGTGCCATAATGATACTGAAATGGGGCCAGTTTTGTGCACACAGGGATTATACATGACATCAACGGCGATCAGTGTCTTTTTGCAATAAGAAAATTATTGTGAATCAGATATCATTTATTTAAACCAAGTGCACACACCTGTATGCATCAGGTCAAGGAAAAAATAAACAAGAAACAATGTCAAAGCTTGCCCGGTGTTTTGCGTAACTTGCGTAATTCATGGATTATATCGACTTCAGCTTATTATCATTATTATTATTGTTATCATACATAATTATATATATATATTGAACTTTTGGTAAGCAAATGTATTTGTCTGCGACAAAAAGGAAAGCTAAACATCAGAGGAGTAGCGCTATCACAATCAAACGCAGATTTGAAAACCCTATCCGAGAGTCGTATTTGTTTCGGATTTCAAAATCGGTCTCAAATTTGTAACAATGTATAAATGCAATCTACTATTTCAACATATCTTTCAGATCACATGCAATTTGTGGTCAGCTGACAACCCCTACAATTATGTTATGTAATAATTCGGTGAGGCGGATATGACTGCTATCATTATCAGTATTTACTATTCAATGCGGAATTCCTCAAACTTGTTCAATTCAAATGATGTTGTGTTTTATATATTAATATTAAAGAGAAAGCCAGGGCGATAAAGAGATTATCAACATATTCAGTATTCTATATGGAGTTTATCAAGCGTCTTCTTGACTTTCTCCAGTAGCTCGTCAGCGTATTTGATCATAATGTCTTCCTGGAAGAGCTCCTTGATTTTGTGTCCTTGCCTAGTGGTCCGCCGGTAGTGGCAGTCGAGCGCGACGTCTCTGGGGACGTAAAGCGTGTCTACCATGCTGTCACCCTCCAGCCTGGCGGTGCAAAAGTGGTTCCGCGCCGCCACGCAATGCATCGGGTCCAAGATGGACTTGACATGATTGTTTTTGTATTCCGCCCGGCGTCGGTAGCGCATGTAGGTGGAGAAGGCCGGGTAGTTCTCGTCCGGTACGGCGCCATACTCGTGCTGCAGGATGAACTCGTTGTGCATGAACCTGTAGTTGATGACCGGTTGGCTGCCGCGCGCCTGCTCCTCTCGGGCGAGGGTGTCGAGCAGCTCCACTAGGGTGCGCTCGCGTCGCGGGACAAGGATCTCGTCAGTGTCGATGACCATGAGTTTGTCGAAGGTGTAGGCCATGGCGTACATGCAGTGGGTGACGGACAACGTGCTGCGGGTGTGGATGTCTTTGTAGGTGTCCTTCAGTTCGATGAAGTTGGAACGTTGGACAGACAGGTATCCCTGGTCAATATAGTGACGAAGCACGTGCCACGACTCCGAATCTATGCCGTCGTTCGCCATGAAGACCTTGCCCACCCCGAGGATCCGCTGCAGCTCGAACCACTCGACCAGCAGCTTCGGGTTCAATTGGTTGAAGACGATAGGGACGCACGTGCCCAGCTTGACTCGCTTCCCGCGCGGGGCCATCGCCTCCACAGGTACCATCCGCCCTGCCCGCCACTGACCCACCGCCGTCTGCTTATCGGCGCTGTGGCCCAGCGACACGCGTCGGAGACGGCCCGCGCATGCGCGGGGCCTGCACGTGACCGTGACTGACATGTACAGCCGTTCTGGAGTGATGTCCATTTCACGGGCGACATTCAGGTTGATAGTGACCGGCCGAGAGATCTCGATGTGACCTTGTTCCCCATTATCGCCCATGCAATATATATAACAAAATATCGCCCTCGTCGTTTCATCCACTGTTGTGTTGTGTCCGATGACAGAGACGATCCGGATGAGGGGTTGTGGGAGGGGCGGCCGCTGGTCCCAGAAGGCGCTGAACATGTACATAGTCCGATCGGTACCCGCCACAGTCACGAAGGTCCCGTCGTCCAGCGATCGGTGGTCACTGAGACCTTGAGGAATCGTCGACAGCAGCGGGTACTCCATGGGCACCCTGGATCCATCCTCCCGGAGCTCCACCGGTTCGGCTGAGGTGTTGACGAGGACTGGCTTGGCCGCGGGCGTGGAGACACCCTTGGGGATCTTCAGGGAAGCTGGCTGAGTCTCTTGTTTGCCAATTCTTGCTACTGGGGTGGCCGCGGCGGTCGAGGTCTCCTTCGCACTAGGTTCTGGGATGGTGGTCTCCTCCCCCGCCGCTGTCCTTTTCTGGCCGGAACCTTCCCCATACGCCGCTCCCCACTCCTGCCTGGGGCGTCCCCCGCGTGCCGTTCCTTGCTTCGATAGCTTGCTATTCTCTGGCGACGACCGCTGGTCATGCGAATCTAGAGACACCTCTCCGCTCTCTTGAGTCAGCCTCGCCATCGGAGGCGGAGTTATCGGACCCCTTTGACCCTCAATGAAAAGCGCCCTCTGACGGAGGTGCACCATGGTAGCGATGACTAAGATGGCGAGAATGGCCGCCGCACATTGACCAGTTTTCTGGCGAAAGAAAACACAGGCGTAACACAAATAATGTTAAATACAAATTGAACTGTCTGCTCTTTTTCACACTTCCCAATAACATCGTTGAAAATCGATTCCGTTTTTGTGCCCCTTCAACATCGTGGGCTAAATATTGTAATGCATGATGAATGCCAAGTGATTCACGCCAGGTCCACAAAGCCGTCGAATTATCTTTCAGCTTACGATTAAATCTCATGCAGAACTACTGATCTTTGTCCAATTATATATATATATATAGGGTACAATTTCCCCCCCCCCCTATCTTTGAAAAATTCTGGGTCCGCCACTGTAGAGCAACACCAATGGGCAAGACATGCCTGTTGGCACTTATTTACTTTTGTATAACTACAACGATATATTACGAAGAAAATCAATGGGCATGTGCTTTACAAGTTAGTTCCAGCCAGGCTGATCCATATCTATTTGGTTCCAGTGGTTTTCTCGTGCAATAATACATTGTAGGAGCAGCTTAAAATCGTTGGTAGATGCTACAGAGACTTGCCGCCATAACGATGCATCATCATAGATTCGTTTATAGGACGCTTTACCCGAAGAAAACACATATGTATCAAGTTATTACTGCGAAAATGGAATACCGAAACAAAGCTATGCTCTGATAATTTAAATAAAGAAAAACAATAGTTCAATTGATAAACATGAGAATAGTTCACACCACACCCATGTAACAGAAGCGATCTGGTCTCTTTGCATGCTGGTAGATACTTACTTTCATGCCGGTACGTGTGTCGATCCTCCTGCCGCCTGTGAAGTAAAGTGCAAAAGGATCTTGTTTGTCTGTCCCTGCCGCTATAGTGCCTTATTTAAGGGTCTATCGTTTGCGTGCCGCCCATAGTCGATTTACCCACATCCATTCATGGCATATGGTGAAGTAAGTTCGATAGCCAAGGCAAATATCATGACCAGTTTTATCATGTTAACCTTTCTAATCGATTTAATCTTGTAGCCAAATGGGTGCTCTAGTTCTTGCAGATCACGCCAATTCCAATAACGGTAAATTTGTTTAAAATAATAAATAATGTCAGATGTAACATAATGATCGACGGCATGTGAAAAAAATCTGACACTGACTCAACTGACAAAGCCGGAAGGGGGGAGGGGCGTCTGCACTGCCTACTAATCAAGCCTGTTGATGTGAGGTATATTTTTGAATGAGTTTTGAACATCATATTTAGCGCCTTTGTTTATTCAAAACAGGTTTAAGTTTAGCCAAACGTTAAACGTAAACATGCTATAGCGCGTATTTTTCTATTCTCATCAAATGAGAATCCTCAACAAGATTACTTCCACATCTTTAACAATTTCAATCTTGTTGACATTTTAGTTTACGCGATGACGTCAACATATTCATTACAAACCTCAACAAAACTACAAACGCGTTTCTTTATCCTCTTCGTTTACAATAATAAATCATTTCAGACGTAACCAACTTCTGAAGCTTTTCAGCTTTAATCAAAGGATAACAGCCCCATGGATGCTTTTGATTTTCCATTCACAGCCACGGCTCAGACACAACCAGGCCTGGCTCACTCTCCTTGGAGTAAAATCACTCTCCGTGGAGCGAGCCAGGCCTGGTTACCACAGGCACAGCCGACACGGCCACACTATTCACACAGGTCACGCTGAACGGAAATACCCATCTGAATTATTTTGAAAATTATATTATTTTAAATACATTTTGCGCTACAAATTGTGACGAGTGTATCCAAAAGCGTTTGATTTTATTCGCAGAAATATTGAATAACCGGTAAATCTATTCCGTTTTTGTACCCATTAAAAATAAAAGATTTATGCATTGTAATGCCTGATGAGCGCACAAAACATTCATAACAGGTCCTGTCACTGAAGACGTATCTGTCAACGACCAAATGTCAAGCAAAACTACTGACCTTTGTTCAATTATATATATATAAAAGATAAAGTATCGTGCCCCCTCCCCCCACTTTGTTGATCCTCCACAACTCCAATTTGAAGGATATGCGTGTTGGTCCATATTCATTTTTCATAACCACATAAATATATTGAGAAGAAAATCAATGGGCATGTACTTTACAGTTAGTACTGATTCATCGCTATTGGGACTCGAGTGGCTTTCTCGTAAAGTAATAACAATGAAATGATGCCGGTTTTGTGTACACAGGGTCTAAACATGGGCCGCGAAACGTCCCGAGAGAATGAATAATGAATGGATGACTGCATGAAGACCCGCAGTGCGTGTCTAGACCCGGATGTGCCCTACTGACTATTGATCAACTGTCTAGTGCCACTGCAGCTGCCCCTGGTAAGCGCCTTTGTCGTCATAGAACGGAGACATTTCTAGTCGTGTCATTGCCATCTTAAATTCAGAAATCAATTGCAATACGCGTCTTTACCTTCAGAGTTAACCAAATGGGTGCGCTAGTTCTCGGAAAGCACGCCAAAATGTCACACTATTGATATATATGCACAGCCGACACGGCCACACTGTCCACATCCATCCTCCAGGACCTCCACCGGTTCGGCTGAGGGGTTAACGATGGCTGGCTTGGAAGTGGTCGGGTGGACACCATCGTGGGTCGTCACTGTAGCTGGCTGGGTCTCCCGTTCGCCGATTACCGCTGTTGTGGTGGTATCGGCGGCCGAGGTCTTCATTCGACGGCGTTCTGGGATGGTGGTCTTCTCCCCGCCCGCCGCTACCCTTTCCAGGTCGGGGCCTCCCCCACCCGCCGATCCAGGTTCCTGGTTACGGCCTCCCCACGCGCGGCTCCCAGTTACTTGTCGCGGCCTTACCCGCACGCCGCTCCTTGCTCCCGATCGGTGGCCTCCACCCTCGACGCAGCTTTCCGCCTCTATCATAACCGACGCCCCGCGCCGCCGCCGGTACCTCGCTATTCTCTGGAGACGACGTCTGGCCATCCGAACCCAGAGACACCTCTCCGCTCTCTTGAGTCAGCCTCGCCATCGGAGGCGGATTTATCGGACCGCCCTGACCCTCAATGAGAAGCACCATCTGGCGGAAATACACCGGGGTGGCGATGACAAACATGGCGAGAATAGCCGCCGCACATTGAGCAGTTTTCTGGCGAAAAAAGCAAAGGAAAAAATATTATAAATACAAATGTAACGTCCTCGTCCACAGTTCCATAGCCATCATTTAAAATCTATTCCGTTTCTGTGCCGATTCAAAAGCATGCATGTAAACATTGCTGATGAGTGGAACAAGGCTTCATACCAGGTCCTCTCACTGAAAGTCTTTGCCATAAAATTGGTATCTCCGCAGCATTCATAACACTGTGCACAAATCATTAGATTACACTCTGGCCAGGCTGATTCAATTATCTATTATCTGACGTTCTATTGCCATAATAAAAACTAAAACTGGCCAGTTTTGTGCACACAGGGATTATACCCGACATCAACGGCGATCAGTGTTTTTCTGCAATAAGAAAATTATTGTAAATCAAATATCATTGATTCAAACCAAGTGCATAAACCTGCATACATTAGGTCAAGGAAAAAGTAAACAAGAAGTCATTAGGCCACTGAAAATGAGAAAAGTTTGTGAGTATATATATACTTTGCTTCCGTTTGAAAATATCTACTAAAGTCGGCATTTTCCCGGATTCAAAGTGCGCATTGTCGACCATATTTTGGGCAATGTGAGCACTGTTGATGCTGTGTAGATTAAAGTGCGTGTTGTAGGCGCAGATATACTTGTCTTGGTAGGGGTTGTGGCTTAAATCTTCGGTTCAGCATTTTACTACTCGGTTATCAGTTTAACGGCTTTTCGCATTCAGACAAGTTCGATATTGTAACCAGCAAACTTATACGAAATAACGAAAATGCAGATATACCGTTCCATTATTTATTTATAAAGACACTTTAAAGCCCTTGATACAGGGTATAAAACAATACACAAAGCACGGCTGATCCTACCCATGAATGGCCTCGCCTCCTCCGTCGTTCTCACCCATGAGAGAAGCCCCTTACCAGCCGGTGCGCAAGAAAACAAAGTCTGTAGACCGACGCTGTTCGAATAGTTTTCAACGGGGCTGAACTAAATTACGTCACCGTTCATCCTTGGGTATTACGTGGTGAGGCTGCTAAGTAATCTGCCTCATTGGTGATCCCTTTATTGTGTATATCAGAACGACGGAGGAGGCGAGGCCATTCGTGGGTAGTCTGATCCCAACCAAAACTATACACTATTCCGGTTATATCCTGCCCCTGCGACTTCTCTCCACTAATAAACGTACACTTGATATAACCAACTTCATAGTTATCTCACCATAAAGAATATGGCTGAGAAACCAGACTGAAGTCGAACACACTAAAGCCGCGGCTACTGCGGCAAGCTTGTAGCAAGTAGGATCCATGGAGTCACTGGTAATTCCTCATTGGTAACTAATAGCACAGGACAAAGACTAATAGGACATTACAATAACTAATAGCACCCTACAGTAACTAATAGCACCACACAATAACTAATAGCACCCCAAAATAACTAATAGCACCTCACAGAACCTCACAGTCACTGATAGGAGAGGAGAGCACCTTGCATATAATGAACATGACCAAGGAGCCAGACTCAGGAATCACACTCACTACAGCCGCGGCTACTGCGGCAAGCTTATAGCAAGTATAACCCCTGGAGTCTGCAACAGCTTTTGTCTCTGTGGGTCTGTCTCTGTCTCTCTGTCTGTGGCTCTCTCTGTCTCGTGGCCTCCCGATGCACCTCTATTTATATCAGCCTGAGCCCCAAGCGTCCCACAGGCAGTAACTGTATACCTACGCTTGAAAATAGAACTAAACTACGCCTGGCTACACTTCAAAGTACTTGAGAAACCTGCTAGATAACCTACATAAAAAGATAGCTAAACTATTTATAAAGATACTCACGTTGAAAACCTTCGGTATCTAAACTTTCTCTCTCTCTGTTTCTTCTTCTGGCGGAAATTTACAAACCCAATCTCACCCACACCCCTACCGAGCTACCGTCCTACTTCCTGTCCTGCTACCCTAACTCCCCCAAGCGAGTGCTCGTCTACCTATCCTGACTTACGCTGCCGCTATTCGCTAGATGGAGCCACTAAAGTTGTAAGTCGGCGCAAGAAGGGGTCTGGGGCCGTATTCATAATCACCACTTAGGCTACGCCACTAGACTTAGCGCTAAGTGGAAGATTTGTCGAGCAATGATGGGGTTCAAAATACATCAGTAGTCACCCAAGAAATGGATTTTCGGAATTAAGAAAGTGCGAAACTTATATTGCAGAGGATTTCTTAATCATGCACCTCACCACAACGAGCTGGTGAGGCTAAGACGAAACTTCTATTTTCGTGCGTAACTAACGAGGGGATTATGAATACGGCCCCTGGCCGTTACACCTGTATACGCTATGCAGGGCAATGCGGCCACTGTAGGCGTTACGAGGGGGAAATGCGCGCTGCAGGCGCTGTTTTGAGTAATTTGGGCATTGTATTAAACGATATGAACCAAATTATATGTCTAAACGTGGTTTGGGCCCGTGTATTAATGTTGCTATTAATTTTACATTGATTTAAAATGACATCGTGACGTCACCTGACGTCATTTGATGATCGACAAAATGCCCCCGATGTCTTATATTTTTGTTTTTTATACCTACCTACGAATTCGGGTGATGGTAGCTATTGCTAACGTGGCTGAAAATGAAGCAGGCCCAACACATCGTAAGACCACGTCAGCTACGTCCCTGGAGATGACGTGTAACGTCAAATAAACCGGAAGTCGCCATACCGTATAAGAGCTGGTTTTATGATCACAGCTGTCGAATTTAGCTCTTTTCGAGGTCCTGGTTATCCATCTGTAGAATGGTCATCTGACTGGCTAAGTGACCGAGATGCCAACTCTTTAGTAATACCAATGGGTCCATATATTTCACTGGTGTGCACGTCGTGTTGAGCCGATATGGTGTACAGCGTGCTATGAAGCCAGTGACTGCGCGATCTGCTCCATGTCACGCTACTTTGTTGGTGTGGATGGCGTGGGGCTGTCGCTAGACTCGTGTGTTTACATCTGCGACTAAGACTGACTGGACTATATAGAAACAGAGACAATGGACGATAGTGGGTTGCTTATAATGTCAGAAATTTTAAATTTTCCTCACAAAGAAGCATTGCCAGTTGCAATTTCTTTCCGAAAAAATGATTAAACATAACAATAACTCAGCTGTTCATACTAGAATAATTTTTTCTAGTACAGGGCACAGGCTATGGCTCCGAGCGCCGGCTCCAGGTCTGTGCGCTGGACTGTGCTCCGGGAGAATATGGCGCTGTATGCTGGACTGGTGCTCAAGGCGCCGGATAATGGCTCCGGGCACGGACTATGGCTCCGGACTATGGCTACGCGCGCAGACTACTGTTCTGGGCTAAGGCTCCGAGCTCTCATTATCGCCTTGTCATGGCACCGGTCGCCTTGCCATGGCTCCAGTCGCCGGATCATGGCTCCGGTCGCCTTGCCATGGCTCCAGTCGCCGGATCGTGGCTCCGGTCGCCGGGTCACGGCTCCGGTCGCCTGGTCATCTCCGATCGCCGGGTCACGGCTCCGGTCGCCTGGTCATAGCTCCGATCGCCAGGTCATGGCTCCGGTCGCCGGGTCATGGATCCGGTCGCCTGGTCATAGCTCCGATCGCCGGGTCATGGATCCGGTCGCCGGGTCATGGATCAGGTCGCCTGGTCATAGCTCCGGTCGCCTGGTCATTGCTCCGGTCGTCGGGTCATGGATCAGGTCGCCTGGTCATAGCTCCGATCGCCGAGTCATTGCTCCCATAGCGGGCTATCCACATAAATATAATATATCAATATAAAACGTCACTGGTCCCGCATTGTGTTTATATTAAATGTTGCAACTATTGGATAACCAGTTCAATATGGATGTGGTATCCTTCGAGGGACTCTCAAAATCGCTGTTTTCAACACAAGCAACCCCTCCGTCCGTATCCCACCCTCTAAGCAAAAGAACCCCTCCCCTCGCTGAACAATATTATCCACAAAATAGGAAAATATAATGTAAGACAAATATGGGGGTCAACACTGGCAACAGTCTCCGACAGGCCGTGGCACTCACCTAACTTTCAAGTAACCATAGGCCATTGAGAGAATTACATGTGGCCTCTCACTCCTAGCGTCCTATATTTAAGACACAAGCAGAACGACGGAAGTTTCCATGGTCTAATTTAGTATTTCAGAAATGACAAAGTGCATTGGATTTTGCCGATAATACCAGAAGAAAACACCATAAACAGAAGCATTAACACGTGCTTGAGTAAGTTGTTAGTAACATTCCTGAAAGTGGGTGCCACGGTACAGCAAGATTTCGGTTAATGTCAAAATCAGTTGCGCCAACAATAGCTTCCCACATGTCACGCAAGATATGGTGCTTGATATGTATATTTGACATTTCATGCCCAGTCGTTATCATGTTGAAATACAATCCAGGTGAACGAGTACTTAAAGCTATGGTTGCATCAGACAACTGTGGCTAGTGTCTATCCCCATGCGTTCGGTTTCCTTTGCCGAACTATTGAATAACCTGTACAACATTGTGGAAACTTCTTTTGCTTTTTTTACGTTATCCCAAGTAGCCAAGTGATTTAATAGCAATTCAGCAGTGTCTCGCACAGCGAATGTGTAGATGTAAAATTAGTCCAGTGTTGCCCTGTCATTGCCAAATATTATCCACATGATTGTGTTGGTTTTAATCGGTATCATGTTGTGTCCTAACCATAATAATGTATCCTATGCGATGATATAAAACTAAAAGACACCATTTAGTTTCAGTACTGAAGACGTTCTTTTGAGCATTCGCCTGGTGACATTCGCCTTATTCACATGTTGGGAATTCCCACGCAAGAACAAGGCTGTACCTGCAAGTTTGCGCGCGAACGGCTAGTGCATATGATGTGTAGGGCCCCTGAGGGGGGGTAGCCATGTCGCGTGTCGATTTTAAGAAAAGGTCCATGTCGTGTGTCGATTTTAAGAAAAGGTCCATGTCGCGTGTCGATTTTTAGAAAAGTTCCATGTCGCGTGTCGCTAAGTCTTATGTCGCATGTCGATTCTAAGACAACCCCAATGTCGCGTTGTCGATTTTAAAAATCGCCGTGTCGCCGTGTCGAAAAAGCCCCTCTGGGGCCCTATGTGTGGCCCTGGTGAGTGGCACAAGGGCCTTTCTCTCCTGCCGTCAATGGTCACTATTAAGTCTGTCAGGTCATTATTGTTCAAACTAATGAACCAATAAGACCTATTTCTGCAAATTTTAATCTTTTCGAGTACATTTGACAATAGCCGAACGTGTAGACCTATGCGACACGGAACGGGTGACCCCCTCCAGCTGGGGGGTATCCCCGACCAGCAGTGGGATGCTATAACTTCAACAGAGCTTATCTGCTTAGTGGAAGATAGCTACAAGTACAATATGACGCACTGAAACGCATTGCGTAACGTTGAAGACCGCGTAGCTCAGTCGGTAGAGCGTTTCCGTTTTGATACTGGGGTCGTGCGTTCAATTCTCGAGGGGTGCAATTATTTTTGTTCCCATTTTTTTTCGTGGTCATCACTGTTTTAAGATGAGACCGATTAGTTCATGCAACGGCACAGGCACAGTCAATCAATAAGTGTGGGGGGGGGGGGGGTGGATAGATTTATTGCCACATTGGTCCTTTCATGAGATACAATATGTCAGCATAATTCCATATACCCAGCATAATATCTCCCCGGATAAAACACGGGGTTCAACAACGCACAAGTTTTCACGTGGTTTGATTTGGGTTCAACGGCACTTTCAGCCTGTAAGGCTATATAGGCCTATCGTGCCATTTCACGTGGGTCTATCATATGAGTAGTAGGCAAAGAATGTCCTTGTCATAAGATTCACTCAATACAATAAAAAATACTCATAATAAAATCAAAAACAATAGTAGGTCCATAGACTAATATGTCACAGCACAAAGATCCTAGCTGACGTGGAAAGCGAGTTAAAAAATATAGGGGGGCTTTCATGTCAATTGACCCTTGCTGCATGCCGCGGGAAATACCCCACTTTTTTCAAAAATACTAGCCCCAAAAGACCCTTCTTTTCCGCATGTACTTGCTCCAGAACACACACACCCTATCCATCTGCCTGAAATCGGTCATTTTATTACTTTAAATCACCCGGGAGCTATTTCGCAGCGAACCCGCAGCAGTGTCTCCCATTAGATTTCACGCGTTGGGCGAGTCACGCAGTTTGTGTTTGCAGGCACAGCCTCGTTTTGGCGTCAATATGGCGAGTCCGTGAATAAGGCGAATGGCGACACGCGCGCGCAAACAATAAGGTATTACGTCACAGTGCTGTGGAATACCTGCGGCCTTGGAAGCTATGGCACGCCAAAGCATGACACAAAACATGTACTCTCTTCACAAACGGGATTTCGCTTCGACTTACAGCTTTCAGTGTAGTATCGCACAACTATTTTGTTATAAGACTTTCAACAAATGTTGCAACTTTCATGTTGCAAAGTATTGCCGAAATGTAGAAACTGATTTAAACTGCATTTGTATCAGTCTCTTTGTTTGTTGGTGAGATATACTTTATAGACAACAACGTTATGAATAAATTAACGTGTCTCTGTATCAAATACAAATTTTCTCTGTAAATAAGCCTATAATGGTTAATAGTTGATAAAGCTTAAAGTTTATCAATATTATAATTTAATTCACTCTTGATTAAACTAAGGACAGATACAAGTAGTTGTATCAAAACTGAATTGGTTACATAGTTAGCACTCCCTCTGGCTTAATATTATGTCAAGACCTGAGGGAAAACTGGAAATATAGTTCAATAAATACGTACTGGTGGTAATGCCTGTTACTGTATATACTGGTGGCAATGCCTGTTACTGTATATACTGGTGGTAATGCCTGTTACTGTATATACTGGTGGTAATGCCTGTTACTGTATATACTGGTGGTAATGCCTGTTACTGTATATACTGGTGGCAATGCCTGTTACTGTATATACTGGTGGTAATGCCTGTTACTGTATATACTGGTGGCAATGCCTTGTTAGATGTATACTGGTGGTAATGCCTGTTACTGTATATGTAGCAGTGCTGTGGGCCAGGTGTTAATAAGGCCGAAGACAGATTGTCTCAATAAGCGTTTATTCAACACAGCCTCGGGGCTGGGGCTGGACAGGTGGCGAGCCCTAAATATACACCTGTAACGAATTAATTAGATTACAGTGACGTGACATATAACAATACAATTAATAATAATAGTCGTCTCTCGATGGCTGATTACTAATAAAATATGAGAAACATCAGACAGCTTAAATATAACAATTCACACATTCTCACACCTGATTCAAATCATACATCATGCCGTATCTAAGTTATAATTAGGATATTCAGTATCTAGAAAATATTACAGATTAAGCAGATTATAATTAAAAGCGTGGCTCCGTTATCTTCAGTCAACTTTAATACAACAATCCACACCTTCTAACACTCGATTCGCATCATATATCATGTGATCTCTCAGTTATAATTGGGACATTTAGTACGTAAGACAATATTAATGATTCAACCAAACCATAAATAAAAGTATACCTGTGGCTTGATGAACTTGTCGTCTCAGTAAACCACCAAGATTTGTATTACAGCGTCAGCGCTGTCTACTAATGCTACCTCGTTGGCAGCAAACAAAGGAATGACGAAATGAGTAATTGCGCGCCAACCGATGGGCATGCGCGATAGTACATACATGGTAAACCCACCGACAGGCGTCGCCACCGTGAATTTAACATATTTTCCCGGCACAGGTAACTTGGCATTACAATATAAATATAATACTTAACGTTTGTGATCAAAAAGTTAAACCGTCCACATATATACTGCGGGTAATGCCTGTTAAGGTGTATACTGGTGGTAATGCCTGTTACTGTATATACTGGTGGTAATGACTGTTACTGTATATACTGGTGGTAATGCCTGTTACTGTATATACTGGTGGTAATGCCTGTTACTGTATATACTGTTGGTAATGCCTGTTACTGTATATACTGGTGGTAATGCCTGTTACTGTACATACTGGTGGTAATGCCTGTTACTGTATATACTGGTGGTAATGCCTGTTAAGATGTATACTGATGGTAATGCCTGTTACTGTATATACTGGTGGTAATGCCTGTTACTGTATATACTGGTGGTAATGCCTGTTACTGTATATACTGGTGGTAATGCCTGTTAAGGTATATACTGGTGGTAATGCCTGTTACTGTATATACTGGTGGTAATGCCTGTTACTGTATATACTGGTGGTAATGCCTGTTAAGGTATATACTGGTGGTAATGCCTGGTACTGTATATACTGGTGGTAATGCCTGTTACTGTATATACTGGTGGTAATGGCTGTTACTGTATATACTGGTGGTAATGCCTGTTACTGTATATACTGGTGGTAATGCCTGTTAAGGTATATACTGGTGGTAATGCCTGTTACTGTATATACTGGTGGTAATGCCTGTTACTGTATATACTGGTGGTAATGCCTGTTACTGTATATACTGCTGGTAATGCCTGTTACTGTATATACTGGTGGTAATGCCTGTTAAGGTATATACTGGTGGTAATGCCTGTTACTGTATATACTGGTGGTAATGCCTGTTAAGGTATATACTGGTGGTAATGCCTGTTACTGTATATACTGCTGGTAATGCCTGTTACTGTATATACTGGTGGTAATGCCTGTTAAGGTATATACTGGTGGTAATGCCTGTTACTGTATATACTGGTGGTAATGCCTGTTACTGTATATACTGGTGGTAATCCCTGTTAAGGTATATACTGGTGGTAATGCCTGTTACTGTATATACTGGCGGTAATGCCTGTTACTGTATATACTGGTGGTAATGCCTGTTACTGTATATACTGGTGGTAATGCCTGTTAAGGTATATACTGGTGGTAATGCCTGTTACTGTATATACTGGTGGTAATGCCTGTTAAGGTATATACTGGTGGTAATGCCTGTTACTGTATATACTGGTGGTAATGCCTGTTACTGTATATACTGGTGGTAATGCCTGTTACTGTATATACTGGTGGTAATGCCTGTTACTTTATATACTGGTGGTAATGCCTGTTAAGGTATATACTGGTGGTAATGCCTGTTACTGTATATACTGGTGGTAATGCCTGTTACTGTATATACTGGTGGTAATGCCTGTTACTGTATAACTGGTGGTAATGCCTGTTACTGTATATACTGGTGGTAATGCCTGTTACTGTATATACTGGTGGTAATGCCTGTTACTGTATATACTGGTGGTAATGCCTGTTAAGATATATAGTGGTGGTAATGCATTTTACAAACAATGACAAAAACAGTCACATGGTCTATCAGTAACAGACATTGGAGATAGTGGAGTAATGGCAGAGGCGACACATTACTGACAATTTTGCTTATGAATTTAATAATCTTGAAGGACTGCTCTATATCTATAGTATAACCTATGGTCTATGCCAGAGTAAATTCTTATTAAAGTGAACAGTGATAAACTCCTAATTGATTACGCTCATTACAAATCAACCACTGGACAATGTATTGAGGTGGATGCAACAAGTACTCTATGGGAAAAGCAAAAAACAGATAACTAAATAATGAGCTTTGAGATCAAGATTTAATTTCAATATCATGAATATATGACAGAAACAATTGACCAAAAGACACTATATACCATATAATTAAGAGTTAACTTCGTAACACTTCTTGTGCAGGTTCTGTTTGTTACTTTGGCGAACAATGTTACATACGCTTTTTATGCTAGGTTAACAGACAACAAATCGATGAACAATAAAGTTGGATTATAACCTTTGGAATTTCATAAATGTATCCTAGTTAGAGATCTCTTTTTCAAATGAAACAGTCTTTGATGTTCTTGCACAGCACTATTTTATTATAGAGTTACAAATAAACGATCGAATAATTTGGGTTACCTGTTCGATGAAACTGGGTTGCGGCGATGGTAGCACCCACATAACATTAATCAGTTTGGGAATAGCCATTGTTTTAACCACGGTTACTTTTCCTCGAAGTGAAAGCTTACTCTTACTGTAATGACATTTAATACACTCTGAAATTCTAACATTTTCTCATTATAATTTCGGTTAACAATATCTTTCATATTCACCGTAAATATGATTCCAAGCAACTTAAATCCTGCCACCCAGGTGGATCCTTTTAAGACCTGCAACTAACGACGGACGTGGAAGCGTGTGTTCACGCCAATGAGTTATAGTGGATCCCTTTAAGACGGGCGACTAACGACGGACGTGGAGGCGTGTGTTCACGCCAATGGCTTATAGTGGATCAGTTTAAGACGGGCGACTAACGACGGACGTGGAGGCGTGTGTTTAAGCCAAAGAGTTATAGTGGATCCCTTTAAGACGGGCGACTAACGACGGACGTGGAGGCGTGTGTTCAAGCCAAAGAGTTATAGTGGATCCCTTTAAGACCGGCGACTAACGACGGGCGTGGAAGCGTGTGTTCACGCCAATGACTTATAGTGGATGCCTTTAAGACGGGCGACTAACGACGGACGTGGAGGCGTGTGTTCACGCCAATGAGTTTAGTGGATCCCCTTAAGAAGGGCGAATAACGACGGACATGGAGGCGTGTGTTCACGCCAATGACTTACAGTAGATCCCTTTAAGACGGGCGACTAACGACGGGCGTGGAGGCGTGTGTTCACGCCAATGAGTAATAGTGGATCCCTTTAAGAGGGGCGACTAACGACGGACGTGGAGGTGTGTGCTAACGCCAATGAGTTATAGTGGATCTCTTTAAGACGGGCGACTAACGACGGACGTGGAGGCGTGTGTTAACGCCAATGAGTTATAGTGGATCCCTTTAAGACGGGCGACTAACGACGGACGTGGAGGCATGCGTTCAAGCCAATGAGTTATAGTGGATCCCTTTAAGACGGGTGATTAACGACGGACGTAGAAGCGTGTGTTCACGCCAATGAGTTGTAGTTTATCCCTTTAAGACGGTCGACTAACGACGGACGTGGAGGCGTGTGTTCACGCCAATGAGTTATAGTAGATCTCTTAAAGACGGGCGACTAACGACGGGCGTGGAGGCGTGTGCTAACGCCAATGAGTTATAGTGGATCTCTTAAAGACGGGCGACTAACGACGGACGTGGAGGCGTGTGTTAACGCCAATGAGTTATAGTGGATCCCTTTAAGACGGGCGACTAACGACGGACGTGGAGGCGTGTGTTCACGCCAATGAGTTATAGTGGATCTCTTTAAGACGGGCGACTAACGACGGACGTGGAGGCATGTGTTCAAGATAATGAGTTATAGTGGATCCCTTTAAGACGGGTGATTAACGACGGACGTAGAAGCGTGTGTTCACGCCAATGAGTTGTAGTTTATCCTTTTAAGACGGGCGACTAACGACGGACGTGGAGGCGTGTGTTCACGCCAATGACTTGTAGTGGATCCCTTTAAGACGGGCGACTAACGACGGGCGTGGAGGCGTCTGTTCACGCCAATGAGTTGTAGTTTATCCCTTTAAGACGGGCGACTAACGACGGACGTGGAGGCGTGTGTTCACGCCAATGAGTTGTAGTTTATCCCTTTCAGACGGGCAACTAACGACGGACCTGGAGGCGTGTGCTAACGCCAATGAGTTATAGTGGATCTCTTTAAGACGGGCGACTAACGACGGACGTGGAGGCGTGTGTTAACGCCAATGAGTTATAGTGGATACCTTTAAGACGGGCGACTAACGACGGACGTGGAGGCATGTGTTCAAGCTAATGAGTTATAGTGGATCCCTTTAAGACGGGCAACTAACGACGGACGTAGAGGCGTGTGTTCACGCCAATGAGTTGTAGTTTATCCCTTTAAGACGGGCGACTAACGACGGACGTGGAGGCGTGTGTTCACGCCAATGACTTATAGTGGATCCCTTTAAGACGGGCGACTAACGACGGGCGTGGAGGCGTCTGTCCACGCCAATGAGTTGTAGTTTATCCCTTTAAGACGGGCGACTAACGACGGACGTGGAGGCGTGTGTTCACACCAATGAGTTGTAGTTTATCCCTTTAAGACGGGTGATTAACGACGGACGTAGAAGCGTGTGTTCACGCCAATGAGTTGTAGTTTATCCCTTGAAGACGGGCGACTAACGACGGACGTGGAGGCGTGTGTTCACGCCAATGACTTATAGTGGATCCCTTTAAGACGGGCGACTAACGACGGGCGTGGAGGCGTCTGTTCACGCCAATGAGTTGTAGTTTATCCCTTTAAGACGGGCGACTAACGACGGACGTGGAGGCGTGTGTTCACGCCAATGAGTTGTAGTTTATCCCTTTAAGACGGGCGACTAACGACGGACATGGAGGCGTGTGTTCACGCCAATGACTTATAGTGGATCCCTTTAAGAGGGGCGACTAACGACGGACGTGGAGGCGTGTGTTCACGCCAATGACTTATAGTGGATCCCTTTAAGAGGGGCGACTAACGACGGACGTGGAGGCGTGTGTTAACGCCAATGAGTTATAGTGGATCCCTTTAAGACGGGCGACTAACGACGGACGTGGAGGCATGTGTTCAAGATAATGAATTATAGTGGATCCCTTTAAGACGGGCGACTAACGACGGACGTGGAGGCATGTGTTCAAGATAATGAGTTATAGTGGATCCCTTTAAGACGGGTGATTAACGACGGACGTAGAAGCGTGTGTTCACGCCAATGAGTTGTAGTTTATCCCTTTAAGACGGGCGACTAACGACGGACGTGGAGGCGTGTGTTCACGCCAATGACTTATAGTGGATCCCTTTAAGACGGGCGACTAACGACGGGCGTGGAGGCGTCTGTTCACGCCAATGAGTTGTAGTTTATCCCTTTAAGACGGGCGACTAACGACGGACGTGGAGGCGTGTGTTCGCGCCAATGAGTTGTAGTTTATCCCTTTAAGACGGGCGACTAACGACGGACGTGGAGGCGTGTGTTCACGCCAATGACTTATAGTGGATCTCTTTAAGACGTGCGACTAACGACGGACGTGGCGGCGTGTGTTCACGCCAATGACTTATAGTGGATCTCTTTAAGAAGGGCGACTAACGACGGACATGGAGGCGTGTGTTCACGCCAATGACTTATAGTGGATCCCTTTAAGAGGGGCGACTAACGACGGACGTGGAGGCGTGTGTTAACGCCAATGAGTTATAGTGGATCCCTTTAAGACGGGCGACTAACGACGGACGTGGAGGCGTGTGTTCACGCCAATGAGTTATAGTGGATCTCTTTAAGACGGGCGACTAACGACGGACGTGGAGGCATGTGTTCAAGATAATGAGTTATAGTGGATCCCTTTAAGACGGGTGATTAACGACGGACGTAGAAGCGTGTGTTCACGCCAATGAGTTGTAGTTTATCCCTTTAAGACGGGCGACTAACGACGGACGTGGAGGCGTGTGTTCACGCCAATGACTTATAGTGGATCCCTTTAAGACGGGCGACTAACGACGGGCGTGGAGGCGTCTGTTCACGCCAATGAGTTGTAGTTTATCCCTTTAAGACGGGCGACTAACGACGGACGTGGAGGCGTGGATTTACGCCAATGAGTTGTAGTTTATCCCCTTAAGACAGGCGACTAACGACGGACGTGGAGGCGTGTGTTCACGCCAATGACTTATAGTGGATCTCTTTAAGACGTGCGACTAACGACGGACGTGGCGGCGTGTGTTCACGCCAATGACTTATAGTGGATCTCTTTAAGAAGGGCGACTAACGACGGACATGGAGGCGTGTGTTCACGCCAATGACTTACAGTGGATCCCTTTAAGACGGGCGACTAACGACGGGCGTGGAGGCGTGTGTTCACGCCAATGAGTTGTAGTTTATCCCCTTAAGACGGTCGACTAACGACGGACGTGGAGGCGTGTGTTCACGCCAATGAGTTATAGTGGATCTCTTAAAGACGGGCGACTAACGACGGGCGTGGAGGCGTGTGCTAACGCCAATGAGTTATAGTGGATCTCTTAAAGACGGGCGACTAACGACGGACGTGGAGGCGTGTGTTAACGCCAATGAGTTATAGTGGATCCCTTTAAGACGGGCGACTAACGACGGACGTGGAGGCGTGTGTTCACGCCAATGAGTTATAGTGGATCTCTTTAAGACGGGCGACTAACGACGGACGTGGAGGCATGTGTTCAAGATAATGAATTATAGTGGATCCCTTTAAGACGGGCGACTAACGACGGACGTGGAGGCATGTGTTCAAGATAATGAATTATAGTGGATCCCTTTAAGACGGGTGATTAACGACGGACGTAGAAGCGTGTGTTCACGCCAATGAGTTGTAGTTTATCCCTTTAAGACGGGCGACTAACGACGGACGTGGAGGCGTGTGTTCACGCCAATGACTTATAGTGGATCCCTTTAAGACGGGCGACTAACGACGGGCGTGGAGGCGTCTGTTCACGCCAATGAGTTGTAGTTTATCCCTTTAAGACGGGCGACTAACGACGGACGTGGAGGCGTGTGTTCACGCCAATGAGTTGTAGTTTACCCTTTAAGACGGGCGACTAACGACGGACGTGGAGGCGTGTGTTCACGCCAATGACTTATAGTGGATCTCTTTAAGACGTGCGACTAACGACGGACGTGGCGGCGTGTGGTCACGCCAATGAGTTATAGTGGATCCCTTTAAGACGGGCGACTAACGACGGACGTGGAGGCGTGTGTTCACGCCAATGACTTATAGTGGATCTCTTTAAGAAGGGCGACTAACGACGGACATGGAGGCGTGTGTTCACGCCAATGACTTACAGTGGATCCCTTTAAGACGGGCGACTAACGACGGGCGTGGAGGCGTGTGTTCACGCCAATGAGTAATAGTGGATCCCTTTAAGAGGGGCGACTAACGACGGACGTGGAGGCATGTGTTCAAGCCAATGAGTTATAGTGGATCTCTTTAAGACGGGCGACTAACGACGGACGTGGAGGCGTGTGCTAACGCCAATGAGTTATAGTGGATCTCTTTAAGACGGGCGACTAACGACGGACGTGGAGGCGTGTGTTAACGCCAATGAGTTATAGTGGATCCCTTTAAGACGGGTGATTAACGACGGACGTAGAAGCGTGTGTTCACGCCAATGAGTTATAGTGGATCTCTTTAAGACGGCTGACTAACGACGGACGTGGAGGCGTGTGTTCACACCGATGAGTTATAGTGGATCTCTTTAAGACGAGCGACTAACGACAGACGTGGAGGCGTGTGTTTACGCCAATGAGTTATAGTGGATCCCTTTAAGACGGGCGACTAACGACGCACGTGGAGGCGTGTGTGAACGCCAATGAGTTATAGTGGATCTCTTTAAGACGGGCGACTAACGACGGACGTGGAGGCGTCTGTTCAGGCCAATGAGTTATAGTGGATCCATTTAAGACGGGCGACTAACGACGGACGTAGAAGCGTGTGTTCACCCCAATGAGTTGTAGTTGATCCCTTTAAGACGGGTGACTAACGACGGATATGGAGGCGTGTGTTCACACCTATGGCTTATAGTGGATCCCTTGAAGAGAGGTGACTAAAGACGGACGTGGAGGCGTGTGTTCACGCCAATGAGTTATAGTTGATCACTTTAAGACGGGTGACTAACGACGGACGTAGAGGTGTGTGTTCACGGCAATGAGTTATAGTAGATCCCTTTAAGACGGGCGACTAACGACGGACGCGGAGGCGTGTGTTAACGCCAATGAGTTATAGTGGATCCCTTTAAGACGGGCGACTAACGACGGACGTGGAGGCGTGTGTTCACGCCAATGAGTTATAGTGGATCCCTTTAAGACCGGCGACTAACGACGGACGTGGAGGCGTGAGTTCACGCCATTGTGTTATAGTGGATCTCTTTAAGACGGGCGATTAACGACGGACGTGGAGGCGTGTGTTCACGCGAATGAGTTATAGTGGATCCCTTTAAGACGGGCGACTAACGGCGGACTTGGAGGCGTGTGTTGACGCCAATGAATATTAGTGGATCTCTCTAAGAGGGGTGACTAACGACGGACGTGGAGGCGTGTGTTCACGCCAATGACTTATTATGGATCCCTTTAAGACGGACGACTAACGACGGACGTGGAGGCGTGTGTGCTCGCTAATGAGTTATAGTGGATCCCTTCAAGACATGCGACTAACGACGGACGTGGAGGCGTGTGTTCACACCGATGAGTTATAGTGGATCTCTTTAAGACGGGCGACTAACGACAGACGTGGAGGCGTGTGTTTACGCCAATGAGTTATAGTGGTTCCCTTTAAGACGGGCGACTAACGACGGACGTGGAGGCGTGTGTTCACGCCAATGAGTTATAGTGGATCTCTTTAAGACGGGCGACTAACGACGGACGTGGAGGCGTCTGTTCAGGCCAATGAGTTATAGTGGATCCATTTAAGACGGGCGACTAACGACGGACGTAGAAGCGTGTGTTCACCCCAATGAGTTGTAGTTGATCCCTTTAAGACGGGTGACTAACGACGGATATGGAGGCGTGTGTTCACACCTATGGCTTATAGTGGATCCCTTGAAGAGGGGCGACTAACGACGGACGTGGAGGCGTGTGTTCACGTCAATGACTTATAGTGGATGCCTTTAAGGCGGGCGACTAACGACGGACGTGGAGGCGTGTGTTCACGCCAATGAGTTGTAGTTGATCCCTTTAAGACGGGCGACTAACGACGGACGTGGAGGCGTGTGTTCACGCCAATGAGTTGTAGTTGATCCATTTAAGACGGGTGACTAACGACGGACGTGGAGCAGTGTGTTCATGCCAATGAGTTGTAGTTGATCCCTTTAAGACAGGCGACTAACGACGGACGTGGAGGCGTGTGTTCACGCCAAACACCTTATTATTTCATGTGGGATTTCTTAAGCAATTGGGATTGCAATGAAAGTTTTCATGGTTTCAATTCCGGCCCGTATCACATATTTCCATTGGGTTTCTCATATTCTCTGATTCGGTGTGAATCTTCGTTATAAACTGTAAGGACGCCGACCCGGGCCTTGATATCAAGGCCCCGGTCGGTGTGAGTCTGCAGAAGGAGCTGTAAACACGCCGACTTCTGTCTGGGGAAAGATGTGGGCTGATAAGTCAAGAAGGATATGTTGTGGGTGGTGGTGCGGGGTAAAAGGGGAGGGGTAGTAGGGCGGAGGGGGTGGTGGTTAACTAATAGGCTGATAACGACCCGCCACCTGCCGAGAGGAATAGTGGCTTGGGCTGGATACATTGTGATTTGTGAATAGAGTAGTCACCGGAACCCTACAACCAGAGATCCATATCAAGGTCTCATTGGTCTGCGGCATAACCAGCGTGGTTATTCACGTGCAGTAATGTTATTTCGTCATTAGATAACGATTGCGCTACATTTCCGTGTTAAGATACGCTTCCTATCGTTTCGATGTTTCATTCTCGCGCGGCGCATAAATAAGAGATACTGCTGTCGGTGTTCAGTCGACAGTCGTAAGCGTGGAAGGGAAGGCATGTTTTTCACAACTAAAAAATGCGATCAACTTAGAAAGCGAATATCATTTAACCGTAAATTGAATACTCAATTGAGTCAGACTCAATACCGTGCACAAGGTACGTGCCCTCTATATGCGAATATAAGATCCCACTATCTCAGTTCTTGCAACCTGTCTAAATTTGAGGGTCAGCAACTTATTAAAAATAGAGATACTACGATTGTCAGAAATGTTGCGGCATTCATTTATCAGGCATTCAAGTTGCACTGGGATCTGTAATTGTAAGTCGGTTCTTATATCGTTCATTTAATGTTGTACACATATATGTACTCTTTGGCCCAAGGCCTAAACGGTGCAATAAAAGATTCTTCTACAAGCATCTTTGAAGTATCCTCTCCCGATAACTACAAAATCTGAGACATGCATTCGGAGAAAAAAGAAGATATTAAAGTAATTCTTTGAGCTGTGAAACTGACTGCCTAAATGTTAGAAAGGCCACTTATACGCTGTTCCGCAAACATAGATATATATATAGGTCTGTTCTGGTGACGTAATGCGCATCGGATTACGTTTACGGATACGTTCAATCGCCAAAAACGTAGTGCAATAACTCCCTGTCGTCATTTTTATGATACATTCTGTATGTTATTAACATATAACCGGTGCGCTACAGCCTCGGAGGGCGCCGCCGGCTGGTCCGACAGGTCTGGTAAACCAATTAAGTTGTACGTCAAGTGGAATGGAGAAGGCGGGGGTATGAACTGTAGGCTAACCGGCCTCTGCGGTCCAGAAAAATGTATGTAGGTCTAGACAGGCGCTATCAGCTACGACTCCCAAGGGAAGTGCCCAGCGTGCTAGCCAGCCCGTACGCATCTCTTATCTTATGGGGCGCAAAGTGTCTCCCCCTTCATTTCGTCCACAAAAGTCCATTTTGTAGACACAAAATGTATTCTGTGGAGACAAAAGTTATTCTGTGGAGACAAAAGTTATTCTGTGGAGACAAAATGCATTCTGTCGAGACAAAATCCATTCTGTCGAGACAAAATGCCATTCTGTCGAGACAAAATCCATTCTGTCGAGACAAAATGCATTCTGTCGAGACAAAATCCATTCTGTCGAGACAAAATGCATTCTGTCCAGACAAAATCAACTTTTGTAGACAGAAGTTGATTTTGTGTAACAGAAGTTCATTTTGTCTGGTGATTTCTACAAGGCGGAAGAACCAAGCGACAAACGGAATGTTTGTGGCTAGTGATTCTAAATACTGAAAACATTATAACTGTCGATAAACTTTCTGATCCTTCATGCCATCTTGAGTGATGATTTCCTACTCATCAGAACACGTTTGTAATTTGTATTGAACGTTATCCTAATTACTTTACATAACACCATAATGAGGTGATCGAGACACACAGTATATGACATGGCGGTAAATAGCCTAGAGAAATCATTCTCAAACAAGGATTATATTTTCTTCAACTTGTATATATAACTTGCATACCTTCATGAATGTAGCACAGGGCACACTTAATACAACCAGAATTGTGTTGGTCTCTTTTCTAATGTGTCCATTATGCTAATAATAACTTTGATGAGCCTTTACGGGAAACGTGAGTCGATTTTAGTGCAATTATTCCTATTATCGCTCACACAGGCACTTCTGGCCGCGTTGTACCAGGACAGGTCATGCTACACATACATATATATACCGTCACAACGTCCGTGTGTGAAACGGCAGGGACATACAAATTATGGTTTAACCGGGACTGATATAATGTTTGAGTACAGATTATTTTAATGACGTTTTATACTCGGGACTAATCTGATCAAATGTTTGTAGTGTTTCAAGAAAACTATATAGATAGAAATATAGGACATGCAGTTATAAAAAAGCAATAGATACTCAAATAATATGAAGACAATTTAGGCAAAATGGGCTATTGATTTCAATATTGGTAGGTACTATACGGCAGCAAACTTAAACCAAGATAATTAGTCTAAAAATGGAAAATTCAGTGGCTCAGAATCAGCTAGGCTATATTCAGTTATGTATTGAGAATTATTAACAATAATATTTCCAACGGCACATAGGGGATTCTTGAACATGAACTGTTTAATGTTCAGTAAACTTAGAGTGCATTCATCATAAATTGTTTATGTCAATATACATCTACCACATGCATTTTATTTTTTTAGAGAAAGTGTATTTAAATATCAAAATGATTCAAATTCTTAGATTCAACATTTCTTTAGTATATAACTTTATCACTTTAAATTCAAACATCCCGATGAACTTGAAATGATGGAAATTATATTTTTTGTTTACTTGAACTTTGACAGAAGAAAACTAGCCCCCCCCCCACCCCTCTCCTGCTACACAGCTACAACTAGTACAAGCAATAATTATAAGTTCTTGCCACTGATGCTCCGGTGGCTAGTTTTCATATGTCAAAGTAATGTAATTTTTGATTTTACCAGAGACTGGACAGTCTGTTTGTAACCTGTTGAATGGTAAAAAAAAAAGTCTGATCTACCCTAGTGTCAGCCTATGTTCTCTCCTATTATCGCTCCTTTTCCTGTACGCGGATAACACTTTTCAAATAGCTATAAAAGAGAGAAGGTATGATAATCGCTTAAATTCTACATCACTATACACATTACACGTGTCATGGAGTCAAACAGACGTATATAAAAGAAGACACGACAACATTTGACAGAGTGTGAGCGGTTTGAAAATCTGAAGCAGTGAAGCGGCGGTACATCGTTATAGCGGAACCGAGCGAAACCGAGCGAAACCGGGTGAAAAGTAGCGGAACCGGGCGCAAATTACCAGTTAGACAAGGAGTAGGAAGTTCAGTTTTGCTTAAAAGTACACTTATCAATGCTTCTGTTATATTCGTATAATATTTACCTAGAAATGTGAAGGTATTGTCTAGTAACAGAAGGATTTGTCTCCGAGTGCTGAACCCAGTTCCAGGCCGCCATTTTGGTTGTTGTCGTAGTAAGACTCTTAGAGTCACCACTTGGCGGCGCCACCGGCGCACTATTAGTCACCTGCAATAGTGGCTGCGTGGTCGAAAGTAGTTTCGCTAAAGCCGAAAAGCCGCCCGTGATCAAGTTGTGGGTGGGGCAGAAGAATATATTCCCCAAAATCAAAAACGACTAATGCAAGAAAATAACAAGTGGAACAATTTATTATTTGGCAAAAAACGCTCGTCAATGTACAGGGTTTAGTCGGGGCCGGTGGCGCCGCCAAGTTGCGGCCTGGCACGGGGCTCAGCACTCAGAGACAAATCCTTCTGTTACTAGACAATACCTTCACATTTCTACGTAAATATTATACGAATATAACAGAAGCATTGATAAGTGTACTTTTAAGCAATACTGAACTTCCTGCACCTTGTCTAACTGGTAAATTGCGCCCGGTTCCGCTACTTTTTACCCGGTTTCGCTCGGTTTCGCTCGGTTCCGCTAAAACGATGTATCCGTGAAGCGGCCGTGCAATTTTCCAAACCACACGACCATGAGTATGTTCCGTTTGCCGATCGGTTCTTCCGTCTTGTAGAAATCACCAGACAGAATGAACTCCGAACAACGAAATTAATTTCTGTCCACGAAAGCAACTTTTGTCCACAAAATTAATTTTGTCTCGACAGAATGGATTTTGTCTGGACAGAATGAATTTTGTCTCGACCGAATGAATTTTGTCTCGACAGAATGGATTTTGTCTGGACAGAATAGATTTTGCAAAGTCAAGAGTCACTTTGGTGGACAGAATAGAGTTTCTCTTGACTAAAGGTTATTCTGTCGACAGAATGGTATTTTGTCTCTACAAAATGGACTTTTGTGGACGGAATGAACGGGGTTACACTTGGCGCCCCATATTATCTGATCGCGGCACCTCCTCTAATCGTCCCATGTCTAAATGTGCATACCTCACCCATTGCTGCGTACGCTGGTATACCACAGAAACATCTGGACCCTGCCGATCTCCAGCGATAATGGTACCTAATCGCTGACATCCGCTGGGGTATCACATCGCTCACATATTGTTTAGTCTGTCCTGAACTAAGGTGGTTCTTGAAATAATACACCCATTGCGATTTCAAAAGACTGTATTATTACATATCTTGAAATTTATGCCT
This sequence comes from Arenicola marina, assembly GCA_964019135.1. Taxonomy (NCBI): domain Eukaryota; kingdom Metazoa; phylum Annelida; class Polychaeta; family Arenicolidae; genus Arenicola; species Arenicola marina. Next base: position 12,022,211 of record OZ025260.1, on the reverse strand, counting down.
TACGATGTGATATGACGTCTTTTACAATTGAAGATACAGATAAGCCCCCCATATAATCCCCGCATAGTTGCTTATGTTGTCTACACGTGAGTTTACTGCAATATGAGTACTTTAACGCAAGCGATCTTTCTCCCTAATAATCCGGGCAGCCTATGCTGAATCAGGGGTCAGCCCCCACACATTGCAATAGTAATCAAACCTACTTTTTTTCATTACTTAGAACTTGATGGGGAATGTAATTTACAAAATCTACCAACATCTATTCAGTAGAACATATATTTTTACGGCCGTGGTTTACCTACCCCTGTAACACCTGTAACACAAAGGGGCAGAGAAGCGTAGCAGTTGAGACACCTAATACGAATTGTGACCCTGGCAGGGGGAGGAGGGGGGTGGGGGGGGGGGTAACTCGATACCAAAATGTACGAGCTCGTCAAGCATAGCTTTAGAAAAACGAAACTTAGGGGCATAGGTGCAACCTTAACATGTTAGTAGCGACTGCGACTATGTACATCGACCGAGTTATATGATGCATTAAGCGCCACCGCGCCGTTCGTCGTTTGGCGTATCGAGGCTTCATAATGGGATTGGCCATGTTAAAGACGCTAAATATAGGTACCTATGATCAAGTTTCCCCTTAGCTTAGCATGCGATTACCGATCCACGTGGGTTAAAAGACATGGCGAGGGGGCGGGACAAATTGTCATAGGCTGAATACAGCCATGACCAATTGTCCCCTTAGCTTAGCATGGGATTACCGATTCAGGTGGGTTAAGGGACATGAGGAGTGGGGTGGGGGAAAACTCTCATATGCCGAATATAGCCATGACCAAGTGTTCCATTAGCTCCAAGATTGATGAACCAAGATGGCTGTCAGAGACCACACGTAATTTTCAGCGGAGGCACTCGCGAAGATGATTAAGGTGTAAATGGTGGGGCAGGAGCAGCAAAAACTAGTAAAAGTTATTATCAACAATGGATAGAAGGTAAATACACGAAAATGGAACTGCAGAACAGTGGTCACTGTCGTTGACTGTGGTGGACCGTGTCAGGGACCGTCTCAACTGTGACGGGTGATGGGCAAAAACAAACGCCGGCGCAGCCATAGTGGAGGCACACCTCCTCAGGCAGAGGAAAAGAAACAACGGACTATAACCTCGTGTTTCACGGGGCTTCAGGGATTAGCAGAAGAGACTGTCGAAAGGGAATCAACTGACGTTGAGCTAGCAAAGGAATTGGACATGGAGATAAAACAGACCTTGGAGGAAATACGGGGGATAGTGTCTTGTCTCCCGGATATTCAAAGGGCCATCGCGGAACAACGCGCAGAAGTGGACACCATCAAAGAGACAGCGGTCTTTCACAGCAAAAGAATGGATGAGTTGGAAAAGGAAAACAAGGAGATGAAGGTGAAGATCGTGGAGCTCGAAAAACGTAATCCTGCCACCCAAGTAAGTGCCATGGAGTCTGATGTGACGAAACTAAAGGAGAGACAGGTAGCCTTGGAGTCATACAGCAGGCGGAATAATTTAATCGTATATGGGTTACCAGAGAGCAGCTGGGGCCAAGAGGACTGTGGCAAGGTGATACAAGACATGTTGGAGACAAAAATGGATATTGCCAATGCAAATAGCATTAAGATAGACCGCTGTCATCGTCTCGGCCCACAACGGCCCATGGATAAAGGAGGTAAAAAGCCACGACCGATTATTGTGCGATTTGCCTTTTTCACTGAACGAGAGACAATCTGGGAGGCCAAACGCAAGCTGAAAGGCAGCAATATTTTCCTGGACGAAGACTTCCCTAAGGCGGTACAAGACGAGAGGAAAGTATTAATACCATATATGAAGGCAGCACGAAAGGCAGGAAAAAAGGCAAGTCTGAGCGGGAACAAGTTAAAAGTGGAGGGCCGGATATATGGGACGATGGATATGGAACAACTTCAACAACTGATATATGTGCGGACCTAACGGACCATTGAGATGGTCCCCACACCATTACCCCCACGTTACGAGTTGCACAGAAACGGTTCTCAGTGAAACGAGAAAAAGGAGAACGGCTCACTTTTTGCCGCAGTGTAAGCGGCAGTGAGCGTCGAGCAGGTCATGCTGTTAATTGGAGCGATCGCCGTTCACCAGCGTTTCCTCCCCTCGCCACCACCCCCTCCCCCTCGCCAGGAAATCAACATCTTCAGCTCGGAAAGCATAATTGAGCGTCGAGCAGGCGGTCTACAGGAGCGGACATTCTGCGAGGGCCGTTCACCAGCGCTTCCTGCCCTCACCCCCCACCCCTCCTCAATGAGCGTCGAGCAGATTACGCGGTTTACGGCTGAGTGATTGGCGATCAGCGCGACACTTGCATCACCCCCCAACCGCCATCGCCCAGCACCCTTTATCCCGAATGCGACCCAGCCCCCCCCCCTCGACCCTGCATGCATCCCCCCTGTCCCCCGCACGCGTGCGCCTTCTCCATCGCCGTCAGCTGCGTACAGGCAACATCACCGGGTGAGCGTCCGCGAGCGTCAGCGAGTGTCGAGCAAGGCATGCGGTCCACGGTTGAATGGACTTCTTGGGAGTCCAAGTACCCCCAAGTCTCTCACCCAGCCGCCCGGCCGTAAGTCCGTGACACAGACTACAGTACCCCCCCCCCCCTATATGCAACCGTCAACGGCGATCAGCTGGTGGGACGACAACACGTGGCGAACTGATCTACCGGCGCCAGTGGTCAACGGGCGATGACCCAGCAGTCATGAGCAGCAGTCAAACTGGACCACAGGGAGCAGGCGACAAAGACACCATCGTTAGGAGTCGTGTAGCCCAGGAAGAGTGCCACTCTGACAGTATCTTGGTCTATATACACATAATTATATATTTCTTAAGCTAGTTTATTATGACGAAAATTTTCAATTTTCGTCATATGTCGGTCGGTCGTGTTTGTATGTTTGTTATGACGAAAATGGAAATTTTCAATTTTCGGAATATGTCGGTTGGTCGTGTTTGTGTGTATGTATGTATGTATGTATGTCTGTCCCACTCGAAAACGGGAAGTCTCTTTGTGGCCTAACTGCTACATGTATCGTTTCGCAATCTTTAACATCTTATAGCCAACTAATAGGGCTACAACATTCTCGTCACGCAGGTCGAAAGGTCAAATGTCAAGGTCACAGCGATTTTTTGAAAAAATAACTAAAAACGCTTATATCTCCGTTAATATTAAAGCTAGAGATCTCGAATTAGTTTCAGAATGTGCCCATCTTTTAGGTGCAGTTTTTGGATATTGTTCACTTTTTGATGCGTAATACTCATTTTCGAGGAAAACGAGATCATAGGTTTTGCGGAAAACGCACTAAATGACTTCTGTCAGTTCTTTCGCTTTTTGGCTCATTTGCCATCAAGCTATCGCTATTATGTTCAACTATGTCATAGAAATATGAATTGTGATGACTTGTGTTGAATCTTAGAGTTTTCTCATACGTCACGTGACGTCACCATGACGTCACTTTTGGTACTTACAAAAAATCATCAAAAATCAGAAAAAAATCACAAAAATGCAAGAGTAACATTATATTGTAGGAAAAGTAGTTCCTCGTATAGCTACAAACTAAAAACAATACGTTCCTATCTTACTTCCGGTTCCAGGGCCGGGGGAATTTCTCTATGGGACTTCCCATGTTAAAAGGGCTGTATCTTTAGGCTGGGAAAAAATGTTTTGTCATGTATGTCGCAAGTGCCTCCAGCAAACAACACCGGGATTTTTTTATTAGTTGAACATGACGTCTAGTAGCCACAGTGCTTACCATATGCAATTAGAGCAAATAGTGACGTCACAGGATTTTTTGGAAATTTAACCAATGGTGAAAGATACGGCTTTTTGGTGTTAGCAGAGGCTCCCACGGGTGTTCTATTCAAGCCATCACTCAATGCTTGCAGCTGTGGATGGATAATACTAAGCTGAGTCATAATCTGTCAACATGGTTCCATAGGCACATTACTTTTCGGTATATAGTCGAAATCGTTTAACATTGGATCCTACGGGGAAAAATGAACTTGGTCGAATATGACCTACTTCCGCTCAAGCTATTTCAATCTCCTTCGCCACACAGTGAGGTAATATCACCTTAAAGCAATTTATAAGAAAAACACGGCGATCTCTGTATTACTTTTTGTTTCCATAGCAACGAAGCCACTGGCCTAATGATAAACATACAGATTCTGGCCATTTAAAGATCGTCAGAAATCAAATACAAATGCTAAAATTGCATTCTTTTCGCCAACTAGTTGCCAATAAGCATCTTCAGATCACTTAGTGCTTTAATTAGGCGGAGGTTGTCTAGTTATGGTGCTAGAGCGCTCCGAAGTGGGACGACACCTTTGCGGGGCCGCCAATGATGAGTGAATGGAGATTGTGTCCATTTTGAAAAAATCGTCAAAAATCAGAAAAACAAGCTAGAGCTGTGACGTTTGCGTCAAATGGTAGGGAACATTGATTGTCAGAAAAATAGTGAAAGAAACAAATTAGTTGCTATATCACTTCGCTTACAGTGTTCTTTGTTCTTGTCGTCGGTCTCCGTGTTTCCGCAATGATAAGCTAATGCAATTTTTGACCATTTCGCCAAGCCATAGCTGAAGGACTAATCTTACTATCGGCTAGCTCTTTAATCGAATAAGTTGTGGCAGTAAAGCTTGGCATATTGCCGCTTGGACGTTGTCGTGCGTCACATCATAACGTCACCATGACGCCATGACGTCACATATCTTAAGTAGGCTATTACTCAGCTATTACAAGGTATGGCGACTTTCGGGTTGCTTGACGTTGCAGGTCGTGTTCAGGGACATTTTGTGCCGTGTGTAACTTGTTTGGCGCAGGGGATAAGTATGCGTCAAAAATGACGTCATAGCTAACGTGCTCCTACGACATGTTGGGTTTGCTTTATTTTCAGCCACTTTGGCAATAGCTGTCATAGAACGAGTTGATACGTAGGTATATTAAAGAAATAGAAGCCATCTTAAGCATTTTTGCAAACGTCAAACGACGTCATGTCGCGTCACGATGACGTATTATTAGATAACAAGTAAAATTCGTAGCGCCATTCATAATGAGTTAAGCAATCGCTCTTGAGAAAATTTCATGTTCACTTAAACTCTAATATGGCATTAAATTCTTGGGCGGAAGATTCGTCACATGACGCGATTGTCACGTCATCGGCACAAGCGACGGTTTTACCTGTAATTCCGTTAATATCGGTTAATTGCTCATTGCACACTGCTCCAAATAGAGCCTGCGGTGCGCACGTTGTCGGATGAATGCGCTATTTGGCTTAAGTTTTCCGTTGTACGCGCTGTTTAGCCCGAATTGTCCCGTATACGCGCTGTTTATCCAAAATTGCCCCCTATATGCGCTGTTCAGCTCAAATCGTAATCTAGAAATGGCCCTCATTCCCTTAATAATCATCGTGGGCGGTCGCGGTTCCGATCAACATGTTCAGATAGACACGCTCTTCGACCTAGAGTCGATTTTCGTCATCATCAGTGTCCTCACTGACTTCTTGTTTGTATGTATGTATGTATGTATGTATGTATGTATGTATGTATGTATGTCTGTCTCACTCGAAAACGGGAAGTCTCCTTGTGGCCTAACGGCTGTATATATTAGTTCGCAGTCTTTAGTACCTAATAGCTAGGCTATAGGGCTACAACATTCTCATCATGCAGGTCGAAAGGTCAAAGGTCAAAGTCACAGCAATTTTTTGAAAAAATAACTAAAAACGCTTATATCTCCGTTAATATTAAAGCTAGAGGTCTCGGATTAGTTTCAGAATGTGCCCATCTTTTAGGTGCAGTTTTTGGATATTGTTCACTTTTTGATGCGTAATACTCATTTTCGAGGAAAACAAGGTCATAAGTTTTGAAAACGCACTAAATGACCTCTGTGAGTTTTTTCGCTTTTTGGCACATTTGCCATTAAGCTATCGCTATGATATTCAAATATGTCATAGAAATATGAATTGTGATGACTTGTGTTGAATGTTAGAGTTTACTGATACGTCACGTGACGTCACGATGACGTCACTTTCGGTACTTACAAAAAATCATCAAAAATCAGAAAAAAATTACAAAAATGCGAGAGTAGCATTATATTGTAGAAAAAGTAGCTCCTCGTATAGCTACAAACTAACAACAATACCTTCCTATCTTACTTCCGGTTCCAGGGTCGACGACATTTCTCTATGGGACTTCCCATGTTAAAGCGCTGTATCTTTAGGCTGGGAAAAATGTTTTGTCGCGTATTTCACAAGTGCCTCCAGCAAACAACACCGCGATGTCACAATGTCACAATGAGTCAAGCAATCGCTCTTGAGAACAAAATTTCATGTTCACTTAAACTCTAATATGGCATTAAATTCGCGGGCGGAAGATGCGTCACATGACGCGATTGTCACGTCATCGGCACAAGTGACGGTTTTACCTGTAATTCCGTTAATATCGGTTAATTGCTCATTGCACACTGGTCAAAATAAAGCCTGCGGTGCGCGCTTTGTCGGATGAATGCGCTATTTGGCTTAAATTTCCCGTTGTACGCGCTGTTTAGCCCGAATTGTCCCGTATACGCGCTGTTTATGCAAAATTGCCCCCTATATGCGCTGTTCAGCTCAAATCGCCCGTTATATTCGCTATTTAGCATAAATTGCGCGTTACATGCGCTTTCTAACCGACAATTACCCGCTACATGCGCAATTGAGCCCAAATTGCTCGTTATACGCGCTGTTTACCCTAAATTGCCCCTTAGATGCCCAGTGTACCTAAAATTTGCTGTTATACTTGCTATTTAGCCCAAATTGCCAGTTATGTGCGATATTTAGCTCAAACTGCATGCTGAAAGCTCTAGTTTGCGAACCAAAAGCTCTATTTTGCCAACAGAAAGCTCTATTTGGTCAACAGAAACTCTATTTTGTCAGCAGAAAGCTCTATTGGGCATAAGTTGCTATCCCAAGCCAGCTATGCTGAATTGCCCTCTGAAGGCTATATTTGGCCCAACGAAAGCTCTATTTACCCCAAAATGGTACATTAAAAGCTCTATTTTGGCTAAATTGTATGTGCAATGGCCTACTTAATCAAATTTACTCACTAAAACTCTATTTTGCTAGCTGAAACCTCTATTTGACCCAAATTGTCAACTGGAGTCACTAATTGACTCCACATGTCCCAATTTGACCCCTCAGATCGAGATTTGACCCCTCAGATCCAGATTTGACATCACAGATCCAGACTGACCCATCAGATCCAGATTGACCGCTCGGATCCAGATTTGACCCCTCAGATCCAGATTTGACATCTCAGATCCAGATTGATCTCTCAGATCCAGATTTGACCCATCAGATCCAGATTGACCCCTCAGATCCAGATTTGACCCCTCAGATCCAGATTTGACCTCTCGGATCCAGATTGATCTCTCAGATCCACATTGTCCCCTCAGATCTAGATTTGACCTCTCAGGTCCAGATTGACCCCTCAGATCCAGATTGACAGCTCAGATCCAGATTTGATCCTTCAGATCCAGATTTGACCTCTCAGATCCAAATTGATCCCTCAGATCCAGATTTGACCTCTCAGATCCAAATTGATCCCTCAGATCCAGATCTCATTCACAGACGCCTATTTTGCCTCTCAGATCCAGATTGACCCCTCAGATCCCCATTCGACCTGAACAGCCACATTTGCCCTCTCAGATCCCGAGTGGTCATTCCCACTAGACCCGTCAGACCCAGATTTAATCTGTCGGAGCCAGATTAGACTCATATGATTCTTATTGACCTCCTCAGAACCTGATGGAAGCCGCAAGATAGAGATTTGACAACTAGGATGCAGATTGACCCGTCGCATTCCTATTTGACTTTCAGATCCCGATTCGACCCTGGTGAACCTGATTGAACATTGCTAATCCAGATTGGACCCAACGAAACCAGCTTTGACCCGTCGTATACCAATGTGTCAAACGGATCCCGTTTCGAACCGTCGAATTCGACCCTGCACATCTCGATTTGTCCCACACAACCCTAATCGACCCATCAGATCCCTATTGGTCCCACGAATCCTGAGTAGAGCTCCCGAATCCCTATTCGAAGACCCTGCGGACAGCCACTTGCGGAGGACAACCGAAGGCATCATCGATACACGCCTGATCACTTCAGAGTGATTTTGTTTAGTCCTCTAGTGAATGACCAGTGGCCACGGTGCTGTCATCCCAACACACACACCCAGGAAATCCGGAAACAAAATTTGGGGAAAATTTCACCAAAATGTCATGCAGCGGCAATGTAAGAGACGACCTTAGGCAACAATACACACCAACAATACCATTAAGTAAAGTAACCAAGCCACCTCATCTAGGTAAATATTCAGTTGGCCACTACGTTCTAGTTGTAACTCCCTTCCCAACACGGCCCGGCCGATCAAATTCCGGATAAGAGTGCTGCCAGTCTTTGCAATAGAACAGTAGATGATCTTCAGGTCATCGTGGAAGAAAAACGTTCTGAAGGTGACAGTTCTTTCGACAGCGGCTTGGTTTGTCCCTCCTTCTCTTTGGCAGATTTCCCCAACGAACTTCTCACGTGTGTCGCCATCACAGGGGTCCCAGCCTTTCCTGTTGCCTTTACAATGGAACGACCCAAAAATAGATGAAACTAGGGATACTAAGATCAGGCAACTTTACACAACATTACGGTTATACGATTAAGGGAGGTAACTGATGCTAGCGGTTCTCTTAACTTAATCAGAGTCTCCTGCGTCAAAGGGATCTTGCTAACTGAAGTCGCGATGCACAATAATTTCATCAATAAATTAAACATGGATGTGGAGCGAAACCTTTCTATGTTGATAATCCGGCTTTCTGTCATGATAAATCAATTGTATAACAATTTCAGGAAGCGGAGTGTGGCACTTGACTTAGCCAAGGATACATATGTGGGTATATAATGAAAAATAATGAATAATAACGGAAATGTATTTCCTATAGGGTAGATCTTGATGAAACAAAACCGATTTTTTATGTCAAATATTAACTGAGATAGACGCATATTAAGTTTTGTTCTCTCCCAAAATCACTGTGATCTTGATCTTTGATCTTGTTCAGCCAAACATTATTCACATTATTCCGAGGTATGCAGCTATTAACAGACGACCGATTTAGGCTGCTACGTCTCATGACGTGAAAATGACACTAGTTGATGACACTATGGAGTGACGAGCAACTCACTAACTCCTCTACAAAACTATATTTCCAATCGCAAGCAATATGTAAGCAAGGATCAACTTTAGGACCTCTCCCATTCATATTATATATGTAAACAATATCGAGCATGCAAGCGAACTTTTCAAGGATATAATATATGCAGATGGCACCACGCTTTCACTTTAGAAACAGATACACATAATTTTGGAGAACAAAACGCCGAACTAGCGAAAATAAACTTTCACGCAATCCGTAAAAGCATACATAAATGATTATTCGCCAACTACTTACCGATGATAGTCGTTAACCGGGTGCAAAACACGTGTCACCCTTTCAACAAAGCCAACCTTTGTATATTCCCGAATAAAGGGCAACAAGTCGATATTATCTGATACTACAATATTAAATATCGCAGAGCGGTGTCACAAATGAGATCCAGTGCTAAATATGATAGCTTGTTTTACATGATCCATGTCTCATGTGTCACTAGGTTACATCGGCATTGACCGAAATACAACATCGGGACTACTAAGTAAACTATAGGTAATCAATATTTATGTAGGCGTGTTGTCTGTTGGAATACCACAGGACCGAAGCTAGTTTGATGGGGGAAAGCATTACATTGCATGTATGGAAAGGCCATTAAAAAGTTTATTGACGGCTAAAAGTTAAATTAAGTTGGGGTTCAAAAGACCACCAGAGCGTCGCTCATCCCACCCGAGGGACTGGAAGCATGGAGACTACTCTAGAAATATCATACCTAAGGTGTTTCACACCTTGCGAAACGTCGCCGCGCCGTCAGCCATTTGGCTTATCAAGGCTTTATAATAGATTGGCCATGTTGATGTGTGATTATTTTCTAGCGTGGAAACCACTGATTCGATTTCAATGCCATTTGGGAAACATGATGTCAGTAACATGGGTACATATTCTACCCCATATGGGTCATCTACCTGCATTCATGCATTTACAGCGATTGTTTGAGAATTTTTAGAACTTTTGGCAATGTAAAAATTTGATCATCCAATAACTTGAAAACTATCATGTAACATAAGATCTATCAATAGCGGTCAGAAGTTTATAAGTTTGAGGATATTTATCGACGCTTTAAAAATAGGCTGGATAACGTGATTAATGAAAGGTGATGGGAAATGGCACTGTTCTGCAGTGTTGTCTGCACGTAAAAAAACGTTATGTTGGGAATTGGACGAAATCTCCGGGACCTGAAACACATGGGTAACAAAACCCAGAACCTTTTCTAGAGAGACGTTTTTTTATGCATCGTATAGACATAAACTGCTATCATCAAAGCAAACTATACCAGAATATTCACTATGAAATTTTAGTTTTATTACATCTTCGAATATTGTTTCAAGAAAACGTGTATTTATCGAACATGGTGTATTATATGTTAACGACTTATTAGAGGACAGGAGTTCGTTCCTGGCCTGGTCACAGTTCCAAAAGGACTATAATATATGTATAAACATTTTAGATTAGGAAATTCTCATACGAAGTGTACTACTGCCAGTGGGTTTAATGTTTAAAGGCAATAACCAAGGTTGTGACTGTCTAAAGTCAATTGTGATGGTGCCCAAGGCATGTGCTTTCGCGTACCAACACCGTATAGGACTATTCCATTCAAGTGCAATAATGAGCAAAAGTGGGAACAAGTTTTGAACATAACTGATATCATATGAAAGAAAACGTATAAACTGCCGAATCTACGTTCCATAGAAAGTAAATTGAGACGTTTTCAATAACGGAAATGTATTTCCTATAGGGTAGATCTTGATGAAACAAAACCGATTTTTTTATGTCAAATATTAACTGAGATAGACGCATATTAAGTTTTGTTCTCTCCCAAAATCACTGTGATCTTGATCTTTGATCTTGTTCAGCCAAACATTATTCACATTATTCCGAGGTATGCAGCTATTAACAGACGACCGATCTATCAATAGCGGTCAGAAGTTTATAAGTTTGAGGATATTTATCGACGCTTTAAAAATAGGCTGGATAACGTGATTAATGAAAGGTGATGGGAAATGGCACTGTTCTGCAGTGTTGTCTGCACGTAAAAAAACGTTATGTTGGGAATTGGACGAAATCTCCGGGACCTGAAACACATGGGTAACAAAACCCAGAACCTTTTTTAGAGAGACGTTTTTTTATGCATCGTATAGACATAAACTGCTATCATCAAAGCAAACTATACCAGAATATTCACTATGAAATTTTAGTTTTATTACATCTTCGAATATTGTTTCAAGAAAACGTGTATTTATCGAACATGGTGTATTATATGTTAACGACTTATTAGAGGACAGGAGTTCGTTCCTGGCCTGGTCACAGTTCCAAAAGGACTATAATATATGTATAAACATTTTAGATTAGGAAATTCTCATACGAAGTGTACTACTGCCAGTGGGTTTAATGTTTAAAGGCAATAACCAAGGTTGTGACTGTCTAAAGTCAATTGTGATGGTGCCCAAGGCATGTGCTTTCGCGTACCAACACCGTATAGGACTATTCCATTCAAGTGCAATAATGAGCAAAAGTGGGAACAAGTTTTGAACATAACTGATATCATATGAAAGAAAACGTATAAACTGCCGAATCTACGTTCCATAGAAAGTAAATTGAGACGTTTTCAATAACGGAAATGTATTTCCTATAGGGTAGATCTTGATGAAACAAAACCGATTTTTTTATGTCAAATATTAACTGAGATAGACGCATATTAAGTTTTGTTCTCTCCCAAAATCACTGTGATCTTGATCTTTGATCTTGTTCAGCCAAACATTATTCACATTATTCCGAGGTATGCAGCTATTAACAGACGACCGATTTAGGCTGCTACGTCTCATGACGTGAAAATGACACTAGTTGATGACACTATGGAGTGACGAGCAACTCACTAACTCCTCTACAAAACTATATTTCCAATCGCAAGCAATATGTAAGCAAGGATCAACTTTAGGACCTCTCCCATTCATATTATATATGTAAACAATATCGAGCATGCAAGCGAACTTTTCAAGGATATAATATATGCAGATGGCACCACGCTTTCACTTTAGAAACAGATACACATAATTTTGGAGAACAAAACGCCGAACTAGCGAAAATAAACTTTCACGCAATCCGTGAAAGCATACATAAATGATTATTCGCCAACTACTTACCGATGATAGTCGTTAACCGGGTGCAAAACACGTGTCACCCTTTCAACAAAGCCAACCTTTGTATATTCCCGAATAAAGGGCAACAAGTCGATATTATCTGATACTACAATATTAAATATCGCAGAGCGGTGTCACAAATGAGATCCAGTGCTAAATATGATAGCTTGTTTTACATGATCCATGTCTCATGTGTCACTAGGTTACATCGGCATTGACCGAAATACAACATCGGGACTACTAAGTAAACTATAGGTAATCAATATTTATGTAGGCGTGTTGTCTGTTGGAATACCACAGGACCGAAGCTAGTTTGATGGGGGAAAGCATTACATTGCATGTATGGAAAGGCCATTAAAAAGTTTATTGACGGCTAAAAGTTAAATTAAGTTGGGGTTCAAAAGACCACCAGAGCGTCGCTCATCCCACCCGAGGGACTGGAAGCATGGAGACTACCCTAGAAATATCATACCTAAGGTGTTTCACACCTTGCGAAACGTCGCCGCGCCGTCAGCCATTTGGCTTATCAAGGCTTTATAATAGATTGGCCATGTTAATGTGTGATTATTTTCTAGCGTGGAAACCACTGATTCGATTTCAATGCCATTTGGGAAACATGATGTCAGTAACATGGGTACATATTCTACCCCATATGGGTCATCTACCTGCATTCATGCATTTACAGCGATTGTTTGAGAATTTTTAGAACTTTTGGCAATGTAAAAATTTGATCATCCAATAACTTGAAAACTATCATGTAACATAAGATCTATCAATAGCGGTCAGAAGTGTATAAGTTTGAGGATATTTATCGACGCTTTAAAAATAGGCTGGATAACGTGATTAATGAAAGGTGATGGGAAATGGCACTGTTCTGCAGTGTTGTCTGCACGTAAATTAACGTTATGTTGGGAATTGGACGAAATCTCCGGGACCTGAAACACATGGGTAACAAAACCCAGAACCTTTTTTAGAGAGACGTTTTTTTATGCATCGTATAGACATAAACTGCTATCATCAAAGCAAACTATACCAGAATATTCACTATGAAATTTTAGTTTTATTACATCTTCGAATATTGTTTCAAGAAAACGTGTATTTATCGAACATGGTGTATTATATGTTAACGACTTATTAGAGGACAGGAGTTCGTTCCTGGCCTGGTCACAGTTCCAAAAGGACTATAATATATGTATAAACATTTTAGATTAGGAAATTCTCATACGAAGTGTACTACTGCCAGTGGGTTTAATGTTTAAAGGCAATAACCAAGGTTGTGACTGTCTAAAGTCAATTGTGATGGTGCCCAAGGCATGTGCTTTCGCGTACCAACACCGTATAGGACTATTCCATTCAAGTGCAATAATGAGCAAAAGTGGGAACAAGTTTTGAACATAACTGATATCATATGAAAGAAAACGTATAAACTGCCGAATCTACGTTCCATAGAAAGTAAATTGAGAAGTTTTCAATATCTTATACTGGTTAGGACGCCGATAACGAAACTATGGCCTTAGATAATGATTCTTGTACTTTTTGCCTTGACAAACCAGAGACAAGTTTACTTCTGTGAGTGTGCTGTAGTATAATCGGTGAGGACTAAGCTTAGTTATGTGCTTGACCCGGCTTGTACTTTTAACATTGATTTAACTGGAGCAAATGTCTTACTTGGAAATGTAGCACCCGCTGGGAACTAAATCTTGCAAAATCACGATAAAATTATAATATCGAAGAACGTGTTATAAAATTGTAAGCAACATTGTCTTATGAATGTATCAAAGCCAATCGTCAGCCCGTACAACGTTTATCGATATGCATATAAGCTTGTTTATGAATTACACCACTTATTTATAACTTGTATGTACTTGGATTACCTATATTGAAGTTTCCTGAAGGAAATAACAGTAGTCTGTAACCAAGGACAATCGCCCGCAACATAAATGCACTTATCACTTTGCCTTTAAGTTACATTTATACCAGCCGATCTAGTCTATCAGCCAGCAAGATGACCTCAGATCATGAAATAAGTATAAACTTACATTATGGTTCTACAGATCCTTAAGGGCAACACAGTCCAACGTCACATTACGTACCCTTTCGTAAGATTACGCCAGACTGTGTATAGCTGATCTTGCGTATTGTTACGCAAGATGACAAAATATAATGGAATAAGTATAACCTTACATAATGGTTATACAGACCCTTACCGGCTACAGCGACATAAGATATTGCCCTAAGTGTAACCTTATATAATGGTTATCCAGACACTTAAGGGATCCACAGTTCAACGTCACATTACGTACCCTTACGTAATATCATGCCATACTGTGTAACTGGATACATAGATAAGTAACCAGGAAGATGGGGGACAAACAGGCTAAAGGGGGCCCGGAGGGCCCGCGGCCCACCCAAGGGAAGACTGGATGTTTAAAGTTAACGTAGGAAAATACGAATATAGAGTTCTGAGAAACTTAAACTGGCTGCGGCAGTAGCTGCTCCGATACGGAAAATATGTGGTTTGTAACTGGACAGATCTAAGTCAGGATAATTATTGTTCGACGGAAAATATGAGAGAAATAATGCGTCATGACAAACGCACCGTCGCAAAAGACAAAACAGGAGCAGGCCTCTACCAGTTACTTTACAATGAAGGAGCCTGTCGGGTGGGGTAAAGAATTAATCTTATGAAATATGATTTGGCTGACACAAAAGTTGCGGATCGTGGATATGAAGACAAGCTGTAAACGAACACGTTGTCAGAGGAGGCAGGTAGAGGATTAGACTGCCGACCATTCTAAACAAACGACGAATGTGATTTCAAAACCTTGTACAGTTTTACACGTGGGGGATGTCACGACCTGCAAGTGCTGAATCACATGGTCCAAGGTGGGATCAAGTATGGTACGGTGATGTGGAGACAAATGTGCTTCCGCTCTTGCTGCCTCATCTGGTTAAGTCGGGCCGGGTCATGAAGGAGAAGAGTCTTGAAGACCATGTTACTCCTGATCTTGACGTTCACTGCTGGGTCGATCATGAAACTCAGGTCCAGGGTGAAAGATGGGTAGTGTACAGAGGGGTAGAAGGAACACTGCAGTCATTACCTAGGGACCTGGTACTAGGTGCGAAGCAGGCACCACCTCCCCCTCCAAGTCAGACTCGTGGTCTCCCGGCTGAGCTCGGGTGAGAGCGCTGGTGCTCTGAAATTACATGAAGATGTATGACCGAGTATTATAATCCATCAGCCAAATAATTGATGTTGCTGGCTCAATATAAGGATGTCGCAAGGCAAACGGTTAAAAACTCTAAAATAAATCCACTGTTAATGCAATAATAAAGACTTAAGACAACAAGGGTGCAATGTATGGAAACAATTTGCCCTGGCTGAAATTATGATATCTTATGCCTGACGAGTAGGACGCCATCATCACTTTAGACCACAAGGCTCTTGTACAATGTAACCTAGTCTGTGTGCAAGGATGCTCTAAACCACCACCTATGGCGAGGAAGCCCTGTTGTCCCAGGCAGTGGCAAACCTCCCTGGAACCTGCTTGTTACATGTCAAGTAACCAACTAAGATTACCACAACGGATGAGGCAGAAACGCTGCTGTCACATTTCTAAAGGTGTAGAAACTTCCTGGATACTAGTTATATGTACCACAACACGTGGTCGAAGCCTGAGAAACTGGTTCGAACCGTAGGGTACCAAAACCTATGACGCAGAAACACTGCTGTGACGTTCCCATGGAGAATATAGACTCCCTGGATACTGGTTGTTACAGAAACCTCGGTGTACCGCAACCTATGACGCAGAAACCCGGCTGTCATATTCACAGAGAGCATAGAAACTCCCTTGATACTGGTTGTTACAGGCTCTAAACCACTGTGTACCACAACTTATGACGCAGAAACCCGGCTGTCATATTCACAGAGAGCACAGAAACTCCCTTGATACTGGTTGTTACAGGTACTAACCACTGTGTACCACAACCTATGACGCAGAAACCCCGCTGTCATATTCACAGAGAGCATAGAAACTTTCTGGATACTGGTTGTCAAAGGTACTAAACCTCTGCGTACCACAACCAAAGGCGCAGAAACCCCGCTGTCATAATCGCAGGGGCATAGAAACTCCCTGGTTACTGGTTGTTACAGGTACTAAACCACTGTGTACCACAACTTATGACGCAGAAACCCCGCTGTCACGTTCACAGAGAGCATAGAAACTCTCTGGATACTGGTTGTTACAGGTATTAAACCACTGCGTACCACAACTTATGACGCAGAAACCCGGCTGTCATATTCACAGAGAGCATAGAAACTCTCTGGATACTGGTTGTTACAGGTACTAACCACTGTGTACCACAACCTATGACGTAGAAACCCCGCTGTCATATTCACAGAGAGCATAGAAACTCTCAGGATAGTGGTTGTTACAGGTACTAAACCATTGCGTACCACAACCTATGACGCAGAAACCCCGCTGTCATAATCGCAGGGGCATAGAAACTCCCTGGTTGCTGGTTGTTACAGGTACTAAACCACTGTGTACCACAACTTATGACGCAGAAACCCCGCTGTCATATTCACAGAGAGCATAGAAACTCCCTGGATACTGGTTGTCACAGGTACTAAAAACCACTGTGTACCACAACCTATGACGCAGAAACCCCGCAGTCATAATGAGAGAGAGATAGAAACACCTAGATAGTGGTTTCTACATGTACCAAACCACTGTGTACCACGGCCTATGACACGAAAAAAAGACCCTACTGTCACAATCATGTAGAGCCTAGCAACTATGGATACTGATTTTACAGGTACATAAACTATGTACCACAATGTATGACACAGAAACCCTGCTGCCACATACTCAGAGAGTGTGGAATATCACCAAATATTAGTAGTTACAGGTACTGAACCACTATGAAGCACAACCTAAAATGCCAAAAACCTTGCAATCATGCTCACAGACAGCATAGAAATTTCCGGGATAATGGTTGTTACAGGTACCAGACCAATATACAACATAATCTTTGACGCAGAAACTCGGGTACTAAGCTAATAGATAATATAAAACTGCCAGGATACTAGTTGTTAGAGATACTAAACACCATGACAAACCTATGATGCATATTTCCTATATTGTCAGTGATTCTGACAGGTAAGGCAGTGGGTGGGTCCCAGTGCCATTAAGCTTCTTAAAATGGTGAGACATCGAAAATTTAATGGGATTTATTTTAAATGTTACGTAGTCTGCAAGCAATTTTATATGAAGGAAACCCCGTAAATAACTGCATATGCCTATAGAATTGTGTGATATTATTAGTTTCTGATATTTAGCAGTAGACATGTTACATACAATTTGTAACATGCATTGTAAATGGTTGATAGCTATTCAACTGTCATTCATGATGTACAGCCCCTAATCCTTATTGCACTTTCATCTGTGTAAGGCACGCTAAAATCTTCTCTAGAAGGTCCAAGCTGAATTATCAGCAGCTGATCCAGGGTTACCATGGTCAATCTGTTCCTGTCTGGTGTAAGGCTCTGATTCTGTAGAGAAACCCCTCACACCCAGCTGTTTGCAAGGCAAGGGTAATATCCAGTGAAGATAAGAGGAGGAGGGGGGGAGGGGTAGCTTCTCTAATTTGATGTTATAAACAATTCCAGATAAGCTTATCTAGCTGACTTTGAATTGGCGTGCAATCGAACATACTGTTCAGTATATATTACAATGTGTCACCTCACAGCTCAATGAAATGTGTCACTGAAAACTTGTAAGACAAATAATGCAGGTCAAGTACCTTGCTGAATCCTATAGAATGCCATATTCAGAGGCATGGCAAATCTCTGGATACTTACTGGTTGTTACTGGGTACTGTTACATATACTCACTAAACAAGTAGCCCCACATATGCTACAGAGAACTCTGCCACTCTGTGTTCGGAGTGATTAAGGAAATTGGATTGTACATCTTATATACTGGAGATTACATGTACCAACAAACCGTCAGTATCTAACATATCCTGCATCATATAGGATGCCAGATTCACAGTAATAGGTAAACTGCATATAACAAGGTTGCTGAAACTAGTGCTTTGGAAAATCGCCGCTGTCCACGATGAATTATCAGAATATCGCTAAAATTGATGGCATTAAAATGAGTATTAAAGCTAGGCTACAGGTAGAGAATAATGATTGTCAACAAATATGCTAGATTGCTGGAACGTGACTGTCTCAATGTTGCAATGAAATAAATTAAAACCTTAAAACACTGGGAAGTTGAGACAAATGCTGGACTATATAAGGCAATGAAGGAGCATCCTTCCAACACTTCGAAAATACGAAGCCATATTTCTTTTGTGCCAATTTCGAAGTGGACCAAATCACAAATCAATCAGTGCAAGCTTGATTTGCACAACCTGTGCTTCAAATCTTCCTTTAGCCTGAGGCTATGCCTATCCTAGCCCTAAGCTATAGCTATGTCTATGGACATTGGAACCAGACAACCTGGTAAAGAACCCCAGTATAATCGCCATAAGATGTCCTGCAATAGAATAACGACCCAAAAACGCATTAATCGGCGGACACATGTATGGTATATCACGAGTGCAACACGTGGTCGAAGCCTGGATCTGGTCGCGTCCAGGCCTAAATTCAACTCGCTTGCTTGTACTCTAACTAAGAGTAAGGCTAAGTTGTTGAAAAAAGTAGGTAAACTACTAAAATGACAAGCGGATGCTGGTGATCGACCCTGTCCCAAAATACTGATTCCTTCCGGCGAATCCGGCGAGGTCTATGGATCTAAAAAAATATTCGATTGGCGATGCTGCTGGGTTGCCGCCACTGATCAAAGAGAGGGATTCTGTCTGGATCATCGTTTGACCCTCGAGATGACCGGAAATAAGCAACCAGGATGCAGCCTCGAAATCGCCTTAATCAGTGCACCGGATGTAAACAGACGCACGTGTTATGTGCATATATTACCGTGATCATTTGAATAGCAGATGCCTCGCCTAAAATACAAGTGTTCTGGCACATGAAAATACTGGCAGGGCGGACTGGCAGCAGACCTTATTGGGTGATGACAGGTCAACAAGCATCTGGCTTCCGTTTTAGCTGAATCACAACTATAGCCGTTAGACGTCTTCTTCGAAACTACAATACGGTATTATTCTACAATGTCTACTACGCCCGCAACGATTATATTGAACTCGCCCGTGAGCTTCTGCGTTCTGTGTAAAGCGCTTTCTTCAGTCCATGAATGAAGGTAGATCATGACGAAGAGAAAGATGCCGAGTATGATCACGAACCAGATGGCTCCCTGATGTCTTTGGCATTTCATTGTGGGCTGTTGGATCCACACACCACAACAGATAAGTGGCACGCATGGACGTTACAGCTCATATTGTTTGCCTGTCGATAGCATAACCGAAATTGTTGCCGTAGCACGCCGAATGGCAATGCATCCATTGTGCATCGGCCAGTGGCAAAGGTGTTATTAGTAAGAAGTTAAGCAGGGACACGTCATCCTAATTTACCTCTTTTCCGTACCAGTGGTTACGAGAAGTGGCAAATACGACATAAACTGGCCTATTTCAGCTTTAATGCAAATACTGTGCAATTCCGAAGCATCACACACCCAATGGAGTTGACGATATATCGATATACAGAAACCACTGGGTACCACAACCTATGACGCAGAAACCCGGCTGTCATATTCCCAGAGAGCATAGGAACTCCCTTGATACTGGTTGTATATATCTGCGTCTATTTTATATAGTTGTTATCTCATAGAAATGATTTTTAAAATGAAAGCATACATAAAGGATCGATCGCTAACTACTTACCGATGATAGCCGCTAACCGGGTGGAAGACAATTGTCACTCCTTTCAACCAAGTTAACCGTTTTATATTTCCTGATAAAGGGCAACAAGTAGATATTATTAGATATTAAAATATTAAATATCGCAGAGCGGTGTCACAAATGAGATCCAGTGCTAAATATATTAGTTTGTTTTACATAATTTATGCCACATGTGTCATTAGATTACATTGGCATTGACATTGGCGTTAATTTCTACTTCGGGGATTGAGAGAGAAAAAGCGAAAAAATGGGTCATTTAGGCGGCACCTATGTATATGCCTAGCTATATATGTAGTGCCCCCCCCCCCTCCCCGGGAGCGGCAGTTGATGGTGTAACTTGATACAGCTGCTGTCTTAGAAACTCACTGTCACTGAAGAGTGTATGGACAGGATTGCCGTACAACAGAACGGCCGTATGGGTCAGGGTGGGTGGGGTGAAGGTCTATAGGGGTGGTGGGGAGGGGTGGGGGAGGAGTGGTGCGTGAATCTAGCAGCCGGGTCGACTCAAAGCAATTTTTCTCACAGTGGTCGGAACATACTCCGACCATGTGTTTGGTGGGTTTAAAACTCTCACAAGAAAGATATCCTGTTTTTGCTGTCCTTTTTTGCACTTGAATTGTTACAGCCAACAGCTGAACAGTATACCATTTTGTTCTAAATGCATCGATGTTTCAAATGTATGAGTCAAATTCGCTTGTCACTATTCATGAGAGGTGTTAGGCCGACAGCTTGTTCCAAAGACGCACCGCTCGCATGTAAACAAAGTTTTGGTTCAGCGGAAGGTAGTCGTCAGTGACGTCAACGCCTTGCGAACGCCTTGCGTCTAATTGGCTAACTCGTGGTCATATCTCACCCGCCTGATGGGCCAAAATCTGTATTTTGTACTGGTGGTGTGCGATTTTCAATGAACCGGATGTCGCTGTGACGCATAAAATCCGAGTTATAGGGTCTAATAGATGTGTCCGTGATGACGTCTATATGGTATCAACATACATCAATTGAGCAGAAATGAACTTAACATCCTTGTTAACATCCTTGTTAAGCTGTGTTTTGAAGGTAAAGTTGTTATATTTAAGGAAATTCATTTATTTATCCGTAGCTAGGTTTTCTTGGGAACTGTCATGATGAACTTATTACTCATTATGTGCTTATTATCCATCCGAGCCTTTACCTTCTGCACTTCATTTACTTATCTACCTGTTCACATTACTATATTCCATTACTACCTATTACTGTGCTCTGCTGTATATATATCCGTATTGATTATTCTATGTTGGGATGAGCGTTAACATGTGAATTCGCTAGTGTAAACCTTCAGAAAAAAAGACAGACAAAAAGAAAAAATTATGATGACCTTCTGATTCTGTGCATCTATAGACCTGTACATATATACATATGAAATACATGACATGCACGCAGAGAATATACAGCATACGTATCCGCCAGGCTGGCGTTTTTGTTCGTCGATATGCGACACATATGTAGGGAGGACGATTGTGTCAGTAGACCTATTGCAGATATTATGGTTTATTTAACGCGTTTTCGTGGTGGTGAATCAAGTAGCGGCACACATGTGCTATCACACTATACTCTATACTAATATTATAACAGAGAGTTCAGTGTTAATGGTACCATCCATCGAATGGGAATCGATACATAGCGACAGCGTGCCAATATCACTCATGGCCCGGGCGGCACGGCAATAGCCTAATGTACTGTAAATATGGCTTATTGGCCTTAGTTAGAAGTATCGCCTATCTAGCCGACGGGATAGAGTGGCTGACGCTATATCGGGGGGTCGTGAGTTCGACTCCCGCCGGGGAACAAACCGCATCCCAAAAGGAGATTGCACCCTTTGCCCAATATTTCGCTAACCCTTCCTCTCACCTTTCTCCAACCAACATTCCTTCCAGTAATCTGTTGGCGGAATTAAATCATAAGGTGGTCCATACATGCGAATGTTACATGGGTGTCGACGTTCAAATTTTTTCTTAGCTCCCTCTTTATATTTGTAGGGGTCAGGGGGTGGTGAAGGGTTTAATTCGGATATATCCACAGTCTTCGAAAAAAACGTGAAAGGCGCAAAGACTTCTGGGAACTATTTTGTCTATTTTATTTTTTCGGAACTAAATTGGCCAATTTCTCAAGCTTATTAGTTTTTTCACCACCGGGATGGAGGGAGGGGGGGGGGGGGGGGATCCACACATCAGATGGCCTTGATTTTACAAGAAAAAATTGCGTTCTTCATTAATAAGGGTCGTTAATTGTTGTTCGAATCAACAGTCCTTGTAACGTCAGCCTGGCTGTATCCGCCACTGGGTTGCATCTACGAAATGTGACTTTCCGAAATATTTCGCTGGAAAACACGACTTTTACAGGGCATGTTCTACCACGCAGTCACAAGCATGCAAATGATTAGCGTGGGGCAACTGTTGGCGATTCCTAGTTGTGACGTCAACTCACCATCGCGCGGTCTGTCCATTATTAGCGACGAGGTTCGAAGCGTCCATGTGCAAAGGCAATTACCATTTTCTGTGTCACGTAGGGTCGAAATGTTTTGATGTAGGTTATTCTTTAAGATCCTAACATTGGTGAAAGAGTTTTGTCTCAGTTTCCACGCCTTTTACAGCACATGCTATAAATTGTTGTGGGTGAGATTTATTATGACGCAATTTTTTAATTTTCGTCATATTTCGGTCGGTCGTGTTTGTTAAGACGAAATATCGTAGCTATGTCGTCTTATGTCGGAAGGACGATTTTTTTTGAACAACAATGTTTCTTTGTTTGCATTTTTTCCTACCCGCTACTGCCCTAACGACAACAGCTATCGTTCACCAATATTTATGGAAATGTGGCGTGTCCGAATCTTTACAATTTTCAAGTCATGGACTTTCCAATGTCAAAGGTCAAAGGTCAAGGCCGTCCGGTTAAAGGACAAACGTAAAAGTGCTAAGGCTTTCTTAATATTTGTCCTAAAGAGATGCGACTAGCGTCAAAGTGTTCCACTGATTAGGGGAAACAACTTTAATATAGATAATTTTTTTGCGCGTAGGAAGAAGTTTTGCGCAAAATGACGTCATAGTTTACCTTGTCCTTATGTTCAAACTAGATGCACATTGTTTTCCCACTTTAACTTTCTCAATCGTCGCCAAACCCCAATGATGTATTCAGAAAGTCGGTATGACCCATTTCCCGAAGAAAAATTCGCCGTCAATGACGTCACATGACGTCAAAAAAATAAAATATTTAAATACGAAGGAAATTCACTGCATAAATAATATTGGGAATAGAGAGATCGGATTCGGGTCACAGAACGTCTAATTTTACCGCCTAGTTGTTTCTTAGTTAAAAAAAGATACTTTCTATTTTAATTTTCCCGTTAGAGGGCCAAACATTCCTTATGGGGATTCCCATGTTAAAGTGCGAGCGGGCAGTGAGTGAGCGTTCGCGATAAGGCCCCGTGTTGTTTATATATTGTGATGTGATTTATCGGGAGAGGCGACCAGGCACAGTCCTGGGGAGGGAGTGAGTGGAGCAGGTAGCACACCAGTACAGCGCATTGATATTGTGTACAAAGAGTTCCGAACGAATCGTCCCCGCAGCTACCCACCACCCTCACGGACTTCTGCCCCTCCGCCCCCCCCCCCTCTCCCACCCACACCAACCAGTGTTAATGCACTACTCTCTGCTCATCCTCCACACCCATCCACCCAGCACAACTGCAGCCCCCCAGCCCGTCGACACTCATCAGACTCCGGCATTACTGGCCCGCCCCCCGCCCACCGGCATCCACTAGACTTAAGCTTTATGCACTCCTGTTTTTGTTCGTATCTTCTACTGACCTAACGACAACATCTATCGTTTACAAACTTTTATGGAAATGTGGCATGTGCCACTCTACGATGTTCAAGTTACGGTCTTCCCAATGTCAAAGGTCAAAGGTCAAGGCCATCCGATTAAAGGAAAAACGTAAAAGTGCTAAGGGTTTCTTAATATTTGTTCTAAAGAGATACGATTAGCATTAAAATGTTCCACTGATCAGGGGGTACAACGTTAATATGGATCATCTTTTACGCGTAGGAAGGAGTTTCGCGCAAAATGACGTCATAGTTCTCCGTGTCCTCATGTTCAAACTAGATGGACATTGTTTTCCCATCGTATTGTTTACGTATTGAGGTGTGATATATTGGGAGAGCCGTCGGCCTCAGTCATGGGAAGACAGCAGGTTGAACACCTCTAAATAGACCGTCCGCCCCACTCCCTTCCACCAGGCTCATGCACCGATCCCTTCCACAGCCTTCACCCTCACTCGTCAGAAAGAATCATTCACTCCTGCCCCCCCCCCCCTCCCCCCGCCACCTCGTCCACTCGCACCCGCCGTGCATGGGCGTGTACAGGGAGCACGTGTCCCCCCTTTCAGACCCTAAGGTATATCTGTGCCCTGTGTGGAACACATTATTGTACCCCCCTTCCCCCCACCGCATTTCAATAATTCTTGCGCACGCCCTAGCGGCACCAATTTTATGGACTCCTCGCCCCCCCCCCCCCCCCCCCATTGCCCACTCACACCAAGCAGGGTTGATGAACTTCTCTCTGCTTATCCCCCACACCCATCCACCCGACTCCTGCAGCCCCCCAGCCCACCGACACTCATCAGATTCATGCATTCAGCTCGGGAGGCGTGGTGGGGTGTAGGTTGAGGTCATG
Organism: Arenicola marina; assembly: GCA_964019135.1. Classification (NCBI taxonomy): domain Eukaryota; kingdom Metazoa; phylum Annelida; class Polychaeta; family Arenicolidae; genus Arenicola; species Arenicola marina. The sequence goes on along the minus strand of OZ025260.1, from coordinate 11,997,222 downwards.
ACCGAACCCGACCGAATCATTACAGCGCTGGTAGAGGGGGTGAGTTGGCTGTTGACAGAATTCAGGCCGCGCGCAGTCAACCAGATGGCAACTTTCAAGGCGACGCAGGCACGCACCGCCGTCCCCTATATACTGTGGCCCATAGACAAGAGGGGGAGGGGCGTGGAGCTGACCGAGGGAGTATTGTTATGACGAAAATTTTCAATTTTCGTCATATGTCGGTCGGTCGTGTTTGGTTTGTCTGTTTCGATATATATATGTATGTATGTATGTCTGTTTCACGCAAAACGGGAAGTCTTCTTATGGCTTAACAACTGCATGCATCGATTCGCAGTCTTCAGTATCTTATAGCCACGCAGTAGGGCTAGAACATACTCGTAACCCAGGTCAAAAAGTCACAGGTCAAGGTCACAGCGATTTTTTGAAGAAAAAAAAAAGAATGCACACATCTCCGTGAATATTAAAGCTAGAGATTCCGGATCAGTTGCAAAATGTGCTACACTTTAAGGTGCAGTTTTCGGGTATTGTTCACTTTTTGATGCGTAATAGTCATTTCGAGTAACATGAGGTCGTACGTTTTGCGGAAAACGCACTAAATGACCTCTGTCAGTTTTCTCGCTTTTGGGCACATTTGCCATCAAGCTATCGCTATGATGTTCTAATATGCCATAGAAATATGAATTGAGATGAGTTGTGTCGAATGTTAGAGTTTTCTGATGCGTCACGTGACGTCACGATGACGTCACTTTTGGTACTTAAAAGAAATCGTCAAAAATCAGAAAAATATTCCTAAAATTAGTGAGTAGCATCATATTGTAGGAAACGTAGTTCCGCGTATAGCTGCAAATTAAAAACAATATGTTCCTATCTTACTTCCGGTTCCAGGGCCGACGGCAATTCTCTATGGGACTTCCCATGTTAAAGCGCTGTATCTTTAGGCTGGGAAAAATGTTTTTTCGTGTATTTCACAAGTGCCTCCATCAAGCGACACCGGCATTTTTTTCTTAGTTAAACATGATACAAAGTAGCCTCAGTGCTTATCGCATGCGATTGGATCAAATAGTGACGTCATAGGATTTTTTTGAAATTTGGCCAATGGTGAAAGATACGGCTTTTGGGTGTTAGCAGAGGCTGCCACGGGTGTCCTATTCAAGCCATAACTCAATGCTTGCACCTGTGGATGGATAATACTAAGCTGCGTCATAATCTGTCAACATGATTCCATAGTCACATTACTTTTCGGTATATAGTCGAAATCGTTTAACATGGGATCCTATGGAGAAAAATGAACTTGATCGAATATGACCTACTTCCGCTCAAGCTATTTCAGTCTCCTTCGCCACACAGTGAGGTAATATCACCTTAAAGCAAGTTATAAGAAAAACACGGCGATATCTGTATTACTTTTTGTTTCCATGGCAACGAAGCCACTGGCCTAATGATAAACATACAGATTCTTGCCATTGAAAGAAAAATCGTCAAAAATCAGATAAAAATGCTAAAATTGCATTCTTTCTGCCAACTAGTTGCCGATAAGCATCTACAGATCACTTAATGCTTCAATCAGGCGGATGTTGCTCAGTTATGGCGCTAGAGTGCTTCAAAGTGGGACGACACCTTTGCGGGGCCACCAATGATGAGTGAATGGAGATTGTGTCCATCTTTAAAACAACGTCAAAATTACGAAAAACATGCCAGAGCTGTGATCTTTACGCCAAATGGTAGGGACCATCGATCGGCAGAGAACTAGTAAAAGAAACAAATGAGTTGCTATATCACTTCGCATGCAGTGTTCTTTGTTCTTCCTAGTCTGGTCTCCGTGTCTCCGCAATGATGAACTAATGCAACTTTTGGCCATTTCGTCAAGCCATAGCTGAAGGACTATACTTTCTATAGCCTAGCTCTTCAATCGAATAAGTTGTGGCAGTAAACCTTGGCGTATTGCCCACTTGGACGTTGTCGTGCGTCACGTCATAACGTCACTATGACGTCATGACGTCATGTCGACGTTATCACGTGACGCACGACAACGTCCAAGTGGCAATACGCCGAGGTTTACTGCCACAACTTGTTCCATTAAAGAGCTAGGCGATAGAAAGTATGGTCCTTCAGCTATGGCTTGACGAAATGGCCAAAAGTTGCATTAGTTCATCATTGCGGAGACACGGAGACCTAGGACAAGAACAAAGAACACTGCAGGCGAAGTGCTATAGCAACTCATTTATTTCTTTTACTAGTTCTCTGAAGATCAATGGTCCCTACCATTTGGCGTAAAGATCACAGCTCTGGCATGTTTTTCTTAATTTTGACGTTGTTTTCAAGATGGACACAATCTCCATTCACTCATCACTGGCCGCCCCGCAAAGGTGTCGTCCCACTTTGAAGCGCTTTAGCGCCATAACTGAGCAACATTCGCCTGATTGAAGCATTAAGTGATCTGTAGATGCTTATTGGCAACTAGTTGGCGAAAAGATTACAATTTTGGCATTTTTATCCGATTTTGACGATTTTTCTTTCTATGGCAAGATTCTGTATGTTTATCATTAGGCCAGTGGCTTCGTTGCCATGAAAACAAAAAGCAATATAGAAATCGCCGTGTTTTTCTTATAACTTGCTTTAAGGTGATATTACCTCACTGTGTGGCGAAGGAGATTTGAAATAGCTTGAGCGGAAGTAGGCCCTATTCGATCAAGTTCATTTTCCCCCATAGGATCCCATGTTAAACGATTTCGACTATATACCGAAAAGCAATATGGCCATGGAACCATGTTGACAGATTATGACTCAGCTTAGTATTGTCCATCCACAGATACAAGCATTGAGTGATGGCTTGAATAGGACACCCGTGGGAGCCTCTGCTAACACCAAAAAGCCGTATCTTTCACCCATTGGCCAAATTTCAAAAAAAAATCCTGTGACGTCATTTTTGTTCCAATTTTATATGGTAAGCACTGTGGCTACTAGATATCATGTTTAACTAACGAAAAAATCCCGGTGTTGTTTGCTGGAGGCCCTTGTGAAATACGCGAAAAAACATTTTTCCCAGCCTGAGAGATCCTGGGCTTTAACATGGAAAGTCCCTCAGAGAAATGCCGTCGGCCCTGGAACCGGAAGTAAGATAGGAACATATTGTTTTTAGTTTGCAGCTATACGAGGAACTACTTTTTCTACAATATGATGCTACTCTCTTGATTTGTGGATTTTTTCCTGATTTTGACGATTTTTTTTAAGTACCAAAAGTGAGGTCATCGTGACGTCACGTGACGAATTAGAAAACTCTAAGATTCGACACAACTCATCTCAATTCATATTTCTATGGCATATTAGAACATCATAGCGATAGCTTGATGGCAAATGTGCCCAAAAGCGAGAAAACTGACAGAGGTCATTTAGTGCGTTTTCCGCAAAACTTACGACCTCATTTTACTCGAAAATGGGTATTACGCATCAAAAAGTGAACAATACCTGAAAATTGCGCCTTGAATGCTAGCACATTTTGAAACTGAGATCTCTAGCGTCAATATTAAAGGAGATATAAGCGTTTTTTAGTTATTTAAAAAAAAAATCGCTGTGACCTTGACTATAGACCTTTTAACCTGGGTGACGAGTATGGTGTAGCCCTATAGCCTAGCTATTGGATACTAAAGACTGCGAACCGATGTACGCAGCCGTTAGGTCACAAGAAGACTTCCCCGTTTTTTAGTGAAACAGACATACAGGAGATATTCGACCATAGGTCGAGGCCGAAAATCCATTCGTACATTTGGAAGCTGTAATAATGGCGACGTTACAAGTCGTTAGGCCAATTTCGGCTAAAGGGCCTTATAGGGGCAATTTGGGCTAAATGCTGCCTTCGACAGGCAGTGTGGCACTGTGGGCGGAGCTTAAATGGACATCCAGTTTGAAGCCAAGAGCGCTTCTCTTGAAGCAATATAAACGGTACTATCGTACCTTTTATTTATTATGTCTTCGTGACTTCACGAACTTTATTTGACGATCACGACAATATTCGCGATGGCTTCTATTTTGTTAAATATACCTACTTACGAAATCATGGATGAACTCATGAACTTATGGGTGATGGTAGCTATTGCCAAATTAGTTGAACATCAAGCAGGCCCAAACGTTCGTAGAAGCACGTAAGCTATGACGTTGACGCACACTTAGCCCCCTCGCCATAAGGTGTCTCTGAAGACGACGTGTTTAAGTGAACATGAAGTTTCGTTCTCAAGAGCGATTGCTTGACTCTTTATGAATGGCGCTACGAATTTTCCTTTTTTATCTAATTATACGTCATCGTGACGTGACATGACGTCATTTGACGTTCGCGAAAATGCTCAAGATGGCTTCTATATTTTTAATATACCTACTTTTCAACTCGAGTTATGACAGCTATTGCCAAAGTGGCTGAAAATAAAGCAAACCCAACATTTCGTAGGAGCATGGTAGCTATGACGTCATTTTTGACGCATACTTATCCCCTGCGCCTAAAAAGTCACACACGGCACAAACTGTCCCTGAACACGACCTGGAACGTCAAGCGACCCGAACGTCGCCATACCTTATAATAGCTGAGTCATAGCTTACGTAAGATGTGTGACGTCATTACGTCATAGTGACGTTATGACGTGACGCACGACAACGTCCAAGTGGCAATATGCCAAGGTTTACTGCCCCAACTTATTCGATTAAAGAGCTAGGCGATAGAAAGGATAGTCCTTCAGCTATGGCTTGACGAAATGGCCAAAAGTTGCATTAGTTCATCATTGCGGAGACACGGAGACCTGGGACAAGAACAAAGAACACTGCAGGCGAAGTGATATAGCAACTCATTTATTTCTTTTACTAGTTCTCTGAAGATCAATGGTCCCTACCACTTGGCGTAAAGATCACAGCTCTGGCATGTTTTTCTTAACTTTGACGTTGTTTTCAAGATGGACACAATCTCCATTCACTCATCATTGGTGGCCCGCAAAGGTGTCGTCCCACTTTGAAGCGCTCTAGCGCCATAACTGAGCAACATTCGCCTGATTGAAGCATTAAGTGATCTGTAGATGCTTATTGGCAACTAGTTGGCGAAAAGATTGCAATTTTAGTATTTTTATCTGATGTTGACGATTTTTCTTTCAATGGCAAGAATCTGTATGTTTATCATTAGGCCAGTGGCTTCGTTGCCATGGAAACAAAGAGTAATACAGAGATCGCCGTGTTTTTCTTATAACTTGCTTTAAGGTGATATTACCTCACTGTGTGAAGGAGACTGAAATAGCTTGAGCGGAAGTAGGTCATATTCACTCAAGTTCATTTTTCCCCGTAGGATCCAATGTTAAACGATTTTGACTATATACCGAAAAGTAATATGACTATGGAACCATGTGGATAGATTATGACTCAGCTTAGTATTATCCATCCACAGCTGCAAGCATTTAGTGATGGCTTGAATAGGACGCCCTGTGGGGAGCCTCTGCTAACACCAAAAAGCCGTATCTTTCACCATTGGCCAAATTTCAACAAAATCCGGTGACGTCACTATTTGATCCAATCGCATGCGGTGAACACTTAGGCTACTATATATAATGCTTAACTAAGGAAAAAATTCCAGTGTCTCTTGATGGAGGCACTTGTGAAATACACGACAAAACAGTTTTCCCAGCCTGAAGATACAGCGCTTTAACATGGGAAGTCCCATAGAGAAATGCCGTCGGCCCTGAAACTGGAAGTAAGATAGGAACATATTGTTTTTAGCTTGCAGCTATACGAGGAACTACGTTTGCTACAATATGATGCTACATTCTTATTTTAGGATTTTTTTGTGATTTTTAACGATTAAAGTACCAAAAGTGACGTCATCGTGACGTCACGTGACGCCTCAGAAAACTCTGAGATTTGATACAACTCATCTCAATTCATATCTCTAAGGCATATTAGAACATAATAGCGATAGCTTGATGGCAAATGTGCCCAAAAGCGAGGAAAACTGACAGAGGTCATTTAGTGCGTTTTCCGCAAAAAATTTACGACCTCATTTTACTCGAAAATGAGTGTTAGGCATCAAAAAGTGAACAATGCCCGAAAATTGCGCCTTGAATGCTAGCACACCTTGAAACTGACCAGAGATCTCTAGCGTCAATATTAACGGAGATATAAACGTTTTTCGTTATTTTTTCAAAAAAGCGCTGTGACCTTGACCTTTGACCTTTTAACCTGGGTGACGATTATGGTGTAGGCCTATAGTCTAGCTATTACGTTCTATCTTCAATATTAAGCGAGTGGCGGCCATTCCCAATCGCAAGAGCCGCAAGTCTTTTTCTCCGTTGAATCATCATTAGCCACGGACCGAGCAGGAGGAAGCGTCATCATTTCAAACGCGCTGCCATCCTACGCACCAGGCAAATAATTTTGGGCGGCGCACTGGATTATCATGATTGTCTTCCCCTAAAAACAACAAAGATACTGGCAAAAAAAAGTCTCCAGCACCCGGTATTCCCAGGCGGTCACCCATCCAATCACTGGTAACGGGGTGTAAGGGGATGGCCCGTTGCAGCGCCCTCTAGCACCGTAACTGGTCATCCTAGGTAACAGGGAGCGACATTTGTTCTACTTTTTACCTCTCCGCGTTGTTTGCAACCGGTCGCAACTCTCTGGCGCCGATATTACATTCCCAGTCGCAAGAGCCGCCAGTCGTTGTCACCACTGACTTATCATGAGCGGGCGAACAGGACAACGTGTCCGTATTTCGCATTCCGTGCCATCCTACGCATGTGGCTTGTAATATTGGGCGGCGTTGTGAATTACCGTGAGTGTCGCCCCATAAAAGAAACGAAGATGGCGTATAAGAAAACAACAAGTTGACAGCACTTGGTATTCCCAGGCGGCCCCCCATACAAGAATGGCCGCGCCCTAACTTGCTTAACATCGGAGATCGGACGGGAACCGTCGGTTGCATCGCGGCATGACCATATACGTCGTATGAACTCCACCGCAGACTTAAAAATCACATGGCCGCAGTCATTATTTATCGACATGATAATCAGCCATCGGACGCATTTACTACGGAACTGTGCGCGTGACAATCCTTCACACATGGTCAATACTCAAACTGTCGCTGGCCAATGAGTTTTCATCATAGATTAATGATTGGTAACGGGATGAACATGGATGGTCCGTTACATCGCCCATTAGCACCAGAAATAGTCGTGCTAGGTTAACAGCGAGCAGGCACTTATTGTAAATTATACTTTTGCCCGTCGTTTACAATCGGTCCCATCTCTCTAGCGCCGCCGGCTGTTGTACCCACTGACTTATCATTAGCGGCGAGCAGGATAAGGTATTCCTATTTCGAACTCCATGACATCGTACGCATCCGGCATATAATATTGAGCGGCGCAGTGGATTATCAGGGTGGCCGCCCACTAAAAACAACCAAGATGTCGGCCAAAAGATCAAAATGTTGACAGCACCTGGTATTCCAAGGCGGCCACCCATCCAAGAACTAACCGCGCCCGAAATTGCTTAACGTCGGTGATCGGACGGTGACTGGTGATTGCATCGCGGTATGGCTTGCGATCCTTGTAGGCGCCAATCTAAGCGTCCTATGCTAACGCCATTGCCATTTCCCATTGATCTACTTTGCATTGCTATCTCGCTTCATGCTAAATTATGAGCTCCCTTGCTCTAATATGAACCAAATTACGGCTGTTCAAAATTCAAAACGCCACTTGGAGGCTTCTAAAGCATTAGCATTCACAGGCGACACGCCCATGTCAATGGCTGAATGGCGCAGTGGCAAAGCTTTAGAATTTGGATGCTGCATTTGTTATCCAAAGGTTCCGCGTTCAAAACCCGCGGTGTGCATGTTTTTTTTGTTTTTTTTAGGCTTTTTGATGGCAATAAAGTTGATATATCGATAGAATGATTTGTCCCGCGGGCGTAGGAATCATCGACACCCAAACCATCGCGGGCCTGTGAGATTTCGCCGCGCACTAATCATTTGTAACGGGATGAAAAGGGGTGGTCCGTTACAGCACCCTCTAGCGCCGTAAATACTCGTCGTACGTCAACTAATATCAATACTTTTTTCTACATATTGATTTTTTCCCGTTGTTTGAAACCGGTCCCAGCTCTCTATCTTCAATATTAAGCGAGTGGCGGCCATTCCCAATCGCAAGAGCCGCAAGTCTTTTTCTCCGTTGAATCATCATTAGCCACGGACCGAGCAGGAGGAAGCGTCATCATTTCAAACGCGCTGCCATCCTACGCACCAGGCAAATAATTTTGGGCGGCGCACTGGATTATCATGATTGTCTTCCCCTAAAAACAACAAAGATACTGGCAAAAAAAAGTCCTCCAGCACCCGGTATTCCCAGGCGGTCACCCATCCAATCACTGGTAACGGGGTGTAAGGGGATGGCCCGTTGCAGCGCCCTCTAGCACCGTAACTGGTCATCCTAGGTAACAGGGAGCGACATTTGTTCTACTTTTTACCTCTCCGCGTTGTTTGCAACCGGTCGCAACTCTCTGGCGCCGATATTACATTCCCAGTCGCAAGAGCCGCCAGTCGTTGTCACCACTGACTTATCATGAGCGGGCGAACAGGACAACGTGTCCGTATTTCGCATTCCGTGCCATCCTACGCATGTGGCTTGTAATATTGGGCGGCGTTGTGAATTACCGTGAGTGTCGCCCCATAAAAGAACGAAGATGGCGTATAAGAAAACAACAAGTTGACAGCACTTGGTATTCCCAGGCGGCCCCCCATACAAGAAATGGCCGCGCCCTAACTTGCTTAACATCGGAGATCGGACGGGAACCGTCGGTTGCATCGCGGCATGACCATATACGTCGTATGAACTCCACCGCAGACTTAAAAATCACATGGCCGCAGTCATTATTTATCGACATGATAATCAGCCATCGGACGCATTTACTACGGAACTGTGCGCGTGACAATCCTTCACACATGGTCAATACTCAAACTGTCGCTGGCCAATGAGTTTTCATCATAGATTAATGATTGGTAACGGGATGAACATGGATGGTCCGTTACATCGCCCATTAGCACCAGAAATAGTCGTGCTAGGTTAACAGCGAGCAGGCACTTATTGTAAATTATACTTTTGCCCGTCGTTTACAATCGGTCCCATCTCTCTAGCGCCGCCGGCTGTTGTACCCACTGACTTATCATTAGCGGGCGAGCAGGATAAGGTATTCCTATTTCGAACTCCATGACATCGTACGCATCCGGCATATAATATTGAGCGGCGCAGTGGATTATCAGGGTGGCCGCCCACTAAAAACAACCAAGATGTCGGCCAAAAGATCAAAATGTTGACAGCACCTGGTATTCCAAGGCGGCCACCCATCCAAGAACTAACCGCGCCCGAAATTGCTTAACGTCGGTGATCGGACGGTGACTGGTGATTGCATCGCGGTATGGCTTGCGATCCTTGTAGGCGCCAATCTAAGCGTCCTATGCTAACGCCATTGCCATTTCCCATTGATCTACTTTGCATTGCTATCTCGCTTCATGCTAAATTATGAGCTCCCTTGCTCTAATATGAACCAAATTACGGCTGTTCAAAATTCAAAACGCCACTTGGAGGCTTCTAAAGCATTAGCATTCACAGGCGACACGCCCATGTCAATGGCTGAATGGCGCAGTGGCAAAGCTTTAGAATTTGGATGCTGCATTTGTTATCCAAAGGTTCCGCGTTCAAAACCCGCGGTGTGCATGTTTTTTTGTTTTTTTTTTAGGCTTTTTGATGGCAATAAAGTTGATATATCGATAGAATGATTTGTCCCGCGGGCGTAGGAATCATCGACACCCAAACCATCGCGGGCCTGTGAGATTTCGCCGCGCACTAATCATTTGTAACGGGATGAAAAGGGGTGGTCCGTTACAGCACCCTCTAGCGCCGTAAATACTCGTCGTACGTCAACTAATATCGATACTTTTTCTACATATTGATTTTTCCCGTTGTTTGAAACCGGTCCCAGCTCTCTATCTTCAATATTAAGCGAGTGGCGGCCATTCCCAATCGCAAGAGCCGCAAGTCTTTTTCTCCGTTGAATCATCATTAGCCACG